>CM035118.1:150911255-151588755 GCA_020205555.1 Panax stipuleanatus
ATTTTTGTACATAGCTGTATACCGTCCAGAAATTTTCTTTTCTGGTACATTGATTTTTTGTTATGCTTATAATCACATTTGTGTCTCTATTGCAATCTTTTGCGGAAAATGTAGAGTGTGGTTTTTTCCAAAACGATACCACATCTCACTAGGCCAGCTCCCTACATTGTTAAATCACAATTAAAGGAAACTCTTTTGTTTTCTTTAAATTTGGAAAGTGTAAGCTACTTCAGTCATGCAAGAGAACCAAAATAGACCTAACTGAAAACTTGTGTGTATATTAATAATTTAATATCATTCTCTCCTTGCAAATCATGCTTTGGCAAGACCACTTTTTGTCTTTTCAGTGATTAAAAAAAAGAGAGAAGCTTTTACTGACAAGGATTACTTCCTTTCCCTTGTTTTTAATGCTCTATTTTCCTAGTCTTGGAGGCCCAACAATCAATGAAAATGTAGTTACACCTCTGCATAGCCTAGTAAATGCAGTAAGAGTAAAAACAAATTCACACATCTTGGATATATTCTTCATTTGTATTGTTCCCACTAGATATGAGGCACCCATTTTGTTGAGAATATATGGGACATGTACATCCATTCAGATAAATAGTTATATGTACTGAATTCACTATAAACCGAACTTCTAAGAGGAGCTCTCTGGATTTGTTTAGCACTCCTGCTGAAGGAATGAAGTCAGATTTTCAGATGACCGAGGCTGAGAAAGATTCAATGTGAATGCTTTTTAGGTTTTTCTGGTTGGAGCAGATAGGAGATTGTTTGCTTGTGAACTTACAGCATTTACGTTGCCCTTCACCAGTGGAAACTTGATATTGGAGAGCATCAATAACAGTTTCTTCATGAAAAAGATGCCCCACTCTACTGACTAAAACGGTCCCTTTTGATTCAGTAGTGGCTTAGTAAGCTCTCTTCACTTGATGAATCTACCAAACTTAACAACAACCAATTTGAAAAGCTTGTTTGCTTGCTACCCATCCTTTGATGTGATCACAATATTGTAGATGCTACTTTACACTGCCAAATATTAGGATGTGTCTTGTTTATTATCTCCATGTACCAAGAAGCTCTTCATATATAAGGGCAACCCAACTTTCTTCCACAAATATCACCCAAAGGGACCTGCTTGGGTTGGAGGATGTCATAGTTTCTCTACATCTTAAAATTTGATCATCTCTTGTTTTCAGTTTAGATATTTATTGTGTGAAATTCGGTATCCATTTTCCATTCACCACTGAACCAAACCTGTGCATGTGGCATACATGTCAGACGAGGATGCTTGTCTATTTTTGAAGTCTCATGGTTTAGTTTACACAACTGTTATAGCTGCACTTGCTTCTTAATTAAGTTTATTATAGGTTCTCGGTTTCAACTGTTAATATCTTTTCCAGTTTCTGGGTTTAGTTTATGCATGAAACTATCTGTGTCTTGCTCCCTTAAATTCAAAATTTATGTAATGAATCAAATAACTTGGTTCTAGGTTCGGACCTATGAAGGTTAATATTACCAACAATTTAGTACATCCTTTTTCCTATAAGAAGAGAGTAATGATTTCTAATTCTTCAGTATACAGTGAAGAACTTGCAGTTCGCCATTACAGTTGAACCTGACAATGTGAGAATAGCCCAAAAGCTATCATGGGCTCAGCAGCAGAGACAGTCAGGTCTTCCTACTGTTCCATCTACCATTGAAGAAGAATTGGAGACTAATCCATTCATGCGGGCTGACATACCAGAGGTTCAGGTATATAATCTATCTTTCCTGGTGTTTGAAAAAGCTTGAGGAAGAAAAGTAAATAATGAGAAATAATAAATAAATAAATAATTATGCAATACTACTTTATATTATAAGACCTTGGAGCTGAAGGGCATCTGTAAAATTTAAAAATCAGAGACTCAGAACCAGGGAAGCTTAGAATAGGAATAGCTAGTATTGAGTTGGTTAGTACATAGTTGAATCACTCTTTTTTTCTCCATGTTGGTTCAAGTCTGATATGAAAACCAATTTGGTTTGCATACCAACTCAAAGTTGCTTTCTCCAGTGATTTAGACAACAAAATGAAACTTGAACTGGGTTGAACCAGTTCCGGAGATTCAGAAGAGTCCCCATGTGTTTTGTTCTGTCTTTACACTTTGTAATCTGCTAAACCTTCAATACTAGGGAGTGATTTTGACATGTAAAAGAAAGGCATGAAAAATCGCTTCCTTGTTGTGCCATATGGATTCTTACATTGAAAAGCTTGCTTATTCAACAGGAGAGGGTGGGTTGCAAGTCCGCTATTGATGCTCTGCGGGAGATAAGGCAACGCAAAGATAACTGGAGAGGGTAATTCAAGAATGTGTATGATAGATAGTGTCATGATGTCTTGTGTTGTGCTGGGATTTGTAATGACTTGCAAATGTTATAGAACAATTTATGTCATTTGTGCATCTTTAATGTCCTTGCTGTTGGATGACTTTGTCACTGGCCTTAAATTTTCCTGTTTTTCTTGGCAGGATCTCCTTTCTTTAGATCTTTTGTTCAAGGTTTCTACCAATCTTCATTTTTCGTGCCCTCTTTGTGTGTTATCTCTCTCTTGTATGATGAAGCAAAACTCTACAATTACTGCTCTATGCATAAGGATTGAACACAGATTTCTTGTGTTGACTTTCAGACAGTCAACAAATTTGAGCTTCAGTTTGTAACACAATAAACATAAATTTATATAAATTGGAGTTCTCTTTTCTTCTCATGCCTGTTCATATTGTTCAGGTCTACTGTTGGCATGGTCTATGAAATAAATTCAGTGGGAGTACTATTTTCACACTTATTTTTGATATTTTCAAATCGTTTCTTTATATATGAAGGTGAGACTCACTGTATGTTCATGTGAGAGAGGACGGTCTATAAATATCAAAAATAGATGTGAAAATATCAGTTTTCTAAGATTAAATTTCTTTTTCGTATCACTTTTAAACACAAGCTTCAATTAAATGGTCTCGCTTAAAAATAAATAAAATACGAGACAAATATGAATATAATACCAGATGACTACAAATCTAACTAAGTGTTATTGATATGTTTTAGATATTAGTATTATAATAGGATAATCAAATAACATTCTTGAATTTAATAATAACAATATTTCAGTTTACAGTTTCATTTATAGAAATGAGGCATTATTTTTTTTAAAAAAAATACTAAAAATGAGACTATTTTGATGGGGCCGAGATAGTACTATGTTATTCTCTCAAAAAAAGAACCCAATTGAAATTAAAGAAAGTAGTGGAGATTGGAAGTGGGCCAAGTTTTGTGTTGTGAATCAAAAAAGAGACGCATTGAGTGGGTGGCTGGGTGAGAATGATGGAGTAGGAGACTAGGACTTAAGAGGAGTAGCGTTATTAGAGCAATGCTACTATCACATAATTTGACTCACATAAAATTTATATACACATACATGTATGATAATAAATATGCATGTGTGTATGTAAATTTTATACAACTCAAATTACGTGACAGTAGCATTGCTCTTGGTGACAGACACCAGACGGAGAGGATAGACTGTACAAAAAATAATGCTACTCTCACATACAAACTTTCACATAACTCTCACATACACACACATACAAAATATGGGTTCCGCATGTCAGACAGGGACCTACAGTATATATGTGTATGTATGTGAGAGTTATGTGAAAGTTTTTATGTGATAGTAGCATTGTTGCTGTACAAAGTAGTATGTAGCAATTAGCAAGTGCGTGGTGGCCCAGATCTTGAGTGGGGTCAGCCTGACCAGGTGACCCAGAACCATAACCATAGTCCACAAAGTGGTGGAGTCTCTTCTGCGGTCCGGTCAGGTCAGACTAATTATTTTGTGGACATAGCTAGCTAGGGTCTCCAGGGGTAGGGCCCTACCACAACTCACCTTCCTCTTCCATGTTATCATAGATTTAGGTAGACACGAAAATTAGATATAAAAATTAAATATAGATGTATTTAAATTTTATTTATTTAATATTTTTATCTATCATTAATGATCAAAATATAAATAAATAAAATTTAAATACACTCATATTAATTTTTATGTCTGATTTTGATATTCACCTAGAATTTTTGCTTACAATAACACCACCCACATTTTTCTTATCAAACTTTTATTTATTATTATTCTCCAACTTTTTACATGTCAAAGCGGGATTTCAAAGAAATTTATGTTGTGTTTGGTTGGTGTGAGAATGGAATGGAATGGACTGAAAACGGAATGATCATTTTTTATGGAATGACTTAAAACATGTTTGGTTAGTCAATTGGAATGATCATTCTATTTTTTTAGTTATTCCCTTTCAAATCTAAAAGCTATTTTTTATTTCTTTCTAAATAGGTGGGTGTGTTTCATTGTTAGGCCAACATCCTTCACCTCTTCTCTATTTATCATCATTTCTTTTATTTTCCTCCTTTTTTTATGCTATTTCATTTTCCTTACAAAAAACGTTATGTTTATGTTTATTTTGAACCTTTTTTTTTTAATTATTTTCAGACTATATTATGTGTACCCCCAACCCCCTCAAAAAAATATTTACTGATTATGTGTACACCCCCACACCCACCCCGTCCACCCTCACCCCAACTCAAAAAAAAATATTTACTAATTATATATACACCCCAACCCCACCCTGCCCCACTCCACCCCCAGCCCACCCCCCACCCCCCGCCACGCTCCACCCCGCCCACCCTCCTAAAAAAAATAATATTTACTGATTATGTATACACCCACCCCCCACCCCCCCGCCTCGCTCCACCCCGCCCACCCTCCTAAAAAAAATAATATTTACTGATTATGTATACACCCCCACCCCCTAAAAAATAATATTTACTGAATAATATAACCACTTATTTAAAAGTTTTTAGTTAATTGTTCATTGTTTTTTGATGTATAAATAAGTTTAAACTATAGTTTAAAATATCTTATTATTAGTAAGGGTATAATAGTCCAAACAATATTTTTTAATCTAATCCCTTAATTAATCCTGGGAAAAACAAACATAACATATGATTATTTTAAGTTATCCTATGAATTATCCCATAAAAAACAAATATGTGACTAGGACTATTTAATCCTATGATTAATAGTATTGAGATTATAATCCTTGCAAACAAACATGGTCCTAAAATAAAATGGTAATTTTATTCCCGAAGGAATGAATAGACAAATCAAATATAAAAATGAGAATGATCATTCCCTTCCTATTCCCATTCCATTTCATACATGCCAAGGAATGAGAACCAAACATCTATAATGTTACGTTTGGATTGTAATAATGAAGGTGAGAATAAAATGACTCATTCTTATGAAATAAAAAAAAGTGTGTTTGCTTGTGTTTGGAATGGATTGAATCATTCTTATTCCTCTCAAATTAATGAATTTTAGTCCTTAAAAAAGGAGAGAATGAAATAACTTATTCCCATTTAGAATGAAATGAATCATTCTACACACTATTTTATTCATTCAATCCAAACATAACATAAGACTTTGAAATCAGATCAACCTTCCTTAATCGTCAACTTAATACTAACAACAATAACAACAAATTGAAATACAATCAAGCTATTAAAATATCAAGAGATTATCTGCACATGTAACGGAATAATAAAATACCTTGATAAACTTATACCCAAATCTATATATGATTTTTTATTTCTTTTTTATATATGATAGAATTGATTTCTTTTTTAGGAGCGAATTTTATTAATTCTCTCTTATGAGATTTTGTCTTTTTTGTTTTAAATATATTTTCTCAATTGTAAAAAATATTTTGTAGCGTGTCGTCATTACAGTGATAAATTAGTCAATTGACCAATACAGTGCTGACACGCAGAGAGAGATCACCCTCCCGACTTGCATATCGATAATATATTAGTCAATTGACCAACTTAATTTCATGTTAACCGCTCCCCATTATTTACGTAACAATTAACATTATGACATAAGCAATCATTACGTATAAATATATTTGAGAGATATTTAAGATTTAAAACTAAAACTCTTATGAATGTGAGTGATTATAGTAAGATCTAATGGGGAGGTCGATAAGCTCTCACACTCACAAAAAAAGAGAGCATACATATCATTCATACAAAGAAGTTGTATCAAATAAAATATATGATGGACAACCTAAATGCATGAATACAATCTATAAAATTCCTTATCTATTGATTTTTTTTGAGTATAAAGACGTTGTAATATAATGTATTTTTATTTGTCTTTATTCTATAATAATAATAATTATTGATTTAATAGTAATAATATGATATCAAAATGAAAAGAATTTTTTTAAATATCATCCCACTGAATCCGGTTATCATGAAATTAATTTCATGGTAAGTTGGTTAATTAATCAATAACTCCCGACCTGCGTGTCGTGTCAATTAACCAAAGTTAACTTCATGCTAACCACTTTCCATCCCACTATATCTGTAAGACCCCAAATTTTATGAATAAAGATTTAATTTTTTTATATTTTATTTTGAAATAGTAAGGTATTGATTTGATAAATATGGTAAGTTATGGGTAGTATGCGCAAATTTTATAAAATAAGCAAGTGGTTATAAAATATTCGTTGTGTTGGGGAATATTCATTTGGTTGAAGAATATTCTTTTTGTCAGATAATATTGGTATGACGGCGCAGCCATTCGTGGACCCCACAACGGAATGAATGTCGGATATAGAAAGCGACAGAAATAATCTTTTTACAAAATAACGGTAAAACTTTTACAGTTAAAATTATTGAAATACCCAGTAGTTAAAATACAGTAATACGCGGTGTTCCACAGTGATACACGGTATTGCACAGTAATTCTAATTATTGATTCTTACGTAAGAAGTCACTAATTCAATAATTGTTACAGTAATTACTGTTCAATATTTTATATTATTGATCCAATAATTGCTACATTGATATTTTATATTAGTGATTCAATAATTGTTATTCCACAGTATTTTAAATTATCAAATCAATAATTCATATTATTTGAATAATATTATTAGATAGCATTATTGACAATGTCTATAAAATTTTGTCGAGGAAAGAGGTTAGGTTATATAATTGCGCGCCAATGATGAGAAATTCTTATCGGAAAGCCCCCTCTTTTCTGGGAACGACCTGGTTGTCAATATTATAGTTTTGTAATATTATTTGTGAATAATTAATTGTTGATATATATGATAAGAAAATATTTATTCAATGTGAATTTAAATGGATGAATTTTTATCATGTGACATTTGTTAAAAGTTGATATTTTATATTTTTTGATAAAATAATTCATTCAAATATATTATTATAATATTACATTATAGTAGTATGATGTCATTATATAATAGTATGATTTTTATAATTTGAATGGTAAAATTATTATAGTAAATTCATGGTATAAAAATAAAATGAGGTGGAAGAGAACAAATTGAATTTGAATTCTTATGATGTAAGCAATGATGTCATCGGAATGATGAGGTAATCAATGATGTCATCGGAACGATGAGGTAAACAATGATGTCTTAGGATCGATGATGTCATAAATTATGGCGAAAGATTATTTTACCCTTACTCTGTCAAGCCTATAAATAGAAGCTCATTTTTTCATTATTTCTTATGAATTCACTAAAGTTATAGAGAGAGCACTGCTATTACACTAGTGCAGTCTCCAGATTTTTATTAAGGTAAGGGGTATTATTTCTTTCGTATTCATGAAGAGAGTTATTTTCTTTTAATACTCGTAGGGTTGTTATTCCATTCTTTATTATTCTGTTGGAATAACCTGTCTACGCGGACTACTGCATGCATGGTAAAATTTTGTTATTATTCCATTCTTTATTATTCTGTGTGAATAACCTGTCTACGCGGACTACCGCATGTCTGGTGAATAACCATTCGTATTCATTCTTTATTAAATTATGAAAATGATTTGTCTACGCGGACTACCGCATGACGGGTGAAAGTTCATGTGCAGTTTCGTATATTGTTTCATTTCAGATTCTTAACTCTAAACTTACTACGGTAAGAATTGCTTCTATAATTCCTGAAATGATCATAAATTTATTGAGTTTTGCGCTTCAT
This sequence comes from Panax stipuleanatus, assembly GCA_020205555.1. Taxonomy (NCBI): domain Eukaryota; kingdom Viridiplantae; phylum Streptophyta; class Magnoliopsida; order Apiales; family Araliaceae; genus Panax; species Panax stipuleanatus. Next base: position 150,919,359 of record CM035118.1, read on the forward strand.
CTAATATCATTTCACTGGAATATTAGTCTGAATTTTTTTATAAAATTTTAATCTTTTCATATCGGGGTACTATTCATGAGTTACTATTCACGGTAAAAAAAATATTATTTTCTTTCAAATTATCTTTGATTGTATCCAAGTTTTAAACTTCATTCTTGAATTTTACTCCACAATTGATTATTACGGAGTATTCTTGAACTTGAATAAACTAAATTACGAATCCCTAATCTTTGTCCTTTATCTCACTTAATTCATTCTTTATATTATTTTTCATCATTCTCAGTCTTAAATGGTGATACAAACGAATATCTTTGGCTTGTAGTGCAAAGATGAATGATTATTTGATGAATATCTTTGGCCTGTAGTGCAAAGATGATTACCTGGTGAATATCTTTGGCCCGTAGTGCAAAGATGAACAGGTGTTGAGATGAACATGACCAACTAGTGATACAAATGAATATCTTTGGCCCATAGTGCAAAGATGAATATTTGATTCGAGATGTATATTGATTGATGTTACAGGGATAAAATATTGATGATGGACTTTTAAATCAAAGAAGATAGTAGACATCATTCTCTACTTAACTCTTCTAATGAATTGTTATTTCACTGCCGTTGTTGATCTAAAATTTATTGTTAATAATATTTTATCTGATTATTGAAGACTAACGATAATTTATTATTTATTATCTTAGTCATAATATTATTTACTGGGCTAGTTGAGCTCACCCTTTTCTTTCATTGTTTTCTTCAGGAAATGAGAATGTCGGAGGGACTAGTCGGGGATCGGGGTGATGGTTAGAGTTAGAGCAGTAACAGTCTTCACTATTTTGTAGAATAGTGTGATAATGATTATAATTAGTGAGGACTGAATTTGAGTGTTTATATTTCGTATTATATACTATTTATATTAAAACCCACAGTTTGCATGGTCGTATTTTGCACGACCGTATATTATAAAAGATTGTATTTGAATTCTATACCATGTATTTGACGACTCAGAATGGGTTGGTATTGAACCTATTTTAGGAACGTCACAATATCTTTTATCCGTACCAAACTATATGATTATTATTGATTTTTTTAAGTCAAATTAAGACATTTTTACATTCAAAATTAACATTAATTTATTTTTATTTCAATCAATACAATGGTAAATATTATAATTTATATAAAAAATAATAATTAATGTTTTATTATTTTTAATAAATCATCTCAATTTTGAATTTGAAAATATTTTATATTGATTTTCAAAGTCATGATCTTATAAATTAAAATGGGAGGAATGATATTTATAATAAAAGGAATATTTTTTTTATAAATTAATTTTATTAGCGGTTGAAAATTATAAATGATAGCCATTTTGAAAATAGAAAGGGTAGAGCGTAATAATAACGACGTTGAAAAGAAGGATGAGAAAATGAGATGTGTTTTTTTTTTAAATTTATATTTTTACAAATAAAATTTATAATTTGATAAGTTATTGCTCACATGAACAATAGATTGAGTCTATCCTCATATAAAGAATATCTTATAAAATTATCACTGCTATCGTTTTTTATTACTGGTGGAAATATCAATTTTTTTTTTTTTTTTTTTTAATGGTCAAAGAAGTTTTATTAGTAGCAGACAGTAGGAGTGTGCAGAAGATATTGCTTCCTTGAAAACATGCGCGAGCTCTTCTTTTCTTCCTCCTCCTCCTCCTCATTTCACTTTCCACTGCGTTTTGTCAGAGGGAGCGGGAGGAAGAGAGGAGAGAGAGAGAGAGAGATTTTTAGAGGTAGGTGAAGGTCTCTCCATCACTAGATTTTGATGTAATAACATTTGTAAATGGCTGTAACCCATCTTTTTATCATTCCCTATCTATGTGTATTTGTAGTCGCTTTCCTTACTTATACCGTATAAATATATCTGACTCCCATGACGAAAGCGACCCATCATCTTCCGCAAATTATGCGACACCCCCTCTTTAATTTCTTCCCTTAATTTGGAGGCATAATTCTTCTTCTTCTTCGTCTTCTTTTTATCTTCTTTTTCTATGCTCATGGTCTTGGACCTCACTACACCAATGATCGATATTCAAAACAAACTACCCCCCATATATATATTATGTATATATATGCTGCAGCAGCAGCAGCAGCACTGGAGACCAGGGTTTCAATCCATGGGGAAAATTTTACAAGTTAAGTTTTCATTATTGCGTTACTGCATCTTTATAATGCTATTGTGGCGTGATTAGTGTGTAACTTGTTACTTGTGTTTTCAATGACCTAGGAGATTGAAATTTACATCTAGGTTTTCTTAAATATTAAGTTACTCTCATCTTATAGAACTAGCTAGCAAGCTAGGGTTCTACTGGAATTGAACTTGTAATTTGTTGTTCAGTTTTAGGGTTTCAAACTAATTAAATCTTGTTTGTTTTTAATCTCTAATTCGACTCTATATATTGGTTGCGCATCAATTGTAGGCGCTGGTAATTGTAATAAATCCTGATTATGGGAAGCAAAAAGCTAAGTAGCTTTACATGTTGAGATTTGCTTTCATTAGTATATACATGTGGCTGAATCATATTGTCCGAAAAACTTTACAACTAAAATCCTTTCTTTCTTTCTTCCTATTCTTTTTGTGACTTTGCCCATGTGTTGTAAGATCAACTAACCCTGTAAGATCAACTAACCCTGAGGAGAAATTAAATTATTTTTTATTGTCAACTACTTCAGCCGACTTGTTTCTTGATTTCAAGAAATTAAATTAAAAAATTGATGACTTTTAATATTTGATCATCAAAAAAGGTGACAGTAGCATTTATATGCCACTAATCAACAAGCAAAAAAGTGTTTGTATTCAACATTTGAGCTACTTTACTGTTCCAACATACTGCGGTACTCACAGAATTTGATGCCCCTGAAATTAATCATGACTCGTAATAACATATGCCTCATTTTCAATAACTACATCCATCTTTCCATTTTTACGTATACTTTGGGTTCTTTTTTATCTGTTGTTTCCTCTTAGTCTATTGGGTTTTGTTACGAGGAAGGAGAAGGTAGGGTTCAGAAGAGAAGTACTCGTATATGTTACGTTCTAGTTAAAAGACATTCTGGTTTCTTTGATTGATTTAATTACAGAATGATCCATTAATTAAACTGGTGTAAATCAATGAAATAATTGTTTGTATATCATTTTTCTTATAGCAACGCACTTCATTGTCAACGGGAAATAAAAACAATGTATTCTTTTTCTGATTCTAGGTAGCACCAGCATGCTAAAAACCACTTATTGAAATGAATCATTTCCCACCAACTCTATATAACTTAATTACTTTAAATCTTCCTTCCTTCCTATGTTTATGTATGTATTACACAGGAGTGAAGTGATCAATTTGAACAATATGCAAATAATATATTAGTGTTTAATTAAAGTGAGAAACAGTCTGAGAGAGCTTCCTTCAGCCCACTCATGGATGCGATAAAGGGGCTGAATTAGCTGCCGACTCATTCACTTAACCACCCAGTAGAAATGGAAAAGTTTTGTGCTACTGTGACTGAGTGAATGAAGCGGGAGATAGTTTTCCATCCCTCTCCCTCTGTGCTTGGACTGAAGGGAGCTCCCTTTTTCTGTTCCACACCTTCATTTTCATCTTCTGTTTGTCTTTCTACTCAATTTTAAATGCTATATATATACTCATCCTCTTTGAGTGACTGCCTTATAATTATCGTAAAATGCCTGCCTCTCACCTATCAACATGTGTAAATTGGCACAGACATACCATGCTGAAAAATGTGTTGATATAATTTTGCAGCGGAATCAGCTTCTGCTCGTCTTTCCATCAAGAGGCAAGAGGGTTAATGAGTATTTCCTCGGTAGATTCATTCCTTTCCCCTCCTTACTCTTATTATGCCTATTTTGTGCAATTCATTTTCAAATTTTTGGTACATCTACTTCTTATCGCAGGACTTGGCATGAAAACATTTAATCAATCATAACCTATCTGTACAATAAATTCTGCATTGAAGCCATGACAAGTTTACATCGAATTGAATGAGAAATTTTTGTATATGAATGCGACAAATGTTCAAGTTTGAATTCATAAACTACTTGTTATGGCTTCTATATTTTTTGGGGTCAAGTTTTCAATTACAATTCTGCTGTTATATTCAATATTTTTGGCAAGTTTTTAATCAAAGGTTTAGCTCATCATAAAAGGGAAAAACATTAAGGCTGCTAATTCTCAGGGACACCCTGTGAGAGTCATGACTCGACAATTCTCGGTACAAGAGGTTAGCACATTGTGAACCATGTGATATACAAAACATCACAATTATTGAATACTTGGCTCTCTTTTTTAATAAGATATCTGTTTGAAAATAGATACTTTGGTGACTAATTTTTGAAGAAAGTGTATCCAGTTCAATTTTTTTTTATTATTTAGCGTATGTTATGTGTTCATAATTAGGGGAAAAGCACAGTATTTCTCAGTTTCTCGAAAATATAAATCCTTCATGTGCTTCTGTACGGTTGGACCATTATATTGCTATAATATATTGAGATTAACTTGGATCGGAGATTTTTTTTCTCTATTTTATTGTTTTGTTTATGAGGTTAAATTAGTGGAGGATGGGATTTTGCCAAATATGGGTGGTGGAAGTTCTTGGTAAATCCTGTTTTGGAAATGAGGTTTTGTTTTCATTCCCTTAATTAACATGCATGCATTTTGACCGAGGGAGGACAAGTTGTGTATGGAATCATTTTTATTAAATAAAAGAACAAATAGATGCGGTCTGTTTGTTTGAATGTGGTCCCATTTTCTTATTTCCTGTTTATGTATAATGTAATTAGACGAGGTTCCTGTTCTTCTCTTGATTTTTTCAATTCTGGCTCGGGCACTGTGCCTCTCCCTGTAAATCAGTGATCCTTCTTCTTCACTAGCTAGTTTTTTTGTGTATAAAATCAAATTGTGGCTGAAATTTTGTACTTGAAACCATGATTAACTTATGCAGCGTAGTAGCCATTCTGTGTTGGTCTGCATTTTAGACTTGCTGATTATTTTTTTGTTATCAAGTATTCAGATGTAGGGACACATTTTTTGTAGGCATGGAATGTGGTTTTGATCGCAATCTCTTTTTGTACCTCAAGTTATTATTTTACTACTCTAAAAGACTAAATTGGTTTTAACAAATTTAAAATGTTAAACTCTCTTTTTTTTCTTCTGCATGTTATTGTATGATGATGCAACGTCTTGTATGAATGTTATAGATCCACGGCTGTGCCTGTTTATGGTCCCCGGCCTATCAATAATGCCTTCTTTTGTAGGTTTGGTGCGTTGTTGCGACGAGTGTCGACTCATTTATTGGATATTATAAAGCTTATGGAAATATTCAATGGAAACTCATGCCCATAAAAAAATGTATTAAATATACTTTTTTTAACACATTAAAAAAATAAAAATAAAGATTGAGCATGGGTGCAAGTTGTAGACCCATCCGAAGTAATTTTAAAATTAGACTAAAGTATACTTTGTACTTCAAATTTTACACCGTTCTTGATGTTTGAACCTCAAACTCGAAAAGGTGTCCAAGTGCACCTCTGATTTCATTTCATTTAAACAAAGAGCATATTTTTTGACTTAATCGGTCAAAAGACACCAATCAAGTCTGCAACGCTTATCAGAGAGGGGTAATTTGGGTAGATGACTTTGAACTTGAAAGAGTTATTCAATTAATCTTCACTCGTGTGGTCTTATCAACAAAATTCCCAAATCAATTGATATAGGGCTCGCGATTTGAAGCATAAAACTGACCTTATCAAAATCCTCAAATCATTTGAGTTGGGGATTGCGATTTAACACACAGAACTGGTGTGAAAATGAGTGAGAACAATAGATTCTTGAGTGATTCGACTGGCAACAATGTTTATAAATGGAATGGTGTCTTAAAATATCGCAAATACTTCTAAGATACTTTTTAGTTGTATTATGCCTGTTAAATTTCTTGAATAATAGGTCACAATTCAAGAAGTTATCATTAAGCAAGTTAAGTTTATGTTTGTATTTATGTTCCTGTTTATGTTGTTGTTTACTACTAAAATAATGCTACTATCACATAAAGTAGTTCATATAAAGCTCACATAAAATCGGGTGGCATTTTCTGATTTGTTGTTGACATGGCCTACTTGACTCAACGACAAATCAGGGGGTGCCACCCCACTTTATGTGAGCTACTTTATGTGATAGTAGCATTACTCTTACTACTATTATTGACATGTTTCTGTTTGTCTTTGTTTTAGAAATTGGATAAACAACCTTACATGGATCATGGAAGGGCTATACCATATGTGATTTCACAATCTTCTCAGGATCCACAAGTCAATCCTCTCAAACTTCCTACAAAAGCTAAGAGAGCAAAGAAAGTTAAAAAGAATGAGAATGTTGTAGATAAATAGTGTTGGGAACTTAGTTTAAGGACCTTTTTGATCTTTTTTGGGTAATAGGTCTGATAATGTTTGTATTTAGAATTGTAATTGGGATTGATCTTTTGTAGTGTTAATTAATTACATTACCTTTGTTGTATGGAAATAGTTATTCCTATAAAATTATGAGCAATGTTACAGACACAAATTATTCTATAAATATTTTATAAAATGCTGATGTGACATACTCCATTTTAGCATATTAATCAACAAATTGCTTCAATATAGTCTTCAGTCCCACATAAAAAGTTGAGGTGGAATATGTTACATCAGCAGTTTGTAAAATATTTGTAGAATAATTTGTATATCTAGCATTATTCTAAAATTATATCAGTTTGGCTTGGTGTGCAATTGTGTTTATGACCTACTATATATGTTATGTGTATTAATATTGTTTGGTGTGCATTTAAATTTTGTTGAACTTTAAACACGTTGGTGTTGAAGGGTCTAAATTATTTTAATGTGTTGATGATAATAAAATAAGAATTAAAAGTAACTCTACGATAGTAGAGTGAATTTACGTTTTGCAGTAGTTCTACGATAGTCGAGTGACTTTACTTATTTACTCTACGATAGTAGAGTGACTTTGCTTCTTTACTCTACTATAGTAGAGTAACTTTATTTATTTATTCTATAATAGTAGAGTGACTTTGCATTTTCGGACCTAACAATGGTTTTTGATAGTTATTGTTTATCATTTAATTTGAACAAACTAAATAATCTTGGCCAAATGTCATAAAGAAGCCCAAAAATTACATCCATCACATCAAAGATTCCAGTAATTACATCATCTTCATTCATACAAATTATCTAAAAATTCCTCAAAACTCCGATCACAAAAGCTGCCCAGAAATCTAATTTATATCATTACATAGATAGCCCGAAAAATTACAATTAACGAATTTCATCATTTGTGGAGATGGACATGTAACTAAAAATAAAAACCGAGTTAAAATTAAGAGACCTCATGCACACATTGCCCTAATTTTGCACTCATTCAATTCATCTTTTTGACCTTTGATTTCAGCATTCACATTCTCTAATTTTCTAGTTAGTCCAGGTATTACTACCCTTGAGCGCTCACACATTGGAGGATCAACCTAAGCGAAGGAATTACAACCACCGTGCCCATCTTCACACTAATTTGGACAACTAAAAAATCTTCTTTTGACATTGTTTGAGTTTCTCCTAGTCGTCTTCATCACTGAATTATTCATTCACAAGCAATTTTGATCTATGAACTCTAATTTTCCCTATTTTTGTTGAGCGAATTTGGTGGATTTAGATCTCAAATGAGTATCGATGCTAATGATGAAATTAGGCTTTTAATAAGTTATTCCAGATACGGGAAAGAGAATAAGAGATGAAAAAGACAAACATATCCCTATTAAATCCACACGTGTGCGAATTCCGATCACTTTTGACAAATTAAATCTGAAAAATGTGCGTTTTGTTTAGATAAAATGAAATTTGGGATGTACTTGGGTACTTTATATAAAAGTTTATATTTATTTGGTGTATTTGAGACATCTTTTATGTAGCAATTTTATTTTTATTTAATTATTTCAATTATCTTTTTTGAAACTGAGGAGGAAATATTAGTGATGCATAGACATTACTGTTATGCATTAATGTTGAAGAATTCTTTAAATTTAAAAATATTACTCCCCTTCGTTCTCCAAACAGAGTTTATTTGATTTCAATTATTAAATGAAAAAAATATATTCACATTGATTTTAAATTTAGAATTCATTAAATTTAAAAAAGAGACTATTTTCATAGAACAGAAGAAGTAATTAATAATTTTTTTAATACGGAGCTTGAGAACCTATGAATTTTCATGAAAGTATACAAAAAAAATATTAAAATAAAGAATAATATTGACTACCCCACATTTAATGCATTGAGGGGGTATAATTGTCAACCCAACGCTGAATTGGGAAAATCATATCAACACCCTAAAAATATGTTGACTTGTCAATTTTGTGCCTAGTGACCACTTGTTATTATTTTTACAAAAATTTTTTTACGCCAAATTGAATATGAAAATTGGATACAATTATTTTATAATTTTATTTATTTATATTTTGACCTCAAAAAATTCTTTCTACAAATTCGAAGCCGATCGAGATCTCCACGACGAGGTGAGACGGGAAGGAACAGAAGCCGATACAGAAGTCATTCTCGGGAAATGAGGAGCCAAAGAAGGAGTCGTTCCCCCGAACGAAGATCTGAACGCCTAGGCCGATCGGGACAGAGGGTGAAAATCGGATCTCCCGAATATGAGGGGGACAGGCGCAGATCTTCTTCCCATAAGGAAGATACCGACCCCCTTGCACGACTAGTCGCGGAGTTGGAGAAGCTTCTGGCCTCGAAAAATCAGATGGGAACACCCTCGAGCTGCCACAGTTCGCCCTTCTCGCCCGAGATCAATCAAGTCACTGCTGACCCAAAGAAGAAAATGCCCCCGATGGAGACATACGACGGAATGGGAGACCCGTATGACCATTCGGACGGATATGATAGGCTGATGACATATTATGGGCATTTTGACGCAGCAAAGTGTCATATGTTTGCAACCACCTTGAAGAAGAGTGCCAGAGAGTGGATGGGAACTTTGGCATCGGGATCAATTACTTCATGGAACGATATTCGGGAAAAATTCCACGCTAGGTTCGGAAGCAACAGGAGAAGGGGAAAGATCACAGCTTCCCTCATGCAAGTGAAACAACGTTCGGACGAGACTCTCGGCACCTACGTCAAGAGGTTTCGGGAAGCTGTGGGATCGGTGGCAGAATTGAATTCACCGCAAGCCTTGGGATTCTTCACAACGGGTTTGGATATGGGGAGGCCAAAGAAGTTGATGAAAGACCTAGTGATCAACCCACCCTCGGACTTGACTGAAGCCTTCCATCGGGCCGAAGGATTCATTGCCATTGAAGAGGCCATGGGAAATTTCAAGCCACCTTCACACGACAAGTCCAAGGACAGAGATAAGCCGAACAACCAACGATCGAACAATAATCAGGGGAGATCGGATAATCAAGGGAAAAGAAACTATAATAGTGGGGGATCGGGCAGTGGCCGACCACCCTTCCCCGGTAGAAGTGTCAACAAAGTTTTCACTCCCCTCAACACCGATCGAGTTAGAATATTGGAAGACATTAAGGACAAACCTTTCTATGAGCCTTGCAGGACGAGGCCGAAACCTGGGAGGCGCAGCAAAAATAGGTATTGCAATTATCATCAGAATGCGGGCCATACGACAGAGGAATGCCTGGATCTGGGAGATCTCATCGAGAAGAACATTCAGAATGGGACGTTGGTTCAGTATGTGGCCAGCAGGGAAAATACCGAAACTCAACCAAGAGAAGATGACAGGACTCAGGCCCGAGAAACACAGCCGAATCAGAACCAGTCCGCTCGGGGGGTGATTGATGTTATTTCCGGAGGTTCGGTAGGGTGCGTGACCGGACGGAAGAGAAGTGAACATCTAGATGCGGTCTTATCAGTTGCTGGGTCCACGGTAAAAAAGGAAAGGGCTTTCCCGGGGGCAGTTATTTCCTTTTCAGATGAAGACTATCCTTCGAATCCCATAGAGTCACATGATGGGGCATTGGTGATAACAGCTCAAGTCGGACCAGTGGATATGAAGCGGATGATGGTAGACAACGGATCCTCGGTCGACATACTATATACACATGCCTATCAGAGGATGGACCTAGGGGGAAAGAAGATGGAATTGGGGGGAGAAGGACCATTGTACGGATTTAGTGATGACCTGGTGCATGTATCGGGCACCATCGAACTGTCGGTTAGGTTTGGCACAGCTCCTCAACAAATGGAGGTTATGGTCAGATTCTTCGTTGTCCAGGTGGATTCGGCTTACAACGCCATATTGGGAAGACCGACCCTGGCAGCCTTACAAGCAGTTACCTCCATACCTCATTTCAAGATCAAGTTTCCAACACCGAGCGGGATCGGGGAGGTAAAAGGCGACCTAGATATTGCCCGTAGGTGTTATCGGAATACATTGATCTCTTCAGGAACCGGGGTAAGTAAGCAGAAGTAGACGATGGCTATCGAGATAGAGCCATTTACAGAAGGTAGCACAGAGCCACTTGCATTACCAGCCGAAGAAACAGAGGATATACAACTGATCTTGGGGAACGAGAAAAAAATGATAAAGATTGGCTCAGGATTGACAGAACCCCTCCGGACCGGGTTGATCGATCTGCTTCGGGCGTACGCGGATATTTTTGCATGGGTACCCAGTGATATGCCCGGGGTGGACAAGTCAGTAGCACTACACCGACTGGAAGTGGATCCCCATAAGAGACCGGTTATACAGAAGAGAAGAATTTTTGCCCCGGAGAGGCAGAAAATCATCGATGAAGAGGTTTCTAAATTACTGGAGGCAGGGTTTATCTTTGAAATTGACTATTCGGAGTGGCTGGCAAACGTGGTGTTGGTTCAGAAACAGAATGGGAAATGGAGAATCTGCATTGATTACACAGACCTGAACAAGGCTTGCCCGAAATATTTCTATCCTTTGCCCAACATTGATCAATTGATTGATGCCACTTCAGGGTACGGCATGCTGAGCTTCATGGATGCTTTCTCGGGATATCATCAAATCTCAATGGCTAAGGAGGACATCCCGAAGACGAGCTTCATCACGCATCGGGCCATTTATGCATATCGGAAGATGACCTTTGGACTACTCAACGCAGGGGCCACTTATCAGCGAATGATGAACTATGTGTTTACAAAGCAGCTAGGCCGAAGCATGGAGATCTACGTAGACGACATGATTATAAAAAGCGTGTCAGTCCGAGATCATCTGGCGGACCTGGAAAATTGCTTTGAAACGGTTCGAAAATACAAGCTTCGCCTGAACCCAACAAAGTGTACCTTTGGATTGGGATCAGGAAAGTTCCTGGGTTATCTGGTTAGCAAAAGGGTCATCGAGGCAAACCCGGAGAAGATCCAAGCGATACTGGATATGAAATCCCCGAAGTCGTACAAAGATGTGTAGAGGCTGACAGGTCGGATAGTGGCTCTTCGAAGGTTCGTATCAAAATCAGCGGAAATGTGTTTGCCATTCTTCGACACTCTAAAGGGGCCAAAAAATGAGAAGAGTTTCCGGTGGACCCCCGAGTGCGAAGACGCCTTCCAGGGGATCATGCAATACTTGTCCTCGGCACCTTTGCTGATGAAATCGATCCCCTCGGAGCCACTATATCTATATCTAGCCGCAAGCTCGATGGCGGTGGGTGCAGAACTGGTACGAAAAAAAGCAGAAAAACATTTTTCGATCTACTATGTCAGCCACGTCCTTCGAGAAGTAGAAACCCGGTACCCTAACCTGGAGAAGTTCGCCTACGCTCTGATCATCGCGAGCCGGAAGCTTCGGCACTATTTCCAAGGTCGGCTGATGATAGTCTACACAGATTAACCATTGAAAAAAGTACTGCACAGGCCTGAAGTCTCGGGCAGGCTTGCCGCATGGGCAATGGAACTAACTCAATTCGCCTTAGAATACCATCCCCGGACGACAATTAAGGGACAGGCCTTAGCGGATTTTGTCGTGGAGTGTTCTTTTACCGAACCGGATGTGGCTTCAGTCACCGAAGCTCGATCACTACAAACGGTCTGGACTCTCTACGTGGACGGGTCATCTACCTCAGACATCAGCGGAGCGGGGGTCATTCTGACTAGTCCCGAAGGGTTCCGGGTCCAACAGGCCTTTAGGTTTCGATTCAAGGCCACCAACAACGAGGCCGAGAACGAAGATACTTTGGCCGGACTTAGATTAGCCCGATGCCTGGAGGTGCAAAAGATAGTAGTGTACAGTGATTCCCAGCTGGTGGTTAAACAGATATCGGGAGAGTATGAGACCCGAGGGGCCCGAATGGGAAAATACCTGGCAGAGGTAAAGGACGAACTCTCGTACTTCGGGTCGTACAGCTGTCTAGGGATTGATCGGACAGACAATACAGTAGCAGATTCCCTAGCCAAACTAGCCACAACCGAAACAAGTTCTTTCACCGGATCCGTATACTTGGAAGTATTAGACAAACCTAGTATTCAAAGGACAGATGACCCTGGATCGGCTCGACTGTTGGCTTACGCCTTACATCACTTACTTGGCCGAGGGGGTTCTGCCTTCGGATCGCATGTACGCTAGAAAAATCAAACACAAGAGCTCTAACTTCGTTCTTATTGATGGGGATCTGTACCGAAGGGCATTCACTTCTCCTTTACTGAAGTGTTTGACGCCTTCGGAAGCTGAGTACACACTGAGGGAAGTACATGAAGGCATATGTGGGGATCACATGGGGGCCAAGTCATTGGCTTACAAAATTCTGAGGCAGGGATATTATTGGCCGACCATCTTCCAGGAAGCAAAGGACTATGCCAAAAAATGTCCCAAGTGTCAGTTATATAGTTCTATCCCACATCGACCTCCCGAGGAGTTGTATTCGGTCTTATCCCCGATTCAATTTGCTATGTGGGGGACTGATATCTTGGGACCATTACCGAAGGCCAAAGGGCAGGCCACTTTCGTAATCGTCGCAATCGACTACATGACAAAGTGGGTGGAAGCCAAACCGTTACAGAAGATTACCGAACAAGAATGCCTCAAGTTCTTTAAGTAGTATGTTGTTTACCGGTTCGGCTTTCTGATGGTCTTGGTCTCGGATAATGGCAGACAATTTGTGGGGTCAAAGTTCAAAATTTTCCTAAAAGAGTTAGGCATCCAACACAGAAAGACTTCAGTTACCCACCCCCAATCCAATGGACAGGTAGAAGTCACCAACAGGATCCTGCTCACAGGAATTAAAAGAAGGTTGGATGAATTAAAGGGAAGATGGCCCAAAGAGCTGCTCAGCGTCCTATGGGCGTATCGGACTACCCCGAGGACCACAACAGGGGACTCACCGTTCAGACTGGCCTATGGAACCGATGCACTGATACCCGTTGAGATCGGATCACCAACACTTCGGATCAGTCAGTACCAAGAATTATACAATGATGATGGTTTACGATTGAATTTAGACCTATTGGATGAGGTTCGGGATTCAGCATCGATAAGACTAGCTATATACCAGAAGAGAACGGCCCGACACTACAATCAGAATGTGAAGCAAAGGAGGTTTGGGGTTGGGGACCTGGTTCTCCGGGAAGCAGAGGCATCAACCCCCCAGAACACGGGCAAGTTAATGCCGAACTGGAAGGGACCTTATGAAGTAACTGAAGTACCGAAGCCGGGAACTTATCGGCTTCGAGCATTAGATGGTACAGAGGTAAAGAATACATGACATGCTGGAAGACTTAGAAAATATTATCAGTAAGAGTCATGTAATTCTTTACATCTGCTTATGTAAGCTGCTTTATACATCAATAAAATAAAATGGATTTCTCTTCGCAAAATTTTTTGATCTTCATTTATATTCTAAAAATCTACAAAACCCATAGGACTAGCGATGAACAGATCCGATCAGAATAGTTACAAAATAACTTGAACTGATCGGACAAAGTTACACGCAGATCCGATCGGGCAAAGTTATAAAAGAAATAAAGACGACAAAAAATTATAAGTGAAATCCTAAACTACGGATCAGGAGCCTCGCCATCAGCATCATCTCCGGCATCGGACTCATCATCGGAGGAGTTTAGGATAGCAGCATCAAGCCCAGCAGCCGTCATCTTCGCCTGAGCCCGCTCCTTATGAGCTCTATAGCCTTCGGCGAATTGACCCATAATGGTATCACGGAGCTCAGCCGATTCCTGATACTCTCGCGCACCTCGCTGCTTGGCTTCGGCACATTCTGCCCCCAGAGCTGTATTTTCCCTCATCAGCACCAGGTGTTGGGCATGCATTTCAGAAATTTGGCTCTGGAGGATCAGAAGTGCGTTCTGCTGATCCAGATCCTTCTCTTTCAGAAGAGCCCTCTCCTCGATGAGTTGTTTATTATAGCCGTCAAGAGCAACGAACTCCTTCTGCAGATTATGATGGAGCCTTTGGTGTTCGTTGGCTTGACGTTCGGCAAAGGTCACCTTATTACGGGTATCGGCATGATCTTCCTTCTCTTTGGCCAAATCAGCCGATAACCACCGAACATCCGCCCCGAGCATTTCCACCTCAGCGCGAAGCTGAGCCTCCTTCCGGGTAGCCTTGACGACAGGGGGGATAGCTCGGGCCAGAATGGCGTAAGCCTGCATCGAGGAAAAAGAAACAGGTTAATAATGGTCAGGTAGATATTCAGAGGATACAAGCTGAAACTTTCGGGAATACCTGACTCTGGGCTTTGATATATACCACCATCAAGGCTTTGGCAGAATACCCTTTGAACCGAGCATCATCAGTAGGAAGCTTGAAGTAATCCAAGCGGTCGAAAGGGAAAGCTTCCGACGGGCTCCTCGGCCAAAACAATTGGGTCGGAGACCGTTCGAAAGGACCGGATTGGGCAGATGGGCCGGCAGCGGTAGAGAGCCCGACCTCAGCGGAAAGTTAGACCGCAGGAGTCTGCGGGGCAGCATCCGGCTGGACCTCGACCATCTGAAGGTCGGGCTCATCTACAAGTTTTTGCTTCTTGGGGCGAGGCCTCAGAGTTTCCTCCTCGGTCTCCTCAGGATCCCTAAGAACTGAAACTGGAGGAGGTGGTACAAGAGTCAGCTTCGGGGTAGCCGGCTTCGGAAGAGACGATTTAGAGGAGCCCTTGGAAAGAGCCCTCTTCTTGCCTTTCTTCAACTGGGCCACCTTCTCAGCGGCAGTCATCTTCGTGACGTTCATCGGCTCGGCAGGAGAGGAGTCGGCTGAAAGCTCAGAAATTGGGATTGTCTCCCCTTCGACCGCGTCATCCCCGAGGGGTAAAAGGATCGGACCGGATCGAACGGGGAGGGGGTTAAGAGACTCATCCGCACCCTTCGGCTTAAAGATGGTCACTGCAGAAACAAGTAGATCCATCAGAAAATTAGAAAAACAAATCAGAAACTAATGCTCGAAAGGAAAAGAGGTCGAGATAGAATACTTACATCCGTGCCTATACAGCCATGCCTCATTGGCTAAAATATCCAGGCTCCACATAGTCTTCTTCACCTTCGGATAGAAGGCTCGGAACTCATCCCTTCGGTTGGTGGGGAAGGTGGTCACTTTCACAATCGGATCTTCGGGGGTGGCCCAGTTCGGGAGAAGTTGAAGGTCGGTCCCCTTGACGAAGATCCACTGATTGTGCCAACCCTTGTTGCTTGAGGGAGTCTTGGCAAAGGTGGCTCGGCCGGATACACGGTTCAGTTGACGGAAGTCGGGCTCCTTGGATTTGCCAACCGAGAACAAGACGAAGAAAAAATCAAGACCAGGGGCGATCCCTAGTTCTTGGCAGATAGCTATAAAGCTTATCAAGTGGATATACGAGTTCGGCACAAGTTGTGCGAACTCGATCCCCACAAAGCAGAGAAAAGACACGATAAACTCGTGAAGGGGGAAGCGGACACCGTACCTCAGGGCATAAGTGGGGATGGCCACCCATTTGCCTTCGGGGCGCTAGAACATTCTTTCTTCGGCCCTGGGTACCCGAAGCTTATACTCTTGAGGGATATTGAAAAGGGCTCGGGTGTCAGAAATCTGGGACGGAGTAATGGTAGACATGGTTTTTGTGTGAGCATATTCCGTCTCAGAACGGTAGACGAACCGGATCCGTGCCTCGGTTCCATCAGCAGAGTCTCCGGTGGGAGCTTCCGGTAAATCGACCGGCACCAAATCAGTGCTAGCGATGGTGACGGTGGCGGCCATTTCAGCAGAAGTAGGAGCGACCTCAGTGGTGGGGGTCAGGTCGGTGGTAGAAGCAGCTGGAAGGATGCCGGAATCAGCCATTAGAACAAAAGGTCGATGGAAATGAGGTGATCTGGGGTGGTAAAAGGCCTGATTGGAGTAAGAGAAGTCTCTCGCCGGAAACCGTGCTCACCGAAAAGTCTTTTGAAATGAGCTTAGGGAAAGAGAATTCGTAAAAAATGGTTGTCGTGGGGTGGGGAGGTATTTATACTGATGCTGCACGAATCTCAATAGGCGGCTAATAATGACGTTGGGCCGTTCATTTCTTGTGTATCGTGTACTGCATTAATTAGGTCGGTTGGATTACCCAGGCATCTCTTCAAATCTCTCATTAAATATCCCATTAAAGGCTTGTTATAATGAGAGACTGGGGGGCAATGATCGAATATAATCCACCGACCCCTATATGGACAGAAGGCCTGGGCCGAGAGGAGCTTACCGGGCCCAATAGGCTGAAGCCAGGATTGGGGTAGCAGAGTTCGGGATTGGACCAGAACCCAGACCCAGCTGGTATTATCCGGATCGGGCATCTTAGTCCTACGAGACCGGGGCCCAGACCAACATAATGATGATCGGGATCGGACTACCGAGCCCTTCGGGACGGGGTTCAGACCACTTTGTAAGGCCCATACCGAAGGTTGTTTCTCGGATGGAGCCCGGAGCAATAAGGAGTCTAAAGAATTAAGGGTTTTAACCCTAATCCTATCTCAATACCAACTCTTATAAGGCAAGTGGTAGGATAACCACCAACTGATACTTTTAAAGGAGATTGCGTTGGACCCAAACAATGGTAACTGCCATGTTTAGGAGTCCTAATTCGACTGGGACATGAACTCCAGAGGCGGTGAGAATGACTATAAATACAAGGCTTGACCTAATGGTAACAGGTAATATTCACTTGAGCACTATACACTACTGCCTCCATTGTTAATCTTGTGACCAGCCTGTACTTATTCTCACACCGGAGTTATCACCCGGGGGCCCAGCCGCCAAGTTTCGTTTGTGATGTGTTATTGTGCAGGTTTGAGCGCGTAGACTTGGTGATTGGACATGCCGGCAAAACTTGGCGTTAACACATATTAACAAATATATGACAAAATTAAATTAATATTAATGTAAAAATTTATTAAAAAAAATACTTTCGACAGAAAACTATAGCAATACATTAATTTGAGAACTCTGGTAATTACATTACATTAGAGTTAAAGGCGTAGCCAAAATTAAAATTGGTTGATGATCCAGAGAGAGCCTTCATTTATTGGAAGCCTCAGGATCCGATGATGGAAGTTGTCTCTCCCAGACGACCCCCCCCCCCCCACCCCACTCGCCCTCCCAACCCAAAAAAAACCATAGAGGTTTGTCATTCCTCCCTTTCTCTTTCTCTCTCTCTCCCAATTTAATTACTTCCGGATCAGTTTATTTGCATGGTTTTCTTAATATGTGTTCTAAGCGCACATGCTAAGCTCAGAGTCTAATGAACAGACACTGAATTCAAAACATGGAATCCACTAAAATATACTAATTTTTTAAATGCATATGGCTCCACTGAAATATTACTTCATCCGTTCCTAAAAGATTATCTTTTAAGGTTTTGTCACATGGATTAAAAAAGTCATTTAATACTAGTAAAATTTGTTTAAAATTCCATCACTACCCCTTTATGAAAAATTAAAAATTATTAATACAAGGAGAGAATTTATTAGGACAATGAGAGAAGATAGGGGTAATATAGAAAAATAAATACTCCCTCCGTCCCATAATAAGTGATGTTTTAGGTGATTTTATTTGTCCTAAATTATTTGATGTTTTAAAAAATTTAATACTACTTCCGTCCCGCAATAAGTATTTTTTTAGACTTAACATTTTTTTTCAAAATAAGTGATGTGTTAGAATTTCAATACAATTTTTATAATATTTTTTCATATGTGCCCTTATGCAACCAATGTTATTTATTGCGTATTTATTGGGAAGTTGAAAGGTTCAAGAAAGAGAAAGAGAGATCAAAATACAATAAAAAAAGTCTCAAACAAAACAAACAAAATATATTAAGGGTATTTTTGTCATTTTAACTTGTGTATTGGTATGTGTGATTTAAGCTAAAAAAACACTTATTATGGAACGGAGGTAGTAGCATTAATTACTATATTTAATGTTATACAATTATTTTCTTAATGGTTGTGCTCAGCTCTAAAACATTACTTATTATGGGACGGAGGGAATAATTTATTCTTCTAGAAAATTATAAACGACAAATATTTTGGAACAAATTTTTTCTTCTAAAACGATAATCTTTTAAGAACGGAGGAAATATTTTAATTATATTTTAATGGACCCTATTTTTTAAATTCAGTGCATATTCATTAAATTCCATGAACGTGTGACTAAGAACACATGTTAAGAAGAACCTTATTTTTATGCGTCTAATTTTGGTGATTTTTTCAATTCCCGGAGTTCCGTGAATGATTCTTTGAACAAACTTTTCTCCATTTCAAAGTTCAAGCAAAATCAAATTTATGGCTTGGCGCCGCCTCCTCTACACCACCGCCAGCAAAATCAATTCACCACCTCCACCAAAAACCTCTCTCTCTCTCTCGACCTTCCAAACCCTAAACCCTCTTGTCTCTCTATTTTCGCTACCCATTTTTCCACCTCATTCCTCATCACCAAAACTCCCAAAAAGCATAAGAAAAAACGCAAGAAAACTGACAGCCCACGAACAAACCCCCGGAACCCCAAATTCGAAAACATAATCCAACGCGACACCCGCTTCCGATTCCTCACAAAAACGAAAGAGTTCCTCTCCAAACAACCCGACCACATCCTCTGTCTCGACGAGGCCGGAAAACTCCATCGGGAACTCGGCTTCCCCAGTGGCCGGAAAGTGCTCCGCTCCATTCAGCGCCACCCGCTTATTTTCCAAACCTACCGCCACACCGATGGCAAAATGTGGTTCCGATTCACGGATTTCATGGAGTCTTTACTAGAAGAAGAGCACCTTATGTGGAATAAAATGGAACAGGATAGAGTGAATCTAGTGAGAAAGTTATTGATGATGTCTGCCAGCAAGAGAATTCCATCGAGTAAAATCTATCACTGTAGGTTGTTATTTGGAATCCCGGAAGTTTTTAGGGATAGGGTTTTGAAGTATCCGAATTATTTCAAGATTGAGACCGAGTATGATGGGAAAAGAGTCCTATAGCTTATGAATTGGGACCCTTCATTGGCTGTGAGCGCGTTAGAGAGAGTTTTTGGTTGATGAGGATCGAGTGAAAAGGGCGTTTAAGTTTCCGGTGAAACATGGGAAGGTGTTGGAAATGGACGATGAGAGGAAATTGAATTTGTTGAATACACTTCCTCTGGTGTCGCCTTATTCGGATGGGGCAAGTTTGGATCTTTGGACATTGGAAGCTGAGAAGTATAGGTTCGGGGTGATTCATTTGACGTTGGAGAAGAGAGCTTCTATACACCAGTTAGTGGAGTTTAAGGAGGAGTTGAGTCTTACTAAGCATGCTTATCAGATGCTTTTGAAGCAGCCTCGGACGTTTTATTTGGGTGGCATGTTACGTACCTTGTCATGAGCAGCTAAAAGATGTTTTGGATATATTAGTATTAAAATAGTTAGTAAAAAGGAATGACTAAGATTAGAAATAAAATGATTGGCTAGGATTTATTAGGTATGTAAAGTATTTGTTATGTCTATAAGAGGTTTGCGTTTGTACTGAAATGAGATATCAAACAAATTAACCCAAATTTTAGTTTCTCTCTCTAATCTTCTCTTTTTGGAGTCTGGCAGGATTATCTAAACTGCTACTTTGGTGCTTTTATTGAGAGAGAACCAACAATTGAACAATTGTTTGCACAATTTAATCAACAAATCTCCCAGTTTACTCAAAATCTCACTCAGCAGTTTCAACAAACTATGAGAGCAGTAATTCAGAAACTTAAGGAGGAAGAAGGCCATCAAAATCAATGGAACTCCCAGCGAGATGTTGCCCTAATTGTTCCGGAGGCTGAAGATCATGCGAGTTTTCTCAAAAACTCTCCAACTTGCGAAGATCATTGTGGTGCAGATTATGCTAGTTTTCTGGCGAACCTTGAAGATCCAAATCCACCAACTCATCCAACTTGCGACCAAATGATTCATGCTAAGGTTGGTGCTAATAGGAGCTTTCAAGCCAACATTGATGATTCCAGCCACCTAATTCAACAAGTTTGGGGTAATGATGAGGGAGTTGTTGTTGTGTGCAAGGTGTTTGACGAAAGTCCGGCACGAAATGGATACATTGACATGCTTAATCCCGATCCACCAGATGATTATAATACAGTAATAGCTACTAATGAAAGCTACTTTAGTTTCCGTTCGGAATCACCACTCATTACAGTCACTCTTGACTATGGTGGAAAGCTAACTCGCACTAAGGAGCATGCTCATCCAAAATCCGATCGTGAAGTGCTTAGTTATGTCTATACGGACGAGGAAGACCTTAAGGAGAAAATTGAAGACTCAGTTCCACTCAATACTCAAGTTGAAGAACTACAGGAGCAAATCAAATGGGTGGTTTTTATACCAATTGGAGTTCTTCAGTTTCAAAGGGAAGGGTATGAACTTTTTAAGCAAGTTTTGAAGAGGTCTACAATTTATGTGGTGGTGCCCATTAAACCATATCAATTTATTAAACAATTTGAATCGAAGCATTTTGATTTGTATTGGGGTGAAAGAGGGAAGGCTTTTAAATTGAGAAGTCAGATAAATGCTCTTCAATTTCTGACTGTCCAGGGTAGTGTACGCAACGGACTACAAATGGTAATGCAAATAAAATTTATTCTAGAATTTGCGCCACTATTGTTTCATATCTCTCTTACTGAAAATAAGGACTCGTTCGATGAAAGGCTGCAGAGTTTGGGAGCCAAAATTTATGGAATAGTTGTGCTTGATGTGAGCGCTAATGTAAGACCCTAGATTTTATGAAATAAAAGTATTCAATTTTTCTATTTAGTAAATGGTTAAATTGATAAAAGTTTAAAGTTAATGGTGAAATATGTAAATTTTTTAAAGTAAGCAAGTGGTTATAAAATATTCTTGTTGTCGGAAAATATTCGTTTGGTCGTGGAATATTCTTGTTGTCGGGGAATATTCGTACGACGGCGCAGCTATTTGTGGGCCCCCACAACGGAATAACTGTTGGATATAGAAAGCGACAGAAATAACCTTTTTATAAATAACGGCGTAGTTGTTACCGTTAGTACTGTTGAAATACCCGGTGGTTAAAATACAGTGATACGCGGTGTTGCACAGTAGCACACGGTATTGCACAGTATTTTGAATTATTGAGTCTTACGTGAGAAGGCACTTACTTAATTATTGTTACAGTAATTACTGTTTAATATTTTATATTATTGACTCAATAATTGCTACTTTGATATTTTATATTATTGACTCAATAATTGTTACATTGATATTTTATTGACTCAATAATTGCTACGTTGCTATTTTATATGATTGATTCAATAATGGCTACAGTTGATATTTTGTATTATTGATTCAATAATTATCACTACACAGTATTTCACATTATCAACTCAATAATTCATATTATTTGAATAATATTATTAGATAGCATTATTGACAATGTCTAAGGAAGTTCTGTCTAGGAGGGGTTATTTAATTGCGCACCAGTAAGGAGAAGTCCTTATCGGAAGCCCCCTCTTTCCTGGGAACGACCTGGTTGTCAATATTGTAGTTCTGTAATATTATTTGTGAATAATTAATTATTGATTTATATGATAAGAAAATATTTATTTTGTGGATATTAAAGAAGGAATTAGTGCTGATGTATTTTTATCAGTATTTTGGTGTGAGAAATCATCTGTTTATGGATTTCGGATAATTTATGTTTGAAATTTGGAAAAACTTCCTTCTACAAAGTTGTAGAGAATTAAATTTTCTATAAAAAGACATAGAATTTGTATTTTTCTGACAAAGAGACTATTTATTATGAATTATTGAAGTTTCGGAAAATAAATATTTTTTTAATGGGTGGGCCCCACTTTTGTTGAAAATTTTGATTTTTGGACAGCAGCCGGCGGCGGAGGAAATTTTTAAAAAATAATATTATTTTATTAATTTAGTCGCCTTTGGCATCCTAAATTTTTCCTATAAATAGGGTGCTTAGGTTAGAATTGAAAATCACACCAGAAATCAGAAGTTTTCTTTCTCTATAATATCGAGCGTATTTTTGTGAGTATTTCAATACTTTGAGTATTAGTATTCAGTGCTAGTTTTTTTCGGTATTATATCCGATATTCCAGTCAGAGGTACTATTCTTTTGAGGTAAGGGATGGTAAGGGATGTTATTTTCTTTCATAAATGATGTTATTCTTTTCAATATCATTATACCAAAATATTGGCATGGATTTTATTATGAAATTCTTACTTTTTCCGTCGGGGTTACTATTCACGTATACGGCACTATTCACGAAAAAATTAAATTTTCTTCTATATGTTCAAGTTGCTTGTTAAAGTTCCTATCTTTGATTGGATCTAAGTTTTAAGCTTTATTCTTGAATTTTACTCCACAATTGGTTATCATGTTGACAATTGGATCGTATTGTTCTTATTCTCATATATAATATTTTTATAATTCTGGTGATGAAATTTCTCTTTGACTTGAGTGTAAAGATGGGTAGATTATTGGTATGATCATGACTATAGATTCTCTTTGGCCAGTAGTGCAAAGATGGATTGTTGACGGGTATGTTCATGACCATTGAATTTATAATTGAATATCTTTAGCTTAAAGGCAAAGATGAACTGATCAACATGGTTATAATTATTGTTTATAAATTCTGGAATGATTAGATATTTTTTTGAGATACGAATATCTTTGGCCGTAGTGCAAAGATGAACTATTGAAGAATATCTTTGGCCCGTAGTGCAAAGATGAACTATTGATGAATATCTTTGGCCTGTAGTGCAAAGATGAGCGGTTGATTTGTGAATATCTTTGGCCTGTAGTGCAAAGATGAATGATTAATTGTTGAATATCTTTGGCTTGTAATGCAAAGATAAATTGATTAGCATGATTATGAACATGAACTGTGATTTGGTATAACCATGATCTTTGGTGTTTCAGTTAAAAACAGGTGATGAGATTTATCTTCGTCCTGAGTGCGAAGAAGAATTCATCAAGATAATTATGATCATGAACTTACATGATTGTGGACAGGAATTGTTGATTGATGTTACAGGAATAAAATATTATTGGTGGACTTTTAACATGGAGAAGATAATAGACATTATAGTCTATTTGACTCTTCTAATGGATTGCTCGTTCCGCTGTAGCTATGGTTGAAAATTTTTACCATATGTTTAAATCTCTGATTTATTATTGATGAATACTATTGATAATTTAATTATCTTTAGTCATGATATTCTTTACTGGGCTATTTGTGCTCACCCTTTTGCTTCACAATTCTTTTCAGGTAATAAGAGTATAACGGGGTCGAGCAGGGATAACAGGGGAATAGAACGATGGTCTTTAGCTGTTGAGGTTTTCCATAAAACAGTATGAGAAGAATTATATTGAGAATTTAAAATGTGTGTGTCGTATTTTATACGTCATTTTAACAGTTGATTTTGGTGAACCAAATAGGCTGAGGTGAACTCAACTTTGGAAGGGTGTTTTGCCACTATCATACAAGATGTCTAATCACCTACAACTTTGGGTTATCATAAGACATGGTTGTGCACATCCACTTGCTGATTATATCTATGAGCATTACCTATATAATATTGGAGTTTGGTTGAAATATAATTCTCAATTGGAGACAATGGAAATAATTATATGGCAAGAGAAGTCCCACCATTGGAAAGAACATGATAGTAATCTTCTTATTTTTCTTTGGAGTCTATTGGGTCAACCAAGGATAATTCTTAAGTCATATGATATCTATTATAACTTAGACGCACGGTCTCCCATGTATGAAGGTTTTCTTGAGTATTTTCCAAAGATTTAATTCCTAAAACAGTTATTGACTGTACTTTTCTGTAACGTATTATTGATTTGGAGTATGGGCTCTGTATTTGTATTGAAACTCACAGTTTAATTGTGGTCGTATTTTGTACGACAGTTTAAAAGTTAGAATTTGAAGATTTATATTTAGAATTTTTGTTGAGTGTATTTTGTGACGACCCAGAATGGGTTGGGTGGATTGGACCTATTTTAGGGGCGTTACAGCTAATTCCACATTAAAGGTTTTTATTGTAACTAGTTTTCGAAGTACAGTACACAAGAACATGGTTATGAGCACAATGATTTTTGTTGAAAACTCTAAAGAATGGGCAGATAACAAACCTATAAGAAGGCTCTACTCAGTTTCCAAGGAAGTAAGTGTTCTTGGTGAGAATGTGTTTGGACAGAGTGAAGGTGTTTGTATTGCACTAACGATCAGCAGTTTGAATGAGTTTCCTGATGTCAAATTTTGGTATGGTTCTCGAACTAAGATGCAAAATATACTTTACCTTATTGTACATTTTGGTATGTTGTTTCATGACCAGGAGGGAGCTAAAGTGATAGTTGCAGCTACATTAGACATGAACAAAATTTAATTTAGCTATGAGGTAGAGCATTCGATTTGTTACAGCTACTTAAGGGTGATACAGAGCATACAATTATTTATAGCTTGGCAATTCGTTGAGGGTACAGAGTTTTTTTTTGGAAACTCAAAAGAATGGGAAGACAAACCAGTGGAGAGTGCTAAATTTAATGAGGTTGTGGAAAGAATAAATCTAAAACAAAGTCAAGTGGTGATAATAGGTGCAGCTGGATTCATTCTTCATGTACTATGGCTGATCTTCTTTGACATTACACTTGTGGCTAATTATCATTGTGAGTGGATTCTTTCACAAAACTATACTAGAGAGTCCCATCCGCCAGAGGTACTAAATGAATTACGTCAACAAGTTTCGGTTGGAATGCAGACAATTGCAGTCATTCCTGTTCTTCCCCATAGTGTTCTCCAGTTTGGTTCATCATTAGCTATCATTAGCTTGGTTCAGCAACTTGGATGTGTTCCTGGTGCTTTATTTTCTGACAGCTATGCAATTAAGGAACTTGTTCCAAAGATGGGAGCATCAATAGGTTTCCGAAAATCTGCTTTGATGGATTCTTTTGGGAAATCTCACCTAGCACTTGTCGGCCACCGAGCCACCCGTAAAATAGTTGATCTCTGCATTGAAGCTCAAGGTGAAAATGTGGCTGTGATAATAGCACTATTCAAGTTTATGAGATTTGTCTTTGATCCCGGAGTCAGTGCACAGCATAAGACATTAAAACTTTTTCATAACATGAGTGTAATTAAGTCACAGTTGATGAAGATTTACAGTTTCATGATGAGCGGAGGGCTGGTATATAATTTTTCTAAAGCTCAATGGGGGTTTATTGGGTCTTTATTTCAGAAGGCAGGTATCATGTCAACACCAGTTGTTCCTGCAGCGATGGCGAACATTCTAGATATTGATCTCTCTCGTATTGGCATCACAAGATATGGGAAATTATTTGTTGAAGTGGTTGACCCAGTTTCTGACTATATGGAGCTGATGGAGGACGTGTTCGATTTTTCTTTAATAAGATGTCTGCTTTCACTGTTGGGTTACATGTTGATATTCGATGTAATGCTTGTGGTCACAGGTGCTTATGCAGAACCCAACTTTCCGAACAAGCTTGGAGCTATTCCGGATTCAATTACAGATGGAATGTTTCTTGAAGATTTTGGGCAGGGTCATCTGGATCCTAATCTTACATATGCTAAACACAGGCGAGCCCATAAGAAGATCTATGGAATCGTAGAAGGGTTTAAGATGACTGGCTCAGAAGAGCACACCCATTTAACTGTGTCAGATGATGAACAAGATCGTCCCTCTGATAAAGATTCCAGAACTAAGGAAGCTGATGTTACTGTGAGTAGTTTGACTGATTCGCCATGTGATTTGTACCCTGTCAAATCTGAAACACCTGCCGATGTACCAAGAGATATTTTGAATGCAAATATTGGTGATAATGGAAGGCAATACGTGACAACATGCCTTATACAAGAGATAGATGTGAAGCCAAACAAAGATGAGGTTGATGAGTTTTTGATGGATGATGAAGAGCCACAAGGTAAAACTGTTAGCAAAGCATTCGAGCAAGAAACTGATTTGATGAAAGAAATAGATGAGAAAAGCTCACAGTATGTGCCAACAAATGATTTTGTAGAATCAGTGCAATGTGAAAATGTTGAGCGCAATACGTCCGCTCATGATCATTCCCCAGTACCCGAACCTGTTGAACACAAGGAGGCTTCTGTTAATACTGTTCAAATTAAAGCTGATCCTATCCAGGACATGGATTCGGGTAATGATGGTGATTTGATGGAGATTTGTGGCACAAACAGGGAAACTGAAGGACCACCTTCATGGATTGTTGGATTTGAAGTTGCTGTAATCCAAGGGATCGTCTCTAAGTACTGCCTTACAAATTATATCATCACTGAAGTGGAAAAAACCTCATTCATACATCCACCTTGAGGACAAGGTGATTTTTGGAGAGCGGAGTATTGTTACGTACCTTGTCATTGAGCAGCTAAAAGATGTTTTGGATATATTAGTATTAAAATAGTTAGTAAAAAGGAATGACTAAGATTAGAAATAAAATGAATGGCTAGGATTTATTAGGTATGTAAGGTATTTGTTATGCCTATAAGAGGCTTGGGTCTGTACTGAAATGAGATATCAAACAAATTAACCCAAATTTTAGTTTCTCTCTCTAATCTTCTCTTTTTGGAGTCTGACAGGACTATCTAAACTGCTACATGGCACCGAGATGAATTGGGTTGTTTTTTTGAAAGATGGTTATGGGGAAGATGGGGATTTGGTCATTAAGGATCCCCAGCTGGCTTTCAATGAGAAGTTGTATAGGTATGCTGAAATGCAAGAAATTGAATGCAGGACTGAACTCAATAAGACATGATATGTTGTCAAGTGTCTTGTTTAATTTGTACCTGACAGTTTGTTTTAAAGAATAAACTTCACCATAAAAGTATGAAGTAAGTGATTACAAAACTTTCAAGGCACATATGTACTCGTAGAGATGGGGGATATGAAAAATTAATAGTTCAATTCTCCAATGTACACGAGGCAAATGTAGTTGCTCCTTACCTTCAGTTTGTTATGTTTGTGTATCAACTGATACCAATATTTATACATCATTACAGATTGTTTGCCTTTATTATGTAACTTCTTGATGCTGCCTTTTATGTATTCATGTGTTATATGATATACATCTTTTCTTTATTGGTTGCTATTTATTTAATATGTTATGGTTCTAAGGGGCTGGTTGATAAAAACTGAATGAATCGCTGAATCTGAATGAAAATAGTTGTTTGATAATTGACATGTCTGAAACATTTGAATAACAATTTTTTATTATTTTACCCCTCTAAAAAAATCAAAATTGTTATAAATTTATTTAATATTACTTAATATAATAGTTAATATTGTTATAAAAAAAAACTTCATTCAGCCCATTCAGTCAAAAAAAATGACACTAAACTATTCAACCCAAATCGTCTGAATGGCTGAATCATTCAGCCATTCAGACAATTTTTTTTCTCAAACTAAACGCACTTAATGACTTATCGATTCAACCATTTAATCCTAAACAAACAACCCATAAATTGAAAAAAGGAATCAGTTGCCATTTTCAAGCACAAATACGACAGATTTTGATCTGTATTCTGTTGAAACCTATGTGCACTATTCTTGTATGAATGCACTAATCTTTTCCTTTGATTTAAGCTTTGGTAGATGTTTTTGAAGAAAGTGTATCCAGTTCAATTTTTTATTACTCCATCCGTTCTTAAATGATTGTCGTTTAAGGTTTTGGCACATTAATTAAAAAAGTCATTTAATACTAGTAAAATTTGTTTGAAATTCCATCACTACCCCTTTATAGAAAAATAAAAACTATTAATACAAGGGAGAGAATTTATTGGAACAATGAGAGAAGATAGGGGTAATATAGAAAAGTAAATAATTTATTCTTTTAGGAAGTTGTAAACGACAAAGATTTTAGAACAAATTTTTTATTCTAAAACGGCAATCTTTTAGGAACAGAGGGAGTATTATTTAGGGTATGCTATACGTGTTCATAATTAGTGGAAAAGCATAGTATTTCTCAGTATAATACTCTCTCTGTTCTTAAAAGATTGTCGTTTAAGATTAATGCACACAGATTAAGAAATGTAATTAATACCTAGCGAAAATACTATACTATCCTTATTAATTGTCTCAACCAATTATTCTCTTCCCAATGTTTTTTATTCAATTCAACCAATTACTTCTTATTCAACCAATTACTAATTGGATTATAGTATTGAATTGAATAAGAATCATTGTGAAGGGAATAAAACTTTAAATAAGGGTAAAGTAGGAAAAAAAATAGCTAATGTGTATTGATAAACTCAAAACGACAATCTTTTTAGAACAAAAATACCTTCCTAAAATGACAATCTTTTAAGAACGGAGGGAGTATATTAAGATTAACTTCAACGGGAGATTTTCTCTCTATTTTATTTTTTTGTTTATGAGGTTAAATTAGTAGTGGATGGTTAGTGGAGGATGTGATTTTGCCAAATATGGGTGGCGGAAGTTTTTAATAAATCCTGTTTTGGAAATGAGGTTTTTTTTCATTCCCTTAATTAACATGCATGCATTTTGATCGAGGGAGGACAAGTTGTGTATGGAATTGTTTTTATTAAATAAAAGAACAAATAGATGCATTAATTATTTAATTTTCAATATTATCCCAAGTACTATTAAATATAATTTGGGTTCTCTCACTATTTTTTGCCCAATAAATAACACTCTATTTTTTCATTATAAAAATAATATAAATAATTGATATTATATTTAATACTACTATACAATTATTTTTTTAATACTTGTGCACAACTCTCAAATAACTTATACTCCAAACTGGAACGGAGGGAGTAAAAATTACATACGTATAACATTAAAGATAGGAGACATTCACTTTTAAAGTTTTTAAGGATGTAATGAAAACAATTTAAATATTCTAGGACGTCGTTTGGTACCAAGTCACAAGTAATTCCTACTCACATTAACATGAAATAAATCAGAGAATAATAATTGAAGTATATTGTGATAAAAATAGGTTCATGCTGCTTTTAAAACACACTTCCTCCTACCTATAAAAATGTATTAAATATACGTTTTTCACACCTATTAAAAATAAGGCTATGAAATTTTCATGGGACAGAAGAAGTAATTAAGATTTTTTTTATATAATATGGAGACAGAACCTATTTGAATTTTCATGAAAGTAGACAAAAAAAAATTTAAAAATAAAGAATAATAGAATTAATTGACAACACCACAACCAAATATTGGATTAGAAAAATGGGCCCTGGAGATATCAACATTCCTAAAAATATGCTGACTTGGCAATTTTGTGCCTAGTGACCAGTTACAACTTGGTATTATTTCTAGAACACAACAAAACCTGATGTGTTCAACTAAATCTAATGCTACGTTTGGATTAAAGGAATGGAATGATTCATTTCATTCTAGTTGGAATGAGTTATTCCATATGTTCTCTATCTCCCAAAGAACTAAACACAATTTTTTTCATTCCAATCGCAATCAAACACAATTTTTTTCATTATATATGAATGAGTCATTCTATTCACTACATTCGTTACTCCAATTCAAACGTAGCATAAACGTCTAATTAGTCAAGTAATGTTCCTAAAAAAAATTCAATCCAAACAATCCTTAATACCTAATTACGTTTAGGCCATAGTAATTTTAAAATTTAATGTTTTCTTTACTCTGCTTAGGCTGAACAACTTATAAGTTGGTCAAACTAATTTATAAATTATTTTTCACTGATATAAGAGGTTTGATACCCACTTATTTTTTGACTTATAAATTGAATTTTTTTAAATAAGTTAGTTTGACCAAATATAATATTTATTTTATCTTTATTTTTATTAATGTCTTTTTTAATAATCATTATATTTATTTTAACTTATAAGTCATTATGAGCAGAATATTTCTATAATTTATTTTAACTTAATTTTAATTTATAAATCAAATTGATGCTTCCCAAACTTAACTTAACTTATATTTCATTTTTTTAAATAAGTCATTCCCGAACAGGCTGGCCAAAATTGGTTGATGATCGAGAGAGAGCCTTCATTTATTGGAAGCCTCAGGTCAGCTGTGAACCATCCTCAGTGTCTTCCTCCTGCGTTGAGAAGTTGTCCCTCCCAAACGCGAAATAGAAAGATTTCCCCCTAATTTGAAACTGGTATCGAAACCGGATCAATTCACGATAGAGGTTTGTCATTCCCCCCCCCCCCCCTCTCTTTTTCTCTCTCCCAATTTAATTACTTATGGATCTGTTTATTTGTATGCGTCTAATTGGGGTGATTATCGCTTGTTTTGTCATTTTCATTAGGACTTCGTTTCCTTTGCTATGCTATGCACTAGTTAATAATTGCTCGGATGTGTGCCTTCTGATTAGCAATTTACCAATTATTTTTTTCTGAGTATTTGAAGATGGTAACTTGTAAACTATATGACCCAAGTTTTTTTTTGTTTTTTTAAATCCGCTGTACTTTACAATGAATTCTCATAATCAAGCATTCAATTGCTATTGTAGTATCAATAAACCCACAATCACAATTATAGTATCAATAAGCTCACACTAACAGCCTAAAATTATGATGATAAAAAGGCTCGCATAAGAAGGAAACAAGATCACATGAAGAAATAAACTCTAATAAAGGTGAGAAGACCTGGGCCGCACTCATGCCATATCACCTAATTAGATTGGAGGACCTATATTGTTCAATTAAAATCAATGAGCTTGACTTCTTTGGCACTTGCGCATATGTGCATAATGTATGATATTGTGAAATGTGTCAAAAATTAGTTATGGGTAAAAGCTTAAGAGCCTTTTTTTTATATCAACTTTCATCTGGTCGACAGGTTATAATAAAAGTAGAGGAGAATATCAACTCCATTTGGAGGCAAGTAGCTCATCTAGGCTAGATTAATCTCCTAGTATACATTGAGATCCAAACCATCCATAAACTGACCTCTATACAATCCACCGAACTTACTGGCATAGGGCAACTGTATCAGTCATAGGCATAGTATATATATGCGCAATTCTATCTGATGTGCTTATATCAAATCTTTATTGTTCGAAGGCACCAAATTTTAAAAAGTAAAAGAAGAATCATGCTCTAGGGTGACAGTTTCCTTCTTTCTTGAAAATGCTTTAAGATGTGACTTTCAAGATATTCGTCTTTTTAGTGAATGTTCTTTATTCTGTGTGTATTTGCATGTTTATCCCTGTAGCAATCAATTTATAGTGTGAAAGTTCAAAGATATACCAAGTTTTTTTTTGTACTAATACCGTAGGATATAGTTCCTGAAAGGTCCACTTTTGACAATGCTTGTGACTACTAAACTATACTGTCTGGACAAGTGTTCTGTTCTTCATGTGTGCGCTGCATGCGCATCTGAACATAAGCATACAGACCAGGGCGCGGATAATTAAAATATTACTTTTAAGCTCCAAATTCTAGCTGTTGTATTCATTATTATCACATTGACTAAGTTTCTAGCAGCTGACCTTAATATACAGGCACTTTACAGTATTGCTTTCTGTTTGTAGTATCATCTCTTATATTTCTTACTAATTTTCTGGAGTCTTACTTCTTTTGTTTCATCTTTTGTTCTCCTGAATCTCTACAGTTTTGATTTCCCGCACTGGTGTCTATGGTCTCATTGCCAATGAGTTCAACTGTTTCACCATCTCGAGGATTTCTTCCACCGGCAGGGCTTGGCAACTATGAACCCCCAATGGCTGGGGTTCCAGGTCCTTTTACCCACACGGAACCAGAGTTCAATGACAATGACGAAACACAATTACTTTCTGCCTCGTGGAATCAGGATTATGGTTGTTTTGCTGCTGGCACAAGTCGTGGTTTTCGTATATACAATTGTGATCCTTTCAAAGAAACTTTCCGGCGTGATCTGAAAAGCGGGGGATTCGGTATTGTTGAGATGCTGTTTCGATGCAACATTCTGGCACTTGTTGGTGGGAAAGCAAATACGCAATACCCTCCAAATAAAGTTATAATTTGGGATGATCATCAGAGCCGGTGCATTGGGGAATTTTCATTTAGATCTGAGGTTCGTGCAGTAAAATTAAGACGAGATAGTGTTGTTGTGGTACTTGAACACAAGATATATGTTTATAATTTTATGGATCTGAAGCTTCTTCATCAGATTGAGACTCTGGCAAATCCCAAAGGACTTTGTTGCCTTTCTCAACATTTGAATACATCTGTGTTGGCTTGCCCTGGCCTTCGTAGAGGACAGGTCCGGATTGAACATTTTGGGCTGCATATGACCAAATTAATCTCAGCACACGATTCTCAGATAGCATGCTTAACCTTGACAATAGACGGGCTGCTTCTTGCAACTGCCAGTACAAAAGGCACGTTGATAAGAATTTTCAAGACAATGGATGGGACTCGGTTACAAGAGGTAATTTGCTGTATGCGGCTTTCATTCTTTCTTTCATTTTTATTTTTCACTTTTCATTACAAGTAGTCTTCCTTCTAATAATCGATGCCTTTTGAGCTAATAACCAAAATGATTTGTTCTCAATAGGCCTATTGGAACTAGTCAAAATACACGTGTGATAGGCTCAATGTCCTCCTATCCTTCAAAAAGCCCAATAAGTTCTATACTATTGTCTGGAAAAGTAGAAACTCTGTGTTCTCACTTTTCTGGGAATATCGTTTTTATCTACCTATGTTAACATAAAAAGTAAAAGATAAATAGATAAATGATAAGGCACTAGTGAATAGCTGTGGACTCACAAATCAGATCAACCACATAGAGCTACACGAGCATGATCAGTCAACTGGCCGGATTTATTAAAAAGAATATGTTGCATACATCATATATTGTTTATCATTTGGGATTTAACTAAGTTCTGATGTCAAAGACTAAGAATCTATAAAATCTAGATTCCGTACTCCATTGCACAAGCATATTAAAATTGATTTATACCACTCACCCATTCTCATTGCACAGATTGAAGCTATAAATAACCCAGGAAAAAAGTTACAAGAAAAGTTTACCTAGTGGAAATCTAGATTTTGTTTTCTGTTTAATTCAATGGTTTCAATCCAAGAGACAAATTTGATTTTCGAAAAAAAAAACTTCTTATTGTTGGTCCAAGGGTGATGAACATAATTTGAATGGAGAATTATTTAGTGGAAGAATAAAATGCGGTGACAGGCATGTGAAGTGCCTTGCTATTTTTAAAGGTAAAATGAAAGCATGTGCTGTACAAATGATATATTAACCATTTATAAGTATAAAGAAGCAGATTCACTTTTAAAACTAAAACTCGTCACATTCAGTTTCACTATATAGGTATCACCATAGTGTGTTGCCACATTTTGTTGCATCTTTCTGGTTGAAACAATTCTCTTTCCTATTAATACTGATTTCATATTACACAGCTCTGCTTCTTTAGCTTGTTTTGGTTTGAAACCATACTTCATATTGTTTCATGCATTAAGCCCTTTTTTCCCTCAATGCTGTATGAACCTGAATTTACATCTCTGTTGGTTCAAACTAATTCACTGAAATCTGTTTTGAGGGTCACCATGTAACCATAACTCCCCCCCCCACCCCCCAACAACTTTATTTCTTCCTTGTAGGTACGTAGAGGAGTGGATAGGGCAGATATCTACAGTATTTCTCTCTCTCCAAATGTTCAGTGGCTGGCTGTTTCAAGTGACAAAGGTACTGTTCATATATTTGGTCTTAGAGTCCGTGGTGTTGGAGAAGATCCATCATTTCAGTATAGTGCTGTCCAAAATCCATCATTGTTGTACCAGAATTCTTCATCTTCACTTGATGCCCTCGTTTCTCCAAGTTCGGGGGCAAATCCCGGTTCATCATTGTCTTTCATGAAAGGTAAGATAAGTAGGGTATAATTCTATATCAAACTGAATTTTTTGTTAGTCCATGCTCATTGGCTTGTGGTGCATGGGGTACCAAGCTTGGATATTATTGTTATTGTTATTTTCCTTTCCTGACCTTTGGATATTATACCTTTGCTCATTTAGTTGTCTTTTTTCTGCTGGCTTTCTTATTGATTAACAGGAAAGATAGTTTATCATTGTGTGTTTCTGATTATTTAATATCCAAGTGTTGTACTATATATACATACTTCTGGTTGATGGTGGTTGTTTCAATGTTAGATTCTCAAATTCTTGTGGGTGAAACTTGTACAGGCGTCTTGCCAAAATATTTTAGCTCTGAATGGTCTTTTGCTCAGTTTCACTTGCCAGAGTACACCCAATTTATTGCAGCCGTTTGGATCTCAGAACACTCTTGTAATTGTTGGAATGGACGGAAGGTATGAAAAGGGAATTTGTAAAAATTTTGATGCTTTTATTTTAACATCTGTCAAAATTATTTCTTTAAATGAAAACTTTCAACACCTTGTCTCAAACTCTCAATTATTTCTTTAATTCAAACTTTTTCCTGTGTTGGCCCGGCCGGACTGTCAGTTTCTACAGGTGCAGTTTTGACCCCGTGAATGGAGGGGAGATGGTTCAGCAGGAATATGTCCGTTTCTTGAAAACTGAAAGCAGGCCAAGATAATGCTAGCTTGAGCAAATGCTCTTCTATAAATGTATACTATTCCTGGTTCACCATCAATGACTAGTTTTAGTCCTGAAGATTGAAAGAAAGTGTGTTGTAAATTTACTTTGGTTGATAATTGAGAATAAAAACTTGTCATGTCAACAACACTAATAAAGAGTATTAATATTACTCCCTCTTTCATTTCGTATTAAAATAAGAAATATATTACTATAACCTTGAAAGTTAGTTTGTAAAATCATCAAATTCATAATTCATTTAACTTTTAAAAGTGATAAATATGATAATTAGAACTCTGTTTTATTCCAGTTTGAAAATTATTTTTAGCGGACTCTACTAGGCAAATAAAATAATATTGATATTTGATACTACTACAACCTTATAAGAACATTATTACATGTGTACCCTACAGGCTACAAAGTACAATGACCATGTGAATGAATATGTTTCAAATAAAGAAGGAAGAGGGATCATCTTTAATTTATTGATAAACAAAGAGTTCTCTTAACATGTGCTCTTAGGGCACATATTAAGCACATATTTTAAAAGAATTCTCTTAAACTGTGTGTATATTTTCTTGATTTATGTATTTGCATCAAATTTTGAACTCTTTTGAACTGTGTGTATATTCTCTTAATTTTTGTATTTATATCAAATTCAAGAGAATATGTACACAATTCAAAGAAATATTTTTTGAATTGTTTGTTTAGTATGTACCCTAAGGTCACATGTTAAGAAATTCTGATAAACAAAAAGAAAAAGAATGAATTAAGTAGGTGTAGGTGTAGCTGTCGTTGGCGAGAATCAGCGTCGGACTCGAACCTTATCTCCGTAAATTAAGGAAAGAAGAAAGCAGGTCTCTATTCCGTTTGATTCCCTTCCCGCCCGCCCACTAAACTCCATTCGTTCCGGTTGGGTTAATGGCATTTGCTGCTGCTACTACTACTCCCAAAAATCCTTGTTCATTTTTCTTGCAGAGGAGAGAGAAATTAACTTGGACTACTACTACTACTAGTAGGAATCTCGTCTCTCCCTCTCCCTGCTCCAAACAATTCATCCCCAAAGCAGCTGCATCCTCCTCTTCAGGTGCTGAATACTCTGGTAATCATTTAACCCTATCATATTTCCTTCCTTCCTTCCTTAACTTTTTTTTTTTTTTATTTTAAATTTCTGCTTAATTTCCCATCTACTTCTGCTCTCTAGTACGACTAAAATTTGCATTATGCTGTGTTATGTTTGGGTAGATGGGAATGCTAGACTTAATTCAAGAAGGTGTAGATTTAAATCTGCACATATATGGATTGAATGGATTTTGTATTCTTTAATGTCTGCAGACCAATTGCTTGGAGCAAAACCCAGGCTGAAAAGAAGGAAAATTGCTGGTATAGATCAAGATGAATTACTGGAACCAGAACTTTTAGCTGATCCGGACAGTTGTTTTTGTGAGTTTAAAGGGTTGAAGATTCATTACAAGGAATGTGATGCAGAATCAGATGGGCACAACTTATTACCAGATGGGACTAGTTCTCAAATGCCCTTCCAAATGAAAAAAATTGAATTTCCTATATTGTTGTTACATGGATTTGGAGCCTCGGTTTTCTCGTGGACTCGAGTTATGAAGCCTTTGGCACAGCTCACTTGTTCAAAAGTTATTGCATTTGATAGACCGGCGTTTGGGTTGACATCAAGGGTGAATTTTTCCGAAAAATTGTCTCTTGGTGGTGAGGATACAAAACCTCTAAATCCATACTCAATCGCATTCTCTGCGCTGACAACACTGTATTTCATCAACTCCTTGACAGCTGAGAAGGCAATTCTGGTTGGGTATGTGCACTTCTTAATTTCTCATATTCCATTGTTGCATTGCTGTACTTTTTATAGGTATATTCATCGTCTCTAAGTATATGCCAGAAAAGGGGAGAACACATGCTATTTATAAAGCTACAAGAGGTATAAAAAGCAGTCCATAGGAAGCTCAAACTACACAAAACAACCTCATTTATGCAAATAAGTCATCCCCAAATTAACTGCATCTAGGTTTGTACGAGGAACTCTTGAAAATCCTCAAAAGATGCAATTAAACCTGATGCGTTGTTGTTTGGCTCTCTCACAGATTTAACTTGTTATTCCATCTGCCCGAGGGAATGTTTATTTAGGCTCCCAGAGTAACAAATCAAATGGTAGATTTGGTGGAGAGGTTTTTCCAAATGCTTCTTCAACTCCAAGAGTAATCAATTATAGTGACACATTATCAGACAAATTTGCTATCACACCCCATGGCCATTATTTCTTATTGAAAATAAGTTATTGATTTAAATATGCGATGCATCTGCATTTTGATCTCTGAACTGTTTGTTAATTATCCTCCGAGGGAAACTTAAAAGTGATATAAATGATCTGTTTTTATTTAGGGTATCGATTTAAAGGTACAGAGGATTAACCATATGATAATAATTGATATGCAGGCATTCAGCTGGTGCCAATGTAGCAGTTGAAGCATATTTTGAAGCTCCTGAACGCATTGCTGCTCTGATTCTTGTATCCCCAGCCATAATAGCCCCACCCTTTCGACAGAAGGTTGTCAAAGAAAATCAGTTTGGAGCAGATAAGCAGTCCCAAAGAGACGCCTCAAATTCGAATGTGCATGAAAATCCAGTTATCAGGTTTTGCAGGATTTTGTCAAAGTTATATAGATATATTGCACAAGCAATATCGCGTTTGGTGAAGCGAGTGGTTGGTATGATCAACTCTCTATATAAGAAAGCTTTATCAGCATTTCTACGCTCTGCCATTGCTGTGATGTTGGTAATGCTAATCATTTACTAGCCTAGTAAAAATTTCCAGCATTTTTTAACAAAATTGTGAGGTTTTAGTTTAGTATTCTTTGACCTAATCTACATGTCTATAGAAATTTAAAATATTGATGGGAACATAACTATAATTTGTAGTGTCAATTTTACTTGCTGAATGGAGTCTCATCTCTAACAGCAGGGTTTTGTCAGATTAACATGGATTTGTGACGACAAGGTTAAGTTAGTTAAAAGCCTGACATATGGAATAACTAATGTTCGATAAAGATATGTCAGGTTGCTGAGATAGATGTATTTTGTCGGACAGAACATAAGCTCACTTGCATAGTTTCGTTTTAATATCTCTACCCTGAGCCCGATTCATGTCATCGTTTCCAGATAAGGATCATAATAGATAAATTTAGTATATTTGCTGTTCGGAATGCATGGTATGATTCAAAGCAAATCACGGATCATTACCTGCATGGCTATACAAAGGTAAATTTTTTTTTATAAAGCCTTCGTCTATTGATTTCCCCTGATTTTGAGTTACCGTGTTATCAAATCTTCTTGTTGTTGTTGTTGGTAATTGTTGAAGCCATTGAGGGCAAAGAGTTGGGACAAGGCTCTTCTAGAATTCACAGCAGCAATGGTTACTGATTCTGTTTCCGAATCAAAACCAGCAACGGCTAAAAGACTAAATGAAATCTCATGTCCAGGTAACTGTTTATTGAACGTACATAGTGTATAGTAGCTTACTTACTCTTCTTCTAATTATTGACATTTCTCATTATATGAAGCCCAGTTGTGATTGTGACGGGAGATAGTGACCGGCTTGTCCCCTCATGGAATGCTAAGAGACTCTCAGAAGCTATTCCTGGATCCTGCCTCCAAGTAATCAAGAATTGTGGTCATTTGCCGCATGAAGAAAAAGTGGAAGAGTTTATGTCCATCGTAGCTAATTTCCTGCGCAAAGCTTTTGGTGGTTTGCAAGAGCAACGTCTAGAAGCAGCAGCAACTTGAGTTTCATTTCTCTCTCCAACAAACCAGTTACATCTGATTAAAGATAATGATACAAGTACCTAAGACAAATAAAACTGATCTGTGAATTGTTGTTTTTACAAGAATTTTGACATTTTTACAAGGTTGAATCAGCGTGGAACTCATTTGTTATTTATATAATTGACACATTATAAAAATATCAATATTTTTTTTCTTCTGAAAATATCACTTTCCATTTATAAGAATAAAAATAAGTATTCGATAATGACATAACTCACCGCTAAACAAAAGGTCCCCATCAATAATTCATAATATATTTAGTTTTCAATGCTAGAACTTCAAGTTTGAAGTCATAATCATACAAAACTAGGCCTTTAAAAAGGGATGCAATCGTCTAATGACAATGAAAGTTCTATTTAAACTCATCTGGCTTTTGCGAAATAATTCGGGTCAAATCTCAAATTTAAATTCATTCAAATAATGTCTTAAACCACTAGTTTGATAATATCTTTTTTGGGTCATCTTAATCTACCACATACTTACCCAAAAAATATGACTGGAGGTACTATTGTTAGTAACTTAATTTCTTATATACAAACAAATTTTTCTTGTATCTTTCAATGTGGAATTGAGACAAGCAAATAAATTAAAATTAAAATATTTTAGACACTCATAATGTTCCCGAGAGAAATAAGGATCATAATTCACAGGTTATGCAACGTATACTCAATTCAATATTTATTATATATATTTTTTACTTTCATATTGTTTATAAAAGGATAAGAGAAAGAAAAATAATATACATGTTAACAAATATTTAACGAATTTGAATTGCGACTGTGCGATAATATTGAATAAATTAAAATATAATTTTTTTTAATTCTTATCTATTTTATGTATGTGCTTAAAACTTTTGTAAAATATAGGATTAAAATGTGAAGATCTAAAAATATAAAATTTTAAAACCAGTAAAGGCAACAAAATAAAATGAAATAAGTAAAGGTTGATTTCTCTCCGAACCATCCCTCGAAGATTTTCGCTGAATTGAATGTTGTAAATACAGCGTCAAAATATTTCAATCCGGAATTTACACACGAGTCGGACGCCAAACACTTTAAAATCCGCCACAATTCTCTATTTACTCTCTCCAGCCCTTCTATCCCGACACAGTTTCAGTAGAGAAGAGAGAGAGAGAGAGAGAGAGAGAGAGAGTTGATATATATATATATACGCGTATATATATATATATTATATATATAGAGAGATATCGACACAAAGCGGGCCTAGAAATAGAAGAGGGTCGACGAGAGATTCTGTTATTTCTCTCGTGAACATTGAGGGCAAATAAACCCTAATTCTCTCTTGGGCTCCCCAGATTCAGGGTTTTATACTTTAAGAGGAGCTCAAGATCGTGTTTTTGAAGAATAATGGTTTCTCCATTATAATTCTCTCCTACTCTATAATTATTTATATGTAATATCTGGATATATTTTAGGGCTTAACTTCTGAGTCGTAGTAGTGATTGTGATATGGACGGAAGGAGGATTACAGCGAATCCGCGGCCGTGCTGTGGCCGCCGGGTTGTGGCAAAGAAGCGGCCACGCGGCGGCTCTGATGGGTTCGTGAACAGTGTTAAGAAGCTCCAGAGGAGAGAGATTTGTTCCAAGCGTGACCGGGCTTTCAGTATGAGCGATGCTCAAGAAAGGTTCAGGAACATTCGTTTGCAGGTTTGATTGATTTCGCCTCACAATTCAGTTTAATTTCTATTGATTTTTTACCGACCATGAATTGCTGATGATTTATTTAGAGATCTACGAGATGGAATTGCATTTAGGTTGACTGACTTTATACATGAAAGTGAAGAATTAGGGTTTGATTGTTCAATGCACCATTTTGGAATTCATTGAATAACCCAGTGTACATTTGCATGTAAACTTATAAAGCATTGAGAAAATGTGAGACGTAATACATAACTTGCATGTATCTCTACTATGTCTTTACTATGTTTTGTTATACTTGAATGTATGAATAGAATCACACTTAAGAGAAGGTTATTAAGTTTTTCAATGAAACCACGTGGGTTTCAGTAGCTTATAGATCAAAAAATAGCACAGAATGGGTGGGATAGACGGGAGTGGAGATGTGTTGTTTTTGTAGAGTGGTTATGTTGTGACAGTGTTTTGGTCGGATGGTGATTGATGCTGTAATGCATGCTACGTTGACTAGTTCTGACAAAAATACTGTTAAAAAAGTATTCTGCATGCCATAAGCACCGCTTTTCAAAGACATGAAGCTCACGAATGTTTCAAGCTATATGCTTCAATATTATAATATATATTCATCAGCACAAGATTATAATTTGTTTGATAAGAACGGAAGCTCTCACGGGCACAAAATGGAGTGGTTACGGCATTAAGGATACTTTTTCTAATTGATGGTGCTTTATATTGGATGATAAACATGGTAAGCATCGCCAGCCACGTGGTTTGGACTAAAGATTCCACATCTATTTACTCTTACAAGTTGGCAGTATGTGTGCACCGGTGGATACTTGTTTTTTCTCACTAAGCACCTTTCATTAATGCATTTATGACGATGGGAAAGTTGTGTCAATAAGCTGCCAAGTGAAATATATCTATATCGAGATGTTTCCTTATGAGGCTATTATGATAGCAGTAATATTTTTACTAGGCTTTTTGTGATCAATCCTTTTAAAGCAAAGCTTAAGTTTAGTCTTGGAAATTTCCATTCTTAAAGATAAAACCTCTCGCAT
Source organism: Panax stipuleanatus (assembly GCA_020205555.1). Taxonomy (NCBI): domain Eukaryota; kingdom Viridiplantae; phylum Streptophyta; class Magnoliopsida; order Apiales; family Araliaceae; genus Panax; species Panax stipuleanatus. Next base: position 150,960,998 of record CM035118.1, read on the forward strand.
TTAATTTGTCCATGGGCCGTGTCAGTCCACGTGGATCTTTATGTGATGTTAGAAGATAATCTTGTGTGTTTATTTAATTGGTGGTAACTGATTTACTTCTTTATATTTATATATAGCAAAGCAATGATTTTACGTAAAGCTGAAAATATAAAAAATTTATGATAAAAAGGTTTTAAGTGTTTAATTTGACCTCTTTTTTTTCCCCAATACTATACATCCTTGCCTCCTTGGATTGGGTGCTAACCTTTTACCTTTTCTAGTTTTTTCATGGTCTTCAATCTTCATTACTTAATAGGGATTTAAGGTTTATGGATTTCACTTTATAGATTGTGCAACATTGACGCTTATATGGAATGAACTTATTTCTGTGGTGTATGGTCGGTAACTTTTGCTAACCAGTAAGTTACGCCAGTTTTAGATAACTTTAGGTGCTCAAAAGATAGTCGCCATTGGACAGACATAATTACTTGTATACTACCTTTTTTTAGTTAAGGCGTGCTAAGCTTTATAAGCTGAATTCTTTGAGAAACAAAAAGTTTTTTCAATTGATAAATTAGTTATTCAACTTTTAGTTGCTAACGGAGCCTACTTTTATTCAACCTTGTCAAGAGATTTCTTTACTGGACTAAGGATTACTGAAAAGGATTGGATTAATGGGTTAGACAATCAAATTCTCATGAATGGAATGATGTCTCACTGATCGCTAACAACATCACATTTTGAGTGAGGTAGTAGCTTTCTTTCACCACCAACATGTAAGTTCAGCAAATGGAAGGTATGCCAACGGTGTCCATGTGGGGTCTCTTAAGAGATTTTTATAAGTAACTATTCATAAGAGTTTCGCACAAATTATAATTGTTTGCATGAAAGATTGAAATGCTCGAGAGAAGGTATTTTATCTTGGTTCATGTTTACCAAAAATCGGCTCCAGGAAGAAAGTGCAACCTCATAATGAGATCTCTTTATGTTATAAATATATATTAGTGCTTTAGAACGAAAGGGGAAAGTTTGATAAGTAGGATTAGACGAGTTGGGGTATGGTTTGGGGTGTACGCTCTCATTCACCACTGCTATTCATTTCACATTTGCATAATAAATCGGTGCTTTATGCAGCAGATCAACAAAAAACGGATCCTATGTTTATTGAACAGAATTCTACTTACTATCAAAGCATTCGACTGAACTGAACGCTTATGTTCAGAAAATTTTATGCTTTTAGGGCTTGGGTTTTTACATAGATTTATGCAAATGTGCAAGTCCTGGTTACTTACTAGTGTCCTGTACTACTGTCTTATTTCCACAAGCATTTTTGGTTTAGTTATTTAGAATTTATTCATTATTGAATTACTTCTGGACCTCTGGTGATGATATGATGATGTTTATGCCATCAGGAGGAATATGATACTCATGATCCAAAGGGACATTGTGCCATGGTACTGCCATTTCTAAAAAAGAGGTCAAAAATTATTGAGATAGTTGCTGCTCGTGACATTGTCTTTGCTCTTGCGCAGTCTGGTGTTTGTGCTGCATTTAGCCGAGGTAATCATTAATTAGATAATCACTGTTCTGTAAAGGTTGGGAGAAATTTTCCTAATGTTAGAAGGGGTAATAAGCAATAACTCGATTGTTGGATGCAGAGACCAATCAAAGGATATGCTTTCTGAATGTCAGTCCTGATGAAGTTATACGAAGCTTGTTTTACAATAAAAACAATGATTCCCTTATCACTGTTTCGGTTTATGCGTCAGATAATTTCAGTTCCTTGAAATGCAGAACCACAAGGATTGAGTGCGTAAATTATTCTATTCATTTGTTATGTATGTGTATATTGTACATGTGTGTTTCTAACTGATGAGCTATGCCCTTATATGGTGTCAGATACATACGACGTGGTAAACCAGATGCTGGCTTTCCTCTTTTTGAGTCCGAGTCATTAAAGTGGCCTGGTTTTGTTGAGTTTGATGATGTAAATGGGAAGGTACTCACTTATTCTGCACAAGATAGGTATGGATTCAACTCTCTCTACATTATTTTTGGTAACTAGGACTTTCATTTGCAGAATATGCTCTTGATTCTGATGTGATTTTTGGTTTTATTATTATCAGCATCTACAAGGTCTTTGACCTGAAAAACTATACAATGTTATACTCCATCTCGGATAAAAATGTACAAGAGATTAAAATCAGGTAAGGTTTCTATTCTACAAAACTTTTAACGCTATTTGCATGCTTCTCCGGAGAGATAAAATAGTTTATGCGTCTTCCATTTGACCGAACTGAATTTATTCCCGTCCGACCGTCTAAAAGCTTCAGCTCTTCTAGCACCTTTGATTGCTCTTCTAGATACCTTCACGTGGCTAAAAGGTTCAGCTAGACGTTTTTGAAGTTTTGTCCCTTGCTTTCATAGTGTGCTTTTGATATCCCACTATAAGGTTCAACTCAACCTTTTTTGAAGTTTTCTCCCTTGCTTTCATAATTTTTTTGATATCCTATTGGTCTATGTTTGTAGAGCTTTAGGTTGTGTAACATCACAATTCAGGAATATTACTATATTGTGAACTCTGAAAATCATGTACTGACGTACAAGGACCTTCTGCTGTGTAGGGACAAGAAAGTTGATAAATGTTGTCAATTGTGGATAGTGTATGCTCTAGCTAAATGAGACATTTGCCCTTTCTATTTTCTTTCCTTTTTGGGAGTTAGGAGGATGGTTATATTTTTGCTTACTCTTTTGTGGATAGAATTGTTCAAATACTCCGTTGTTTTCTACTTTCTGAAGCATTTTACTTTGGTGCATTCCAAAGCAGCAGATTGTGCTGAGCTGGTTCATACTCTGTACATTTGCAATGATCCTTAGTTAAGTGTTCTCAAACTTGTGTTGAAGAATGACAGTCTCGCTTAGTTTATGCAATAGAATCAAATGCTTCATTGTGGTATAAAATATAAATCTATATTAGGCTGTAAGGCACCTATGAGAAATATGAATGGCTGATTGTGCATAGCATGCTGCACCAAGCTGATTCATAAGTTATACTTTTGAAGTTTATATATTTGCCATATACAATTGAATAAAAAGTTCTGTTTGCGCGGAAGAACTAAATTTGGTATAGTGCTATGGCCTTTGTGCTTTAGTATGTTGAGAAACCTTACTATTTTTAACTCTAGTTGATTGGGTGTAATAGGCTTCTTTGTGAAAGTCTTGTTTGTTGTTCCTTGAACATGCCTGAACTCATTTGTTTTTTCAGGCATTACCTGGAAATTTCGTTTATTGAGTTCAGGACTGAAATATTTGGTGCATGGTTCTGAAGTTTAGGATAGGAGTGAGTTTCGCAGCTCTTGAAATGCCACCTCCTCGAACTGGTTGCATCCCATGATAAGTTTTTTTGAATGTTGCAACTTTCTGATGAATGTGAAATGCAGAAAGATATAACATGCAAGCTGCTTTGACCTTAAGTAACACTTTTGAGATGTTTTAACCATTAGAAAAAAAATTCTTGGGCACTGCAATTTGTTGAATTTGTGAACAGTGATATAGTCATATTTCAGTTTCTAACATCTTCTCCATAAACATCAAACAGGCTGGAGTAATTTTGGCACCTATCTGTGCCTGGAGGAATTAGTAGTAATTAGTTCTCCCATGTTGAAACTATATTCTGTTGTTTACAATTGAGTGTGTATTTTGATAATCATCTACCCTTTTGATTGAATTGTTAAGTTAGTTGATATTGTTCATGAGGTGTAGGGTGTTTTAATATGTATTCTGTTTTTTTCTTCTTAAAAACGTTATTCTTATGTTCACAATTAATTTATTTCATTTTTTATACCTCAATTCTTTGGGGCAATGTACACCGAGTACGACCTTTTTTATGCCTAAAGTCGTCATGGATCTTACAACCAGTTGTATTGCTTTATATATGTTTCGTTGCATTTTTGGATGTGTGACCGTGATACTTATCTTCTGACAAACAGCCCAGGAATCATGTTGTTGATTTTTACGAAAGCTAGTGGTCATGTTCCTCTTAAGATTCTTTCAATAGAGGATGGAACTGTTCTTAAATCTTTCAACCATCTCCTTCATCGCAATAAGAAGGTGGATTTTATTGAACAGTTCAATGAAAAGCTTCTTGTCAAGCAGGAGAACGAAAATCTCCAGATTCTTGATGTAAATATCTCTTCCATATTCTTTCAGTACTTCTGAATTAAGTTTGCATCTGAAAGTTGACAATGATATAATGCAGGTTCGCAATTCTGAGCTAACGGAAGTTAGCAGAACTGAATTTATGACGCCATCAGCATTCATATTTCTATACGAGAACCAGTTATTCTTGACATTCAGGAATCGAACGGTGGCTGTTTGGAACTTCCGAGGGGAGCTTGTGACTTCATTCGAGGATCACCTTCTGTGGCATCCTGATTGCAACACTAACAACATATATATCACAAGTGATCAGGATCTTATCATTTCTTATTGCAAAGCTGATTCTGATGATCCGCTGTCAGAAGGAAATGGTAAGACTCCCTGAGAAAATCTAACAATACTTGCAATTTAATATTTATAGTGCACCATGTTAGTTGAACACAAGACTAAGCGTAAGAAAGACACGCCAAGGCCAATGAGGGTTTGTTGGTGTAGGTCATGCCATTTCAGTGGAAACAGTAAAGGATTAGAATGAACTTAGATATGCTCTACCTATGAACGTACAAACTTTACACATAGCAGGTTATACTGTCTGAATTTTTATTTTATTTATTTTACAAGGATTAGGTTGCTATTGCTTTTATTGGACATTTGATAAGATAGAGGGTATCACCTTACTCACATTTATCTGCAATTAACATGTATTTACACATGAAACATCATCTATTGGAGATGAATTTCTGGTTGTTGATCAATGGCAGTGGAAATGTATACATATTTGTTTTCCATTTTTTGTTTCTATGGCTTTTATTTATCCAACAAATGCTGAGTTTTTGGGGTTCAAATATTAAGCAACCGGCAAAGGATGCCAGTGATGGGTTCTATCAATGTAAATGTTAAGTGAAAAGGTTGTTTTAGTTGTGTATTTATTACATGTAACAAATTTTATGTTCTTGCAGCTGGTTCTATCAATATCAGCAATATCTTGACAGGGAAATGTCTAGCAAAAGTAAAAGCAGCCAACAGCCTTCTGCCCGACGAATGCAATTGCAGTAGCAAGTGCAATGGAAAAAAATGCAACTCAAAAAAACGGATCCAAGCATCCAGGATTAGGAGCACTGTTGCAGAAGCACTGGAAGATATCACTGCTCTCTTTTACGATGAAGAACGTAATGAAATTTATACAGGTAACAGGCTTGGCCTGGTCCATGTATGGTCCAACTGAAGGTGCTCTTTGTGCTCGGTTCCGTTCAGATCGCTATGATGTTCTTCCAGTTGGTAGAATTTACACCGCATCCCAACAGCGATAACGGCCTTGAAGTGTACCGTTAAATGTTCCTTTTTAAAGTAGTTTGCTTGTTTTTGTTCCGATTTCAACATATGACCGTGTAGTTAATATTATCCCCCATGCTCTCCCTTGCTCCAAGTTGGGGGGATAATTTTTTTTCTTCTTTTTTTGGCTTTTGATTTTTGTTTGTTAATTTCTCTATTGCTGGGGCCTAGAGGGATCTTAGAAGGTGAGATGTTAGACGAAGTTTACTGTTGTTGATGTGCTCTGGTGACTTTAGGCTGTCTAACGGGGTAACAAGAAGCTGCCTTTCTACCCCTTGTGACCTTTTAATATACAAGAAGTGTTGTTTGAGCTGGCAAGTGAATTTTCCTGCACTAAGTCGTGGTATTATTTGAACTCTTTTAAATATCCTTGAATGCCCTTCTGTCATTTAACATTTTTGTAGGATGAGCTTGATTACAATCGTGATAGCCAAATTTGTGAGATTTGAGATTTTGCCCTGGGAAAAAAACTTAATCCGAGTATTTTGTAATGCGTATGGTATAGTGTGTGTGTGTGTGTGTGTGTATATATAATGATAATTTTGTTTGGTAAGTTTATTTTATACCCAATACAATGTTAACACGTAGGCGGGTATTGAATATGAAGTGAACTTACACGTACAACTACAAGCACAACTACATCCCTCCTTTCTTCTATCATATCATATCATCTCATCTATAGGCTATAGCTATCTGTGAAATTAATGATTCAGAGTTATGGATCAAGCCGTTGCTTCACGATTTGTCTACCTTTTCCCGTACGTTCATCTTAGTTTTTTTTGTAGGATTATTGTGATAAAAGATTGTTTGTAGAGTTGGAGGACACAATGATTAATTTAATTATATGGGCATAATAAATTATTAAGGTTAATAACAATGTCATTATCGGTAAGATCTCCGCCCTCCCCCCGCCACACTAGACAATGGATTATTATTATTATTATTATTATTATTATATTGAAAGACTAAAATAATCACTAGATCTCCTCCGGTCCGGTCTCTTCGGGTTAAGTCACTATTATTATTATTATTATTCTCTTTGGGTTAATTTTTTTTTTTATCTACTCCAACTCCAACTCCAACTCCATATTAGTAATCATTTAGTATTAAAGTAAGTAAGTCTGTGAAATTTGAATTGCCAAACGATTTTTGTTTCTTAAGAACTGAAAAAAGAATCATACAAACATACATACATAAGATCTGATCTGATCTGAGGGGTGGAACATAAAGTAGTACAACGCCACACGCGGCCCACCGCAGTGCAATGACTACTCATTATGATAATGACATAAATTTATTTCTTTTACAAATAGATATATATTAAAATAAATTCTTATAACTCAACAATTCATGTGAAAAAAATAATAAAATAAAAATATTAAGTCACACTATAAATTAAGTCACCGTATTTTTTAATCAAACTATGATTAAAATGTGAGCCCCCATATACAGAAATATCAAAAAAAATAATAATACTGTAGATGTATCAGTTTCCTAAAATAAAAATAAAATTAAAAATAAAATATTTTTACTAATATTTTGAATGAACTAATGAGAAAAATATATCTATCTGTATTCTAAAACATTTTTCAATTTTTAATGTTGTCAACAATCAAAATACAACAGCACCACCCAAAGGCGAGGGGAGGGGCCCAGGGCAGGGAGGGTGTGCTTTTTCTATACTCCCTTCGTCTCCTTCACACTCAAAGCTCAGTAGTTCCTTGTGCTTCTCTCTCCACACTAATTTCTCTCTCTAAACCAAATACTCCTCCTCCTCCTCCTCCTCTACGTCTGCTACTACAAGAAAAGAGAAACAAATACACTAGTACTAGTACATTTCAGCTTGATTGAGGTATTTTCAATTAAATAACCCTCCTCTCTCTCTCTCTCTCTCTCTCTCTGCTTTAATCTTTCCAGCTTCTGTTGTATATCTGTATATCTATTTTCTGAAATGTTGATACGCTTAATTTTAAGGTCGTGACTGATTCACGGAATGTATGCTTGAGAATTAAACTAAACTTTCAATTTCATCTCAGTGTGTTCTCTCTGTCGGTGAGCTCAGCTCGGGTTCCATTTTTATTCGAATTTCTTTTTGGTTAGATCTGATCTTCAACGGTAGTTAGGAAGCCCCTTTTTTCAATCCATTTATTGTTTTTTCCCACTTAAATTTTATGTTTTTCCACCTACCCTGGTCCCGTTGGTTACCTTTAACTTATTGTTGTTCAAAGTCAGGACTTTACTAATGGGGTTTCTCAGTATTTTTTCCCTTCCCTTTTTGGTTTGAGATGCAATGTGTCTTCGAGGATATCCTTTTTTGCTACTGTTTGTTTTTCATTTTGTATTAATTATAAAGGTTTTTTTTTTTTGTTGTTAAAATGGATGCCATGAAATATGAATTGTAACTAAACAGTTTGAACTTATTGTCATATATTCCTTTATAGTGGTTTATTATCAAATTGGTTTCTGTTCAAGTGTTTGAATTGTAGTGTAGGTTAGACTGCGATTCTCTAAATGCATATGAGGTTTAATAAAAAGCTTGGTCTAATTTTATGATGCTCTTGAATTCTATTATTTAGTTGGATATGCATTTTAATAATTGGAAGGTGGTTTCTCAGATTAACAGGATTTTGTTTTCTTCCTTCAGGTTCTTGTGCTTCTGAGGTCAGCTGGTTGAGATGGAAGGAGGAATTGATCCTGATGCACTACTTGATTATGCAGAATTTGAGCTTTTTCCCAGTCAGAACAGGTTAAACTTCTATCCATACATCTTCCTCAAAAATGCATGTCCCACTTTTGAACGGAAAGTTCCCATTTTGGGTTAAAGCTACCAGTTTCCTCTCTCACATATATTTACACACTATGTTACTATTTATGTCCCCTTGAAAATTTGAATGAAGTTTGACCCTTGACATTACTCTATGTCACTACATACAGTTTTAAGAAATATCAGGTAATTGTATTGTTTCCATTCACCAAGGTGTTTCTTCTAATCTTTTCATTCCTTATAAATATATTGCCATACTAACTTTTATCCATTGTTAGGTAGTACTAAAAGAAAAGGGTAATGACTTGTAAAATAAAAAATTAATGTGTTTTCTGGAGCACCCAAATAAACAACCATGGATTCTTGTGTTTACCTTCTCCCCCTCAGTTCCTCAAGCCAAGCCACAAGGATCGCAAAAGAAATTTCTATTCTCCACCGCTTGTTATTTAATTTTGGTTGGCCAATCCATTTTTGCCATTGGATTTGGGCTTATGTTACAAGCAGTACTGCAGTAATCTCATGGTAATTTTAAAAATATCTTATTTAAAAGGTTTTAAACATTTCCGAGCTCTACCTTTTTGCAAGCCAGAAATAACTCGATGAATTTTCATAAGAATGATGAAACCTATACTCATTAATCTTATAATGAGGGAAAGGTTATTGGTTTTCCCTAAAATCAAATACTATAAGTTGGTAAGACCTGTTCTTGTTAAGACAAGTGACCAATTGAATACCAGGGTATACCGAAAGCTACAGAATTACACATAGCTCAATACCAGTTCTGCTTCCTCTTCTGGGACCTCAAAAAGATTGAGGGAGTAATAGTAGATGTATGTTCTCTACAGTGAAAATATCTTTCAAACGACAAAGGGATTGTATTTGTCAGTCGCAAAAGTAAAGGTATAAACATATAAAATGAAGAATTGTGATCTGGTCCCTGACATGGGGTACATGTTCGCGTGTGGTTTACCCTGTTATCTTGATTTTTGAGTTACTATCTGTGACTTTGCATGGTAGGTAAGGGTGAAACTCAGATTCTGCATCTGTTGCATTGCCCAAGAGATTGGGCAGCTGTACCAAGCAAAGCATTGCTGATCATTGTCTATAGGGTTTTCAGCAGCTAGTTCTTCATTGCAACTCATAATTTAATGTATGATATGATTGAACTTCAAGAAGTCGTTCGACTCGTGGTCAATTATTATTTTATTTATTTTCTTTCCTCCTTTCTAATCTACAGGTATGAGGTGTGCATATGCAGTGGCAACAAAGTAGAGACAGTAGAGTCTGGACTTCTGGAACAACTACTCCTGCATTCACCAGAAGTTAAAAATTTGTACTCAAAAAGACTCAATGCTACTTTCAAAATTCAAGTGCCTAACAGTCCTAGTGGTGCAGAGTGGTTCACAAAGTCCATCTTAACAAGGTTCCTATCATCCTGTGTTTCTCTTGCTTTGTGGATGTTATGAATTTTATTGTCTTATAAATCTATATATTTCTTGTCAGGTTTCTACACATTGCCGGTTCACCAGATATACTTAACATCACAAAGAATTTTGAAAATGAGATTTCTCAATTAGAAGAAACGAGAAGATTTCAGCTTTCTATGGATGTAAAAGTATTCTCTCTCTCTCTCTTTTCCTGCTCCTTGTTTGTGTGATTTTTGACATATGTATTCAGCTCATGAATTGCACGTGTTCCTTTTTCAGGGTCATCAAAATTTACTTGGAAGTGGGGAGGCAGGTTAGTTTGATTGAGTTTTACTGTTGTTAGCTTGTAAATACTGATTGTAGTGTTGCATCATGGTCTTGCTGCTTTGGCAACAGATGAAACTCGGTGTGTTTGTGGTTCTAAACGAAACTTAAGAAAATTATTTGATAATTGGTCATGCTGGTCTCTGTCTATGTAGTACGGTGCTGTGCTTTATTAAAATTTGTATGCACCGTCACCTGTACTTATTTGATTACTCTCAATTCGAACTGAAAGTACTTAGGTTTGATCAGTTGTTGGGTTCGGGTACATGCTATACGGTTTGATTAATTTGGTTGTCAGTTGACAATCTTGATGCAATGAAAGATTTGCAATTGATGTGTCATCAGACTAACCCTTACAACTAACTTGTGTTGCTTTAAGATTCAACGATTGCATAATTGGGTGTAGATTCTGAAACTATTTGTCTATTGCTATGTTTGTGCATGACTGCATGGTTTTATACCTTATATTTCTTTTTTACCAATAACTTTATTAGAAAATACTAATCATCGTTTTCCTCCTCTTTAATAGACGGTGGGAAGTTAAATGGCACGGCACCAACATCAAAAGTAACTTTTCATCTCTCCTTTTTGACCATCTGCGTAATTTCTTAAAGATGCCCATATATATAGAAATATATTTTCATTTCGCTGTTAACTTATCTTTTGCTTCAAACAGGCTGAAGTTGAAATTGTGTCATCGGATGTGTCGAAGTATGTTCTGTTAATTGTTTTAATTTAGCAGTGTTCTGCAGGCAGCTGCTCCACTAACCTAAAGAGTGATGAATGCTGACAGGAATGAGTTGCTGCGAGCAATGGACTTGAGACTCGCGGCATTAAGGGAGGAATTAGCTGTTGCTTTCAACCGAGCTGCTGGTACCTCATGTTCACCTAAGGAGCTTATAGACTTGGAAACGTTTTCTCATTATTTTGGAGCCATTAATATTAGGTACCTTAAGCGCAACGAATAAAATGGTGCATTAGTTTTTTACTATTAGTTAAGAGAATATTAAAAGCATTTTGCAATTGTCCTTTTTTTCTCCCCTTCTACAAAGTCTAAATTCAAAATAGACGACCTGTGACTACCATATTTATATCATTCAGTGAAATCTGTTTTCAGGAATTCTTTGCGGAAGTTTGTAGAACTGAATCAAAAGGGCCAGACTTATGATTTTTCAAGTGGCGGAAAATTTCTCTTTACAGACAATTCAAGGAATGGCAGAGTAAGTAAGGCAGAAGGGGGTATGCAGATATCCAAATCATCACCCTCGGACACACCAGTAAAATATGGTGTCTCCCCTGCAGAAGTTGCACAGCTTGAACGACAAAGCTCAACAGAAAGTGAGGAATCTTCCTTCTCAAGTGAGGAGGATCAACCATCTGTTGAAAGAAGTCGGACGCTTATAAGATCTGCTTCACCTAGAAGGTCAGCATCTCCTATGCGGAGGATTCAAATTGGACGGTCTGGATCACGTAGAGCTAGTGCACTAACCATTAAGAGCCTCAATTATTATCCGGGTAGAGAAAGAGTGGTCTCTCATATGGATGCTGCCAATAGTGAGGAGGAGGGGTCTGAACAACCACCTAGGAAATTTGAGAACAATGTACAGAGAATGAGCGTACAAGCGGCAATCAGTCTTTTTGAAAGCAAACAGAGAGATCACACCGGGGATATTCAGAAGACAAAGTCATTGTTGAACTCCTCCACTGGGGCAAATAAATCTGTATTAAGAAGATGGAGTTCAGGAATGGGGGAAAGTTCTGCTCAATGCCCCCCAGACGACGTTTCTGAAAGGTCTGTTCAGATTACACCAGATAAGTCAGCTGGTCAAGAAATTTTACAGAATTCTCAAGATCTGAAACAAGAGTCTTATTCTAGATCTGGGTGTCCAAAGTCATGTTGAGACTCTTGAAGTAGATTTTAGACCAAAATCATCTGAAAAAAGACTATCTGATCCAATAGGCGGGCAAGCGGATACTGTTTCAACCAAACAAGAGGAAAGTAGCGGAAAAACTACTGCCTCAGCCGAATGGGGTCGACAGAAGGAAGCAGAGCTTAACCAGTTGCTAATGAAAATGATGGAAAGTAAGCCTGTTAAGTATCAGAAAAAAGTCGCTGATAACAGCCAGCGTAAAAATGTGCCTGGGGAGCAGAGAGGTGGTTTCTATGACCACTACAAGCAAAAGAGGGATGAGAAACTTAGAGAAGAAGTTTCTGGAAAGCGAGCAGAGAAAGAAGCACAATTCAAGGTGATGCAGAAATTTCTTGATGAAAGAAAAGCTGAAATGGCTCCTACAAATGCTAGTGATGTTGGTAAGTCATGCTATGAGTAGAGCCAAAAAATCTGCTAAAAATTCGTCTCTGTTGGCAAATCCCAAGAAGGAAACCTCAAAACCTGCTGTTGTGAAGAGAACTTCATCTAAAGCGTCTCCTCTGCCTGCAACTCGTAAGTCATGGCCATCAACACCCTCGCCAAGAGCTATAGGGATCTCACCTGCTAAGACTCCTGTCAGAACAAGTTCTACTGGTACTACGCCTACACGTCGAAACCCTCAGCCTGCGTCATCAGTTCCTCGGTCAAGCCCAAAAGTGGAAACACCGCAGCCACGTCCCAAGACTGTCAAGACAACCCAGATTGATTCTAACAAGAGTGTTAAAGTCGTGAATGAAAAGAAGCAGCAGGCAGGGACAAAAAATGGGAAAACAATAACAAAAGTCCAGTCTCCTTCTGGAGTCCATTCTTCCACAGCTAAACCCAGTTTATATAACAAGATGACTAAGAAGAGCAGTGTGGTGCCACTGGAATCAAAGCCTTTTCTGCGTAAGGGATCCGGAACTAGTGTTAGTCCTGTTGTGAAGGCCAAAGTTCCTTCTCTGCCCGAGGAGTCTTTGAGAAACTCGAGAGATGTGATCAAAGAAAAGGAGAATGAGTTGGTTACTAACACTTCTGATCTGGTAAATCAGCAGCAGGAGACGGATCTTGATGGATTGGAACTTCATGCTGACTTAGAATCTGAAAGTCAAGTAATTACTTTCGAGAAATGTGGAGACACTGAGAGCTGTAATCTATTACTACTAGTGTTGAAGAGAATGTTGAAAGGTTGAACAAGTCTCCAATTAAAACTGGAAATGAAGAAGAATCAAGCATCTCCCCAGCGGCCTGGGCGGAGATAGAAGAAGAGTATCGGGATGAGCCTATTCAGTATAATGAGAGATCTTGCCAGATTGCAACTGTAGCCAATGTTGTAGCAGTGGGAATAACAAGTCCACGTGTTCGCCACTCCCTGTCACAAATGCTGCTCGAGGAGAGCAGTGAACCTGATATTACTGAGTGGGGAAATGCTGAAAATCCCCCTGCCATGGTTTACCAGAAAGATGCACCTAAAGGATTGAAGAGGCTCTTGAAGTTTGCTCGAAAAAGTAAGTTGGATGCACATTTAAGCGGTTGGTCCAGTCCATCTGCCTTTTCTGAGGGAGAGGATGAAGCTGAGGAATTGAAAGCTAGCAAGAAAAATGCTGACAATCTACTGAGGAAGGCTGCCCTAAATGCAAAGAACTATGGACCACAGAAAACTAATTCATATGAACCCTATGAGAAAAATTCAGGTACTTGAGAAGCTCTTTGTTGTGCCAGGTCTTTTGCCTCATGCCTTACTCTACATGCTGTTTATAAGCATTAAATAGCAAGTTCCCTCAAATAGTTTATCTTATCAAGAATTGTTTAATGATGCTACTACACTAAGTAGTGAATGAAATAACTGGAGTATTGTTTTTTCTTCATTTTTGCCTAGTTCTGTTTTAGCTGCATGGAGTACGTTTTTTTTCGTGATTTGAAAATTTGAGACATTTTCTTAGTGACTAATATTGGATATATGTGTGCAGCTCAATCTAATGTAAGCAAGTTCACTGCTCAGAGTGTTCAAAAAATGCAGGAGGGCCACATGTCAGCTTCAGTGACCACATCGAAAGGTTATTTTTTGTTTTTATTGTTCATTGTTATCTGTTTTCTTTGTCTAGTCCGGAATCTGTATTTTGGTGCTATGATTATGTTTTTTCCCTGCACCATGCGTTTTTATTATTCTCCGTAGAATCCAATATTCTCTACTCTCTTTCTTTCTTTGTGTGTTTACAGCAACAAGGTCATTCTTCTCCCTTTCAGCATTTAAGGGCAGCAAACCTAATGAGACGAAGCTTCGATAAAGCTGAGGATAATTTTCAAGTATGGGAGCTGTAATTATATACAAACAAAATTTAGTTCAAAGGCGCTCTTCGTCTCTGACATTCTCCATTCTACTCGGGTGAATATTAGAATCATTCCCTGAACAGCTAGCTAGCTACATTAGAAACAGGGCAACCTTTAGGACTGAAACATGTTTGTACCCTTTTTGTTTATATATGATGACATGAGCCAACTGCATAATGCTTTCTAACTTTTGATTGAGCTTCTCAACTTTGCTTTATATCCACATGTTTATGTAGTTGTAACAGAGAAGTTTCATTTTCATTTCTTTTCCTGAAATAAATATGTTGTTCAACATAAGAGGAGGTCATAGCTGCTGCTGCTGCTGCAGCCATTTTTTTGGTGGTGTTGGATGAGGCCATAGATAGGCATAGCTTGCAGCAATTCAATAAATTTGGAGAAAGTGGAAGAATAATATGGGTTAGTAAAAGAACCAATAATACAATTTGGTGTTGAAGTATTATACCAAAATTATTAAGAATATAAAAGAAGATTTGATGGCTTTTCATTTATTTATTTTTTCTGAAAAAAGAGGTTTCTCTTTTTGTTATTTTTCTTCAAACATTATAGAGATAACTAAGTTTGTTTTAAAAAATTGTAACTATTCGTTATCCGAAATTACATCTCGATGGCCAATCAAACATGTGATATTGTTTTTAAGTATATTAATCTCAGTAAAAGATAATGTGTTCAATGAAATAAGTGATTTAATTTTAAGTGATGAAAACACCTCTATTATATGAGAGGAGACTCATTAAAATATATATTTTTTAAATTAAAAAAAAGAGCTCAAATAATAAAAATTGTCATTATTAACATGGTTGAGACATGAAGAGGAACACAAATTTGGCTTTAATAATTTAACCAGTTATCTATTCTCAATTACTCCCCCTTCTAAAATTTAAAATTAACTTATTAAACATGCGCTTATATATTTTTATTTTCAAGTCATTTGGATATTATAATTATTTATTTTATTTTTTTGGTTCAAAAAAGGAAAATAATATATTTAAAAAAAACGAAAAGAATATATTCATATATATCAGGTTAATTCGGGTCCGAAAAATTTATTATACGGGTTACACGCGACTCCTAACCGACCCAAGTCACAGGCAGAAAAAAGAGAAAGATAGAAGAGAAAACGATAGACAAGCTCTCTAGTCTCTCTAGTTAGTTAGTTTAGCTTGCTGCTGAGAGAGCGAAGAAAATAAGTGTAGGGTTTTGTTAAACCCTTCTTTTCCGTCAGAATTTGCTCTCTCTTCCCATTGTAATCCAGCGCACGTCTGGATTCTTTCTGCAGAAACAGATACAGTAATTGGTATTCCACTCTTGTCTTTGCAATTCCTGTAATTTACTTCTGCTTCCTTCTTTTTTACCCTAAAAATTACCGTTGCTTATTTAAATCTCATGTCTATTAGTCTAGGCGGCATAATTGAGGAGTTGAAAACCCTAATACAAGCGAGTTTTGTTTTTAAAAAGTGCCGGTTAGTCTGTTTTCTCATCTCACTTTGGAAACCTTTTCTGTAGCAGCTACCCATGGCATCTCAATTGATCCGAGAATGGACTGGACTTCAACAGTTCCCAATTGCCACCCAAACCAAACTGCTTGAATTGTTGGGACAGCTCAAGAAAGAGGTCTATTTCTCTCTCATTAATATTATTTTCATTGTATAGTGTAGTATTTGGTTGCTTAAACTGGAAGAAAGGGGAAAAAATGAAAAAAATAAAATAAATCTCTGGACTTCCAACAGGCAAAAGAGATTCCCATGCCAATTATGTTGACAGTTGTTCGATTTTATTTTGTGGATTTTTCACGCATTCTCACACATTCCTGACCTTTTCTCTAAGCAACCAAACAAAATGCTATTACTTAAAATTTTCATGTCTGGGAACTTATCTGTTGTCCTTGAACCCTAGGATGTGAGCACGTTGACAGTCCTTGTGATGGGGAAAGGTGGCGTTGGAAAATCTTCGACTGTCAATTCAATTGTGGGGGAGAGAGCAGTTGTTGTTAGTGCTTTCCAGGTATAGTTGTACTTATACTGTGAGCATGGTTCTGATGCCGAAATTGGTATTGACATCCGTTATCAGTATATGCAAGATATTAAAAGAATCTACAATTTTGCACCTATCAAATGTTAAAAAGTCCAACATTATGCATCATATGAATTGTATAATGTTATTATGACAACTATGTGTGTTAATTCATTATTTTTCTTATTCTTGTTTTTACTATATTTAAAAACTTTTTAAGCAAGATATTGTTTTTTGTTGCGTATCGGGCGATACCGCATCAAGAATTGATTGTCCATACTTCTTCCGAGATACCGTCTTTGAACCTGGCAGTGAGTTGCAGAATGACAACATGGAGGAGCATCGTTATATATAATATGCACTTTTGGTTTTGCAGTCAGAAGGACCAAGGCCGGTGATGGTTTCACGATCGCGAGCTGGATTTACATTGAATATTATTGACACTCCAGGGCTTGTTGAGGGAGGATATGTAAATGACCAGGCGCTTGAGATCATTAAAAGGTTCATATTGTAGCAGCTATACAGTATTCAAATGAATGTGTTCTTATGTTGAAACTATTTGTTCTATAAAGTCTGGTTAAGATAATGTTTCTAAATCTTTTTCATATGCCAGGTTCCTTTTGAACAAGACAATAGATGTGTTGCTATATGTGGACCGTCTGGATTCATATAGGGTGGATAACTTGGATCAGCAGATAATTAAAGCTATTAGCGATAGTTTTGGTAAAGAAATATGGCATAGGGGATTGGTTGTCCTCACACATGCTCAGCTCTCGCCACCAGATGGGTTGGGATATGATGAGTTTTTCTCAAAAAGATCAGAGGCTCTCTTAAAAGTCGTGTGCCTTGAAGCTAATATTAGAAAACAAGACATGCAGGTAGTCTACCTTTTCCATATTTTACTTTTTTTTTGTCATGCCTGCAGTTTTACTTCCCCCCCTCCCCCCGAATTTTTTTTAAAAAAAATCTTACTCCTTTTTTTTGGGGGGTGGGTTGAGGTGGGCAGAGGCTATATTATACCATGATGAAAAGAGCAAAAGTTAGAGATGATAATAAACATTGCCTTGGGTGTTTCCCAATCGGTTTTAGGGTTTTTGTTTGGAATCCCCATGTTGCCATGCCATGCTATGCTATACGGACTTGAACAGAAGCTCAAGAGAAATGTAAAAGCTGCGAGGAGAATATTTAAATGTCACAAACATGCATATCTGTAATTCTGTATACAGAGATGCTAACTTCTTTTCCTTCTTCGTTAATACTCTTGACAGCAGGGGTGAGACTTGTAAGAAAAAGGGAAAAAAAAGAAGAGATTCTAACACTTCCTCAGATATTCGAATGTTGAATGGGTGGATTTATGTTCAATTTTGTGGTGCGCACAGGTTTTATCTTAAAAAAAGGGTATAAATTTTATGGTGCAGAGCAGTTATACATGCCCATGTATGTAATAAGATCCAGAGACACGTACTCTTTGGTTAGACGCTATTGCTAAAGAGGCAGATGCAGTATTTTATGCAAAGGCACAAGCATATGGTCTGTTACAAACAGTGGCGTTCTTACTATAAGCATGATTTGACAAGCAGTTGAACAAGTATACCTGTGCTAAACACTTGTCCTCTGCCAATTTTCTCTGTTTGACTACCTTGTTATATTTGCTTTGCTTGGAGAACAACTAGCTTTTAGAGATTTTATTAGTTCTTAATTATTTGAACTTGAGATGTTGATCATCATGACTACTTTTCTATAAAATTTCACTTCCTAAATCACCCCCCCCCCCTCCTTCTCTCTCCTCCCGGTTCTGATGGTTACTTCTTGCAGGGTGCTATCCCTGTTGTTTTGGTCGAGAACAGCGGAAGATGCAACAAGAATGAAAGTGATGAAAAGGTTGGTCATCTGTCTAATATCATGTGTATACAGACGTTCATACTTATTTATTTTTATAAATATATTTATCTTGGACTACTCGATGCATCGGGTTGCCTTTTGAGTTGCAGATTCTTCCTAATGGGACTGCTTGGATTCCCAACATAGTGAAAACAATAATAGACGTCGTTTCAAGTGGAAGCAAGGGTATCTTAGTTGACAAGAAGTTGATTGAAGGGCCGAATCCAAATCAAAGAGGGAAATTATTCATTCCTTTAATCTTAGCATTAGAAGTAAGCTTATGAACTTGCAGCATGGTATGAATGCGAATATTTTATAATCTCTTCTTATTGTTCTCTCTGTATTCTGGACAGTACTTCGTTGTTGTCAAAGGTATCCAAAAATGGATCAAAGATGATATCTCAGCGAAGGGTACGCCTTCCCAGGAATGAGGTATAAACGTTATGAAATTTTGGATGCAGTTCTCCTCCCTCTTGACCACCTCTGCTTATTTGTTGTTTCCTGTTATTAACTGCTGTTAGGAAGCGAAACCATATGCCTGTTGGTTTTATTTATTATTTCGAGAGAGCTAGTTATTGTGTACTCGTGCTTCGAGAGAGCTAGTTAGCCAGCCCTTTTTAAGTTAATCCATTTGGTTGCTTCAGTATCTTTTTTGTGTTGAACATCTCTAAAGTTGTAATGGTATATTTACTTTTAAATTGTATTATCATCATGGTTGTCGGAGACTGGGAAGTAAATTGATCTTTGATTTTCATTTCGCGGGTCGACTAAGGTTTCTTAACAAAACAACAAATCTCACAATTTCCTTTTAAAGTGGGGTCCGTACATACAAGGAAATACAACTTCCTGGTCACATGTTCCAACCCAGCCTTCCGTGTATCCCTCAAGACTTTTCTAATCCATGCCCACTTTTTTCTTCTTCTTTCTAATGTCAACTTTTTCTTGGTTCAACAATATTACATATTATTTATTCAGGAGTACAGATGAGACATAAATGGGTTAAATCATTTTTCCGGTCAAATTTACATTTACATCTACATCTACATCTACATCATTGAAGTCAGCTTTTTTACAATGAACTCATTGAACTATATTTTTTTTACAACAATTAAAAATTCCGTTTAAAGTTAACTGCATACATATCCATGTGGCACTCTGTTGATGCTTACGTGGGTTATTCAACTTACTAAAACATGAGCAATGCTACTATCATATAATTTGGGCTATATAAAGTTAACATACACGCATATGCATATTTGCGGGTCCTGCATGTCATGCAGGGCTCACAGTATGCATGTGTGTGTATGTGAGCATTATGTGACCTAAAATTATGTGATAGTAGCATTATTTCTAAAACATGTGTGGTAACAAATGAAAATAAATGTATAAAATACTTAACATATTGTTAAAATTAAGTAAACCTAATAAGAAACTAACAGTTTACTATAAAAAAAAAGTCAAAGTCAAATTAATCTAGTTAAAATACAATAAAAACGAAATATAGGCTAAAAGAATAAATAAATTATTAATATATCACTACAAAATTAAAACATAAATAATTACAAGAAAGTAAAATAAGTAACCTAATCAGTAATCACCATTAGGGAAAAAAACTAAAAAAAATAACCCAATAAAAACAAAAACAAAACAAGTTGCAAACCCAGGATGTCATGTTTTTTTTTCACCTCCCGATATCCGGCAACCATGAGGTTCCGACTAATCCAAAATCGAGCTACGATCGGACCCAATTGGGGGAAGCTCTCTTAACACCATTTTTTTCATTCGCAAGGCTCGAACTTGAGAACTTGCTTAAGGAGAATCGAGCTCCTTCCGCTCAGACCAATGGATATTGGTAGGATGCCATGTTCACATTGTCGTCCACATCTTCTAATGTTACCCCTTGGAAGTTGGAAGTCTTCTTCCCCACTGACACAACACACCATTGCATCACCACTCACCTCACCTCAAAAATTAATTGCTCACCACCACTCATAACTAGTCAACCGTTCAAACCATGCTGAGTGACCATCGATTCACAGACCACCAGTCCCAAATAACAGCTTACAAACACAAATCAATTAATGTATAGAAGGGCATCAAGTACTGTAGCTCACAGTGGCGGAACCATAACATTTTTTGAGGAGGATCAAAATAGCCCATGTTTCTGGCCCAATATCTAGCAACCATTTAGCAGCAGTAGGTATCCCAGCTGGTTTAGTTTTCTGCAGTTCTTTCATTGCTAAGTTGAATCCATACATGTCCCCTGAGTTGGTTGCTTACCAAAACAAATCCCTCAATTCTTTCCCTTTATAATGCACTTTGAAGTTGTTGTACTAGTGCTTTGTGGTCATTATCAAGGAGCAATTTCCTAAAGCACTCAACAACCTTATCTGTTTGTCACTAATAAACACATACTTCCTTACTTCATTCTCATCTATATCATCCAAAAACTCTGTTAAAAACCATTCCCAACTGTAATTGATTCAATTTCTACAATTGTCATTCGCATCCCTTCTTATAGCATTGAGTAATTACACCCCATATGGACCCTTTAAAAAACAGCCATCCAATCCTATAATGGGTCTACAACTAGTGGGAAAAAAAAACTTCTTACATGCATCAAATCTAACATATAACCTCTCAAAAATTTGTAGTGACTTGGGATCCTCCATTAGCCCCAAATTTTGCTCAATTATCAATTTCTAAGTAATAAACCTCTTTGAGGTATTTTATCAAATACCTTGAATACGACACTTAAAAATCCGGATTTCATAGATGTTTAAGTGAAGTTTAACCAAAAAAAAATCATAATAATCCTTTCTTGTCCCTCCAGATATCACATACTCCCTGTACTACCCACAATTCACAAGCAAGCACAACAAACATGGCAACACAAGACTTTATTCAACTGAATTTCTGTAATCATAACTAAAAATAGGAATTTCTTAACATGTGCCCTTAGGGCACATGCTAAGCACACAATTCAAGAGAATATTCTCTTGAATTGTGTGCTTATTCCCTTGAACTTAATGCAAATGCAGAAATCAAGAGAATATATACACAATTCAAGAGAATATTCTCTTGAACTATGTGCTTAACATGTGTCCTTAGGGCACATGTTAAGAGAATCCCTAAAAATATAAGACTTACCTCTTTAATTTTCTGCGTTCTAGCCTCATACTTGTAATTAGATGAGTTCAATTCCTCTTTTAGACTGCCTCTTGCTCCAACCTCTTATTCTAATTTCAGTTGATGGCTTCAACTTTGGAGGAATTTCGGTGATTTAGTAGAATTTAGGAGTACTTTGCTGTTAGAAATTTGTAAGTATAAGAGAGTAGGAAGGAATAGTTTGGAACGGATGAGGAGCAGGAAGAGGATATGGAACGGGTCATGAATGGCAGCCTGGGGGCCGCCGGAGATTTTAGGGTCATATAACCGCCGGCGACCCTCCCTCGTTCCGCCTCTGCCAACGGGCAGCATCAAGATTCAGGCAAATCTGCAGGGTACACTTGGGAGAGTCGTCGGAATACCAGGGTCATATGCCCCCCTCGCCCTCCTTGGTTCCGCCTCTGGTAGCCAAGCCATATTCAAATTCGTAATGGCACTCGATGCAATTATGTAATATATGTCTCTGCAGATTTATAATTGCAGAAGGAAATATTAATCCGATTAATAGTGATATTTGAAAGAACAATTTAAACTTTACTAATATCTGAGATTTTTACATAATTTTCGATTTGGGGAAACTGAGAAAGAAAAGCTAGAGAAGAACAACATTGATGTGTGGCTGAGATGCGAAAGGGTAGGGATGAGAGCGAGAGGATGAATAATTTGTATTTTGCATTAAATATTTAACTTTTATTTTCTTTTCTTTTTACCACACGACAAGTCAAGTTTGACAAAAATATGACATTGACACAGCCTCTCGGTCACGTGCTTTAATTCCGTTAAAAGTCAAAATATTCAATAGAAAATGTAACGGATTGTAAAAAATTTGTAGTTTGATGAGTCGATCGTAAAAAAATTGACTTTAATGATATAAATATAAATTCGATCTCAATACAGTGGAAAAAGACTTTCTTGCACTACCGTTGTAGCTTCACAAATGTTGTAGGTGGCAACTAGTAGTGCTGAGGACCATCTAGATTACATATGGGAGTTTCAAGAAGAGTAATGCGAGGGGTCAAATGCATTTCAAATACATATAATAATTACATAGTACTTATGATCCACACTATAATATTGATCAACAAATGTAATTATAACATGCATATTTTAAACTACTTAACGCACCAAAATTTGAGACTCCTAGCATTACTCTTCTAGAATGAGCTCATCAGATTACATATACTGGCTTGACAGCCATTATACCACAGTCGAGGCACTTGCTCGGTGCCCATATGATAATGACTCGTGTACTAGAATGTGGAGGCGGCGAAATGGATGGGAGTTTCAAGCTATGGAATACAGTCGAATTCTGTGCATACACTCTCATGGCCTAATGTTAGAAGCTCAATATGATTTCATTCCATGACCCTTGCTATACATGAAAACAAATTAACTTAAAACATCAACACATAAACTCATGATCTTTATAGAACACTATAGTACAAACAATAAAACCCTTCGGCACAAAAATTGCTTACATGTGACAGAAATTTCGTTAGCATGGAGCTCAAGTTTGGAGCAGATCTGTCTGCAACTATTTAGATATCCTTGCAGCAACAAATTCAGCTTCCTTTGATCTGCCTTCAGCTTCAAGTGCAACTCTTAAATCTTTTAGGCAGCACAAAGGTTTTTCGACTCCTTCTCTAACAATTCGTAGTAAAAATCAAATGCTTGTGAAACTTTACCAGTTTTGCAGAGTCCAGCTATAACTGTGCTGCAAATTTCAGAATCAACAGTTTGATCCTTCCCCAAACAAAATAGCAATATTTCACGTGCCTCCAACAATCTTTTATTCTGGCAAAGGTATACAATGAATTCGTTCATTTTTAAAGTATACCCGCTCTCATAAACAACCCTAACAATCTCGAATCCTTTATCCCGTAAACCAACCTTGAAGAGCAGCCTTGCAGCATCTGTTGAGAGATTGATGTTCTGTCTGATTTTTTTCTCTAACATTAACATCAAAAGGCTAGCAGACTCACTAGCACAACCCTCTTTGACAAGTTCAGTAAGAACAGAATGAAAAGTAAATGTTTGTGGAAGATGGGAGCTCTTTAGCATCTTCTCTAAAGTGTCGTGGGCAAGCTTTGGTTCACCCTTTTTCAACAGACCACCTATTAGGGACTCGTAAATCTCCACATCAGGTACAAAATCTCTCCTCAACATCAAGATCAACAGCTCATGCCCAGCTTCAAACGTACCTTCCCTGCAGTGTCCCATGATCAAAGTTTTGTAAGATGGAGGATCCTGTGTTCCTCTTTTCATCAGCTGCCGAAACACCTTCTCAGCCGTAGTAGTTTTCCCATTACTACACAAGTACTCGAAAATGGGATTATATGCTGCAACAAGAGGCATGCATCCATCATCACGTAACAAGATCTCCTTCTTCTCTAGCTCATCAAGCAGCTTCTCTGCTCTCTCAAAATCCCTCATCTGACAGAAACTCCTGATCAGTATACTGTACGTAGCAGAGTTTGATTGGACCTTCAACTCTGCCATCTTTTTAAAAACCTTCATTGCGTCATCCACATTTCCTGCACTGCAATGAGCATTCATCAATGTGTTAAAGGTACAAGCATCGGGAACAAAATGATCACCCCCTAAAGTTCCCTCCAAAATGTCTTTAATCTTGTCAAGCTTTTGCGCTTCACACAGACCTTGAATAAGAGTGTTATAGGTAATTTCATTCGGCTTTAGCCCACGCTCAACCATCTCCTTCAAAAGGTCCAAAGCCTCAGTGATCTCCTGTTTCCCACAATACCCTCTAATCAAAGTGGTGTAAGTGACAACATTAGGATTCAAATCCACGGTCTTTTTAAGCATACCCTTCACCACATTATGTGCAATTTTCACCTTCCCAGACCTACACAGCCCATCAACAAGCGTGTTGTACGTAACCACATCCGGCTCACATCCAAACCGCGACATTTCCTTGAAAAATCGAAACCCTTGATCCACCTTGGAGTTCCTACAAAACCCTTTTATCAAAATATTAAAAGTAAACGTATCGGGTGTAACACCATAGGTCTTAAGCATTTCATCAAACAGTTCGTATGCCATCCCAGTGCGACCCCGTTGAAGCAGAATTACAAAAAGACTATTGAATGCAACAACTGAGGGAAAAATACCAATTGATTTCATGTTCTTAAACAGCTTAATTGATTCATGAAAAAGGCCGGCGTTAGCATAACTTCTCATTAAGATGTTAAAGAACCTATCTTCCGGCTTAACGGTGCCATTAGATTTCTTTTCAATTGAAAAGAGGAAATTCCGAGCGGCATTAAGGTTGCGAGACTGACAGAGGATTTGGAGCATGAGGAAGTAAGATTGGTGAGAGTGAGAAAAGCCATTTTGGTGGGCCCAGATGAAGAAGTGAAGGCCTTTGGAAGGCGTTTTAATGAGGCGTAGAGTATGGAGAACGGTCGTTTGAGAAAGAGAGACAGAGGAGAGAGAAGATTCGAGGTGTTTGGACCAGGTGGGTTTGTGGGTGTTGATGAGCTGTGCCGTGGTTCGTGCTGTTTTGGTTTTAGTTGATTTAGGTTTGACATTGTTGTTGTTTTTGGCATTTTCGATGTTTCGAGTTTTGTCTTTGTTGGTTTTGATTTGTTCAGAAGAAGAGGAATAGCTTTTGAGAAGTGAAGAATGGTGAGAATCAACAATGGACTTCAAGTCTAGAGTTGTAAAGGAAGAGCATGAAATTCTTTGGCTCTGTGAATTGCGACTGATGATGGCCATGGAAATCAAAGCAAGAAAAATATTGAAGAAGAAGAAGAGTTATATTTATTAATAAGAAGAAGGTGAGGATTTATTTATTTATTTATATTTATTTTTTAAAAAAATTATAACCTTTTCTTCGAAGAAAATAATAAATACTCCGTACAATTTTTTTTTGTTATATTGACTTAAAAAGTCTAGCAAAATTTAGTAATTTAAACTGATGTTAATTTACTTGTTTAGATTAAGTTATTATAGTGTGGAATTTCGGTTGTATTAGTTAAAATTAAATTAAATTTGAAAATGTATAAAATTGATTTTAAAAAGTAAGAATCATACCTATTTTAATGGAACCTAGCTATATTATACTAGTTAAAAACCGGTTCGGGAACTCCTTATTTTAACTAACTTATAAGTTAATTTATAAGTTATTTTAAATTATAACTTACAAATAAAAGTGTTTAGCATCAATTTAATTTATAAGTCAAAAATTAAGTTAAAACAAGTTATGAATGTGTTCGACTTATAATGACTTATAAGTTAAAATAATGTAAAGATTACTAAAAAGGACATTAATAAAAAGAGGGACAAAATAAACATTACACTTCGTCAGACAAATTCATTTTAAAATATAGTTAATTACTTTTTTTGACTTAAAAACTAACTTATAAATTAAAAAAATAATTAACTCCCAAACACTCAAACAATGACAAATGACTTATAAATTACTGTCGAACACCCCCTTACAAAGATAACCCCACCCCAAAATCCCGGATTAGCTTATACTTATTTATTCCCTGGAAATAAATTCTGGGTGGCGTTGATTAGAGGTCATTCCAGCTGCTTAGTAATACATAGAAAATAAAATGTCTGTTTATTGATTAACATATCTGTTAGAACTTGTAGCTCATAATTCTAAAGTTGCTGAAAAGAACCAAGTGCGGAGCACGGTACGGAGTTCTGCAGGAGTAGCGCGGGCCCGCGCCAATACAAGGCTATGATCAGTGCGGGGTGCGCCATTGGCAACTGAGGGCGCGCCATTAGTGGACAATAGATTTTAGTAGTTTGATGTTACAAGGACAATATGAAAAATTAAACTATAATGTGAATTAAGGTTGGAATAGGAATAGTAGTTATATATACTCTCTATCGTAAAACCCTATGTAATCAAGAGAATAATAAAATAGAACGCCGCTCCTGTGGACGTACCCAAATTGGGCACCACGTCTCAGACTATGTGTGTGGTGCGTGTGTGATCTAATTCTAACAATATCCTTATGCTTTTAATTGCAATTTATAACAACCTTCCCCCAAACACTAGAATCGGACTTCTTCAATGGCTTTGTATTCATCAAATCAATTAAATAATACATTTTCGAGATACAAAACGTTTACAAGTGGTTTCATTATACATGAATGATCTTGTTCCAGAAGCAAGACAACACTCTTCTTTCTGCCTGCTCTTCTAGTAGTATAACATGACATGATATTCGGAGACAAAAAACGCCATATTAGCGTATACTTTCTTGCAATCAAAATCATTCAGCCTCTGAATCTTCCGTCTCACTTTGTAAGTACATCTCCGTAACTTCACTGCCTGCTAGTATCTCATCTTCCTCCTCTTTTCTCTTCCTCTCTGCTTCTCTGTCCCTCTCAGCAGACCGAGACTTGGCTATCTCCAGCCTAGAACTCGCTGCTTCCCAGGACACTAGCTTCTCCATAAAAGTTGAAATATAATCAGGCCTTCGGTTCTGTTAAAGATGAGACATCAATTATGCCACTTAAGGTTGTTGTAACCACGATATATAATTTAGACAAGCCGATGGCACAATATTGTTGTTATTCATATTCATGACTTTACCTGAAAGTCGATGTAGTAAGCATGCTGCATATGTAAACAGTTTCAAGGGAAAAAAATAAATAAATCAGTAATTACCATTCTTCCAGGGAAAAAAGAAAAGAAAGCTGAGGCCATTCAAGTTGGACAATATGTTCACGTACCTCCCAAACATCTATTGTGAGGAGCGGCTGCAACAAACAAACAATGTCATCAGATTCTCAGGTCCAAATGAGATGCCGCAAATACGTACACATTTTCACAAACATGTATATTGCCCCCACCCAGCAGGGATCAAACTCCAATGCTAACTCAAGTTCTCTGTACTCCGGTGAGGAATAATAGACTTGATCTACAACTGCTAGCAAACTTAACTACTATACATATATGAATAAGAAAACGTAGTCAGTTTTACTTACAAAGTAATCCCAGACAAGAGGGTTCACGGCATTGGGACTCTTCACCACTACAAGTTTCTTGTCCTCCTCTGATGGACGCGGATTCACAGCATTTCCTACATCGAGTCTATTTGCTTTGTCTAGAAAAAAGTAGATGAACAGAGCCTAAATACACAGCCAAGAAAATTAAACAAAGCATGCAAAGAACAGTGCATGCCCAGGAAACACTTACATGCAAGCCAAGCCCAACCAGAACCAAACTGAGTTGATGCAGCTGACTTGAATTCTTTTACAAATGCTTCAAAAGAACCAAAATCTCTGTCAATCAGCTCTAAAAGATCTCCAGATGGCTTACCTCCACCACCTGGTTTCATGGATTCCCAGAAGAATTCATGGTTCCAGATCTGTAAATGAGATAAAGAGAAGGTACAAACTAGTATGTTAAACTGTAAAAAGGAAGGATATATATCATTTAGGTATCAAATTCATTGAAGCACAAGACCTCGTGAAAATCCGAAAATTAGAGTGGGGTAAAAAAGTAAGGAGTAAAAGCAAACTACAATTCTCCACTATAATGTATTTGGCCAAATTTTAACACAATTGTTATTTTCTCAATTCTCACTGAAGATTTTGCATATGTAATCAACTCGGATACATGAACAATATATTCTTAATGAGGACTAATGCATTGCATACCTGTGCAGCATTGTTGAATGTTGGAAGGAAATCTCCTCCGTTGTATGAAACAAGTATCACGCTTTCCAGTGCCATCCCATCCAGCTCAGTTCCAGTAATTTGCTTGTTTAGATTATCCACATAAGCTCTGTGGTGTTTTCCCCAATGATACTCCAACGTCTCCTGACTCATATGTGGCTCCAAAGCATTCTAACCCATATCCATACATTAGAATGATAATCAAGTTGGCTTCAGTTCTTGACATGTATGCAATTGATTTCTGTTCAGTCTATAAATATGTCAGTCTAACAAATGAAGCTATAGCAAATAATGAATCCTTTCTTCTCTTCGTATAAAATCTAAGTCTCATTCCAATGAATTTTGCAGACTAAATTCTACTAAAATTCGTTCTCTTCAATTTCATATTAAATTCACATAATGTAACAATAGAAAGTTGAAGCTACTAGCACTGGAAAAATTGTCAAAGTTGGACAGAGAGAATTGCAACAAAAGAGTCGAACTACTAGCTAGATACGTAATGTAGCAAAAGCCACAGAAATTATTTTTTATTAGGACCAGAGCCACAAACAAAATCGGTCCAAACCACGCCAGACCAGAATGTAAAAGCATCTAGAGCCAAGAGTATGTGTTGGGATTCGCTTAAAAAATATGATTAGTGATTCTAATTATTGTTTCTGTTTATAATCAGTTTTAAAAAAACAGTTTGGGTTTGGTAAAGAAAAAGCACTTAAATTTGTAAAAAGTAAAAAGTGTTTGGTATAAAAACATTTGCTAATCACTTATTATTTCAAGTGTAAATTACTAAAAAGGAATGTTTTAAAAAATAAAGATGGGTAATGGATATATTAGTAATGTACTTGGTCAAACCTGATTATCAGATTTGTCAAATAATCAGAAACACTCCGTTTCTGATTATTTCCATAAAAGATGATTATAAACAGTTTTAAAATCAGGTTACAAAACATTTTTTACTTCTTAAAACTGCTTATAAGTAGGTTTGACTTCTTATAAGCGAGCGGTCTAAAATACCCTCCAAGTCAAATATAGGATAAACTATTGCAATACCAAATAAAAAATTACAGATAATCATTTAACCTCACCTTCTATTTTACATCTATAAGTCAAATAACATCCCAAAAGATTATACACAAAGAACTATCAAATCTTACCAGCGGATATGGAGGAGGCTTCAACTCAATTCTAGCAGTTATTATCTGAGAACCAGCTCTCCTCATACATTGTTTCTGCACCACAAGAAATCATTGATCAAAACATTTGCAGGAATAAGAAATGACATTAAATGAAACAGAATCAGGTGCACCGGCATGACAACAGAAATTTAAGTTTTTATCTTTTTATATCTGAATTGCATAGTTTAGGATCCAAAACAAAGACGGAGAAAGGTAGACAATCCCAAACTTTATCAGACACCTTTTGTCAAACACCATTCATACGTTCCCTCTGTCATGAAAAGACTTGAAAAATGTTTGGTTTTTTTTAAGGGTACGACAGGGTTTTTCTGATTTGTTTAAGTTAATCAATGATTTAATTCAATGGCCAAAAAATGGGATAAAAGAAGAGAAAACAGCAATTAAAGGAGCAGACCTCTTTCTTTCTCCATTGTAAGCTCCGGGTTGATTCACGAAGTCCTGCAATATATTCAATCATTCATTCATCCCACTATCAAACGAGAGAAGGTGAAACAGAGTACAAAAGTGTGTAGTCTAACCTCGACGGGGAAGGAGTGCGCACGTTAGCGGGGTGGCCGCTGCTGCAACCATCTTACTCTATTCTCTCTGTAGTTTTTTCAAAATACGATGAGGAGAGGATTAGAGGAGACGGAATGGATTGCCGATTTAAAAGAAATTAATTTTGAAATATGAGGTGGGTCATGGGTCATGGGTCATGGGTGGGGTGAAGTAAAATTACTTTTCAATTGAAATTTATTTTTTGTTTTTTGATACTCCGTCTATCTTTTAATATAAATCGTTTTTATTTAATTTTCAATATTATCAAAAATATTAAATATAATTTTAGTTCTTTTACTATTTTTTATCCAATAAATAAAATTCTCTTTTTTCAATACAAAAATAATATAAACAATTGATATTATATTTAATACACAATTCTAAAACGACTTATATATTAAACGTCCAAACGAGTAATTGGTAATTGTTGTAAACTGTCTCTCCTCAACCTCAAATGTGTGTTTGATGTACTCTGTCTCTGTGAAATAATTGATAATGATGTCACGTTATTTAAAATTAAGTCTTTTACACATGTTCCTAAATACAACTTAATTCTGTCTTGAATTTTTTTTGATTAGTTTTATTATTGTAAAAAGTATTTTATTTCTACAATTCGCTAAAAGTAATGCCCTAATAGTCTTTTTGTCTAAAATTTATTTTAAATGTTGTATTATTAAATAAAATAAATTATATTTTATGAATTATTCAATCACAATAAACATGTACAAGTAATGTAACCAGACAAGTATTAGAGAGAGAGAAGAGAAATTGATTGTACTAATATTTTACCCTTTTGCTAACATTATTAACGCCATAAGTGAAATAGTTGGCATTATTTTTTAAATGTATTTTTTACATTTCTATATAGTTGTTTCTCATGAGACTCACCGTATTATCATAGAGAAAATTATGCGAAAATATCAAAAATACATATAAAAATATAAATAAAAAAAATCAAAATTGTTGTTGTACTAGTAGTAGTAGCCATAAAAATGGTATGGTCGTACTAGTGCCAGTACCGAAAAAATATGGGGCCACTAGTTTACGCATAGTAGTTTCTTTTATGAGTATATTTGATATTAAATTTTAAAATTAATATTTGTTATCAAAAGACAAAACTGTTATCATAATACAAAAATATCTAAGTATGAGAATTAATATTTATTTGGAGTAAGGGGGTATTTTTGGCTACTCCTAATGACGCTTCTCTGTATCTGATGTTGTGTTTTTTCCCTCTCCTAAATTAGTGGAGTATTGTTTATTTATCTACTAGTAGTACTACAGTATATCTATCCACACATACTCCTCTTTATGGAATTGAGGCACGTCACTATATCGTAATCAGAGTTCCAGTTTAAAATCACCATGAAAGTAGCTAGCCGTCAGTTATAAAATTAACCTTCTAATTAGATGCACTCTATATAATGAACATGATAATGCTCCAATAATATTGTCCAATTCCAGAATTCCTTTTTCTTGTGACAATAATTTATAGTATATATGATTCATACGAGCAACAAATTAAGCAATAACTAGAGATAAAAACAAAGGTATTAAAAGGAAAGCATTTCCTGATTTATAGCAAATTTAGCTTTCTTCCGCAGCTTGATTTTCTATATTTGACATAAACAGCCCATTTACGCCCAAGCTCTCTTTCTTGGAACAAGATCTGATGTTTGTATCTCATCAATCTTTGCAGCTACAATGAAATCATTCATACTCAAACCTCCTGTGTGATGTGAGGGTAAATAGAAGAAACCTTTTAGGGGTGACTAACTCATTCAATGGCAATTCAAGATTATACCAAATCAAAAGTTTACAAATATAAGAAGGCAAGGTGAAATTTTATATATTGTAAAATCTGGATTATCTAATAGGACAAAATATTTGTACATAACAAATGTAATTTCAACTTGGACTTTAAGACAGCTTTATATACAATCTATCTATCTATGGTACCTCCTCTATAACATAATGCAATAGTTCACATATACCACAGGAAATCTTGTTTCCCAAGGGTTTGGAAGATGGTTTCATTCCTTCATATCATGTCAAATTCAGATAATCATACTCTGGGCAGTTCTTGGTGGTTCTAAATCTATAAGCTGATTAAAAGTTTCTGGGGAAAAACAAGAAAACTAGATGTAATTGAGAAACATATCTGTTCAATCAATTACCTTTGCTTGTTGACACTTGGTGGAGGAGCCCCGAGGACAATACATAACTTAAAACATCTTCTTGATTCGGCAGGTCATTTGAGAGCATATATATTAATGAAACACTATCCTAAGTACTCCTAACTCAATATCGAATAAAACCAGTAAATGATATCCGTTTTCGGTAGAAGTTCAAATAGTTTTGCATTCAATGTGCAAATAAGGAAAAACAAATACTGAAAAATAAACTAGCAATCCCCTTTATAAAATGTTGCTTACCAATGGAAGGTGTCCATAGTTCAGCTCTAACTTGATTGGGCTGCTCCAGGTGAAGATTGGGGAAGTGCCCTGTAGCTTCTACAACCTTGTATATCCTACTTATAAGTTCAACGCCACATTTGAAATCTCTTAGCTTCCATAAACATTGTAGCCTAATCCCTCCTCCTTCATTTGAAAGCCTCCAACCTACAACCTACAGGTTTGGGAAAAAAGAAAATAACAGATGCATAGATTTTCTCAGGAATAGGGTAAAAGAACATCAAGCAGCGAAGATTGATTTTAGTAATTTGACTTCCCATCAAGTAATTCAGGTAAAATTGAATAGGGCATGTAGCCATGAACCTTCAAACAGCATAAGAATGCAATTCAAAATGTGTTTCTCTCAATTGGCCGAAGTGGAACCGCATAATAAATGAATAAATGATAGTGCAATGCATCATTTATCAGCAACTTTTAATAATGAAATAGGGTGTTTCCTTAGCATGTCAAACACCACAAATAAGTAGGTCCAAATTAAATTGTGAAGTGGCAGGTTTTTTTAAAATCATGAATTTGATTAAATTGACCTATTATTATAGATAATAAGAAGAAATTGAAACAGCAATAACACCCAACATAATTCTCCATCAAAATAAACGCTACAAGTGATGGGTATTGCAAAATTGTACCTTCTTTAAAAGATTTTGAGCATCTTGGTCTGACATGGGAGGCTGCAAATGAGAGACGGGAGCACAATCGAGTTGGGAAAGAGAGAGAGCAGCAAGATTTGGGATCAAAATTTTGTGGTCAGTGTTACCGCAGCCCAAAACTTTATCACCGAAATTACTCTCAATCTCAGCCGGAAATGGGTCTCTCGCCCCAAAATCACCCAAAAAGTCAGCGCCGGTGGCGAGCCTTTTCATTTTGGAGGTTCGGAATCCATCAACAGTCGGAAGAGACAGAAGGAAAGGAGTGAGAAATAGATTTCCGTGGGTTGGGTTTAGAGAAAAAGAGGAGGAGAGAGAGAGAGTAGGAGAGAAGCCTGGACGGGCGACGCTGGTAGCGGCCATGAGAGATTGACAGACTTGATACCTCTCACTGCACTTATCCACCGACTTTAACTAGTACTAACAAGAGCAATGCAACAACTAACAACTCGAAGTCGAGCCGGGTTCTCATTTTGCTACGCAACAACCGGTTCGGTCGGACATATTCGTTGTCGGAATATTCCTTTCATCCGATTTCTGTTAATAGTCATTTTGTAACTAACTAAACATTGTAGTACATTAAATTTTAAATGCAATAACAAATTGTTTCTCTCCAGTGTCCCGTTCCGACTAATGAGATGTTGCTTTTATATATATATATATATATATATATATATATATGTGTGTGTGTGTGTGTGTGTGTGTGTGTTATTACGTACAGTAAGTTATATATTTAATCTAATTTTGGTTTGGTTCCCATAGAAATATGTAAACCGTGGCCTTTCATTCATCAGAAAAAATAAAGATAACAAACCAACCAAACCATGATTTCTCCTTTAGACTTTTTACCGGTTTCTTTCTACGTACGTTACTCCTTTATTGCCCTTCAATTCCTCTCCAATGAATTAGTAGTAATTGTATGGTTTTCTCAAGGAATTTGCAATTCTCCATCTCTTCAATTCATATCCATCCATGATCACCAAAATTCATTACCATAAAATGAAACTCGTCAAAATGAAAATACATACATTCATATTACGTATTTAACGCGATCGATTGGATTCCAAATGTCACTCAACAAACATATTAAGCAACCTACCACCATTATATAATTATATTATGATGAGAGTTTAGAAGTGAGATATTCGGATCCTTGGGGAAAAGTCGATTTAACTCGATGATCAGAAGTTGTTCATTTATTTAATTATTATTTTTTTATTTTTCTACGTGTAAGTTGAGGTTTTTGCTCAAGGCATAATGTTATGCAAAACCATAGGACACAAAACTATAGTGTGTATTTATTTATATTCAGTGCATATTTTAGAAATGTTAGAAAAACATGCAGGCAAATGTTCACAAATGTAGTGTGTGTGTGTGTGTGTGTTTGGTCAATATTGGTGATTGAATGTCAAAGCTGTTAGATGTTCAACTTAAATGCCTCGTTTTTTTTACACAATCGATCCTCTCAAAAGAATAATTTCCGAGGCAAAGTAAGATATGAATTGAATACCAAATCGCCTCTTCAATGTAAATGTAGCCAGTAACCACTGCTATAAGCCAGATGCATTTTGAATTCATGTACACAGAGTGCCTAAGGTTAATTGTTCTAATACTAGCTCTTAGGGCCATAGCATAACAATGTACTTCCAAATGATATTTGGAAAATGTCCCACTAACCTTTACATTCAGACACACTGTTATAAGCCAAACAGCCAATGCCTTACTTTTTACATAGAGAAACTCTTTATATACACATCAAAAGCTTCGCTAGCACTTAGTTGTGGTTCCTGCATCAAATCACAAGGCAAACTATAAATATTAGACGAGTAATGGTCAATGGTAGTCATTCGGCATATAGTTTCCTCTTCCAGACACCTGCTGCATAAAAGTAGGCCATCCATTGAGAAGAAAATCTGTAGGGATGACTTTTTTAGATGTAATGCAGTTAAGAAATACGACCAAGTAAACTTCTTGTTAGGCTATCAACACTTCCACATTCCACCCCTTTGTTCCCCCTTCTATAAAACCCCCGACTAGCCATTTATCATGTTTTAAAATTTAAATTATTTAGAAGATTACTTTGATCCAATCAACAAGGGCGGAGCCACGTTTGGCCTCTGTTGGGCTGTAGCCAGGGTCAAGTTTTTTAATTTTTTTTTTACTTATACATCTTCAATACTCAATAGCCCAGCCCAACATAAGGAACGGGATATTCTGGATGCAAGGGCTGTACATCTAGGGCTGAGAAAGAGAAGAATAACCCAAAAGCTTCTACTTCTTGAATTTTTCAACTGTTCGAATTGGCGAATTGAAGGTAAGGTTTCACACTTTCACTCATGTACTACCGATCGTTGTTTTTCGGAGGAAGGAATTTCTCAGTTGAACCGTCATTTTCCCGGGAATATTTGAGATAGCTTAATTCCCGCTCTATCTTCTTTTCAAGTCTCTGTATTTATCTTACCTTTGGAGTGTGAATTTGTGCATTTGTTGTTCAGTTTGTGGGTGTGGATGATTCCAATGAATCCAAACCTGCAAAAGGTCTCACCCATCGTCTTAGAATCTTTGGGTCCATTCCATGAGCCGCAAATCCCACCCCAACTTGTGTTAGCAGGTGAGCTACTCCTATTTTCTCGTTCCCTTTCACACTTCAGTAGCTATTCAAATTGAGTGGTAGTTTTTTTTCTTCCTGAGAAATTGGTCACTTTCATTGATGGGTTGGTCAGTTTGTGGGTTGCATTGAACTGGGTTTTGTTCAGAATTTTTGTTTTGAGTTCATGAAAATTTGTTTATTGGGTATTTTTGGGAGAAATGGGTCAGTTTGGATCATGGGTTTTGAAGTATAGAGATTGCTATCAAATGGGTGTCTGTTAGATTTTTGTGATTTTTCTCAGATTGGTATTTGGTTTGTTTCTGTTCTGATACAGGTTTGATTTATATAAAGGTTTTCCGAGTTAGGGATTTGTATTTTGATTTTGGAGAAGAGGGAAATAGAAAACAGTAGCTCTGAGGGATTGGTGGTAGCTTAATTTTGTTTTCTGGGTGTGAGGGTTTTACTACTTTTGATAATTGGTTCTTTCTTGAAGTTGAGGTATTGTTCTTGGTTTTGAGCTGTGCTTCTTTATTCCTTAAAAATTTTATGCTGAGAAATTAAACAGGGAAAAACTGGTCTTGCCCATTCCTGTGAAGTAGTTGCTCTATTTCTTTCTATATTTGTCTGCATTTGTTGTGCTTAGGATTGGGCTACCTGCAGTGTTTGTAGAACTTTTGTTCTAAACTAGAGGTGTATTTTTACTCTGATGTTATAGTGATTCATAGTGTGTGTGTGTGTGTATGGTGGATATTTTTGTCAATCAATAGCCTTAATGTGCACCTTCCTTCATCTTTCATTCAACCTTTCAATTGAACCATTTATTTTGTTAAAAATCCAGCTGTTAAGCAATCTTATAGAAGGATGCAGCTTAAATAGTGTGTTTTATTTTTCTTTTCCCTTTTTCCTTTTTCCTTTTTCCTTACATGTTATGTACCTTTGAACCTTACTAGCTATGTATGATTTTGAATTTGTGATTGATCTTGGTGGGACAATTTTTTGTGGATATGGTTAGTACTTGGTAGCCCAGTAAAAAAAAATTCATGGCTCCGCCCTTGCCAATCAACATGTGTTTCTATTTCCATCGCAATTTGTTGTCAGTTGAGTACAACAATTTATTGTCCTATGAGACCAAAGCATATTTATATGCATTAACATTTATTACGATATGTAAGCTTGTAAAAAGATAATTAGATCTTTGAACGAAAATCAGTTTCTGAATTATTGAATGTTTTACTATTTCGATTTGATGATGTTTATATAAAATACTTAATCGCACATGGTCTAAACCATCTGTATCAACCAGTTAAAATTCACTGTGTTGGATTTTGATACTATGTTAGGTCGCTCATGCATAATCTCAGGACGTATGTACAGAGGTGCACGCACACCTTTCTTTGTTTTGTTGATCCTTTCTTAAAATATGATATGATATTATGATGAATGCAGAAAATGTTGCACAAAAGTTATTTACACATCCAAAATTGTAGTGGAAGTAACAATAGAATACCTGTCTATTCCCAATTCCAAGACTCCCTCCTGTCAAAAGCATAGTGAGAAGAGATGTCACTACCCCACCACCTCCTATATCATAGTCAGTCTTGCGGATGGTTGACCTCATCGCAGTCAGCATATCCCCATATGTAGTTGCATGTCCACGTTCAATTGCTTGAATAAAAGAGAATGTCATTGCACCTGTTGAAGTGACCTTCGATAGAGCCTGTCCTCTAATAAATAGTTAGTTATAGGTTTTTTGTAGTCCAATCTCAGCTGTCTCAGATATATGTCCGTCAATTTAATCACTAAAAGTGGAAATCCAGTAAAATGATTTGAAAATCCTTACAGATGTATCAGCAGAGGTTTGATCATCATCACAGCCACTGAAGGAAATTACTTCTCCCCCATTTGTTCCTTTCCATACACCAGATCGAGGACGATGGTCCTCCCAAACATACCGCCCACTCCTGTAGCCATATAGCATAACAATTATTAAAAAGATGCAGAAAATTGCAGAAGAGGATCTCCTCAGGATTAAAGTAAAATACATCTGAAAACTATGATTTCTTTTTCCTATCCTTTCTGCTTCACTAGTGTATCTGTTACACTAAATAAGTCCAAGAGTTACATAAAACTGATGATAACAAACCTTTCCATTCTACAAAGATAAGGCAAATCTAGCATAGTGCCGCTGTGACAGGCATCTATGATTGCATGAAGCTTAACCCCATGAGGGAGAGGCTTGACAATTGTAGCATTAATCTCATCGTCGACAATCATTCCCTGTGTTTCAAAATCCAAAGGACAAAGTGTTTCGTCATAACCATCAAGCTCATCTCCATTGTAGTTCCTTTGTTGTGAACCATGACCAGAAAAATGAAACACCAAGGAATCGCCTGGCTGACAACCGTGCACAAGCCAATACATTGCCAATCTAATGCTATGTTTTGTTGGACGCCTGTATGGATCCTTTTCTTCTTCTGTAAATAGTTTCACACAAGAAGAGATTAGAAATGTCCAAAATGAAACAGTTTAACAAATTGTAATATATATTTGTAAAATTAAAAGAATTTGATAGTTCCACAAGTAATTTTGATAGTTCCACAAGCTCATTCTCACATATAGTAAGTGGGGTCCACATGTGAGAGAGGATCTTGTGCAACTGTCAAATTTACTTGTGAAAATATCAATTCTCGAAAAGAACATTAATCGAAAATAGGCCTTCACATCATATGAGATGAAGTTCTTAAAGTGGGGCCAGATAATTTATGTTAAGGCATCCAACCCACTAAGAGGGTGCATGGTAACTTGCCAAGTCTGGAATTATGTAAAGTTTCAATACTACAATCCTGAAGAACTTGATCCCATATTATGTCAATTAGTGGAGTTTTCAACAATTACCATTTTGCCAATCTAGAATGTGAATAGTTTATGTTTGACTATCAAGACTCACAAAAACACAGCTTCATTATTTTTCTCACTCAAGTCCAGAACTCTGAAATTAGAAGAATTGATGTGCTTATACAAACAATTGAAGAAAGATATTAAAATATTTAGCGGAAAAAAATATATATTAAAATAGTACCAGTGAGCATGACAATGGAGGATTCAGGGAAGTTGAATTTGTTGATCAGCAGGTACTTCATGCACTTGGCATCGTTGACGCAGCCTTTGAGCTCGTTCCGACTTCTTTCGTATGATATCCCGATGATCACGGCTCTCTTTTGGCCACTGGGCGACGGTGGTTGACCTGGCGGCGCCTGATTGTACGGAGACGGAGCTTGCGGCGGCGGGGGAGGAGTAGGGTGGTGGTAGGTGGAGGTAGTTGTGATTGGGAGAGAGGGAGGGAGGGCTCGTGGATCGGCGATGCGAGTAATGGCGAGACAGACAGCGCAGCGTATGGACTTGGCTCCCGGCGGGAGCTGTAATTGTGCCCGGCAGTTTGAGCAATCCACCAGCATCAACATTTTTCTTATTTGCCCTTTCTGCTTTTAGATGTTTTTAGAAGGGAGAGAGATAATCGTTTGCCTAAACAGAAAGAAAGAGAGCGAGAGAATTGAAACAAAAACAGATTCTTTTTTCTATAACTCCACCAAACAGAGAGAGAGAGAGAGAGAAATGATATTGGATGTGGAGAGACAAGGTTGGTTCTGGGATTGTATCATGGTATTGGGCGAATAACAGAAATTAAAAAATAAATAGCGGCTTCTTTCTCCCTTTTTTTTCTTTTTTCTTTTTAGGGGGTGTTTGTCTGAGCTGACTGACTGAATTTAATGAGTTTGTTTTAAATAAAAATCGTCTGATTGAATCGGTCAGATTTTTGAGCTGAATATCAAGTGTAATTTTTTTTAGTTGAATGATGTATTTTATATTTAATTTTTTTTATAGTATTAACTATTATATTAAGTAATCTTAAATAAATTTACAACAATTTTAAATTTTTTTAGAGGGGTAAAATAGTAAAAGACTATTATTCAAATGTTCAGATATAACAATTATTAAACAACTTTTTTCATTCAGTATTGAGCTCATTCAAATCACTTAAACATTCAGTTTTTATCAAACAGCTCCTTAATTTGGGTATTATTAGTTATTGGACGACAAGGTAAATTGGAGACATGGTTTTGTGTTGGGTTGATTTTTTTTTTCTTTATTTTGTTTGTGTAATTTAGTCATTTTTGTAAGTGTAGATCTCAGTTGTTATTGTGGGCATATTATTTATTATATATATAATGAATGTTAATTTTTTTGGATCGGATATGATGCACTTTATGACTGCCGATTATAGTGATTTTATTTTTAAGGTTAGATGGCTTCGATCGGTCATGGAACTGAGGATGATGGAATTTGGGAGTTAATTTGCTACCCTTTTGTAAAAATCTGGGCAAGAATTAGGGTTTTATAAAAAACAAACAAAGAAGATAGTTGCACATTTCGATTTTTTTTTTATTTCTTCTTTAAACATAAGAAAGTAAAAGAAAAATTATGATGATGCTTGCAATTTTTTGGTAAAGTTAGGTGTGAAATATTTTGTATGAAAGAAAGTTGGAGAAGATTTTAATGGCGTCGGGACGGCAGTGGTGTCGAAGTTCTATAGAATAACTGGTTACTGATTTTGTTTTATTTTAATGGCGAGTATTGAATGGTTTGATGAAATTTACGGTCTACTGTCTAATAAATGTGTAAAATGATATTAATATAACCTTTTTAATTATACATAAACTGTATTGACGTGACGGGTCCAATTAAATGAAAGTAGAAAAAATTAATAGTTTAATTATCTAATTGAAAAAATTAAAAAGTGAGTGAAAAAAAGGACAATAATTTTTATTTAAAGATAATAGTAAAAAAAATGTATAAGGGAGGGAGAGGAAATAAGTACTCATAAAAAGAAACGTATCAAGTACAAAAAAGTTAAAATTTGTTCATCAATAATGTCTTAATTATACAATCTAAATATAAAATGTTATATATAAGAATAGTTTATCCACATAAATTTGTTTAACTGGGGGTAATTAATTTTAAAAAAAGACAAAAATATATCAATGTACTTACAAATGGTCCAAATTGAACTTAGTTTATACTATTTTGTTTACTCGTTAGCCTAATTTTCTTAATTCATATAGGAAGTATACTTAGAAGTACTGGGGTGGAGAGATGAGTAGTTTTGAAATTGTGGTCGAAAAGGGTCATGGTTGGCCTAGTACATCCTCTCGTGCCTCGCTCCTATATGTAAGGGGTATTTGATACCGAAGAAATTATGTGACATCTTTGTTCTCTATTTCGCTTTACAATATAGAATATCAAGAACTTTCTCTTCCAATGGGATCCCTTATCCTTCGTAACTTGAGTTTATGAGTCCACCATTAATGCTCTTACAACCAAAAGTAAGAAGGTTGGCTGTTCCTGACACACGAAGCAGATTATCATGCCCTCTGAATGTGAAAATGAGGAAACAAATAAACAATTTAATTCCATGACTCAAACTTCAACCTTAGGAAAATGGATTACTGCTAGTTGCTCATAACTTGTTACTTCACAGAAATCACAACTGTCCATGGATGCCACAAAAAGTCAACCTCATTCATGCGCAAATTTAGAATTCTAATGCCAAAAAGGGTCCACGGCCAACGGGCCAAGGGGTAAAAATATTGACAATTGCTACTCCCTGAGCTTATGAGAAAAGGAATAGTTTCGGAGAATAAATTATCTTACTACCAAATAAATGCATCAACTCAACAACTATAATTGATATTGAGCTATTCAAACTTGTACAACATCCAAAACCAAGTTCCTAAAATTTCCAATCCCAACCCTGAGAACCACCTTTCCTTGAATTAAGAAGAAAATGATTCAACCGAATAATCAACACAATAAAAGTCCTTTCATCAGTATGCTCGAGCAACACTCGATCATACCAATTCGAGCAACCAAGGATTATCAGCAATATTAGGTGCCGGTAAAGTATATGGACCTAACTTGAACTCCAAAACCAGCTTGCAATTCTGACATTATGGCTTGTGGACTTTGAAACCGAATACTCTAGGAACATAACTGCTAGAAACCGGCTGTGGCTTGAGGTGGCCATAAGTCATCAGAAATAAGTGAGGAAATGTAGACCCGAAATAGGCTCCATCAATGGCTGAACAAATTCAAATGAAACAGTTATTAATCTCATCTTTAAAACAATCCCAGAGCTTTTATAATGTTAGATGTATATACTACCTTCGTCTTGCAAAGAACAACAACTTTTTTTGGGTGTGCTCGGCGTGTATTTTAAGACGTGCTGAAAACTCATTTATACATTATATTTTATAGTTATGCAATATAGTTGAATAAATAATATAAAAATATCTTGAGAACATAAAAATATATTGAATATACATATAAATATGTTTATAGCACATCTTAGAGTTCGTGATGAACACACCTGTAAAAACATTATATCTTTTGCAGGATGGAGGAAGTATATAATAGCAGAATCTATAGTTAAATTAAATATGTAACATATATATATAAGTTGGGAAGCCAGGCACTCTTGGTGTCTATTGTGT
The DNA here is from genome assembly GCA_020205555.1 of Panax stipuleanatus. Taxonomy (NCBI): domain Eukaryota; kingdom Viridiplantae; phylum Streptophyta; class Magnoliopsida; order Apiales; family Araliaceae; genus Panax; species Panax stipuleanatus. The sequence continues at coordinate 151,002,955 of CM035118.1, forward strand.
GTCAGGTATATTTTTTACCATTTCATTAGTATTGAGTCTATTTTGGAGATCCTTCTATCTATTCATGGTAAACGTAAGTCTTTACAACTTTCGGCATCACTAAGGAGTAAGGACTTGAATACAATATGGGATAATAACAGGAAAATATGTTCTAAATTCATCATTCAGCCCCAAAACAACTCCAGTCAGTGATTTTAACCAATATACCACTAAATAATTTTTGGTAAAAATGTTGAATGAATATATTAAGAAGTGTTGCATGATTTAGAAATTAATTCCCTTCCATATCTCATATAAAACCAACTAAGTTGAGCAATGACCTGCTCTTGCCTCAATTATCACACCTGACAGACAAACCACTAAGATTTGGACTGTGAGTATGTTACCAATGATTTTTGAGCTTATGGGACCAGAAGCGTTACCAGGACTGTAACTCTTGGGTGTTATAACGGTTTAACTTTGGTGTTCTGACTAGCCATCTCCCCCCGGGCACGCACACACACATTGGATACACAAAAAGGATCTGCAACATATTTTGGCAGCAGTGGCATTAGGTGGGTATGGTAGAAGTGGTTTTTCATGATAGTGGGGAAAGGTGACAACAACAATGCTCCTCATGTTTATGAGCTGGGTTTTGGTGGTTGTGAGAGGCCATTTTTGGTGGTGGTGTTTGGCATCATCTTCTGGCATGTGTCTGTGTGTGGACCGACAAACAATTTGTTGAAATTGAAATGCGCTGGCCATGATGAACTGAGGAGTGTGGGCCCATCACATGTTCACTCTATTGCCATCAGATACAGGTTTATACTCGGACAGGGTAAACGAAACATGCTAACTCAAACGTCCCCTTTAAGGTTCCACTATGACTCTTTATAACTCCCTAACACTTCCAAGTTACATTTGCATAACACAACGCCAACCTGGATGCTCAAACTACATAAACTTTTTTTATACAAGTAAGATTACAAACATAGAGTTCATACAAAGTTACCATATTGAAATCTGGTTCGCGGCAAATAAATATCCTCGCATTTTGGACAGTAGATTCTCACATAACTTGACCTGGGGATATCTGACTGACCAACCGGTAAACATGGTTGTTCACAGCAGTTGGCCCTTGGGCATGTCCCAAAATCATTGTTCTTGTACTTCTCCAACTGAGACATACAAAGTAATTGAAGTCCAGTTATAAAACAGTTAGAGCTGAATAAAACAGTTAAAATTGAAGACATCAATTGATCTCGAAAGTAAATTACCATTGCAGTAATCCCTTTGCTGGTCAGTATGTATCGGGCATGAATTAGACCATAGAGCATCTCTGCTGCTGATTCATTTAATGAATTCTGTTCTTCATTGAGTTTATCACCTGTAGATTCCATGCAGAAAATGGTAAAGTTCCACACGGAAAACAATTATTTGCCCTGTGTCAATGTCAGTAAGTCAGACAATCAGTACTTGACGTAAACAAGTCAGTGGACCTCCTAAACGAGTCGGCGGCAAGGAGAGAGAGATTCCTTATGGTGCTCGTAAATGCTGCCAGAAACCATTTCCAGCATGACTCTTATTGAGGGGAAATGGGAGGTAAGAAAGAGCAATGGAATTTTTTAATAAGAGAAAGAACAGGTGACTGCTATCCAGGATAGGAGAAAATTTTCAGATGTGAAAACAACAGCCAAACTGAAGTGGAGTTGTATTGTTTAGTTCTGCCACATACTTGCTGCATAAGGCTAAAGATAAAAAGTGCATTTACACAACCACACTTCACTAAGAGCAGTAAGAGGTTAAAGGAAAATCATGGACCAGAGAATTAAAATTAGGTTTTCTTAAAATACACAAGGTTAGTATACAACTGATAGAAGCCAATGACTAAGACTAAAGTCACTAAACAATCAACAAGCATTCACTTAACTAGTTTAATATCATTTATTCTCCATAGAACTCTCTGTAGAACTCAATAATAACCACAAAATTATTTTCTTTCATACAGTCCAACCACCTTCAATCCACCTCTAACTTGGAGGAAAGCACTCTTTCCTGCCTATGCATCAGCAGATCAACATTGCACGTGAACAAACCATCTCGTTTCATTTTATCTTCAAAACTTCAACCCCTTCACTTTAGTCTAATGTTGTTTTCCTGTTACTAATCAATGCAGGAGGGCAAAAGTGTCTTTTCCCACTCCGGAGACAGCCCCGGAGGACTACAAGTCATCGTTCTGGAGACAACCCCAAAAGACTACATCAAATCAAACCTCAGAGATAGCCTCGGGGGATATCAAATCAATCTCGAAGACAACCATGAGAAAAAACAGAGTCAACAACCGTCAAACCCCAGAGACAACCCTGAGGAAGGACAATTGCAACCATATCAAGCCCGGAGACAACCCCAAAAGGGAAAAAGGGTAATTTTGACAACTCAGCATGTGGATAAGGTCGCACAGAGCCATCACAGCAATCCCGAGTGCAAATTGCGCCAGACAGCTCAACGAACTAACTGCGAGACTTGAAGATCTGGTTATGGACCCATCTTACCGGATTCGAAAAAGGTTAAGCCCTATGTCATTGTGTAGCTCTCGGAAAGAGCTTTCCGGAATGATATGACACTCCTTCATAGGATTCCCGGATTGCAAGATATCAAGGTTTCAAGCAACCTGCACGTCGATCGAGAGAATGCACTTCGAGACGGCAAGACCCCACTAGGCCCTTCCGCAGGTACACCTGCGGAAGCCCGGGGCTATATATATGTGACCCTCAGCTCATTTTAGAGAGAGAACTCAGTTGACAGCTTTCTAGAGAGAGAAATTCGAGAGCTAGAGAGAGAAGGGAGTGTTTTCTTCTGTTTAAACACTGTAAATCTCCATTGTAAACATTTGTATACATATATACTTTAACATATCAAGTTTCAATCATGACTCTTAGTTGAGGGTAAATGGGAGGTAACGAAGAGCAATGGAATTTTTTAAGAATAGAAAGAACAGGTGACTGCTAACCAGGATAGGAGAAAAATTTAGATGTGAAAACTACAGCCAAACTAAAGTGGAGCTGTATTGTTTAGTTCGGCCACATACTTGCTGCATAAGGCTCAAGATAAAAAGTGCATTTACACAACCACAAACATCACTAAGAGCACTAAGAGGTTAAAGGAAAATCAGGGACCAGAGAATTAAAATTAGGTTTTCTTAAAATAGTCTACACATGGTTAGTATACAACTGCTACAAGCCAATGACTAACACTAAGGTCACTAAACAATCAGCAAGCATTCACTTAACTAGTTTAATATCATTTATTCTCCATAGAACTCTCTGTAGAACTCAATAATACCCACAAAATTATTTTCTTTCATACAGTCCAACCACATTCAATCCACCTCTAACTTGGAGGAAAGCACTCTTTCCTGCCTATGCATCAGCAGATCAATATTGCACGTGAACAAACTATCTCGTTGCATTTTATCTTCAAGACTTCAACCCCTCCACTTTAGACTTCATTAAATCAAAACCCATTTCTTACCCTGATTTTTATTTTTTCTCATATCACTATTGTTAACTATCCAACACTTACCATAAGGGCATTACTGGTCTTATAGATGTCTAAAAGAACTTTCTATCAAAATTACAGGAGTACACAAATTGTATTATACATTGGAAGCCCCCACTACATCATCTTATCCTAATTCATGGCCAATGCAATCCTACTTATCCTTATTGATCCCTATTAGCTTAGGAATTCCTTTCATTTTATAAGATTTTACGTAGAGTAGTAATATTTAAATCCTAGGGCATCTCTTCAAAATTCTAAGATAGAACTTCCACATGCTGTAGTTATATATATTGATATATGTTACTTAGCAGATAACAGACTTCGAATTTTGAAGGACTATGGCTCATCTTATATTTTGGCCACCCGCAACATATTCCGGAGGGTGATGAAAACAGTTTAAATGTTGCAACATGGTTGCCATGGACATAGATAGGTTAGCAAGCTGCCCAACCACTATTAGTGTTAAGTTAGGTAAGAGTACTTTGTACTAAGACGAGGAAAAGGTGACGCCGTGACGGATAAGGAAAAATATTAAGAGGGCAGTCTAAAGTGCATTAATAGGAAGGCCAAAAAAGAAAAAGAGTTCCAGGAGAACGATAAGTAGGGAGAAAAAGTACAAAGTCCACATAATATAATATAACCCAAGTCCACCTTATACTGTAAGAAATGAATGGTAGAACCTTTTTCTTATATCCAATGTAATTGGCGAATGACAGTTTACTTCAACTACTGACATGATGAAATGAGTCAAACTTAACATAGTTATCTTGCAGGAAGAAAGGGAAATAGATTTACCATGAGATGACTCAACATCTAAGATTAAGTCAAGGGCATAATCATAGTATGGAACTTGACCACTTAACCCACAAAGGTTAAAATCATCTTGAATGTAGTCATCATCAACTTCACAAAAGAATTCATGCCCTTTCAGATTGCAAAACCATGAAACCCAGGAAACATAATCACCTTCAGAACCACTAACGTCCGACTCTTCAATTGATGTTTCGGATTCTTCTACAATAAAGAAAATGCAAACAATACTTAGTAATCAACAAAAAAGTAGCTTGTATATCAGCTTGATGTACTTGGAAAAAACAATAAAGTTTTTGTTGCTTTATGGACAATATCCAATTGATGATAACAACTAATTATCAACAATGCAACTTGTATCTATATACACTTTAGTACACCAAAATTACTAATTAAAGTGATTTAGCTTGGACTCAGAACTGCATTCTTGAATCAAGCAGTTGCTTCCAAGGTAACAGTGTACAATTTATCAGAAGGAAAATCTTAAATGGTTTCACAGAAAGATTGCCATCAGCCAAGGTGATGCAGTGTGGGAGGCTAAAAATGCCAATCAGTGACCAACGCCATGCAGCAGAATGGCAAAAACAAAACCCTGGTTGTTAGAGGAGGCTGACATATCTCTAGAATAAGTAAGAAGAATTACCCAGAAAACCTTCATTCGGATTCAATCGGCACTTCTAAACGGGATGTATGATAAGCTCTCCAAGTCAAATGCTTGTTTGCAAGTGGAATTACCCAAGGATAAATATAGTGTTGGTAGTATATACATTATCTTTTTAATTCATTTTCTAACTATATATATGTATGTATCTATGTGTGCGTGTATGTATATGTACATACATGATGATGTATCATGTATGTATGTGATATAAGTATATGTACATCTATTATACATGTATATGTTTAAGTATGTATGTTATACATGTATATGTATAAGTATATGTATTCTTACATACATGTATGTATATGGGGACTGATTCATACCAACGTTGTTAACTTAAAAGTTATCCTTAAAAATAAATCATGACCGTCCATCCGTAGATCGAACGGTTAATAAGTCTTCATCTGCAGTTTAATAGTTTAATACATTGGACGGGACACATGTCCAAAATACTTCTACTTGTACTAAAAAAATAAATTTTGACATCCGTAATATTAAACTGCGGAACGTAAAATTTGACATCCTTTTCAATTTCTCTGTTCTCTCCTTCTCATAAAAGGTCTGATTGACTCGATCAATTGTTCCTAAACTAAAATACTAATCTTCTTCCACACACTCCCCCTTCCCCTTCTTCCCCACTGAAATTATATGTTAGAAAGAGAGAGAAAGAAGAGGAAAAAAGTTGCAAAATTAAATATTAAGTATAAACCCAAAAAAAATTGAACAAAATCCCTCTTACGCTACTCTGTTTGGCACTTTTTCTTTGATTTTTGTTGAATCATCAATGGCAAAAACAGGGGGGTTTGAGACTAATAGGCGATGGTAGCCAAGGCAACGGAGTTGAAGAAAGAAGTTGTAGAGATTAGTGCGGGCGATTGTGAAAGAAGATGAGTATTTTAGTTTAAGAACAATTAATTGAGCCAATCAGACCCTTTGTGCATTGAAGGACTTGAAGGTGAGGCGATCATCACTATCTTTGAAATTAATGCGTGAAGAAGAATTAAGAAATAATTTGGGAAATAAGAAGACAGAGACCAGAATTTGAGAGAGAAAATCATAGAGTGAGAATAGAGAAATTGTGTAGTGAGAATAGAGAAATTGTAGAGTGAGAAGGTGAGAATAGAGAAGTTGGGAAGGAATCATAAAGTGAGAAAGAGAAATCATAGAGTGAGAATAGAGAAATCGTAGAGTGAGAGGGAGAGAACAGAGAAGTTGGGAAGGAATCGTAGAGAGAGAAAGAGAAATCATAGAGTGAGAAGGAGAGAACAAAGAAGTTGGGAAGGATGCCAAATTCTAGGCTCCGCAGTTGGAAGCCAAAAAAAAATTAGTACTAGGAAGGGTATTTTGAAAATTTGTCTCGTCTGCAGTATTAAATTACGGAATACTAAAAACTAAACTGCGAACGGAGGCTCTATTAACCGTTCGATCTACGGATGGACGGTCATGATCTGTTGTAAGGATAACCTTAAGTTGATAACGTTGGCTATGAACCAGTCTCCTATATGTATATTATATACGTACGTACAATGAAAAAGAGTTTGACGATTCATGATTGGATTCCAATTTTCCGATTCATTACCCAGTCGGATCCCGGATTTTTTATTTAATATCTTTTTCAACCAAGCTAATGGACCAGAATCACAAGAAAATCATTCAATTGACGATTTGATTCTCGATTCAGTTTTGTGATTCATTACCCAGCCGGATTCGGGATTTTTTATTTTATTCTATAAATATCTTATTAAGGACTATAGTACACTGCATTTACTCAGAACACAACTTTTAATCATTCTAAAGAATCCACCTTAAAAGCAGCATATTGTCCAAAAACCCAACTCCTAATCACCAAGTTATACAAACTACAGAAATGCTACTTTAAATGGGATCTCTCTGAGCCAATCAAATCAGCATATACCGAGATGTTTCTATTGAAGTAAAACTCTCCCTGTTTTGTAATATAGCAAATGCAGAAAATCAACCTAAAATTGCTTCCCATCGGTTCGGTTACAGCTAATATGTATATACATACAGAAATACCTATTTATATGTTTGTGTTAAATTCAATAGCTATGTAAAATGAGATGCATCCACCCATTCAAAGTATAGGGAACATCAACAATAAAAAAATTACAATATTCAATATGAAAATTAATTCATTAATAAGAATTATATACTAAAATATAAATAAACAAACCCTCAGAGACTTTCTTCTTGTTCTTATTGGTTGAAGTGGAAGGCATTGATAACTTGGTCTTAAATCTCTGAGTTTGATTAGGCTTCCGGTTCAATTCTTCAACCCAGTACAACTTCTAGATTCTGTATGCACAAAACTGAGTTTCCAGGAGAAATTTAGGGTTTTGTGGAAACACAAATTTGGGCTCAGGAGAGATGTAGGAGGAGAGAAAGGGCCGATTTTACTCGAACAGATAATACGTTTGGTCAGATTAAACAAGAACCACGGTAAATAAGAAATCGGGTAATCAAGATCACCCGTCTAAAAATTCGATTTAAGTAATAAATTTTGAAGATCCATAAATTACTAATATATTTTTAAATTATAATTTTTATTTGTTTGAAAAAATATAATTGTTGGGAGTTAAACGAATCTCAATTAAATTTTATTTTAAATTTCATAAATTTTATGAATCAACTATGAGTAAGTTAATATTGAGACCCACTCAATTCATTTACACCTCCATTAAAAAAAAGTTTTTTTATGTTTAAAGGTAGAAGATAAATTACTAATAGAATTTATTTTATTTTTTATTTTTATAAACTCAATAAGAAATTGATCTAAACGAATAAAGGAATCACACTATCATTATGTAAAAAAGTGAGCCATTAATTTTAATGGGAGGCAAATATTAATTTCCCGTTTTAAAATATAAAATAAAAGAAGATGCAAAATGCCAAATAAGAATAAAAATAGCAGGAAACTTTATATGCAAAGTGTTTTATTAAAGAAGCTAAATTGTGACGAGATAAAAAAGTAGTTGCAAATTTTTTGCTGTATACTATCATATGCTTGAATTTAACTTAAAGATATTTTTAAAGTAAAAATTATTATAAATTCATTCAATCTAAACAATATAATAAAAAATATAAATTATTTAAAATGCACTAAAAGTATGTAGTATTTACTTATCTAAATCTACCTATATATTATAAAGGAATAGTAAGTTAGTAAGAGGGATCATTAGAGTTAAATAACAGCTAAATTTAAAAAGTTGTTTGGTAATAAAAAAGTGTAAAATATATGAATGAAATTATTTTATCATTTTAACCCTTTGAATTATTTAATAATTTTAAATATGCAGTTTAATAAAAAAAACGAGTGAATAATATTGTTGAATGTATTTATATACTCTAGTGAATAAATATTAAACAAACCACCTAACAAATTAGCAAGAATGTATAATATGATGATTATTACATTAAATAAAAAAATGTGTCAACTTTAATAGAACAACATAACGTAATAGTTCAAGATAAGAAATATATATCCTCTATTTCAAAATATAAATCATTATTGAGTTTATAAAGTCAATTTAAAATATTTTCAAACTCATAATTGACATTAATTTCTTTGATTTTAGTATATACAATGAAGAATATTGAAAAAGTAATACTCATTGCAAGATTTATTATTTCATAATTTTTAATTATTTTAATTTTAAATTTAAAAATATTTCAATTGACTTTTAAAAAATCAATAATGATCTTAAAAGTTGGAATTGAAGGAGTACAATATTTAATGAGGCTATTTTTTTATGTAGGTTTTAATTTTTCACTAAGAGACGTCTGTTAATAGTTTGAATTTAAGTTTATCTTTTACCGATTTAGAGGCATTAATTAAGTGGGATAATTTTTTCTATCAAACAACTTAAGGGTTGGCTCTTTAAGAGCCTTTAATATGTAAACAAACACAACCTAAGAGCATCTCTAACAGTAGTTGTGACGCCCCCAGAATAGGTCCATTCAACCCAACCCATTCTGAGTCGCCAAATACATGGTACAGAATTCAAATACAAACTTTATATCATACGGTCGTGCAAAATACGACCACACATCTGTGAGTGTCAATACAAATATGTAGAAAATATTAAGATTCAAACTAAGTCCTCATTACAATTATTATCACACTATTTATCAGAAATAGTGAGGACTACTACTGCTCTAACTCGGACCATCACTCTGTCCTCCGACTAGTCCCCGCAACATTCTCATTTCCTGAAGAGGACAACAGATGAAAAGGGTGAGCTCAACTAGCCCAGTAAAGAATATTATGACTAAGATAATGAAAAATAAATTATCGTTAGCCTTCAACAGTTCAGATAAAATAGTATTGATAACATGTTTTAGATCAATATTCGCAGCGGGAATAACCGTTCATCATCAATATTTTATCCCTGTAACATCAATCAATATCCATCTCATCAAATATTCATCTTTGCACTACAGGCCAAAGATATTCATTTGTATCATCAGTGGTCATGTTCATCTCAACACCTGTCATCTTTGCACTACAGGCCAAAGATATTCATCAGGTAATCATTCATCTTTGCTCTACAGGCCAAAGATATTCAGTTACATCACCTTTTAGGACTGAGGATGATGAAAAATATTTTAAAGAACGAATCCAGTGAGATAAAAGACAAAGATTAGGGATTCGTCATTTAGTTTATCCAAATTCAAGAATAATCCATAATAATACTTTGTGGAGCAAAATTCAAGAATAAAGCCCAAAACTTGGATACAATCAAAGATAGTAACCTTAACAGACAATTTGGACAAATAGAAGAAAAATAAATTTTCCCGTGAATAGTGCCGTATACGTGAATAGTGCCGTATACGTGAATAGTAACCCCGACGGAAAAAGTAAGAATTTCAACATAAAATCCATGACAATATTTCTGTATAATGATATTGAAAAGAATAATATCATTTACGAAAGAAAATAACATCCCTTACCTCAAAAGAACAGTATCTCTGACTGGAATATCGGATATAATACCGACGAAAGCTTGTACTGAATAGTAATACTCAAAGTATTGAAATACTCACAAAAATACGCTCGATATTATAGAGAGAGAAAACTTCTGATTCTGGTGTGATTTTCAATTCTAACCTAAGCACCCTATTTATAGGAAAAACTTAGGATGCCAAAGGAGACTAAAATAATAAAATAATATTATTTTTAAAAAAATCCTCCAGCCGCCTGCCAAAAATTCAAAAGCCATCAGCCACCATAAGTGGGACCCACCTCCCTTTAAAAAAATATTTATTTTCCGAAACTTCAATAATTCATAATAAATAGCCCCTTTGTCAGAAAAATACAAATTCGATGTCCTTCTATAGGAAATTTAATTCTCTACAACTTTGCAGAAGAAAGTTTTTTCAAATTCCAACCATAAATTATCCGAAATCCATAAACAGATGATTTCCCACACCAAAATACTGATAAAAACACATCAGCACTAATTCCTTCTTTAATATCCACAAAATAAATATTTCCTTATCATATAAATCAATAATTAATTATTCACAAATAATATTATAGAACTACAATATTGACAACCAGGTCGTTCCCAGGAAAGAGGGGGCCTTCCGATAAGGACTTCTCCTTACTGGCGCGCAATTAAATAACCCCTCCTAGACAGAACTTCCTTAGACATTGTCAATAATGCTATCTAATAATATTATTCAAATAATATGAATTATTGAGTTGATAACGTGAAATACTGTGCAACGACAATTATTGAATCAATACTACAAAATATCAACTGTAGCCATTATTGAATCAATCATAAAAAAATAGCAACGTAGCAATTATTGAGTCAATAAAATATCAATGCAGCAATTATTGAGTCAATAATATAAAATATCAACGTAGCAATTATTGAGTCAATAATATAAAATATTGAACAGTAAATACTGTAACAATAATTGAGTAGGTTCCTTCTCACGCAAGACTCAATAATTCAAAATACTGTGCAATACCGTGTGCTACTGCGCACCACCGCGTACTGTATTTTAACCACCGGATATTTTAACAGTACTAACGGTAACAACTACGCCGTTATCTTGTAAAAAAAGTTATTTCTGTCGCTTTCTATATCCGACAGTTATTCCGTTGTGGGGGCCCACAAATAGCTGCGCCGTCGTACGAATATTCCCCGACAACAAGAATATTCCACGACCAAACGAATATTCCCCGACAACAAGAATATTTTATAACCACTTGCTCATTTTAAAAATATTTGCACATTTCACCCATAACTTTCATATTTATCAAATCAACATCTTACTGTTTCGAAATAATATAAAGAAAATTAAATCTTTATTCATAAAAGTTGGGGTCTTACAGTAGTAATAAAAAAAATTCTTCAAATTGAATTTTATTGACCTGCGTGGTAATTTGAAGAGCATTATTTGATACTTTCATATTTTGTGTCTCATCAGTCTCTTCAATTGAATAAATAAAAAGGAATGATATTAAATTTTAAAATGAGGTGTACATCAAACCCATCAAACAAAATAAATGATTTTAGCCATTTTCATATGATTTTGATTCTCCCAAAACAAAATAAATGTTTTGAAGAGTGAGAATGAGGTTGTAGATTTGAAGAGAGAATGATGTTGCAGATTTGATGACTAAAATTGAAGAGGCTGTTAAAGATGATTTGCTCACCTATTTGAGTATCTCAAAGTGGTTAAAGAGATTGGTTGAAAAGGCTGTTGGAGATACTCTAAGTCTTTAATCTCTTGGTGTCCTCAGTCCTCACTTTATAATTTCAATTATATCCACCCTTTCTAATTCAAAAAATTATGAGTTATTAATGTAATTTAAGACTCTGTTAAGTAAATTGATAGTTCCACAAACTCTTTATTACATGAATAGTATGTTGACTCTATCTTTATAGGTTATTATCTCTATTCCATAATAATAGTCGTTTTAGCTTAATACACATGAATTAAGAAAGTTATTTAATAATTAAAATTTGTATAAAATTCCATCACTATCCCTTTATGGGAAGTTGAAAATTATTAATACAAGAGAAATTTTTTGTTGGGACAATGAGAGAAGTTAAGGGTGACATAGGAGAGTAAATAATTTATTATCTTAGAAAGTTGTACATGAAAAATAAATTAAAAAATTTTTTTCTTCTAAAAAATCAATTATTATGGGATGGATATAGTACATGGAAGAAAAACTTGTGGAGCTACTTGTAAAAATATTACCTTTTATTTTAATTAATTAAATAATGTGGGCTAGAATCCGGTGGCTACAGGCCTTCAGCAATAATGCTAGAGTATGAGGAACCCTTTTATATGGAATCAGCCTGTTCCGAATCAGCAGTGCCATTTTGTTCGGGAAATGGGTATAGTAACTCATTAGTATGACGTCATATTAATGAGTTACTATACAAAAAAAATTAATGTAAAATTATCTTAATATGATTTTGACTTTTGATACCCCTAATGCATTAAAAGGGACCTTAAAACATTAACCCAAGTTGCTGAATACTTAGCCAACTATTTGAAAAATAAAAAGACAAAATTGTTAATGTCATAGTGATTTCACGATATTGTCTCTAGATAAACGTCATTTGCACAATGTAACAAACCGGTCGTAGCAGTCGGGAGAACTCTCCGGTGTAGGAATCAGTACATACATATTAAAGACATTAATGCTACGTTTGGATTGAAAGAATTGAATGAAAGGTGGAATGATTCATTACATTCTAGTTGGAATGAGTTATTCCATATGTTCTCTCTCCTCTAAGGAATCAAATACAATTTTTTTCATTCCAATCGCAACTAAACACAATTTTTTTCATTTCATATGAATGAGGCATTCCATTCCCACCTTCATTACTCAAATTCAAACGTAGCATAACAATACGAGAATGACATTGTATTCTAGAGAGTGAGTAAGCTAAAGAGAGCTCTCTTTAAGTTTTACCTTTGCCTCATATATATAGAGGGCGAGAGAGCCACTTGGGCTTGACACGATGTGAGCCATTTGGGCTTAGTGTGGAACCTTCCCCTTGAGCCTTGGCCATGTCTAAATTCTTGGACCTTGTCTATTGGGCCTAGTTGAGATATCCATATCCTATCAACGATTTAGATCAATTTTTATATAAAGTTTGAATCACATGGGCGAGTATGTAATACTTTTGGCAAAATTAATTAATTACTCACTGTAGTTGACATATTTTATTAATTATACTATTAAATTTTTAATTTTTCAAATTATTCTAGTAAATAAATTATTATTTTGAAATTGGGTCATTCTGTTAAAAAATATTAAACGGATGTTAATTTTTTATCGAAAAAACTAATGAATTACCCACTGTAGTTGACACGTTTTTACTGATTACACTATTGAACTTTTAATTTTTCAAATTACTCTAATAAATTAATTATTATTTTGAAATTGAGTTATTCTGTTAAAAAAATTAATTAATTTTACTTCCTCTTTCTGAGGATGGAGGAAGTAAAAGTTAGTTATCTATTTTTTTATAAATTAAAATATAATGAACTTGTAGTCTAACATGACTAAAGTTTAATTATTATTTTTTATATAGGAATGTTAAAAATTAATTTAGACAATTTGTCAAATTTCTTGGACTGGTTATTGTTTTAATCCTTGGATGAGTAAAATATTACAAAAAATTTAGGTCGACCGGGATGTAGGGACCTTAGAATAAATATTATACAATTGTTTGGAGTTAAAAAAAAAATACATCCCGATCACCAGAGAAGGACTGAAAATATTATAAGGTAGATTGTAAATATGTCATAATTTCTAATCAGGAGTTCAGTCATTATTCAATATATATAGAGCTGCAAACGAACCGAACCGAACTGAACTTTGTCGAACTCGAACACTTTTACTCGAACTCGAACATGTTCGAGTAACTCGATCGAATCAACAACTATGTACGAGTTCGGATCGTTTGGTGTTCGCGAACTGTTCGCGAACATGATCGAGTTCGCGAATAAGTCGAACATAAACTTGTTCACAAACACAAACTTGTTCACGAACACAAACTATGTTCACGAACACCAAACTTGTTCATGAACACACATTTGTTCACGAACACAAACTTGTTCACAAATATAAACTTGCTCATGAACACAAACTTGTTCACGAACACAAACTTGTTCACGAATACAAATTTGTTCACGAACACAAACTTAGAACTCTGAAGCAAAAAACAGTTAAATAAATACAAAAAATATTTTCTCTAAGAGTCTAAGTATTCATTCAAAAATTAGACCAAATATTGTAATAATCATTCATCCAAAAAGACCAAAATCAAAAATAATTACTTAGAAGTTATAATTAACTTAAAAGTTAAAAGTTAACAAGTACTTAAAAATTCTTGATTTACAAATATCAACAATCAAATATTAATATCGAAAATCATTTTAACTCTTCAAGGTCCAACCACTTCAAGCAGAGTCTACAAACAAATGATTATCAAAAACTCATAATTTAATATTAGTAATGTATTTCTTTTGTTGTCATTTTTTATTAATATTCAATTTTTTTATAATTTTTAAATTTTATATCTATTTTTTATTTTTGATCTTCAAATTTATGTATAGTTTTTTAATGTTTCAAAATTATTCAGTAAATAATTTAATGATTATTACTCTATTACTGAAGTCTCGATACGTATATTGAAGAATTGATTTCTCTATTCTCTATCTCGATTTGACAATTTCAATAACTCATGTACATGTAAGCAACTGTATTGTATCATTCTTTAATTAATATCAAATTGTCATTGCATGATGATTAAAGACTTTATTTATGTGCTTTATGACATTGGTTATAATTTATTAAATTATTTGGGATGTAAATTATAATAATCCAACAATCATTGTTCAAAATTTTATAAAAATATTAAAATTATTTAATTAAATTATAATTTAGAGGTGAAGAAGTACACATTATTATTTATTAATTATTTAATAAAAAAGTTTACTTATAATAAATTATTAAAAAAACAAAAAGAGTAATAAAAAAATAACTACAAATTTAACAATTATTAATAAGACAAACTTTAGAATTTAATATGAAATAATTAATTATTTGTATTTAGAATTTTAGAAACAATTTAAACATGTAATTAAGAAATTGAACTACTCAAACCGATTTCGAACAAATCTCGAACTTATCGAACCGAACTCGAACTTACCGAACCGAACTCGAACTGTTCGCGAATAAAGACGAATCGAACCACATGGTTCGCAAACATGTTCGATCGAGCAATCGAATGGAACATTCTGTGCGAACTCGACTTGACTAGGCGAGCAAGTCGAACTCGAACCGAATCGAACTCGAACCGAACCGGTTCGCGAACAGTTCGGTTCGTTTGCAGCCCTAAATATATATATATACACACACACTTCAATACCTTATATATAAAAATCCAAACAACGATCCTAAATTGAGTAATTAATTAATTAATTAGGGTTAACTCGTTTGATTTTCATCTCTCTAAAGGTTAATTCAGTTAACCATCTTCTTCTCCTCTCTCACGCAAATAAGAAATTGATCGATCTCTTCCCAAATCTCAATCGTCTCCTATATCCTCATTGACTCATCTTCCTCTCAATCCTTCTCGGCTTCATTGCAATCTTCTCTTTCCTTATGGATCAGAACCCTAATCCCCCTTCAAAACCCTAGATTCTTCTCCCTCTCATTCACCGAAGTATCTTCCCCCTTCTGTTCTCTCTCTACATCGTTGCTTTTAACTTAATCGACCCTCACTACTTTAATGTTTGTGTCACCGTTGGTGACAATCGGGTACTCACTAACCCACTAATTCTTCTTCTCAGTTCTTACATATATAGCCAATTTTAAATTTTATTTGCTTCCATTTGAATGCCCAGCAATTTAGATTATTTTTTTATGGTTGAAATTGTATAAGAAATTGACTAATTTTGGTTTAAGGAAAGATATTGGGACTACTTACCACTCCATTGCCATTAGTTCTGACATGTTTTATTTCTTAATATTATGTTTGAGTTAAAAATAAAAATTATTCCCCCTTCCTTTTTTTCTTTTTTTTCCCTTCTATTTGATTGACTAGTCTCATATTTCTTGCTCTTTTGCCACCATATTAATTGCTACTTTTTGCGATTTGATGTATTTTTATTTTGGGGTAATATATGCAAGTATGTAACTGAAATAAGTGAAATTTAAATGAGAAATGGTGGGTTGCGATTATTAGAGTTTTGGTGTTTGTATGGATTTGATAATAGGTTTGAACATAGAGAGGAGGCAACATAGCCTTAAATAGAATTCAAGGTGGAGAAGAAATTCGAGATTAATATATTTACAAATGCAAGGGAGATATCATGCAAAAATGTATTGAAAAATTTGTATGAGAAGAACTTCTTGCAAATAAAAGATATCATTTGATCGTATGTTTGACAAATTATTCAATCTATTCTAACTAGCTCGTGCATTGCACACACTATCAACTAGTATACATATTAAGCGGTAAGGTGATTCCACTTTGAGTCGACTTTTAATTAATTAGAAGTCAATTTTATTCGTACGAGTTATTTTATCGAGTTAACGATAAATATAAATCAACTTGGGTTTGACCATAAGTTCAATTATGTTAAATACATTAAAATACAACTGAGTCATTTTCATTCGCACAAGTCATAAGTTCAATACAAAATCTCCCTTTCCTTATTTCTAGATCTGCAAATGAATTGAACTGTTCGCGAACTAGTTCGGTTCGAGTTTAATGCCTTGTCGAGTCAAATTTGAACATGGTTTCACGTTCGATTGATTGCTCGATCGAACATGTTCACGAACCATGTGATTCGATTCATCAGTGTTCGCGAATAGTTAGGGTTTGGTTTAAAATCGGTTCTAGTAGTTCGATTTTTAATATGGGTTCGAGTGATTCGATTTATTACATGTGAAATTTATTAACCGACTTAGAAGTTGGAAATACAATTAGCCGATGTGGTTCGTCAAAATGTTCACGAACTTGATCACATTCGCGTACGAGCATGTGTTCGAGAACGTACGCGAACTGTTCATGTTAGCGAATTTGATCATGTTCGACCATGTTCGTGAACTCTTTCATGTTCGCGAACTCGATCATGTTCGTGAACAACTAACGATCGAACTCGCACATGGGTGTTGGTTCGATCATGTTACTCGAACATATATATTCGAGTTGGACTAACAATGTTTGAGTTCGACAAAGTTTAGATCAGTTCGGTTCGTTTGCATGCTTACTTATTTCATTCAATAACAATTAATTAAATCAAAAGGTTAGATCATTTAGCCTAAAAAACATACAAAAACTCTTCTACTCCCAAAACTTATTGCTATATTAGCGGTTATCACAAACATTTAAAATATGTATATCATTTAACATCTAAGAAACATATAAACGAGATTTGTATTTAACATTTAAGATATGTATATCATTTAACATTTGAACTACAATAAAACAAATTAAAATTAATTTGGGGTCATGTACTACTTGAAATATATATATATATATATATATATATATATATATATATATATATAATTATTTTTGTTTTAAATTAAATGATGATTATTGACTTTATGAAATATGATAAATTAATGAAGTTGATAGTTAAATTAAATATAGAATTATTGATAAAAGAATACATATGCTTTTATTAACTATTTCGTAAATTGGTCCATGCTTTGCACGAGTACGCTGCTTGTTATTATTAATAAGTACACTGTCTAGATGTCTTTAACTCTTAATTATATTTTTTACATAAATTAACAAAAAAAAAAGTAAATCAAAGAAAGTAGAAAAAAACTTCAAATTTATCCTTAGTAACTCTACAAGATTACATAAAATGATAAATCATTTTTTTAATACTAGATGACATACTTGTCTTTTATTTATGTGTTTATTGTCTGTTTTTTTAGGACAACAAAATTATATCTTCGGTCAACCTTCCGAGGACGGAGGGAATAAAATTCAGTTATTTTTGTAATAAATTAAAATATAATGAAGTTGTAGCCTAAACATGAATAAAAGTGGGTTTAATTTAATTTAATTTTTTATCTAGGTATGTTAAAAACCAATTTAAAAAATAGTTTATTTGGTTAATTTGATCGATTTTACCAATTAAATCACTTATTTGACCCGTGATGATCCTGTTTAACCAAATTTTGACCTAATTAATTCAATCAAACCTAATCAGATCAAACATAGTAGCGGTTGTTAATCGAATGGGCTCAATCGGCCGGATTGAGATAATTTTCAAATGTGGGGCTGATTGAAAAGTATTTCCTTCATCCAGAAAAGAATGTCGTAAGTGTATTGATAATAAAGTAGAGCTTACAGATTTAAATTGAGAACCATCTAATTAGCTAAAATTACTTCAATTTTATTGGGTTGGATAACTAATTTTTGTATTAGGGGTTGATTTAATTTTAGACCCATCCAAATTATGAATTAAAAATATAGGTTAAAATTAATTTAACTAATTTTGAGTCATATTAACCAATCCATATTAATCCGTCATAAAGAGGAGGAGAATTAAGTTTCTTTATATGGACGGGCCTGTCAATGTCATTGTACAAACTAGAAATATTTTCTAGCACACAAAATTACTTACTCAATTAACTGATTACACGTGGCTATATGATACAGTTCACTCTACCAATGAGAGATCAAAACTTTGTGATATTCCTATTTTAAATTAATTTCAAATTTAATGGCATTACTCTATTTTAAGACTATAAGATGATATGATATTTTTAATTAAAATTTTATTTTCATATCATCACTGTTAAGTTTTTAATTAATATTACTCGAACATTTAAAAATACAAATATTTTTTAAAGTTATTATTTTATATAAATATATCTCTGATTTTAAAATGGTGCAAGTTATATTAAATTTATATATACTATACTATTTTATTAATTGAATTACTTTTTATATAACAATATATATATATATACACACTAATTTAAATAGGAAAAAAAGATATTTTTTTTTACTCTTATTAGAGATAGAAATATTTTTAAATTTAAATCATATTTAATTGATACAAATTTAAATAGTACTTATGCTAATATTAATAGGAAATCTGTATCTATTCGTATTTTATGCGGGGTACTTTTCTTTTTTTTTTTTGTTCCTACAAATGATAAAGATGAAGTTTAATATGATAAATATATTTTTGACGAGGGTCACGTGGAAGGATGGGATAGTCGAGAAAATTTGTGAAATCAGACGCCCTATTGCACACATCAAACACACAGTCGAGAAATGTGAATCCATTGTTGTACGTTTAGCGGCTCTACTTACGTCACCAATAGACCTGGCAAAAGAGGTCCAGGCCCGCGGTCCGGTCCGGTCTATCCATAAAAACATGAGCTATGAGCTTTAATATATTTGGATAAATTACATATTATAGTACATTTTAATAAAATATTACAAAAAAAGTGCATGAATAAAATATTTATAAAATTAGTGCATATGCAATATTTAATTACAAAAAAATACATTTTTATCCCTTTAATTATGGCCCATGATTTTCTCTCTTATCTTTTTCAATTAATTATTATTTTATTATTTCTCTCACTCCATTTTAATACCACTGCAATTCAATCACCACCGTCTCCCTTCTCCTCCTCCCGCCCACGCCTCACCCCCTCCCTCCGCCTCCCACCGCCCTCCTCCTCCTCCTGCCCTCGCCCCCCTTTCTCCTCCCCCCTCCCACGCCCCACCCCCTCCCTCTCCTCCCGCCCCCTTTCTCCTCCCTCCGCCCGCCCTCCCCTCCTCTCCTCTCCTCCCGCCCCCCTTTCTCCTTCTCCCCCCCGGCCCCACCCCCTCCCCTCCATCCGCCTCCCCCTCCTCCCGCCCCCTTTCTCCTCCTCCTTCTCGACGACCACCGCCTCCGGTTAAATCTCCACCACCTCCGGTTCATTTCTCACCACAACCCGTTGCCTCCCCTCCACCACCGGTCCATTCTCCACCTCCACCGGTAACCAAACTTTCATACGTTGGTAGCCAAACAGTCATATCAAGGTAACCAAACTTTCATACAAAGGTAACCAAACATTTATATAAAGGTAACTAAACATTCATACCAAGGTAACCAATTCAGTTTTATTAGGTTACCAATTTATTTTGAATGTGATGCAGTTGGTAACCAAACTTCATGCAGTTGGTTACCAAACCTTCCGATAAGGTAACCAATTAAATTTTATTTGATTACCAATTTTATTTTGAATGTGATGCAGTTGGTAGTCAAACTTCGTATAAAGGTAACCATTTTAATTTTTGTGGGTAACCAAATCGTCAAAAAAAAAATCAGAATAGCAACTCCGGCGATATAGCGGCGACGGCGGCTGGAGGCGGGGGAGGAGGTTTCCTCATTTTGATTTGAATTTTAAATTATGGATTTGAAATTATTGTTAGTTCCAAAAGATTTGAATTTGAATTATTAGTTCTCATTGATTTTAGGTTTCCTTATTTAATGTGAAATTGAATAGTTTGAGTTTTGTGCACTTTTTTTGTAATTATTTTGTGGATGCACTAATAGTGTAATTACTTTCTAATTGTTGTATAATTCTGTAGGACTCTTAATATTTCAACCCACGTAAAGCTGAACTGTTTTTGGTCCGGCCCGCGGATTGCCCGTGGCCCGTTTGGTGTGTTCTGGCTTTGGTTCTGTGGGGCTTGCTGTTGTTGTCTCCCTCTTCCCCAATCGGTGAAGCTCAGTGGCCAGTAGGGGTACGCAAAGAATGACTTTTACATAACTGGAGAATCCAGCTCAACCATCTCCAACCTCAGTTCTTGTGGAGACATCATCAGTGCTGGTGCACCCAATGGAAGCCTATCACCTGCACAAATTAATTAGTTGCACTACAATATCCTTGTGTTCTTCAAGTATTTAATTTGCTGCAAATTCTTGTTTCCAAGCTCAAAATAAATACAAGTTCATTCATTTTTAGCCACAATGATGAACTTTATTTTTGTAAATAGGGAAACTTTGTCCACGGATAGAGGTAGTATAAGATTATTGTTTTATATATTAAAAACCAATAGTAAGCAGATTAAATTTTAAAAATTCAATAATGATCTTATTTTTTTTGGACCAGAGGGAGAATATTAATTTAATTTCATAGCAATACAACCTAAAAACTAAACTAAAAAATTAGTTATAACTTATAAGTGAAGAAGACAATTAATTTGGCGTGGACTTTATTTACATACCTCTGTCAACTTGCCAAGAGCACCAAAACTTGCCATAGGTAGGGACAAGGTCTTGGAGGTCACTCCTCTGAATCATCTCTGGAACCCCTGGATTCACCCATAGTCCTGATGTAATCTGGACCATTGATCCAACAACTAGCATTTTACAATCTTATGTGGTTAACCCATTCCAATTAAAATAATATTTAATTAGGAGATTATGAAAAAACTAACAAGAAAACAAATAATATAAATAAATATTGTAACCTCATGAACATGGGAGTGCCAAAGCTTCTGTTCCTCAGGAGGAAGAGCATCAAAAATTCGACCAGATACTATATATTCAACTCCTGCATGCATGCACGTAACAATCCAAAAACAATCACTATTTTATAGAATCAAAACCGCGTCTTTTTGGCCCAAGTTTAAACATTTCACTATTTTAATATCAAATGCTACGTCTTTTTGAAGCCCAGTGGCCAGTAGGTGTTCTGAACATGATGTTTTGAAAACAGACTTCGAAATCTGACCCCAAAATATAGCATAACTTTGAAAGGAAAAAAAAACACGGGCCGGCCCGGCTTGACCCAACCCGGGTCTCAAATTTTCAACTCAAAAAATACTAAGCCAAATTTGGCTCGGCCCATTTTAACCAGGCCCGCCAACTGCCCATTCCGTTTGCCAAGTCTAGTGACCAATAATGCAAAAATTAATGTCTTATTTTCAACTTACACAATCTTAGAGGCTATTATGAGAAATGTCAAAACTTTTTTTTTTATCTCTTAAAAAAAAGTGATTGAGGCAACTCTTTTTTAATAATAAAAAAAAGCTCTTTATTACTCAACCTTTACTACTCTAATTTCATTTTTTTAATTTTTCACTTCATTTTTTTCACTATACCACTTATCACGACACCTCACCATTCACCACTACCACCAACCGCCCTAAGTTTTATTTTTTTATTTTTTTTATTTTTTTGCCAAGTAAAAAAAATAATTTATGTTTAAAGGTAGAAGATAAATTACTGATAGGAGTTTTTTTTTATTTTTTATTTTTGATAAACTCAATAAGAAATTGATCTCCAACCGCCCTAAGTTTGTATAAACTAATCTAAGGATAATTTTTTTTTACCAAGTAAATAGAGTAATTTTTTATATTTATCCTTAATAGGCTCGTAATATTATACAAAACTAGTAATTGAACCCGTGCGATTAACGGAAATAAAAATTAAACTATTTCATTTGACTAATAAGTTTAGCAAAATAAATGAATATAAAAATCTTTTAAAGTATCAAATTAAAATATCTTATTCATTTTATTTCATGTTCTAAGATTTTAGAAATCGTTCCGACCATCCAAACATGGATCAAGTAATATAAATATTCTCCAATATCATTAAAGAAAACATGTTACTACTTTAGTTTGTATTTAACAAAATAAATGTTGGTTAATAGTGTTTCAGAACAAAAAAAAGACTAATAATGATCCATTCCTGTTGATATAGATTATATGGATAACAAAGTTCAATTCCACATCTTATTCCAATACCTACCAAAGTATAATTTATGCTGGCCATCCAAATATGGATCAAGAAATATAAATATTCTCCAAGATAATTAAAGGAAATATAATACTATTTTAGTTTGTACTTAAAAATAAATATTCGCTAATAATGCTTTAAAACTCAAAAAGAGTAATATTGATCCATTCATGTTGATAAAGAATGTGTTCAGCACTATTAAAATAGTCATATGTCAACTCAAGTGTAAAGTAATTGTAATTTTTGTCAGCTCACTATTTTCTGTTTCATGTCACAGCAAAATAGGCATCTTTGTCTCGCACAATGTCAGATAAACACAGTAAAAAAGTCTTGGTGCATGTGTGTGCAATGAGCACAATGCTTCCAACACTAGTCAAATTTTCAATTAGTCTGAAATGCACGGGCATCTTAATTCGTGCTCATTCACACACAACAGACAAATGAACATGAGAAATGAGCACAAAGTTTTCAAGAATTATCAAATTTTCAATCTAAAATTCTTTTGACATGATGATGAGTACACAACACACACATAAACAAAAGCAGGAAACCTCTGCTTGGCGCCCTGCCCTGCTTGTAATCTTACACCAGTTGCGTCATACAAAAATTATCCACTTAATATTAGCACAAGGCATGCAACAACCGTATGAACATGTAAATCTTATTTCCTTCTCATTTGTAGCCTTGTTAAAATAATACTTCATATGTAGGGGATTGTTACTCTTAAAAAAGAATGGTAGTGACTTCTATTTCCTCATTTGGGATGCTCTCTTTCACGTATTACAGACTCTTTACCTAATATAATTCTAAATCTTGAACACAAAAAATGATATTGAGGCTCTGTTAACTAATCATTCCATACACTAACCATTTAGCTATAAATTTTGTTACCATCAACAAACCAATCATTATTCAAATAAGTAAAAAATATAGTCATAATATAAAAACTACCTTAATTGATCAAAGAAATTCGTTACAACCATTATGCATCAAGAGATTCATTACAACCAAAAAAGGCTCAAAACAAGCCGTTATTCACCATTAAGATAAACACATAAAAATAAACACATAAAAAATCCCATAACTGTAGCTCGAAATTCATTCTGATTACTCCTTCTCAATTTTGATATACTTCCTTATCTTGTTGGTTGAAAGATGTGAATGAAGATCATCACTCAGATCACTTAATTCCACAATTTCATCCCTAAAAGTTCTCTTTGAATGTGTTTTATTTGGGGAGATACCATCTGTCTCATCAGAAAAAGAATTCTGATACATTCAAAAAAAGAAGATGAATGATCATATAAGAATAAAAGCTTTTTATAATAAGAATAAAAGCTATGTAGCATAAAAGTAATAAAAAATAATAGTTGTAATGAAAAAATAATAGTTATATTATTCAAAACTCAAACATTGCTTATGACATTAACTTCCTGATTACGTTCAATACAATCTGTTGGCTCCTGAAATAAATAAAGACATCTTATATGCACTGATTATATATATATATATATATATATATATATATTTTCAAATAATCTAACATGCTCAGTAATTAAGGAAGAAATAAATTTATCAATGAGGGAATCATCATTTGTCACCCTTTGAATAGCATATATATCCCAACTGTCACTTAAATTTACTTCCTTTTTTCAACACAATATGATTAGTTCAAGATTAAGAAGTTACTATAAAGATAATTTTAAAAAAAGAACAAAGAGGAAATACATGGTTATATATTATGTTTACAATAAAATTTTAATTAATCGGCATGATTGTAACAAAATTTATTCTCAATCTCATTTTGGTCCTGATCAAGAGGAAATATATTGTTATATATATTATACATATAAAATTCTCAATTAATTAGAGTGATCCGACTCATAAACATAATTTTGAATCATTTTGAGAAATGAAGAGTTTTATTTTTGTTATTGAAGATGATAAATAGCATTAAAGAAGGAGATAATAAAGAGTTTTATTTTTTTTTAAACGTGTAAACGGATAATGTGATTTTTTTGGAAAAAAGTGTCTTGTTTTGGATGGAATTGTTTTGTGTTTTGGGGGGAAAATTAAGCAATTACAATTAACTGTATTCTACTTTTATATATAGTATGATGATTGAAAAAAATAATAGTTATATTATTCAAAACTCAACCTTGCTTATGATATCAATTTCCTGATTACGTTCAATACAATCTGTTGGCTCCTGAAACAAATAAAGACATCTTATAAGCACTGGTTTTCACAATTTCAACATACTATATATATATATATATATATATATATATATATATATATAAACAACACCAATGTTTTCAAATAATCTAACATGCTCAGTAATTAAAGAAGAAATACATTTTTCAATGAGGGAATCATCATCTGTCACCCTTTGAATAGCATATATATCCCAACTGTCACTTAAATTTGCTTACTTTTTTTCAACACAATATGATTAGTTTAAGGTCATGAAGTTACTACAATGATAATTTTTAAAAAAGGACAAAGAGGAAATACATGGTCATATATTATGTTTACAATAAAAATTTAATTAATCGGCATGATTGTATCAAAATTTATTCTCAATCTCATTTTGGTCCTGATCAAGAGGAAATACATTGTTATATATATTATACATATAAAATTATCAATTAATTAGAGTGATCCGACTCATAAACATAATTTTGAATTATTTTGAGAAAATGAAGAGTTTTATTTTTGTTATTGAAGATGATAAATAATATTAAAGAAGGAGATAATTAAGAGTTTTATTTTTTTTAAAACGTGTAAAAGAATAATGTGATTTTTTTGGAAAAAAGTGTTTTGTTTTGAATGGAATTATTTTGTGTTTTGGAGAAAAAATTAAACAATTATAATTAACTGTATTCTATTTTTATATATAATATGATGACATATTATTTTATTTTTTTTATATATTAATGGACTCCACTAAATAACATATTTATTCTTTACTTTTTATATCTTAAAAAGTAAATGATAAATATGGAAAATGTCACAATTTGATAACAACGACATGAAGTCAAACACTTCACGAGGCGAGACCGATGGCTCCAACCCAATCAAGTTACGACGTTCACTTTTTCCTTTATTTTTATTTTTGAGGTGCATAAATAGAGTCATGTTTTATTTTATTTTATTTTTGTGGTGAATAAATAGTGCCCAAGTTATATAGTTTCGATCTAATTACTTTTCAAGTATTGCTACGAAAAAAATAAAAAAATATTTTATAAAATATAATTATGAGAATTGTTATTTCTACAATTAAAAATTGATATTTTTACAAAATACCTTTCACATAAATGTAAGACTTAATTACTATTCATGTGAGAAGAAAGTTGTGAAACTATCACTTTTATTTACATATACTTTTGTATATGTTTCTAATTAATACTTATCTCTTAATCATCGAGACATTATTCTTAACTAGTCGTTGCGGCACAAACGTTACGTGTATAAATTGTGTGAGATAAAATAAAATTTTTATAAAATTTAGAGAAAATTAAAGACAAAATAATAATATATCTAAAATTATAGAAGTAAAAGAGTAAAATGAGAAAAAATGTGAATCAATTGCACCAAACTTCCTTGAAAAGCCTCATGGAGTGGAGGCTTTATAATATATTAATATAGATATTTATCTTTCAGTTTCAGAAATTATATATTTATTTTTACTTTTACTTTATGTTGGGGGTTACTGTTAAATTACGAGACCTCGACCACTACTAAATACTAATACATATTGTGGTCTGATCTTTCCTGCCCATATCAAATTCATATTCATGCATACTTGTTTTTAAGAAAAAGAAATTTTAGAGCCTTCATCATTCTCTATCTATCAAAACCCTAGCTCTACAAGAAACAATTAACAAGGTCTCATGATCAATATATGATCCTTGACGGATCGATATATATATAAATGGAATATCAAATGAAGAATCATCAAATCACTGATTACACCATATTAACACTTGTCTTCTTTGGTTTACTCTATATTTTCATCTCCAACGATCGGGCCACTACTGTCAAGTCTCTAATCTTCCCGGTTTCTCAAGAACCCCGACTGATCCCAACTAATTCCAATACCGTAAGTCTCGATCTCATACAATTTATAATACATACATGAAACAAATTAATTCAAGGGGATTTAATTTAATTGTTTTTCTTTTAAAATTGTTTTATATGTGTTATATATATATATATATATATATATATATATATATACAGTTGGGATCACAAACGGACTCCCGGACTTAGCATAATATCCGAACTTTTGAAAGCAGCCCTTGGATGAAAGCCAACGGTCCAGATCAAGAATGGGTGGGGAAAAAAACACGCGGATCTTCATTGGGTCAAAATCCGGCCGGAGCGGGTTAAGAAGAAAACACTAAATTATTTGGGTTCGTTCAGAGCGTGCTCCATTTCGTTCAAGCTTTCTCCGGCCGACCGACTCCATTTCGTCCAAACTTTCTCCGGCCGACTCCATTTCGTTCAAGCTCCCAAGGTATTTTCTAATTTGCTGTGTGAACCCATTTCGTCCAAATCTAGGGTTCACTTGAAACATGAAATTGGGTCAATCTACCATGAGCTGTCCGTTTTTGTTGATTCTGTCCGTTTTCTTCTTCTTCAGATTTTCTAGTTTTACTTTGTTAAATTTCATATTGTTTAGGGCAAAAGAATGAAATTTAAACTTGTTTTTTAGTGCTTTATTTCTTTAATTTTAGAGCTGCTTGATTGCTTTTCTTTTAGTGTGGAATTATATGAGCTGATAATTGTTTCTTGCAGAAGAGACGGCCATGTCAATCTTTCAGTAGCAATCAATTTTATTCCTTTAATCGGCATGATATATTGAAATTCCATCTGTATTTTTTATTTGTTTAATTCCTTGTAGCTGATTGAATGCTTTGATCGGTCAATAAATAGGTGTTTTTTATTTTTTATTTTATTGAGGCACCTTCGAAATGAGTTTGGTATTTAACTGTCGGTATTGTCAGGACATAGAATAAACATCTCTCTCAAACCCCTTGTTGGTTGATTTTGGGAGCATTCTAACTATTAAGCAAGACTGCAAGAGAGAATGAATTGCTCTGTCCTTTATTTATTATCTATTTTTTGCATTCCTGCTTCCACTAAAATTTATTTGCAATTGCTCTGGTCCTACCTTTTGGTTGATTTCTATTATAATCTTGACATGGAGAATTATCTTGCCACATTTATTACATTAATCGTGTAGTATTTAATACCCTCTCTTCTTTTACCATTACATGCTCTGGGATTATATCATAATTAGTATTATTTCTTTGCTGGACACCTACATAAACTCGATGTCACAGCTAGGCAGTAAGCATAGGATTATCAGTGACTTATAAATTTAGATACTATTTGAGCCTTGGGTGTTCACCAATTCCCGAATCCCAACTTGCTTGTTTAAATACAGGGCCTAGGTATGGATTTTAGGAAATAACATATCATATCTCAATCACGTGGTGTTTGGTAGTACCATGGGTTGTATACTTTGTGAATTCTCAACATACATGCCTATCTGCATCTCGTTTCACTTGTATGACCTGACCACCACTGAGTCTGTGACCCCTGTTCATAGTGCATGTTAATGTTATGCCATTTTTATTGTCCAGAATATAGATACTGAAGTGAGTCTGTGACCCCTGTTTATAGTGCATGTTAATGTTCAAACTCAGAAACAGCTTCATGACAACTGGATTGCGAGTTCATTCCCTGCTATTTACTAATATCCTAATATTGCATATGTCAATCTTACAGACTGAGGCATGTCTACTTCAAGCAACATGAGCATTCAAACTCATGATACCCGATTCCGAAACAAATTGTGTTATTGTCGCCTAAGAGCTGCTGTGAGAATATCCGAATCAGAGAAGAATCCTGGAAAGCTCTACTATGACTGTCCAAGGGAGAAGGACAAAGGAAAATGCAAGTTTTGGGACTGGTGCAATCCAATTGGGTATGACGAACCCAACTCCGCTGTTGAAGCACACGTGCAGCTGCGCAACAATGATGATGCTCGACTTGGAGTCATTGAAATCAATGTGGCAAATCTTAAACACATCGTCAATATCATCGTGTTCTTTTGTGGGCTAGCATTGGTAGTGTCGGTCATGGCACTTGTCAAGTGATTGTAATGATTGTGTACTCTGTTACCCTAACTGTAATGACTGTTTTCATTGTCTTGTTAAGTGATTGTAATGAATTTGGATTATTCTAAATGAAGTACCCCTGTGGTAAGTTGGATGTTTATTATTTCTGGTGAATTAAATGTTTTTGTGTGAAAAATAAATTGGACTCGACTATCACGAGATTAAAATGTCTGTGCAACACACAAGCACCCATTCTTTGAAAGAGACAAATATAAGAAATGAAAGAAAGACTATAAAAGAAATGTTATATGTAATATGTGTGTGATGGTAACCTATATACTCAAAGGAAATTAAGTATAGGAGTTGACAATTAGTTAAATGGGCCACATTGCAGTGCAGGCTAAAGGGCATGTGTGCGCTACCATGACAGTTTGAATCAAGTATTAAATAGCCAACCTGGCAAAAAATTTCTCTATATATCTGATGTTTAATTTTGGTGTCATAGGTTTTACTGATTTATTATGATATTATTAACTGTTGGTTGATGTTATTCTAATTAATACAGAATTTCCATATATCTGATCTTGAGTTAACTTAATTCGAACTATAATAAAAAAGGATGGATATCACAGGTTACTTAGGGGATGGATGCCCAGGATGTGAACATTCAATAGCAGCAAAAAGTCAACAGTAGTAGCAGCAATAGCAGTGTCACTTGAGAGACCATGAACAATTAAGAGTTGAGACCTTCATTATTTTTCTGGGATGTGAACATTCCAGATTACACTAAAATCTATAATGTAGTGTCAATTGACAACTAGTTTACAAAATTTTGATTGTATCTGTACCAACATTATTTATTTCCAATAAAGTTGTTGGAGCTTATTTAAGCAACAATAAGAACTCTGATGACAAGCCGGGTGAAATACACAAAATGGCTTCACTACATTTCCCAAAAAAATGCAGTGGGAATATTATGCTACAATTCCTTGCAGAGCAGTAGAGATAAAAAGAAAAGCAATAATTAAAACGTTTGCACCAGACATTCCAACTCCTTGCAATGCAATAGCTCTGCTAGACATGCTATGCTTAGCAGTGAGATAAACAGGTTTTTCCCATAATTCTTGATGCTAGTGGTCGAATTAAACAGTCATAGAGAACAATCCATAGTACAACACCAACGACACAAAGGTTACAAGGGCCAGAAGCAAGTTCATTATCTTCACCCAACTAACTCATCACCTATATATCTTCCTCTTCACAAGGGCCATACGCCCAGCTACAAAGAAGGAAATACAACAAGTTGACAAAACACAAACTAGCAAGGAATTAATAATATGTTATGATCCACCATTACACAGATTGTACTGCATTCACATTCCATAGTTTTCATTCTTGCAAATTTCAAAAGTTTATGAAAGGAGACTCCCATCCTGAAACACGAAAATGTCATCAGTGTTAACTACAAGATGGAGACAAAATTGCAATAAGGAAAACAAAATAACAAAGACTTACAATCATCGGCAATGTCAATGTCCTCCTCATCGTACACTCCAACAAGTTTTGGACAATTTCTTTTGTCATGCGACACTCCAACAATTCCACAGCCATTGCATTTCCTAGTCTTCTTGATAGCCTTTTCTTTGCCTCCCTTAAGTCGTTTACCACAACCCTTTGTCCTTACCGATAATGGTTCTTTGAGACTTTGTTGTTGGCTCTCAAGCGAAATGGGCATGTTGATACTCCCTTCCACATCCATGCTACCATGATTCATGGCGGCAAACCTCCTTTGAGTTGATAACAACAATTCTTTCAACTCTTTTGTATCATCTTCACTTAATGCAGCTTCATCAATAACATTAGACGCAATTTGGAAGAGACTACTACGCCTCAGTAACACAGAAGTATCACATATTTCACTCACCCTCCCACCCAAGTCGTCCATAACTCTGCCGGATTTCGCAGATTTTGTCCACCTCCGCAAGATGTACTGATTAGGTAATTCCATAACCTGTTTTTTTGTGAAATACGCCAACATATGCCTACATGGAATTCCATCACTCTCAAACATCTGACAACTACATTTAACAAAGTTTGATGACTTGTCAAACGAAAGTTTACGGCCATTAGAATCACCCTCCTTTACCCTCTGAACATTGTACATACAGTTGTTGTCATCTTTAAATGTACGTGTTACCACATACTTGCCACTTTCAAGCAGTTGCTCTTGAAACTTGTAAAAAATAGTAAGTGTGTACAACTCACTCATTTGGTATTCCATGACCCGCCCAGTTAATGTTTGTGGCTTTTCATTGACATCCTTATGATCGAAATCTAGTTCATTATGTCGCATTTTTGCAAGTCCCCTATTAAACCGCGTCACAAAATCCAACAATGAGTTTTGAGGAGACACATACTTCTTGAAAAAGGCATGAGCCCCTTCAACTCTTTGGCTACTAGTCATGTGGGCACAAAAAATGTGTCTCGAAAATGCCGGAACCCATCTCTCGCGAATTTCGTACATCTCATGTAACCAATCATTCGTGTCAAATTTAGCTTTCCCTACAACCTCTGCCCATCTTCTTTCAAACTCGTCTGGGCTCTCAGATTTCCATATACAACAACTCAACTCGTCATAATGTTCTTTGTAGAGAATTGGACCTAATTTTTCAGAAAATTTTTTCAAAATGTGCCAAATGCAATACCTATGAAAAGTATTTGGAAGCATAGCATGAATTGAATTTCGCATGGCCGGATCTTGATCAGTTATGATCATTTTGGGCGGCCTACCCGGCATCGCTTTCAACCATTCCTTGAAAAACCAATCAAAAGCATCAATTTTTTCACCACTTAATAATGCACACCCTAAAAGAGTTGTCTGCCCATGGTGATTAACCCCTACTATAGGTGCGAAAACCAAATTGTAGCGGTTCGTATTGTAAGTTGTATCAAACACAACAACATCCCCGAAACTTTTGTATGACTTTCTACATGTTGCATCCGCCCAAAAACAATGAATCATGACACCCTCCTCTTGCTCGAATGTAAAAGTAAAACCGGGATTCTTTTTTTTCTCATCCTTAAAATACTCAAACAACATATTAGCATCATGTCCTTTTAAAGCACTCCTCCTATCTCGTTCAGCATTATAAAGATCTCGTGTTGTACATCCAACATTTTCAAGACCTCCAGCTTCAATCTCTAAAATACTCATTTGTTGCCATGTTGGCACATTAGCTTTTGATAGTTGTTCTGTTAAATTTCTTTTGGCTCGTGTCACTACACGATGAGAGTGCAACAAATGTACCTTTCTTGGGGTCGTAAGAGGATGGTTATGACCCTCAACAAATTGTCTAATAACAAACCCCCCCGCATCGGTTCGGTCTTTCACAACTACCACTCTCGCACCACAATCAGCTCTAGTTAGGCCCCGTTTTCGTACAATCTGTTGAGTTTTGTTGGGCACAATTCTCCTCAACCCTTCTTTATAGCAAACAAATTCCTTTCTAATTATTTCACCGTTAGGACTCTTCTTACTAGAATTTAACCGCGTACCAAATCCACTTTCTCTACCATAGTTGTTATAAAAGTCGCGAACATCGCCTAAGTTGTGAAAATGTTGCCCAATCTTCGGTATCAACTCGTTTTTAACTTGTGGAGTGTAAAGCTGTTGAGAAGAATTACCAGATGATACCATTTCTATCTCTTCTACACAATGCTGCATTATGCAAACCCAACAATAAATAAAATCTGGTTAGTACTCATTTCAAAGGTGTCATGTAGTAATGCTGTGAGGAATACAGACATGAGCCTAAGACAAAACAACATATGCAATACAAAAGACTATAAATATGAAATACAAACAAGACATGCCTCAGTCTGTAAGATTGACATATGCAATATTAGGATATTAGTAAATAGAAGGGAATGAACTCGCAATCCAGTTGTCATGAAGCTGTTTATGAGTTTGAACATTATTGCAGAGGTTGCAGCTTCAGTATTCATATTCTGGACAATAAAAATGGCATAACATTAACATGCACTATGAACAAACTTAAGCTAATTATCGACAATCAATCAAACATATAACTCCAACAAAATTACTGCCACTTTTGGTAATAACAATATAACATGAGACAAAGAACAGGGGTCACAGACTCAGTGGTGGTCAGGTCATACAAGTGAAACGAGATGCAGATAGGTATGTATGTTGAGAATTCACAAAGTACTTGTATGTTTTGTTGGAATAAACTTTGAGAAAATAAACCTCGAATGAGTTTTCTGTTTTTTCTAGTGTGCTATGTCAAATTGGTTTCAGACTTGCGAAAATTCATTTCACAAATGGTAATTAGTTATTTGCCTCGGATTTCTAATATACAAATGGATAATTAGCAAAATTTAAAACTAAAATTAAAAATTAAATAGAAATCTGAAGAAGAAGAAAACGAACCCAATTTCATGTTTCAAGTGAACCCTAGATTTGGACGAAATGGGTTCACACAGCAAATTAGAAAATACCTTGGGAGCTTGAACGAAATGGAGTCGGCCGGAGAAAGTTTGGACGAAATGGAGTCGGTCGGCCGGAGAAAGCTTGAACGAAATGGAGCACGCTCTGAACGAACCCAAATAATTTAGTGTTTTCTTCTTAACCCGCTCCGGCCGGATTTTGACCCAATGAAGATCCGCGTGTTTTTTTTCCCCACCCATTCTTGATCTGGACCGTTGGCTTTCATCCAAGGGCTGCTTTCAAAAGTTCGGATATTATGCTAAGTCCGGGAGTCCGTTTGTGATCCCAACTGTATATATATATATATATATACATACAGTTTAACATGACAATTTATAGAGATGAACTTGAAGAGGCACTGGCAAGTGCTTCAACAGAAAACAAGACGGTGATAATAGGTATGGTTAATAAAGCGTACGTGGAGGGGGGTAAGGCGATGCTGGATATATTTTTGGATGGGTTTTGGTTAGGGGAGGATACTGGGGGACTAGTGGATCACCTGTTGATTGTTGCAGCCGATCAGACGTCATTCGATCGCTGCACTTTTCTTCGGCTTCA
Source organism: Panax stipuleanatus (assembly GCA_020205555.1). Lineage (NCBI taxonomy): Eukaryota > Viridiplantae > Streptophyta > Magnoliopsida > Apiales > Araliaceae > Panax > Panax stipuleanatus. The sequence goes on from CM035118.1 coordinate 151,036,949, forward strand.
TTGCTACAAGCTTGAGACGGAGGGTGTAGATTTTGTGGGGGAGAAACTTTACATGTCCGACGACTTTATTAAGATGATGTGGAGGCGAACCTTATTTCTTGGTGATGTTCTCAAGCATGGTTATAATTTCATCTTCACGGTACGTACGTACGTACGTTTCATTCATTATCTACGTTTTAATTAATTAATTCATACCCAAATTAAATTACGAGCTAGCTTGGTCAATACTATGTTGATCAACTTAATTATCCCATTCATGGTAGGTATATATATAGCTAGGTAGGTAGGTAGATATTGGGTTAAATGCAAATTAATTACTAATACTATCAATTACTAGTAGGTAGGTACGTAGGTAGTATAATATAATTAAACTTCTCAGTTATTGGTGATCAGAAACTGAGAATACAAATTAACATTAGGATAATTAAGGAAGATTAAGGAATAATAACAAACTGATCATGATGATATATAGAAGTTGCAGAAAAAAGGACACCAACATATATAAATGATACCACCACCCATGCTAATGTCAATCCACCGCGAAAATTTTCATTTTAAATTTTTGAGGGATTTTTTTATTAGTAGGCCTAAAATTAAGGAACATTTGCAATTAATTTTTTTATCATATTTAATTAACCTGTTAATATATTTGTTTGCTGCCCCCCTCCCCTTTCAATTTCTCGATCTTAATTAATTATGATTAACAGGACACTGATGTAATATGGGTAAGAAATCCATTTCCAAGGCTGGTACTAGACGATGAAACTGTAGACTTTCAAATAAGCACAGACAAATTCAGTGGCAACCAATGGTCCGAACGTAACCAGCTTATTAATACAGGGTTTTATATGATCAGATCAAACAACAAAACCATAGCACTATTCGATTCTTGGTACGCCAGAAAAGACGGTTCCAAGGGGCTGAAAGAACAAGATGTTCTTCTGATGTTAATGCGACAAGGTTTGTTTAGGCGGTTAGGGCTTAGGGTTAGGTTTTTGGACACTGTTTTTTTCAGTGGGTTTTGTCAAGATAGTAGAGATGTTAGACTTGTGTCTACCGTTCATGCTAATTGCTGTAGGAGAATTAGTGCTAAGGTGGCTGATCTCACGGCTGTCATTCATGATTGGAAGAGGTTTAAGAGTTTGCCGGCCAATGAGACTTCCACATTTGGATGGTCTCGACATGTGGCATGTATAAATTCATGGAAGAGTTGAATTTAGTAAGTTAGTTAGTTAGTTATTTTTCTAATTTTGTTTATATATATATAGCCCATCATCTATGTATTATGTTTTCAACGTTCAGTTGTAGTTTTTTGCCGACTATATTATATATATGGAGATCGATCTAGCTAGTTGTTGACCCTGTCAATTTGTCTTGGGAAATTTTGGGTGATCTTTTTGTAAATCTTGAGAAATTAACAAAATTGATTTGTTCATTAATTGTTAGTTGATCTGCAAAAAAAAAATTTAATTAGTTAATTAATGAAACCTTTTGGTCTATTTTAAGAGAATAAATGAATGAAACTCAGTTGGACTAAAAGGATTAATAGCGACACTCTTATTTCGAACGGAAAGAAGATATATATATATATATATATATATATATATATATATATATATATATATATATATATATATATATATATATAGGGGAGCTAATTCATGGCAATCGGTTGCTGTAGCAACCTACTTTATCCCAGCTGCTATTCTTTGTAGCGGCTTATGTAACAATTTAAAAGTCAAAGCAATCCAGTACAGTGGGCCCCATTAGGAGAAAAAAAAAACCCAAGCCGCTACTCCTAGTAGCGGCTCTTTCAATTCCTTTGTCCCACTTTTTTTGTCACTTCCATTATATTAACCTTCTAAAATTATATTATTATAATAATAATATTAATTGTTTGATTTATTAATAATAACAAATAAAATTATAAATAATAATTAATTGTTTGATTTAATAAATATAATAATATTAATAATAACTAATAATAATATTAATTGTTTGATTTATTATTAATAATAATAGTAATAATATTAATTGTTTTATTTAATTATTATTACCTTAAATTAAATTAAACTTATTCCAACTTATTTCAAAATAAACTTCATGCAAGCAATATATATATATATATATATATTGTATGAGGGCGTGGGATTCTAGACGATTGGAAGGGCATATGATGGGTAGGGTATGTAGGAGGGTAGGACTATAGCTAGGGTTGGCCAACGATATATTTAAGGACGCTGAATTTTTGAGTTTAAGGGTTGATTTTAGTGGTTCATGCAGTTTGTTCTTGGCAAGTATACTACGGAGTAGAGATATGAGGTACAAATTAATAGTCGTTCAACCATAACATATTAAAAGTCCAAAATAACAGCTTTCCCTCCTCATGCTCTCGTCCTTGCACGAATTACCAAATATTATTGTGAAGTTTTATAATTTTTTATTATATCATTTATAACAAATATTATAATTGTACCGACTAACAAATTAATAGTAGAATATTAGAGTTAGAATATAACTTTTGTTATAATCAATAAAACAAAAAATTATACAAGTTCATAGTGGTATGTGACAAGTTTTTAATTTAATTACGCACTCACCTCGTTGACTCACTGTAACATCCGAGACTAACAACACACACATATATTAATATATATATTTAATTGGTTATTTCATCTTTCCTGACGGGCATTCCTTTTATATGGGCATGCATGATGCATGCAATATACGTATACTAAACAACAGTAATGTTTAACCATCCTAATTTACAGGGTCAGTTCATCAATTTCTGGCCTTACACTCGGCATATATATCCAGAAACTCCAATTAACTACTCATCCGAATATTTACAACTTAGGATTAGGACATATATCTAAGATAGTAAACCATTTCTTTCTCCAACAATCTCTCCAAATCACTCATTTTTCCTCTAACTACTCCATCAAATACCCTATATAAACTAGATACATAAATTTTCCATTCATTCATAAAATCATTCACATACATACATATATAATAATTAATTAATTAAACGTACGTACGTACGTACATGGCTAGAAAAATAGGTTTGTTGGCCTTTGAGGCGATTCTAGTGACATTAATCCTCCTCCTCCTCTTGGCTCCGGGCCTTATAATTTGTGACGACACGGTTCCAATCCCTTCCGATAAATCCCAAGTGAACTCATGGTTCAGCAGCAATGTTGGGGCAATGAGTGGGCGAAAGGAGCTGGACCCGGCCTTGGTAGCGGCGGAGTCGAAACCTCCAAAGATCATTAAGGTGAATGCGGATGGGAGCGGGGAGTTCAAGACCATCACCGATGCTCTGAATAGCATTCCGGACAAGAACGCGGAGCGCGTGGTTGTGAAAATTGGAGGGGGGAATTATACAGAGAAAATCAAAGTAGATCGTGGGAAGCCGTTTATTACATTCTATGGAGATCCTAAGAATGTCCCAAACATTGTTTTTGGTGGGGATGCAGCCAAATATGGTACGGTAGAGAGCGCAACGCTAGCCGTGGAATCGGATTACTTCATGGGTGTAAACTTCAACGTTATTGTATGTATTTTAATTCATTCAAAATTTATGATCGATCAATGTAGTTATATAATGTATAATTTTCAGTAATCAGCTACCTATAGCTATAGCTATAGCTATAGTTATAGCTATATAGCTACATAAATTAATTTTTCTAATTTTGTATATATATATATATATATGGTGGTGGTGGTGGTGATGAATGATCAGAATACATCACCCAGGCCGGATGGGAGGCCATTAGCGCAAGCAGTGGCATTGAGGACGTCTGGGGACAAGGGAGCGTACTATAACGTCAAAGCCTATGGATTTCAGGACACCTTATGCGATGACAAGGGATTTCATTTCTACAAGGACTGCTACTTTGAGGGCACCGTTGATTTTATTTTTGGCAATGCCAAATCTATCTATTTGGTACGTACGTACGCAATATATATATATATATATACACACTCTCCTAATGCACGTTGCACATTCAAATATCTCCTTGCTTGCTTGACTAGTTAGTTCGTTCGTTAGTTAATTATATAAACAATTAATGAATTAATATTGCACGTACGCAGAATACGGAAGCTCATGTAGTGCCTGGTTCAACAGTAGCAAATGTGATAACGGCGCATGCAAGGGACAATCCCGCTAACGACGTGGGATATTCGTTTGTGCAGTGCTCGGTGACAGGCACCGGCACAAAATCTTTCTTGGGTAGAACTTGGAGGTCTCATCCCACCGTCGTTTTCGCCTACTCTGATATCGGTGATGTCATCGACCCTGCCGGCTGGTCCAACGCCGACAAAATTGAATTCGAAAAGTATGTATACGAAAACTATATATATATATATATATATATATATATATATATATATGTCATTCATTTTATTATTATTATTATTATTCTTTCACACTAATTTTTCATCTTTTCCCTGTTCTCTTTTCCAAATACATATATATAATGATATGAAATTCTTTTACATATAATAAGTAATTAAAGTGGGCAGTTACATTAATTGGTAACATTTTCATATATGTACTAAATCAAAAACTTGATCAAAAATTGTACGTAAATGATGATGATGCATGCATGCATGCAGGACTGCGTTCTTTGGAGAATTCAATAACAGGGGACCAGGAGCGGCCCTAACGGGTCGGGCAGCATATGTAAAGAAGCTAACGGAAGTAGAAGCTAAGCCCTTCCTTAGCCTTTCCTACATACAGGGTTCTAAGTGGCTTCTTCCGCCTATTACCATCTAAATTTAGTTAGTTAAGACTTAAGGTCCATATATCGATTATATATGTAATTTGGTCCGATCAGTCCAGGCCTAGCTAGCTTTATCTAATAAGGATTTATTTTATTTATTCTATTTTTAAATATGCATGCCTTTATATATGGGCCGGTATTAATAGATATATATATATATATAGCAACTAAATTAATGTTGCAGAGCTGGTTGAGGCTTCAGATTTTGTGTACGTATGATGATGATAATAATAATATAAAAAAAAATTTGTTTTATGCATGTTACTGATCTCTAGCTCTGTATTTCTCAAGTTGCATTGATAGCATGCATCCTTTCTGAATAACATCGAATTTTCTGCAACTTCAATTTCGATCGCATGTAATTCATAAAAAGGCATAAAATATAACCATGTTATGTATCTAAATCATGAAAAGAAAACTTCCCAAAATATATAGTATAAATAATGTCTTTTATTCTAAACTAATTTAATTAGTGTAAATAGGAAATGAATTCTAAATGTTTGTAAGAAGAAAAATATTACAATTGGAAAGGATGAAAATATATATCTATATATAATTCGGAACGGAGAGAGTATATATTAAAAGGTAAGAAAAAGAGAGAAATTGAAGAACAGCAGTGGCCATGTATAAATTTAATTTTCTGTCCTTCTAGCTATTATTGGTTTACTATTTCCCCCGCTTAATATTTGACCCATCATCTTCAAAAACTTTTAAAATATTTTATCCAGCACAAATTAAATTACACTTAGTGTTGTAATTTTACACTTAGTGAAACAATTCAAGTCAAATCCCAAATTCGGAATAAATTTTAAAAGTCCGAATCAAATCAAATTTGCCTAAAACTAACTTAATTCATATGAAACAACCCACCACAGACTCACCCAAAAGGTCATGATTGAATGTACCATTGGTAGTAACTTAATTCTTTAAGTACAGACAAATTTTTTCATATCTTTCGATGTAGAACTGGTGTATTACACTTAAACAACATTTTTTTCACAGATTTACTAATAAGAGCACTTCAAGGTATGCCAAAAAGATACAAAATTTTGAGGGAAAGGGAAAAGTTTGAAAATTAATTATGCTCTATTTTTTATTTTACACGTTTTAGTGTAGATGGCCACATTTAATTTTAATTTTACGATGACAACACACACTCTATTTTGTTTCAAAAAAAAGCTGTTCTTGTAATTGTAATTAAGCTATTGACATATGTGAGTCGCGTGATTGTAATCAAACAAAATCATGCACATCAATTTATATTTTTTAATAACAATTTTTTAGTCACGGTAATATTATTGTTAATATAAACTTAGCCAGGCATATACTTACTATTCTTTGGGAATGTCGTGTATAGTATAGACATCAAAGGCGGTGTCCCTCCTACCAGTCCCATTACCTCTTGAGCCGAGCCACTCTCCAACTACTATATACTTCATCATTCCAATTATTTTCTTTTTCTATTTCGACTAATTTATCTTTCCATCATTTTCTTCTCAAACTTTCTTTTGCTCTATCAAACATAATTAAATTGGAACAACTATTGAACATCTATTTTTGCGACTTCTTTTATTAGTCCAAAAAGTAGAAGACAAAGTGACACCTTGAATATGCAGTATTTTCTCTTCATTAGTTCGATAGTTGCAGGTACCTGTGCCAAATCAAGTTCTTGTAATACTCTCCGCTCCAGAATATAAAATCAATTTTGATTTTTAAAAGTCAGATGCATACATTTTCAAAACTACAACTACTATCATTGAAGACAATAAATCTCATTGTTTATTACTTGAACAATGTTCATAATATCATCTCTCTGATGAAGTCCATTGGCAGTAGTATGTAAAGATTACATGAACGATGAAACTTCACGAATCTCCGTGGAAAGTAGTAGTAGTGAGAATCTCAAATCCTGCATTCCCAAAAGGAAATAGATATATCCTTCCAGTAAAACAATTTAGTGATGATGATTTACATAATAAAAGCATCATATAACTGCACAAGCACTCAAACTCCCAAAAAAGACTTAAACTTGTCGATCCTTTTTAGACGTTCAAATTATAAAAAAAACCTCAACCATTTTAACCATAACAAATAGTCAGCTGTTCACCACTTTCTTTTTTAGAGCATGTATGTATGTATATATATATATATATATGCATGCAACTAAAACACAAAGTCCAATGCCCCTGCAAGCTACAGAATGTTCAGGGTCGAAAGAGATTACGGGTAAAATAAAAAGAGCACACCTTTCTGGCATGCAACTCATGGTACAAAGCAAGTCCTCTTGACAAGCAAATGATGGTACAAACCTTCAGAGAAATGACCCTAAAGAGAACAGATAGTTAGTTAACTGCATAACCACCGTGTTAATTGCTTCTTTCACCATATAATAATGCCACTGGTCCAAAGAAGATCATTGATTTTTATCATGCCACTCACAATCCATCATCAGTATGGTCTGTAACGCATTGGCATCCTTGCCCTTGGAACCCGTCTGCAAAAGAGGGAAAAAAAGAGGGCACACATTTTAGCAAGTAATACAACTATAAACATGCTAGACTGCTACAGAAACAATACTTCTATCAACAAGAGTAGAAAAATGCAAGCAAAAGGTGAAGCTGGTGGATGACAGAAAATAAAATCACAAACATTAAGAGAAATGAAGATAAACTCATGAAAGGACATTGGACCAAAAGATTCATATTGCACTCCTAAAAAGTTGTACAGGAAGCAGAGTGAAGAGCGTAATACGAGGACCTTGAGTTCTTTCTCGCCTAAAACACCCAACACTGGTTCTTGGAAATATTAGTCACCGGATTTCTACAGAAAGAAAAGAGTAAGTCTTGGTTGTTTTCTTTTTGCTAACAATTTTTACTGATGGACAGTTTTAATATAGCAATCAAGTACTATTGTTTCATACATATTCCTTCTGATTTATATTTTATTCTACCCTTGTCCCCTGGCTATTGGCCATTCTTTTAACTCTACTGCAGTATAAAGTTTTGCAACAAGAAATAAAATCTTGGGGGAATTTCAAATGGATCAAAACAACCTCGCAGAACAGAGCCATATTCACAAATTCACAATCATATTCTTCATTAATTGGTTCAAAATATTTAATAATAGCTGTGTTTTTTGTTAAAATCACATCACAGCATTGTAACTAATAGCTCAAATGAACTAAAAAAATTTAACCTTGGTAACCAAGGTAACGGCCGAGTCAATTTTACTCTTTTTTAATTCTTTTTTTCTGATAGAATATAATGTATCAACTATCAACCAAGTCCTTTATCTAATAAAATTGAAAACTTCTTCCCTAGTTCCTCAAAATAAAGAACCTCATTCTATTATAGTTTTAATCTCTCTTAAGAATTTATCTCAAAAGTCAAAACTCATGAGAAGGCAACTGAAAAAAGCTATACACTAATAAATCAGAATCCCTTTGAACTTCTACTTTAATTTATGAACTGCCTGAATCATTATTATACAACCTTTTTTAATTATCAAAAAGGTTCCTTTTATGGAGTTTCAACTCTCAACTCACCAAAAATATATCTTCTCCAAAAGTCAAGCTTTCATGTTATGTGTTATGTGCTATGCATTCAATCAGCTAAATGAAATCCCATCTTTAGTTTGATCTCATGCACTTGTGACAAGTGCATGTGGCTGTTAATTTGCTATATTAAACACATATTTTTCGCAAACAACACAAACAATCATACGACACTTACCCGTAACCATAAGGAGGAAATAGTGGTGGACCAGGCATGTAAGGTCTTCGGGATCGAAATCCAAAGTATGGGTTGGGACGCCTTCCTCGAAATTGCTTCAGCCCGGGAACATTTGTTCGCTTAGCAGCCACCTGCACAAAAACAAATTCAACCACCACAATGAAATAATAAGAAAAACAACAAGAGAATATCAAAGTTATCAGCTTCAAGTCTTCAACCAGTTTAAGTCAAAAGGAACCTTTAACTGACGACCGTGCAACTCTGACTCATTTAAGAGGAGAGCATTCTGGATGGCATCAAGTTCAACAAACTCCACATAAGCAAAACCTTTTGGTTGACCAAACTTGTCTGTTAAAATCGTTACTCTGTTAACCGTTCCACATGACTGGAAATGCTGCTGAACTTCCTCAGGTGTACATGCATAATCTACCTGAAATTTAACACAGAATAAAGCGGAAAAAAATGATTTTTTTTAATTCCAGATGAAATTACAATACAAGCACAGCAACCGATGTGAAACATCAACACCTAGGTAATATATAACAAACAACACTTCCAAACTGAAGTAGATCAAATAAAACCAAATGATTTTTACTTATAGTCTGCAGACCAAAATACTAAAAGTTGAGAAGCTAGATTTGTTAAGGTAGCTTGTCCAAACTACATCCGGAGCATATTTCTTGATTGAAGTGCGCATTGCTATCCTCAGTACCCAAATAAGGGGGGAGGGGAATAATAATCATATAGTTTATTAGTTGTGTCTTATTCAGTTATTTATTTTACTTTTTGGCGAAAGGTCAGATATTTTTATATTATTAACTCAAACTTTCAAGAACATAAGGGTATATTCGTGCACGCCTCTTTAGTTAAAAGAACTAATATTTTTCTCGAATATAAATGAAAAAGATGTACAGATATATATGATAATATACAACTGGATTTGCAAGGCCACTGATCTGTAATTTAATCCTTCCAGTATATATTACTGTTAGGAATTTTATAAGGGTTGCATCCAAATGACGAAGGTGTAACAATACATTTTCATCTGTGTCAAATTATGTACGAAAGCTACCAAAAAGATTATGATGAAAGAACTAAATTCCACTACAATGGATTACAGATTATATCATTGTACAACTCGTATTTGAATGACCACTGATCTACAGTTAAGCCATATAGTATATGTCTACTTTGACTGATTTCAAGAAAGGTTGCATCCACATGATTGAGGTGTACAAGACACATTTCCATGTGTCAAAAAAAGAAAGTAGGAAGCTATCACAAAAGTTATGACCACTATGGATTACAGGGTAAAAGAATCTAAGTAATGTGTATCTCACCATCTCTTGACATATATTAGAGCAAAACTAAAAGAAACAAACTATGCCTTTAACCCTTAGTTGATGCATATTTGAGCTGAGGAGAAAATATTCTAGTAGTTTAAACTATTGACGGGTGCTTTTGAATCAAAATACTTTATAACCGTCAATTTTGGATGTTGCAAAGATTTTGATTTAACCCTGTTGAGCTTTGCACACCAGTCTAATGTAAACTGTATCATCCAAATCGAAATCATTTAACGAAGTGGTAGGCCATCTTCTGGTCTCATTCAAATGCTATGAAATATGATAAAGTCCTTACTTTCTTCAAAGTCCTCATCAAGGAATGTGTAATATACCCTATCCTTGATATTGCAATGACTATATTAACTAGAAATTGAAGAAGAAAGTTGCTCAAGAGCTTAAACATTTTTCTGAGAGAGACCACCATGCATTCAATCATGTTTTAAGCGCTGCATTCTTGGTCTGGAAAAGGCCAACAATTTAGCACAGTAAATCAATAACTATTTCTATCGAAAGTCGCAGATGAAAAGACAGCCTTAGGAATTCAACAATGCAACTTGATGTTTTTCTTCATCTTCTTTATTTACCCTCTTTTCATATGTGAAAAATTATGTACTCTAATATCCAATAAAAAATCATCATGGAAAGCAGCCAATACCTTGAATTTGGCTCTTTCTTTTTCTATCTTCTTCTCTTGCCCTTTATTTTTACCTTTTTTTTGTTCTGGGAGAAGTGATGATACTATAGAAGATCATGGTGTGAACAATGATGATAAGAGAACTTTATACCAGATTCAAAGAGCTTAAACATCTTAAATGAGACTTTAACACCATTAGTCCTCGCCATATCTACGTTTCACGAACATAGTTGTCATGGCGTCGCCTAGGCGATCCCTATGCGTCCTAGCAATGTAGAAGGGCAAGGCGACGCCTTGGATGCCGAGCCGCTAAAGCTCACGCCTTGGTAACTGGCCCAAGTTAAGTGATTAAGTCATATTTTACGCATTTTATTACTTATTATACTTGTAATAGGTAATGGGCAAGTCATCATTCTTTATTTTTTATGTGGTGTTTATTGACTTGTTCTATTAGTTTTTAATGTCAAATGTTTTATTTTTGAATTTTGATTGTGAAGTATTCATATAATTGTGTTTATAATTTTATTCCATAGTATTAATTATTATAATTTGGATATTAAATATACAAAATTTTATTACTCAATATACTTCTGAAGTAAAATAATAATGTATAAATTGCACATTGTTAACGACTTGCCGCCATACTAACGCCATGGTGGGCGCCTTATCGCTTAGGCATCCTGTCGGTCAACTACCACCATATCTCGTCACGGCGCCGTGACAACTATTGATGTAGGATGAGTCCGTGAAAGTTGGTTAGAACAATATAAGAGGCTTTGGAAGCCTATATGAATTAGAAATTTTATTTTAATTAGTTTCTTTAATTTGTAGTTATCGTATTAGAGTCCAATTTCGGTTAGAAAAGTTGTTTAGGAGTATTATAAATAGTAGTGTACTTCATTATTTGAAGACATTGAATGATTAGTTAATTGAGTTTTGCTTGAATATTATTTGTGTGAAATTAACCCTTTGTCCCAAAACTCCCGTCCCCATCATTTTTGGTATCAAAACCACGTCCTAATCATGTCCCAAATTTTTCCCACTTACAAAAATCTCCTGTAACCTCAGCCACTACCCAAAACATTATTCTGCAACCCCAAGCCTCAACCAAACAAACTGAACCTAATCCAAACCCACTTCTAAACAGCCTCACAAAATTCCCCACCAACCAATCCCTTAATATACCCAACTACAACCCAAAACTTCACCTTCACTATTCCATCGTCCTCATCATCTTAAGTCACCAGTACCACCTCCCTACCAGCACCAAGTCACCAACACTAACCGGAATCAGCCCATCCCCGATGGATCAATTTAAAAAAAAAGAAGTAGAAATAGGTCAGCCACTAGCAGCCGCCTCCTCTTTTCTATCTCTCTATTTTGGAAAAGGAGTAAAAGTAATTTATGTCTCTCTTTTTTTTTGGAAGAAAGTACCATCAAATCTAATATTCACGTAGTGATATAATATCTTCTGGATAATTACAATTAGGTACCCTAAAGTTTTTATAGTTTTCTAGTTCAGTCCCTGTAGTTTCATTTTCTTTAGTTTCAGCCCCTGAAATTTCAGCAGTTTCAATTCAACCCTTGTTTCTTTATACTTCCTGCACCAAGTCCCTAGATCAAAAAAAAAGTCTATATTTTTATTTGCACGAACCATGGTAAATGCTAGCGAAATCAACGCCAAGCTTGTGATAGTTATATGTTACAACAAAATGAGCGTCTCAAGAAGATTGAAGACTCGATCACAACACTTACTGCAAATGTTTAGGCCTCTATTACAGCTCTTACAAAAATTGATGTACTCACAGAACGCGTAGATAAGGGACAAGAAGATGCTCCTAAGAATTTTGAAGACCACATCCCGAATGTTAATCATCTGAGACTATAGCAGCATGACCCTAATCTACGAGTTAATGTTCCAGATCCAAATATGAATGGATAGAAGAGCAAAATTAGATGTTGGAGATTTCAATGGTAATAATGGTCCCAAAATATTTTTCGATTGGATTCATAGTTTGGAGAGCTTCTTTCGTTGGTATGAATTATCCGATGAAAGGAAACTCTTCTTTGCTGAAGCGAAGTTGAAAGGAACAACTCGAATTTAGTGGGATCAATATCAACGAAATTTGTATACAGCTGCGAGAAGATGGGAAGATATGATAACTGCATTGACCCAGCGTTTTGTACCTTCGGATTATAGGCAACGTGCATATTTGCAGTTAACTGTGTTGGTACAAGGAAGTAAATCTGTAGCCGAGTATACTTCGATGTTCTACAGTTTGGTTACACAATCTGAATTTCCTTAGGTTGAAGAAGTTTTAATCTCCATGTACCGTCGAGCATGGAATCTAAAGATTGCAGGTGATGTAGCTACAGGTAAACTCTTGCTAGTGGATGATATTGTTCAAGTTGCCACCCAAATAGAGGATAATTTGAAAAGAAATTCTGTTAAGCCTCCAATAAAAATCCAAACTCAGAGTGAGCATACGTTTGTGGAGCCTGTTTTAAATAGGTCAATGGAAAGATCGCCAACAAGCCCTTCAGCTACTAGAAGCCCTAGTCGTAACCTAGGTTCTTCTAATGCTAACAACAACATTTCGTCTAGGTGCTATAACTGGCGTGATATTGGTCACATGTCTTTTGAGTGTCATTCCCCAAATATGAATGTTGCCTATTCTCTTTCTGGGCAACTTGTTATTGTTGACAAAGCGTGTGAAAAAACTAACTTAAACGAAGAGATTTGCAAGCCGATAGACGACGAATATGAGCCCGGTTAGCAAGATTTAGAAGTTGATGCTCATTTGGAAGGATGTTTAGGTGTTCTTCGACCTTTACTTGTTTTCCAGCAACATACGGATGATCCTAAAATCTATCGTGTGAGGGACACGTGTGCTCTCTTGTTATTGATACTGGGAGTTGTACGGATGCTATTTCTGAGGAAGCAGTTAAGAAACTTAGGTTAAAAGTTGAGCCTCACCGAATCCGTATGATGTTGCATGGATTATCAATACAAAATTGCAGATTACCCAGAGGTGTATGGTTATATTTTTCGTTGACAAGCTTAAAGATACCGTTATGTGTGATGTTCTATCCCTTAAAGTTTGTCACATTATCTTAGGGCGTAAATGGCTATAGGATCGTCACGCGCAACATGATGCACGTACTAATATCTATTCGATTATCAAAGACAATATAAAAGTCACTCTTACTTGCGCTCTCGGCATGCCAAATTTGAAGCTTGCAAAGACTTCCTTGGTGATCCGACGTGATTGTTCTTATGTTGATAACTCGAAAAAGTCGAGTTTTTTTTAGCGGATGAGAAATGATGTAGGACTGAATTCATGAAAGTTGGTTAGAACAATATAAAAGGCTTTGCCAGCCTATATGAATTAGAAGTTTTATTTTAATTAGTTTCTTTAATTTGTAGTTATCGTATTATAGTCCAATTTAGGTTAGGAAAGTTGTTTAGGAATATTATAAATAGTGATGTACTTCATTATTTGGAGACATTTAATGATTAATTGATTGATTTTGCGTGAGAATTGTGTGAAATTAACCCTTTGTCGCAAAAACTCCGCCCCCAACAACTATGTTCACGAACCATTCTTCATACAAGCAGATGCTCAAGTGGAGTATCCTGTTAGATAGTGGAACCTGAGTCACCTGACTTTGAAGGGGCTTGTCTTTCCATTTTCTCATACGAAGTTGTGAACCTAAGCCACCGAAACTCGCTCAAGAAGAAATAAAATGACCCCAAAAAAACTCCATACTAAAACTAGTTTAATTACTCTCAACAAAATGAAAATTACAGTTAAGCTCGCTAAAGGAAGTTAATATCTGGATTTTTACGTCTCCAAATGTTGGAACAAAAGCATGCCATAAACAGGATGTCAAGATTTTCATTCTGTTCAAGGATAACTGCAAAATAAAAATAATAAGATAGGGTTGTAAAACCTCACATTACCGACATATATTGAGCGGGCATCGGCCTCCTCCTTTTCAGCCTGAGAAGCAAAAGCACTGGAGGAATCTTCATAATCATGCACATTAAACAAGAAAAAAAATAAGCTGATAAAATATATAAATATAAAATTATAAATCCGAAAGCAAGTAGAAGCAGAATATATATGAAATAAAAGAAACCAAGTGAGAGCGATTGGATTACATATATAGGAAATTTGAAGAATGAATCTAACTTACAAACTAAAATTTTCAATTGTTGGAAAGTTACAATACCAAATTTGGATCATATACTTCTGAAAAAAGGTAAAAATAAAATTAATATATTTTGACCTATTTATAGAAAAACACAACCATCCCTCTGGCATCCATGCAATGGGAGAAGTTAAGGTTCAGGAAATAACATATCTTTTGTACTGATTTCAGATTTTCAACACACACATGCCTACACAGTTGCATGCGCACTCTTAAGTGGAAGTAAATGTGTGGAACTAACCTATAGATCTCAACCCTTCACAAGTATCTGATGTGAAAATAATTTGCTGATGATTGGATAAAAAATGAGAAGAGCGGAGAAGGTTAAAGAAGAGCAAAGAAATGTGAAGGACCTACCGCAGTAATCTTAAAAAGGAAGGACAATAAATTCCAACCAGTAAAGATGGTGATTGAATTTATAATTCAAACACGATGGGTCCACATTCGTCATTCAAACCAATCACCTACTAACATGTAACAAATCCTATTAACTGATAAATAAACAACCTCATCCTACATGCTTTCATTTTACTAAATTATAATGGGGGATTGGATTGAATGAGGAAATGAAGTCAAATCGGGTATACATTCATTTTATGCATTATGTGTTCGATCACTATCTTACAAATTAGAGATTGGTTGACCTTCTTAAGTCTTAACAGTTTATTGTGTTACTTTTATCTATATAATCTATTTGCACCATCGTGGCATTGCCTTCCATCATTCTCACTTATTATCAATCACCTTAGTTGATCAATTTAACGTAAAAACTTTGTGGTGGAGAGAGCCTTACATTCTGTTGTTCAGTCCAATTGCTTTACTTCTATAGATCTGTTCAATTGTTTTACTTTTACAATTTATAGATCTGTTCCAATAGAAGAAACTCTCAAAATGATGAATGGGTACAACAATATGATAAACCCTCAAAGTAGTTCATTTCAATGGTTTGATTCGACATATAAGAACAAGTTAATTTTCATTTTTTTTTAAACTTTATCCTTGACAGTGAATGTGATTTACATTTCTGTCAATCTAGGGATGATTCAACTACTTCTATAGTTTACTAGTTTGGTTGCCATATAATTTTTTCCTGACAAGTGTTCCATGTTTTATCATATAATCAAATGATTATTATATATATATCTTAGTCCAGCTGAGTGGAACCTCTTCCCTCACCCTCTTTCTGTTTTTTGTTTTCCTTTCTTGATTATGATTAGTATGCTTAGTTTGACCAACAAATGATTACTTACTACATCACTAAACAGCCAACTATTAAGATAAAATGGAGATAAACTGTTTCTTCTTTCCGGTCCATGTTAGACTCTAGATCAGCTTTTCTATAAATAGCAAAATTAGAACCCAGTATACGGTGTCTGGACTCTCGGATAGGGACGATGTGAGACAAACACTTAATGAAATTTGCTTTCATGGTTCAGCTCAACAATCAAATTTCACGTCTATACACTTCCAAAATAGACATTCAAAGAGATATTAACATATACTCCCTCTATTCCATAATAATAGTAGTTTTAACTTCATACACATAAATTAAGAAAGTCATTTAATACTATCCTTGATGGTTGAAATTTGAGAATTTCATCACTACCCTTTATGGATAGTTGGAAACTACTAATACAAAGAAGAGAATTTCTTGGAAAAAGAGAGACTGTAGGGGTAATATAGGAAAATAAATAACTAGGAAAGTACAAACGGCAAGTAAATTAGAACAAAAAAATCTTCTAAAAAGTCTATTAATATGGAATGGAGGGAGCATTGAGTTATACCAATACAAATTGACAGAAGTACAAAAACTTTAACTACATCTATTACTCTACATTATTTACTTAAACAACACCAGAGTCGTATCTCCCTGAAGGCTCCATTAAATACAGTAGCAAAGGCTTTAAAAAGGGAAAAAATCCAAATTTCATCCCTTGTACCAGATATAGACATTTTAATTCATATTATACATACTTTTAAATATTAATATTCTGCCGGAACAAATGGGAGAAATAATAGGATTCAAAAACTTATTTAACAGGACCGAAAGCCCACTGACTACAAAAGCCACGAATATAAATGCATACATAAAAACATGTTTATAAAGAGAGAGTAAATGGTGAGGTGAGACCTTGCACAGCACCCATTTCTTTCTCGACTTTAGCTTGCATTACACGCAGTCCACCTGCTTCTTCTTCAATCTCCTTTAGTCTCCTCTTCATATCCTCCAAGTCCTGTAAACGTAAAATTAGGGTTAATTACACATATATGAATAGGTATATTTATATACAATGATGAGAGAGATAAACTAGATAAAGGAACGTACTTTGGAGCTATTTTTGTCCTCTTCAGCCCTCGAAATGTCGGCCTCAACGTCCATGTCACCTTCATCAGGTATTTCTCCTCCATATACCTCGTGTTCTTGCTCTTGCTCCTGGTGCTCCATTTTCTCCTTGCAAAAGACACACCGTCTCTCTTCACTGCGTGTTATCTGTAAATCTTGTTTCTTGTCTCTTTACTGTGTTTTATCTGTAAACCTTGTTTCCGAGTCGTGTATGTTGTTTTTAGGGTTTTGCTCAAACAGAATCAATTAAAGGGCGCCGATTGGGATGGTCGTAGATCGACAGAAGGAAAAAGTGAAAGAGTTGTGTAAGTGTGACTGGGGGTATTTATGGACAAAAATTGACTATTTGTGTTGGGCTCGGCCGCTCGGGCAAACCCGCTGCCCCGTATGAGGAGAGAGCATGTTTGCAAATTTTAAATTATGACTGCTGCCCTACTGAGAAAAAAACGGATAAAATTAAATTATTGAATCGAATCGAATTTTTTTAATCAAAAATTTTAGATTATTCAGGTATTTTTTGTTCTTTGATTATATTCAATTTTATTTTCAATTTTTAGGATGGTTTATTTTTTAATTTTGAGTTATTCAATTAATTGAATACCCAAATTAGAAATAAAGAAAACAGCGTTTAAAAATTAAAAGTGTGACTCATTCAAATCTCACTCTTTCAAGTGGGGATAACTCCCCTCTGTTTTCGATCCCTGCGATCTTCTCGCTGGAGAAGACCTTTTCAACAACCCTATCGTCGCCGCTCATCTTCTTGTTTTGAGTGGTCTCCTCCTCGACAAGTCGAACTCATCTTTCTAGCACGACTGTGACGCATGGTGAAGACCACCAGCGAGGCAGCGACTCTTCAGATCTCACTTATCGCACCAGATTACTCCTCCATAACCCTTCCGATGCCATGGACCTCTCTGGCCTCCTCGTTCTCCCCCAAATCCCAATCATTCGGGTCTGGTCTCTTTCCGCAGCTATAATTATATGTATCTATGACGAATTTCATTTGATTTTGTGTGTTTCTGTGCACTGTGTAGGGCAATATATTTGGCCATTTAAGGGAGACGTTTTGCAGTTATACAAGTATTAACAACTGTTCTAATTTTGAAGTGAGAGACATTATTATTAAGGTGATTATACTTTACTCAATTTAGCCCCAAGCACAATGTATTTCAGAAAACGCTGAATGAATGAGCACTTTTCCCTTTTTGTTTTCTAATTTTGATAAGTAAATGAATGAACACTTATAAATATGTTTCTTAATTTCGGTTATTACCCAAATAACCGAATTGTAAATTCGGTTACTTGTTCGGATACCAAAAATGAACAAATTTCGATTTTCGGTTATAACCGAATAGCCTATTCGATTTCGATTCGGTTATAACCGAATGATCAGTCCTAGTTGTTGCAATACTGAATTATAATTAAAACATGTATGTTTATATTTTTTATTTAATTTATTTTTTTATATATACTTCACATTTATATAATTTTTCTTAAATTATCAATAATCTTGCGAGAAAAATTATCGAGATTATGTTTGTTTATAAAAATAGGTAATTAATATTTTTAGACGTGAAATTGAAAATTTTTGCAAAATTCTTCGCTATGGAATAATAAATAGAATATACATTTTTATGTGAGATCATTTATAAAAATATTAATTTTTTCTTATAAAAATGATAGTTTCCTGATAAGATTATTCGTTCTGAACTCTCTATGGTTGACAGAGTTGACGGACTTATGTCAAGTTAAATTATCCTTGTAAAATATATGAGTTTAAGTGAGCTTAAACAAGTTGTAGTGTTGTACGATACTATTTCAAGTTATATTTGTCTCTGTTTAATAAAAATGAATAAAATGATCTAAATAATTGAGAATGTCTGAATAGATGAATGAAATAAAAATAAAAATGAATAAAATGGTCTAAATAATTGAGAATGTCTTAATAGATGAATGAAATAAAAACTTTGATTGATAATTGGATACTGAATGAATAAACATGTTTGATAATACAGTCAAACCTCTATTTAGGAATAGATTTGGGACCAAACTATTTGTATTTTTATTGAGAGGTTATTACTAAATAGAGGTATTGGTACAAAATATTTTTCGAACACCCAAAAATATCCATTTTAACAAAAATATCAATAAGAACTCCCTAATAATTATTATTCAAAAAATATTTATGCAAAGTTGTTTGGCACAACGATTTACTCTTTAGAGTTGTTACCACATAAATTATTTAGATTTTCAAACTAGAAAAATGTAGTCTTCTATAGAAAATTTAGTCTTTTATAGAAAAATGTGGTCTTTTATAGGAAATGTAGTCTTTTATAAGAAATGTAGTCTTTTATAAAAAAAATGTAGTCCTTTATAAGAAATGTAGTCTTGTATAGAAAATATAGTCTTTTAAAATTAATATTGTCTCTCTCATATATATATATATAGGAAATTATTACTATATAGATATATAGAGATATAGTTTCTTAATAAGGGACTTAAAAAGTATATAACATATTACAATTTAAAGTTTATTCCTATTTATAACTGGCCCAAATTGGGACCAAATTTTTTTATAATATTGTAGAGGTTATTCTTATATAGAGTATTCCTAAATAGGGGTTTTACTGTAATTGGTCTAAAATATTTAAATGAATATATTTTCCCATTTTCACCCTCTAAATTATTTTGAATGAGTTTTTTAAATTTATATATATACACACACATACATATCAAATCATTGTTAATTGACATGTAATGATAGATTTTATTTTATAATCTAAAATATATTATATTTTGGATATAATTATCAAAAGTACCTCAATATCAAATATAATAATACTCTATTCATTCCAAAATATAAGATCCTCCTCAAATTTTTAAAAGTCAATTTTAAATATTTTTAATTATCTAATATATTTGTTTTTTAAATATAGTAACACAATTATCTAAAGTACATCAATATAAAATATTATAATACTCTATTTCAAAAACATAATATTATTGTTGATTTTTTGAATGTTTCCTTTAAATATTTTTAAACTCAAAATTCGCATAACTCATGCATTCATTTAATTTTAGTCAATAAAAAATATTAATAATTATAAAAATTTAGTCACATAATTTTATTATTTTATAATTATAAAATTTATATTATTTTATAATTATGAATGAATCATATTTTAAATTAACTTTTATAAGGAATAAGTCTTGGCAGACATGGAAATTGGACATTTTAATTTATTTTTTTTGATTTTTGTTGTGACTCCTAAAAAATTTATAGTATTTATTTCAACTGGAATTTTTCTAAAAAAAAATATTTTAGGTGTAATTTGGATACATATACAAGAACAGTTGTGACGCCCCCCAGAATAGGTCCAGTCAACCCAACCCATTATGAGTCGCCAAATACATGGTACAGAATTCAAATATAAATTTTATATCACACGGTCGTGCAAAATACGACCACACAACTGTGAGTGTCAATACAAATATGTAGAAAATATTAACATTCAAACTAAGTCCTCATTATAATTATTCTCACACTATTTATTAGAAATAGTGAGGACTACTACTGCTCTAACTCGGACCATCACTCTGTCCCCCGACTAGTTCCTGCGACATTCTCATTTTTTGAAGAGGACAATAGATGAAAAGGGTGAGCTCAACTAGCCCAGTAAAGAATATTATGACTAAGATAATTGAAAATAAATTATCGTTAGTCTTCAATAATTCAGATAAAATATTATGGACAACAAGTTTTAGATCAATATTCGCAGCGGAAATAACAATTCATTTGAAGAGTTAAGTAGATAATGAAGTCTACTATCTTCTATGATTTAAAAGTTCATCATCAATATTTTATTCTTGTAACATTAATCATTATACATCTCAAATCAAATATTCATCTTTGCACTACGGGCCAAAGATATTCATTTGTATCACCAGTGGTCATGTTCATCTCAACACCTGTCCATCTTTGCACTACGGCCAAAGATATTCATCAGGTAATCATTCATTTTTGCTCTACAGGCCAAAGATATTCAGTTATATCACCATTTAGTATTGAGGATGATGAAAATAATATAAATAACGAATCCAGTGAGATAAAAGACAAAGATTAGATATTCGTAATTTAGTTTATCCAAGTTCAAGAATATTTTATAATAATACTTTGTGGAACAAAATTCAAGAATAAAGATAAAAACTTATATTCAATCAAAGATAGGAACCTTAACAAGCAACTTGGACAAATAGAAGAAAATTTAATTTTTCCGTGAATAGTGCCGTATACGTAAATAGTGTCGTACACGTGAATAGTAATTCTGACGAAAAAAGTAAGAATTTCATAATAAAATTCATGACAATATTTTGGTATAATGATATTGAAAAGAATAACATCATTTACGAAAAAAAATAACATCCCTTACCTCAAAAGAATAGTACTTCTGACTAGAATATCGGATATAAGGCTGAAGAAAACTTGCACTGAATAGCAACACTCAAAGTATCTAAATACTCACAAAAATACGCTCGATATTATAGAGAGAAAAACTTCTGATTCTGGTGTGATTTTCAATTTTAACCTAAGCACCCTATTTATAGAAAAAGCTTAGGATGCCAAAGTAAATTTTTTAATAAAATAATATTTATTTTTTAAAAATTCCGGCCGCCTCAAAAGCCATCAGCCACCAGTGGGGCCCACCTCCAATTAAAAAAATATTTATTTTTTAAAACTTCAATAATTCATAATAAATAGCCCTTTTGTCAGAAAAATACAAATTTTATGTCCTTTTCATAGGAAATTTAATTCTCTACAACTTTGTAGAAGAAAGTTTTTTCAAATTCTAAACATAAATTATTCTAATTTCATAAACGGATGATTTTTCACACCAAAATACTGATAAAAACACATCAGCACTAATTTCTTCTTTTATATCCACAAAATAAATATTTTCTTATCATATAAATCAATAATTAATTATTCACAAATAATATTACACAACTACAATATTGACAACCAGGTCGTTCCTAGGAAAGAGGGTGCCTTTCGATAAGTACTTTTCCTTACTAGCGCGCAATTAAATAACCCCTCCTAGACAGAACTTTCTTAGACATTGTCAATAATGCTATCTAATAATATTATTCAAATAATATAAATTATTAAGTTGATAATGTGAAATACTGTGCAGTGACAATTATTGAATCAATAATACAAAATATCAACGGTAGCAATTATTGAATTAATCATAGCAACGTAGCAATTATTGATATAAAATATTAACGTAGCAATTATTGAATCAATAAAATATAAAATATTGAACAGTAATTACTGTAACAATAATTAAGTAGTGACTTCTTACGTAAGAATCATTAATTCAAAATACTGTGCAATACCGTGTGCTACTGTGCAACACCGCGTATTACTGTATTTTAACCACCGGGTATTTCAACAGTATTAACGGTAACAACTACGCCGTTATTTTATAAAAAAGTTATTTCTGTCGCTTTCTATATCCGACATTTATTCCGTTGTGGGGCCCACAAATAGCTGCGCCGTCGTACGAATATTCTTCGACAACAAGAATATTCCACGACCAAACGAATATTCCTCGACAACAATGAATATTTTATAACCACTTGCTTATTTTGAAATATTTGCACATTTCACCCATACCTTTTCACATTTATCAAATCAACACCTTACTATTTCGAAATAATATATAAAGAAAATTAAATCTTTATTCATAAAATTTGGGGTCTTACAACCTCTCCTCCTTATGAAATTTCGTCCTCGAAATTGACGTACGTACCTGGTATGTCGAAAAGGTGAGGATACCTCGCTTTCATTTCTAATTCCAACTCCCAGGTCATTTCCTCAATTTCATGATTTCTCCACAAAACTTTAACTTGAGGTATAATTTTCGAGCGTAGGACATGCTCCTTCATATCCAAGATCTTGACAGGTACCTTCTCGTACGTTAAATCTTCGGTTATCTCGTCTGGTTCTAACTTAATAATGTGGTTTGGATCTTTCACATATTTACGCAACATGGATATGTGAAAAATATTATGAACATGAGACATGCTTGGAGGTAAAGCGAGTCTATAGGCCATATTTTCTACTCGGTCAAGGATCTCAAATGGACCAATGAATCGTGGATTGAGCTTTCTTCTCTTGTCAAATCTCGTAACTCCCTTCCACGGAGCAACACGTAATAACACATGGTTCCCAACATTAAATTCCACGTCCTTTCGATGAAGATCCGCATAACTCTTTTGTCAATCTTGTGCGGTTTGTATACGTTGTCGGATTATTTGAATCTTTTCTGTAGTCATACGTACCAACTCCGGTCCCAGCAATGTTGCTTCACCCACCTCATTCCAGCATACTAGAGAGTGACACTTTCGTCCATACAACGCTTCGAATGGAGCCACGCCTATACTTGCATGATAACTGTTGTTGTAGGAGAATTTCACCAATGGTAAGTACTTATTCCAACTCCCTTTGAAGTCTAGAACACAGAGTTTCAATAGATCTTCAAGAGTTTGAATAGTCCTTTTTGATTGTCCGTCTGCTTGAGGATGATAAGGTGAACTGAATCGTAAATCCGTGCCGATAGCTTTCTGCAAACTGATCCAAAATCGTAAAGTAATCTGGGGTCACTATCCGAAACTATAGATACTGGCATGCCATGCAATCTCACAATCTTATTCACGTACATATGAGCAAGACGTTCAAGGGAATAAGTCTCTCGTATCGGCAAGAAATGAGCAGACTTAGTTAATCTATCAACAATAACCCAAATCGCATCTATGCCTTGAGAAACCTTGGGAAAACCCGTAACGAAATCTATCGTAATGTGTTCCCACTTCTATTTCAAAATTTTCAGTGGTTGCAATGGACCCTTCGGCACTTGATGCTCCGCCTTTACACATTGACAAGTTAAACATCTCGAAATAAACTCCGCGATCTCTCTTTTCATATTGCTCCACCAAAATGTATGTCGAAGATCACAATACATTTTAGTACTCCCAGGAGGGATTGCAAACGGTGTGTTGTGTGCCTCCATCATGATTCTATGCTTCAAGTCGGAATCGTTAGGAACACAAAGTCTGGAGTTGACTCGAAGTATTCCCTCTTCATCGATTCTTGCTTCTGGAATGGCACCTCCTTGCACCTTCTTCTTCATCTTCATCAGCTCCAGATCCGTAGCTTGAGCAGCTTTAACTTTATCAATCAAAGCTTATTTTACGCGTATACTTGACATCATTGCACTCGTTCCCGCATATGATCTTTTACTCAACGCGTCAGCTACCACGTTCGCTTTTTTAGGATGGTATTGGATGGTATGATCGTAATCTTTCAACAGCTCAAGCCAACGTCGTTGCTGCATGTTGAGTTCCTTTTGAGTAAAGAAATATTTGAGGTTCTTATGATCCGTATAGATCTTCACTTTCTCTCCATACAGGTAGTGTCTCCAGATCTTTAATGCGAAAACGACAGATGTCAACTCTAAATCATGAGTAGGATAATTCTTCTCATATCCCTTGAGTTGTAGCGAGGCATAAGCTATGACTTTCCCATATTGCATGAGAACACATCCTAACCCTTTGCCCGAAGCATCGCTGTAGATAACAAATCCATCCGAACCAGATGGTATTGTCAGAATAGGTGCCGAGATATGTCTTCTCTTGAGCTCTTAGAAGTTCTTCTCGTATTCCTCGCTCTAAATGAATTTTGTATTTTTTCGAGTCAACTGAGTTAATGGAGTAGCGATTCCAGAAAATCCCTCTACGAACTTCCGATAATAACCAGCTAAGCCCAGAAAGCTTTGTACTTCGATCACCGACTTAGGTTGCTTCCAACTTTGTATTGCTTTAATCTTCGTCGGGTTAATAAATACTCCACATTTCGATACCACGTGCCCAAAGAATGCTACTTTCTCAAGTCAGAACTTGCATTTCTTCAGCTTGGTATATAGCTTGTTCTCACGAAGCTTTTGAAGTACCAGTTTCAAGTGGTGCTCATGATTTTCATGGCTTTTAGAATAGATGAGGATGCCATTAATAAATACAACAACAAACTGATCCAAATATTTCTTGAATACACGGTTCATCATATCCATAAAAGCAGCAGGAGCATTAGTCAATCCAAAAGACATGACTAAAAACTCATAATGCCCGTACCGAGTTCTGAAGGCAGTCTTCGAAATATCCTTAGTTTTAATTTTCAGCTGATGATATCCAGAACGAAGATTGATCTTTGAAAAGAATTGTGCTCCTTGCAACTGGTCGAACAAGTCATCAATACGAGGTAGCGGATACCTATTCTTGATGGTGACATGGTTTAACTCCCGATAGTCAATACAAAGTTGCATACTCCCGTCTTTCTTCTTTACGAATAAAACAGGAGCACCCTAAGGAGACGTACTAGGACGAATAAAACCGATGTCTAACAATTCTTGTAATTGGACCTTTAATTCCTGAAGTTCAATAGGAGCCATTCGTTATGGAATTTTAAAAATGAGTTTTGTACCGGGTTCAAAGTCAATAAAGAATTCAACTTCACGTTCTGGGGGTAGACCGGGAAGTTCTTCGGGAAATACATCAGAAAACTCATTAACAACGAAAATATCATTCAAACCTAATGTATTCTAGTTTAGATCAGTGACATGTGCTAAGAAAGCTTGACATCCGTTTTTCAATAAACGAATAGCTTTGTGACTTGAAATGATATTGACTGATTTTAGTGGTTTGGTGGTTTGGATTCGCACAACAGGTTGATTAACAATATAAAAACTAACAACCTTACGAAACAATCAATTTTGGCATGATAAGTGGTTAACCAGTCAATTCTTAAAATCACGTCAAATGCAAGTATTTTCAAAGATATAAGATCAACAGGTAAGGTAAGGGTACCAATCTGAATTAAGCAAGATTTGTAAACTGCGGATGTAACATAGGTTTCTCCCAACGGAGTTTCAACAGATAAGTCAAAGTCTAATTTATCAGAAGTCAAGTTCAAATGTTGAGCAAAATCAGGTGAAATAAAAGAATGGGTAGCACCGGTGTCTAACAAGGTGTAAACTTCGCAAGAGTTTATGATTAGCTTACCCGTAATCACCTCGTGTGGATTCCTCGCGTTTTGGGCTGTCACGACAAACGCTCTTTCAGGAATTACCGACTTTGACTTGTCCAAAACCGCCTTGGGAATCACCACCCCCGCTGGACTTGGTTTCGTAGCAGGACAATCTCGAGCTATATATCCTTCTTTTCCACAGTTATAGCATGCTTTGAATTGTTGTGGACAGTTTGGGCTGATGTGTCCCTTTTTTCACATTTATAGCATACGACCGGTGGTCGTTCTCTTCCTCTAAAAACAGTTGATGCTAGTGCTGATGTTGACGTCTTCACGTTCTCATTGTTGTACCTTCTCTTCTTAAAATCTCCTCCCGATTCGCTTTTTCTACTATCATGGCCACGATTACCACCGGAGTGGTTACCGCTTCTGTCATACTTTCCTCCCCGCTGGTTGTCATTGCTCCGATGATTGCTGCCACCGATACGACCTTGGTTGTTGTCCCTTGGTTGAATATAATAACTATCTCGTTCTAACAACTGGGCCCTGTTCACTACATCCGAATATAGAAAAAATTTGTGAGAAATGAGGTATTGACGTATTTCGATTTTCAAACCACTCAAAAACTTCCGCGTCATACATTCCACATTCTCCACCAAATGAGGTGCAAACCTGGACAACTCCGCGAAATTAGCCTCGTACTGGGACACCGTCATGTTATTTTATTCTAGTCGGATAAACTCTACCTCCTTCATATGACGAATACTTTCAGGAAAGCACTTGTCATTGAACAGTTTCTGGAACGCTTCCCAAGACATCTTGAGTGCGACAGGCTGGATACGCTTCACAAATTTCCACCAGTAATCTGCCTCTCCACGGAATATAAAGGTGGCAAATGGAACCTTCTGTTCCTCCGTGCATCCCAAGACATCAAATATCTTGGTAATTTTCTTAACCCACGTCTCCGCTTTGATCGGATCCGGCTTTTCCTGAAATTCTAGTGGTCCCAACTCTTTGAACTGCTTGGCAGTGATAATTCGCGTGTTGTTATTATCTCCACCTGTATTTTGCACATGAGTTTTCCTCGTCTGGTTTTGCATGAATTGCAAAAAATTTCTAAACATCTCATTGTTTATCGTCTGATCAGCGTTGTTTTCAGGATGAACATTGCCTTCTTGTTGCACGTTCTCCTGGTTGGTGATTAAAGGTGTCTCCACGGTCTCATTCACTTCGTTGTTAATATTCTCAGCTGCCATTCTCAAATACTACCATAAAACAAGGGTTAATTAAATAAATTAACATATCACATATTAACCCTATGCTCCGACTGACCAATTAAATACGACATAAGCTTACGTAGGACATACTAGTGAAGGATGTACTCGTTTCTCCCCTCCTAGTTCTATTCCCAAATCTCCGCCAAAGATCATATCCCTAAGCTCTGATACCAACTATGACGCCCCCCAGAATAGGTCCAGTCAACCCAACCCATTTTGAGTTGCCAAATACATGGTACAGAATTCAAATACAAACTTTATATCACACGGTAGTGCAAAATACGACCACACAACTGTGAGTGTCAATACAAATATGTAAAAAATATTAACATTCAAACTAAGTCCTCATTACAATTATTCTCACACTATTTATTAGAAATAGTGAGGACTACTACTGCTCTAACTCGGACCATTACTCTGTCCCCCGACTAGTTCCTGCGACATTCTCATTTCCTGAAGAGGACAATAGATGAAAAGGGTGAGCTTAACTAGCCCAGTAAAGAATATTATGACTAAGATAATGGAAAATAAATTATCGTTACTCTTCAATAATTCAGATAAAATATTATGGACAACAAGTTTTAGATCAATATTCGCAGCGGAAATAACAATTAATTAGAAGAGTTAAGTAGAGAATGAAGTCTACTATCTTCTATGATTTAAAAGTCCACCATCAATATTTTATCCCTGTAACATCAATCAATATACATCTCAAATTAAATATTCATCTTTGCACTACGGGCCAAATATATTCATTTATATCACCAGTGGTCATGTTCATCTCAACACATGTCCATCTTTGCACTACGGCCAAAGATATTCATCAGGTAATCATTTGTTTTTGCTCTACTGACCAAAGATATTCAGTTATATCACCATTTAATATTGAGGATGATGAAAATAATATAAATAACGAATTCAGTGAGATAAAAGACAAAGATTAGGGATTCGTAATTTAGTTTATCCAAGTTCAAGAATATTTCATAATAATACTTTGTGGAGCAAAATTCAAGAATAAAGATAAAAACTTGGATCCAATCAAAGATAGAACCTTAACAGGCAACTTGGACAAATAGAAAAAAAATTAATTTTTTCGTGAATAATGCCGTATACGTGAATAGTGCCACACACGTGAATAGTAATTCTGACGGAAAAAGTAAAAATTTCATAAAAAAATCCATGACAATATTTTGGTATAATGATATTGAAAAGAATAACATCATTTACGAAAAAAAATAACATCCCTTACCTCAAAAGAATAGTACTTCTGACTAGAATATCGGATATAAAGCTGAAGAAAACTTGCACTGAATAGCAACACTCAAAGTATCTAAATACTCACAAAAATACGCTCGATATTATAGAGAGAAAACTTCTGATTCTGGTGTGATTTTCAATTTTAACCTAAGCACCCTATTTATAGGAAAAGCTTAGGATGCCAAAGTAAATTTTTTAATAAAATAATATTTATTTTTTAAAAATTCCGGCCGCCTCAAAAGCCATCAGCCACCAGTGGGGCCCACCTCCCATTAAAAAAATATTTATTTTCTGAAACTTCAATAATTCATAATAAATAGCCCTTTTGTCAGAAAAATACAAATTCTATGTCCTTTTCATAAGAAATTTAATTCTCTACAACTTTGTAGAAGGAAGTTTTTCTAAATTCTAAACATAAATTATCCGAATTTCATAAACGGATGATTTTTCACACCAAAATACTGATAAAAACACATCAGCACTAATTTCTTCTTTTATATCCACAAAATAAATATTTTCTTATCATATAAATCAATAATTAATTATTCACAAATAATATTACAGAACTACAATATTGACAACCAGGTCGTTCCCAGGAAAGAGGGGGCCTTCCGATAAGGACTTCTTCTTACTGGCGCGCAATTAAATAACCCTTCCTAGACAGAACTTCCTTAGACATTGTCAATAATGCTATCTAATAATATTATTCAAATAATATGAATTATTGAGTTGATAATGTGAAATACTGTACAGTAACGATTATTGAATCAATAATACAAAATATCAACGGTAGCAATTATTGAATCAATCATAGCAACGTAGCAATTATTGATATAAAATATCAATGTAGCAATTATTGAATCAATAAAATATAAAATATTGAACAGTAATTACTGTAACAATAATTGAGTAGTGACTTCTTATGTAAGAATCAATAATTCAAAATACTGTGCAATACCGTGTGCTACTGTGCAACACCGCGTATTACTGTATTTTAACTACCGAGTATTTCAACAGTATTACCGGTAACAACTACGCCGTTATTTTATAAAAAGATTATTTCTGTCGCTTTTTATATCCGACAGTTATTCCGTTGTGGGGCCCACAAATAGCTGCTTCGTCGTACGAATATTCTCCGACAACAAGAATATTCCATGACCAAACGAATATTCTCCGACAACAATGAATATTTTATAACCACTTGCTTATTTTGAAATATTTACACATTTCACCCATAATTTTTCATATTTATCAAATCAACACCTTACCATTTTGAAATAATATATAAAGAAAATTAAATCTTTATTTATAAAATTCGGGATCTTACAACAGTGTTGTACAGTCTGTATAACACTGTTCTTGTATATGTATCCAAATTACACATTTTTTTTTATGAAAATTCAAGTTGGAATAAATAATATAAATTTTTTAGGAGTCACAACAAATTCTAAAAAAATAAATAAATTAGAAATGTCCAATTTCCATGTCTGCCAAGACTTATTGATAAATTAAACCAACATTCATGTGAGTAACATTTATCAAATTTCTTTAATAAAAACAATAATTTTCTTTAATAAAACTTTTGACAAAAATTTTATTTCAAAATTTTCACTTTTTTTTTTTGCACTTTAAAAACTCATTCCTAAACATCTCCTCCCAACATGGCTGATTCTTATTAGTGTTTCTAATTATAATCAACTTTTGAAAAGTAATTTGTGTTTGGTAAATAAAAATATTTAAATTGATAAGAAGTGATTTTTTTTTTAGTGTAGATACAATTTGTTAATCACTTAGTTCAAGTGTAAATTATTAAGAAATAATATTTTGAGAAGTAAATATGATTAATTAATTAAATTGTTAAAATGAATAGGGATAAATTAGTAATACATTTGGTCAAACTTGATAATTAGATTTGACAAATAATTAGAAGCTGATTATTTTCATAAAAAGTGATTATAAGTAGTTTTAAAATCATTTTTCAAATAATTTATGTTTCTTAAAATTGATTATAAACATGTTTGACACTATGTTTGTGAATTTCAAAACAGAGAAGGAAAAAAAAGAGTGACAGAAAATTTAGAAATGAGAATAAACATCTATTATTTATGAATTTTTAGAGAAGATAAAAGAAAGAAAATTGAAAAGATTTAGATTTTTTTGGGGGAATTGATATTTCCACAAGTTAATTTGATATTTTTATAATTGGGTCTCACTTTTAACTAAACTAACCATTTGTGAAGTAAACTAAGTATAGAATTTAGTTATTATGTCCAAATTACCCCTACTTGATATATAACTAAACATATAGTTGCTTAATTTTATTTGATTAGTAACGTTACTCAATTGAAGATAACTTTTATTTATTTAATTATTGTGATCGTAATAATATTAATAATAATTAGAAACTAGTTAGGAAATAAGTCTGAAAAAATATTTACACATAAAAATTAGGATCCAAAGCTTTCTTCTCCCACTAAAAAAAATATTATTTTCAGAATTTTTATTATCATATTACTAAATTAAGATTTTTATAAAACAAATTATACTTAAAATGTGTAAACTTTATAAATAAGACTATGTGAACTTTATCATATTATATTATTAAATGTGTAAATTATTTTCAGAATTTATATTATCATATCATATTACTATATTAAGATTTGTTTACACATTATACTTGAAGTATAATGTGTAAACAAATTATACTTAGATTAAGATTTGTATGAAATAAATTATACTTAAGATTTTTATAAATGTGTAAACTTTATATATAAGTATTTTTTTCATATATATAAAATGTATATTAGGTTGCCCGATATAAAAACTTACATGTTTTGTGGTCCGAAAACTCTGAACAAATAAATAATTTGAAACTTCTATGTTATTTTATTACATCAATTTTTATAAGATAAATTCAGATGAGCGGTTTCAATGTCAAACTTAAATTAATTTTTATAGTCTTATAATATTAATTTTTACATAGTCCTATATATAAACTGTAAAACTCCGAATTTTATGAAATAGAAGTATTTTTTTTATATAATTATTATTCAGTAAATGGATAAATTGATAAAAGGTTAAAGTTAAGGGTGATATATGTAAATTTTACAAAATAAGCAAATGGTCATAAAATATTCATTGTGTCGGAGAATATTCGTTTTGTCGGAGAATATTCTCTTTGTCGGGAAATATTCGTACGATGGCGCAGTCATTGGTGGGCCTAATAACGAAAAATTATCGGATGAAGAAAACGACAAGAATAAGTTTTCTAAAAATAACCGCAAAACAGTTACCGTTAAACTGCTGAAATACTCGGTGGTTAAATTCAGTAATACGCGTTGTTGCACATTAGCACACGGTATTGTACATTATTTTAAATTATTGATTTTTATGTAAGAGGTCACTCAGTCAAAATTTGTCACTGCACAGTAATTTTATATTATAAAATTAATAATTCATATTATTTGAATAATATTATTAGATAGCATTATCGGCAATGTCTATAAAATTATGTCTAGGAAAGGGGTTTGGTCACCTGATTGTGCGCCAATAAGGATAAATTTTTATCGAAAAGTTTTCTCTTTCCTAGGAACGTCCTAGTTATCATTATTGTGATTCTATAATATTATTTGTGAATAATAATTAATTATTGATAAAAAATGATAAGTAAATATTTATTCAATTTTGATATAAATGAGAGAAATAAAGAAATCAAATGAAAAACAAAATATTAAGAATTTCATTAAAATTAGTTTGCTACAATATTTTTATAAAATTCATATCTTATTGTGTATAATGAGTTAGGAGATGAGCTTTATATCAAAAGAAAGCCCTGAAAGTAAGCTAATTACAGAAATTTGAATCACCTAAAAATTCTTTGTGAATTTTTCGTTGTGACTGTTTGAATGAAACTGGTCCGAAGGTCTTATAGTTTGAAAAATCAATTTTTTAAGCTTTATTGCGTAAATTATAATTTTTAATCCGACCGTTGGATAGTTGTAATTTTTGGATATGTTATACATATATAAGTTGAGTATATGTCTATAAATTTTGAACCGTTAAAGAATAACGTATTATTTGTTATGAATTTCGTGATGTGGCTGGTTAGGAAATTTTAGCAAAAGAGAATAAATTGGATCTAAATTGTTTTGTTGCTATAAATGTTTTTATAATTTAAAACATGTTTTGAGTGTTGGTGGAGGATTTTCCAAGAATGAGAATGCTGATGTCCTTTGGTATTCTTTTTCAAAATGAAAATGCTACGTATATAATTTGGTCAATTTTAGTGTGTTAGCATTTTTTTATAAATAGGGTGCTTAGTTAGAAATAAAAATTAGACCAGAATCAGAAAATTTTATCTCTATACTATTGAGCGTATTTCTTGTGAGTATTTAGATATTTTGTTTATTGATAACAGTACAAGATTTCTTCAGCATAATATCCGATATTCCAGACCGACCTAATATTCTACTGAGGTAAGGATGTTATTATGTTTTGTAAATGAGGTTATTTTTTGTAAATGATATTATTTTCGTAAAAGATATTTTCGTAAAGGATATTTTGGTAAGTGATATTTTGATAAAAGATGATATTGTTCTCGTAAAGGATGTTATTTTTCTCGTAAGGGATATTCTTTTTCTCGTAAATGATATTACGGTTGAATATCATTTCACTGAAATATTGGTATGATTTTTCTTATTAAATTTTTACGTTTTTATGTCGGGGTTACTATTTATAAATACGGTACTATTCACGAATACAGTACTATTCACATAAAAAATTAAAATTTTATTTTATTTGTCTAAGTTGTCTTTTATTGGTCTTATTCTTGAAATTGGATCCATATTTTGATATTTATTCTTGAATTTTGCTCTACAATTGGTTATCATGTTGTCAATTTAATCATATTGTTCTTATTATCATATAAAATATTTTTATAATCATGGTGATGAAATTTCTCTTTGACTTGAGTGTAAAGATGGGTAGATTATTGGTATGATCATGACTATGGGTTCTCTTTGGCCAGTAGTGCAAAGATGAATTGTTAACTGGTATGATCATGACCATTGATTTTATAATTGAATATCTTTAGCTTAAGTGCAAAGGTGAATTGATCAACATGGTTATAAGTATTGCTTCTATAATTCCTGAAATGATTAGATATTCCTTTGAAATTTGTGTTTCATCTAATATCATTCAACTTGAATTTGTATTTACCTAAATCTTCTTATAAAATTTTAATCGTTATCTTTGAACTATTGATGAATATTTTTGGCCTGTAGTGCAAAGATGAACTATTGATGAATATTTTTGGTTTGTAGTGCAAAGATGAGCTGTTAATTTATGAATATCTTTGTGCTGTAGTGCAAAGATGAACTGTTGATTTATGATATCTTTGGCCTGTAGTGCAAAGATGAACTGTTGATTTATAAATATCTTTGGCCCGTAGTGCAAAGATGAACTGTTGATGAATATCTTTGGCCTGAGTGCAAAGATGAATTTATTAGCATGATTATGAACAGAAACTGTAATTTGGTATAACCATGATATTTGATGTTTCAGGTAAAGACAGGTGATAAAAATTATCTTCGTCCCAAGTACGTAGAGAAATTTATCAACATAATTATGATCATGAACTATTTACATGATTATGGGCAGGAGCTGTTGATTGATGTTACAAAGATTAAATATTGTTGGTAGACTTGTAACATGGAGGAGATAATAGACATTATGGTCTGTCTGACTCTTCTAATGGATTGTTCGTTCTGCTGTAACTATGGTTGAAAAATTTTATCATCTACCATATGTTCTAAATATCTGATTTATTATTGATGAAGGCTATTGATAATTTAATTATCTTTAGTTATGATATTCTTTACTGGGCTATTTGTGCTCACCCTTTTGCTTCACAATTTCTTTCAGGTAATAAGAGTGTAGCGGGATCGAGCGGGGATAACAGGAGAATAGAACGATGGTCTATAGCTGTTGAGGTTTTTCATAAAATAGTATGAGAAGAATTATATTGAGAATTTAAAATGTGTGTGTCGAATTTTATATGTCATTTAACAGTTGATTTTGGTGAACCAAATAGGCTGAGGTGAACCCAACTTTGGAAGGGTGTTTTGCCACTATCATACACGATGTATAATCACATACGACATCGTGTTATCATAAGACATGGTTGTGCACATTCACTTGCTGATTATATTTATGAGCACTACCTATATAATCTTGGAGTATGGTTGAAATATAATTTTCAATTTGAGACAATAGAGATAATTATATAGCAAAAGAATATCTACCATTGATATGAACAAGATAGTAATCTTCTCGTTCTTCTTTGGGGTTTACTGGGTCAACCAAGGGTAATTCTCAACTCCTATGATATTTATTATAACTTAGAAGCATGGTCTCCCATGTACGAAGGTTTCTTTGAGCATTTTCTAAATATTTTAATTTCTAAAACAGTTATGGACTATATCTTTATGTAACGTATCCTTGATAAGGAGTGCGAGTACTGTATTTGTATTAAAACTCACACTTTATGTGTGGTCGTATTGTGTACGATAATTGATTATAAAAAATTTATATTTGGATTCTATATCATGTATTTATTGACGACTTAAAATAGGTGGGTTATGTATTGGACCTATTCTGGGGGGTCACATAAACTTAACACATTTTAAATATAATTTATTTCATAAAAATTTTAATTCAGTAATATGTTATGATAATAGAAGTTCTAAAAATAATTTTTTTTTCGGGTGGGAGAATAAAGTCTTAGATCTTAATTTTTATGTGTAAATAATTTTTTACACTTATTTTCTAACTATTTTTTAATTATTATTAATATTATTACTATCATAATAATTAAAAAAATAAAAGTTGTCTTCAATTAAGTAACCATACCAATCAAATAAAGTTAAGCAACCAGATGTTTAGTTATATATTAAGTGGAGGTAATTTGGATATAACAATTAAATCATATAATTAATTTATTACATAAATAGTTGGTTTAGTTAAAAGTAAGATTTTCTACTTGTGAAAATATTAAATTAACTTGTCGAAATATTAATTCTCTTTTTTTTGTACTAAACACTCGGGACTATATACGAAAATAACAAAACTACCCTTATAATATTTTTTAAAATATAATATCATAAAAATTAAATAATAATATATTATATTAAATTAAAATTTCCTTTAAAACGTCACAAAAATTTCCTTTCCTTCGCTTTATTTTCTAACAAAAATTTTAAATTCCTTTCGTTTTTTCTCTCTCCAAACTTACAAACACCGCGGTGCGATCCTGCGATGCCAAACCCTTCTAAGCTAGAACCGCCCTAGCATGAACTTTCAGTTTTGAGATCAGAAAGCTTATTGTAATTAGGTTTTAATTAAATGGATTCGAATCCACAAATAGACGACTCAGCAAGTAGTCCATCATCGTAAGC
Organism: Panax stipuleanatus; assembly: GCA_020205555.1. Taxonomy (NCBI): domain Eukaryota; kingdom Viridiplantae; phylum Streptophyta; class Magnoliopsida; order Apiales; family Araliaceae; genus Panax; species Panax stipuleanatus. The sequence goes on from CM035118.1 coordinate 151,073,079, forward strand.
TATCGTCTTTTCATTTTAAATTCCACATGTTTGAATTGTTTTTGGTTGGTTTCCTATTTTCCCTTATGTTGGCCGGAATTAAAGAAATTGATATTCCATACGAACTATTTCAGGCCGAAGAAAATATACAAGGATCCAGATGATGGGCGCCAACGATTCTTGCTTGAATTGGAATTCGTGCAGTGTCTTGCTAATCCCACCTACATCCACCGTATGAATGTACATGTATTCTATACACACATGTTTATGTGTATTTATGTACCAATCTATATGTTTAGGAAAGTTTAGGGTCATTCACAATAGTTTTCCTAATCAACTCTCTATCCTCAATTTTGAAGAATATATAATTAAATCATTATTAAACAGATTTTTTATCCTTATTTGACTCTCTATTTTAATGGATATATAGGATTTTACTCCTAGTATAAGAGCATTCACAACATTTCTTTATCTCTATCCTACTCTACAGTACTATTGGGTTATTCTGCAGGATTGGGATTCAATTTTTTCACTATGTATCCAACAAATTTCTTATATTGATTCTTTAAATATTACCTACTCTAATACCAGGTCGATGAATTCAGTCCAAAAAAGTTCTGGTAATTTAATTAACCAACAGGGTTCATATATAGAACTGCAAAGCTTGACTTTTCCAATGGGGACTTTATGGGCACGAAGGGGATGTTCTTGTGATGAGATTTTTGCTAGGTTTATCAGAAAATTCCTTCATCGAAGTCTAAATAAAATCAATGCCATATAAATAATGATTCAGAAACATATACCAAATCACAAACATGATTTAGAATTGCAAACAAAAATGGAAAAATAACCAAGAATAATCTGACTTGAATAGATTCCCATTGCATGAAGTTGGTTGATACAAAAAGTTTTTGAGGAATGTGAATTTAGTACAGAAGAGGCTCAAAATAAGATGGAAAAAGAAAATCAGCAAACATAAAATAGCCATCAAGTAAAAATATAGATTGACGCTGAGAGGCGGGATTTTTTTCTTCAAGATCAAACAAATAATGAAACTAACAAAGGTCAAAATCATGAAACAAACAAAGGTCAAAATCAAACAAAAAAAAGATCGAAATTGGAACCTTAGATTTTGTTTTTCTACAAAATACCTTCGAATTAATTGATTCGAGATGCCGCAAATGAGATTTGGAGAAGAAGATAGCCGGTGAAGAGGACCGTTGAAATAATTTTGGAGAGGGACGTTGAAGAAGCTTTGGAAGACGAGATTGTAAATGACGATTTTTCCTTTACCCCTCTCTAAAAATAAGGGTGTGAAATGTCATTTTACATAGATAGGGAACGATCTTTTGATTCCCTCATTCTGAGGAGTAAAATCATATATAGGGATTAAAATAGAGAATTAAATAAGTATAAAGAAACTATTGGATTCTGATTTATTGATATATTCTTCAAATGTGGGGATAGAGAGTTTATTGGGGAAACTGTTGTGAATGCTCTAAGGGAGTCAAAAAGACTGTTCTCTCTATATATAAAATGACATTTCACACCCTCATTTAAGTGGACAACTCATCAATCATACACATCTTGACATTTTTTTACTACTTCATTTTCAAATTATAAAATTAATATTGACTTATTTTAAAAAAATTAATTTCAAACATATTCCAATTTTAAATTGATATAATTTTATTTAATTTATGTCAATATAATTATAAATATTATAAAAGTACTATTAATTATAAAATGTATTATTTTCAAAATTTAAATGAATCATATTAAATTTAAATTTAAAAATATCACAAATTAACTTTTTAAAAGTTAATATTGATTTTATGTACATTTGCAGCTACAATCCATTCAATACTCACTTCATAAATTACTTAAAATTTAAAATAAAATAAAAATTATTTTACAATGAAATACAATTAATAAATTATACTCTCTCTTTTATAAATTATAAGATTATTATTAATTTGATGTTTTGACAGTTGGAGCTTTCAAATTTTAATTTTTAAATTTCAAATTTCATTAGTTGAAGAATTAATATAAGGAACCTGTTGGGTACATAGTGAAAAAATTGAATCCCTATTTTACAGAATGACCCAATAGACTGCAGAGTGGGGATAAAGATAAAGAAACTGTTGTAAATGCTGTTAGACTCTATACCCAAGCCAAACTATATGGGTAAAAGGTGAGAATACTCGTTACAATAACGGTGCCTTGGTCATCCTGATTTATCTTTTTAAGTGCAAAGAATTATTTGGTCACTGGAAACATGGTAATGTATTATTCGAAGTGAGTTCTCTTTCTGGGCATCCTAAAATAGGATTCCACTTTCAAGATCAATGCACCAATCTCTTCATGTTTAAGTAAGTTTTAATATATTTTAAAATCGAACTTTCCATAAAACTCTGCTTTTATTGTAATAAAGGAGTAACATGAAGCAACTACCTTCTGGTGTGTGGTCAATGTGTACCCACTAAATCAGCATATGCATGCAATACCCTTTGTACCATGCACTGATGCACATCAGGTAATTCGATAAACAAATTATGTTTTGGTTACTCCAAAGGAGTTCACTGCCTCCATATTATTTTGAACCTGTGACATGTACGTTGGGATGCACTTATCAAAAGGCCCATTGTCACTTGAGCATTTACTTTCAAAATGACTCTTATTTTGGATGGTATATAATATTGATATAATGTTAGCTTCAAGAGTTTTGTAGAAGCTTAGATCTTGGAAGGCCTTAGTTAAGGGAAAGCGGTTTTATGCAGACAATATTATACTGCAAGTGTGATATTTTCATTGATATATATTTTCAAAATTTTGATAGATACCTAGGCGATCCTTGTGACTATATCTGTTGAACTTAGAATCAGAGCAATACAGAATAATAATGAGATAACTAAGGACGCTCATAAAATATATACTCTTCATTTGTCAAAGAGAGGCCTGTGCCTCCGTAAAATAGCATCTCGAACTGTACCGGTTTTGGTACCGATACCGATACCGATACCGATACCAAATATCCAGTATCCTGGACTGGTTGGATTTCGGCATTTACCTATCTTGTACCCTCTTTCCAATTCACAAATATACAGCCAACTGAAGCGATTTTAACCAACTTTAGTGTACTTTTTTTTAATAAGTGGTACCCCCAACCCCGAGCAATCTTAGTTATTGGTGAGCTTTGAACAGCACTTTTTTATTATTACAACTTCGCGTCTTTGGTGTGTCATATGTGAAGCTTTGTATTCATAAACAATATTGACATAATAGTAGGACTCTCTTCCCCAGATGAAGGGGAGTGTATATTAATGCACATATCAGTTAAAGTGATTAAGTCATCTATTGGGTGGCAAGCTGACAGCGTTATCTATCATTATAGCATCTTTGCCAAAACTAATTTTCTGAGCTTTACAAATCTCAGCATGCCATTTTATGATGTTTAGATATTTATTGCAGAAGACAGCTTTACTTTCTGATTTTGATCGGCGGTTCCAGTTTCTTTCTTTTGTCCAGGATTGTGCATAGAGAACTAATACCAAAAATTTAGTAAAAGAAAGTTATCTTGAAACATGAGATGCCAAAACGGAAACAACAGAAATCTTCTTTAGTACTACACATAGACACAAGAGTATATATATCGTCAAAATGGCCACCATATTCTTTTTTACGTTATTCGACTGATATCGTTTTCAACTCCTGTTCAAGAGAGAATTTTCCGGTTAAGTGGGAGGGATGATTGACTTACTTGGGTTTTGAATAGAAAATATGGTTTTTCCATATATTTACAAAGATGCTGTTAGTTAATTCAAAACTTGTTGTTTTGGATGAATCTCTATATAACTTACCTATATGTCAATTAGATGTTCTTTTCCCCATACACTTTATTGCTAAGTGGGATATGCAATTATCTGATTGCAGATTTGGCTCAAAACCGTTATTTTGAAGATGAAGCTTTCATTGGCTACTTGAAATACCTTCAGTATTGGCAACGACCAGAGTACTTAAAGATTGTAATGTGAGCTTATTATTTCTTTAGGTCTTGATAACTCATTGTTTTACTTTTGTTAATTGAGTTGAGGTCATAGCTGCATAGAAATCTCTATCTACTATTTATCTATGTTTCCCACCATTCCCCGCACAAGGTTTGGGCCAGTTGGTAAGACTAATAGCCTGGTCATACTTGATATATAATTTATCTGTTTTGGTATGATCAGGTATCCACACAGTCTCTTCTTTCTTGAACTTCTCCAAAATGCAAATTTTCGTAATGCAATGGCTCATCCTGGCAACAAGGTACTTGTAAAGATATCCTTTTCTTTTTTCATTAGGGTTCCTGAATTCTTTCCTATCCAATATCCATAAGACTTTGCCAACATTACATTGTTTAACGCACTCTTGTTTCTCTCGAGTAAGAGACTAGTCATCTCTTTGATTTCTTAAACTCAGCACTCAACATTAACGCGGACCATTTTTCTTGGTGTTTTTACATGATTCTACAAAAATCCAAATCTACCTTTCAAGTTTCAATGTGTGTATGTTTTCTTTCTTCTTTTTTTCGATTTCTTCTTGATGTCTTCCCTCGAGTGTTGGTGTCTTCCTTGTAACCCTGGAAAATTGCGGTAATGTACAAGACCAATGGATTTGGTTATAGACAGAATGACTTATGTTGATCGCCACCAATTTTCTCCTTAGCTGATACCATTGTCATGGCATATTGATGCTCGGTTGCTCACACATGCTTTTCCTTTCGAGTGTTATTTTTCTGGCTGTTGATCTGCTTTGGCCTCTTATTTCATCCTTCTGGAATTTTTAGGAATTGGCACACAGGCAGCAGTTTTATTTTTGGAAGAACTATAGGAACAATCGGCTGAAGCATATTTTACCAAGACCCCTTCCTGAACCTGTTGCCGCACCCCAAGCAGCTGCTCCACCTCCAGCACCTGTTCCTTCTCCTATGCAATATGCCATTCCACCAGGAAATGCTCTTGCAAAGAATAATCCCAGGAACAGTGGGGTTGATCGAAGAAAGAGAAAGTACATTTTCTATCTTCTTCCTTGTTTACCTTTTCCCTTTTCCTTTTCCTTTTCTTTTGGTAGTTGATCAATTCTCGACTGAATGACTTGATGTACAATTTTTAATATTTGAAAACCAAATCCTTTTAGAATTTACATATAAGACAAGCATAACAACTCTATGACACATCATTTTGACTTCGATTTACTTTTTATCTATAGCATATCTTTATGACGGAGGACATACATTACAGAAGGTAATATTTTCCTTCTATCGCAGTTAGCTTATGAGGCTATGAGGTTACCTTGGGAGAATGTGCAATTTATTTTTTATATTTTCCCCTTGGTTTCGTCTGTTTTGTTTACCAACATTCTTTCATCTCCCTTGCTTTGTAGGCAGTGGCGGAACCAGAATAATATTTGAGGGGGGACAAAATACATCAGTAAAAAAAATTATTTATTGACGCTTGTACTACTACTTTCGGCTATACGACTGAGAAGAGGCAACTGTATCCTGCGACTCTGCATAGTTTGAAAACGTATCAAAATTACAATGCAAAATGCACAATATTTAAGTTAAAGTAGATAGAATCTTGTCACATATTTTTTTCGTGCATGCCTTATTTAGCTATTGGAAATCAACTATTTAGCAAAATGCACAATATTTAAGTTAAAGTAGACAGAATCTTGTCACATTTTTTTCGTGCATGCCTTATTTAGCTATTGGAAATCAACTATTTAGCAAAATAGCATCAAGAAGATTTGATAATATAACGTTGTCGTGGATCAGTAAGTAGAACTCAGTACTAAAATACCAACAAGATCTATAAATGTGTTAGCACATATATGTTGTATTTAGACATTTTGTGGAAAAAGATGCATAAAAAAATAACATCTAATTCAACACAGATGCAATCTCAATTATTTGATGAAAGATCAGAGCCGGAGAAATCGAAAATTCATGAAAATTAGTACAAATGAGCCCAACACAAAAAAAACTCCATTGTCAAAAATTTTTGAACCCAATTCTTATAATATCAAAATAAAAATAATAAATTTTTATCAAACATTACCATAATCAAAAAAACTTACAACTGGAACACAAAACTCTACAAAGACTTGATACAGAACAGTTTAAAAAGGGGGGGGACCGAAAGTAAGAATAGAGTCAAGAGATGGGTGGATGGATCAACATTTCTTAGCAACGAAAGTCGGTTTATTTGCTAAAGGTAACCATTTGAATCTGCAGGAGTAATCCATTATATGTACAAGCAGCTAGGTGGTAACTCCACCTCATGCTTGTAATGCTAAGTGTTTGTTTATTAAGGCTTAAAGAGCCTTCTCAGCATTATCCACTAATTTTGGCCCACCCCAGCTTACATGCCTCATATATGATATCATTGATATATATCCCTCCTCGTTCCGCCTCTGTTTGTAGGTCGGAAACTGTCAATTCAACGACTTTCATTTAATCGTGTTTGCATGGAGTTGACTTTTACAGGCAGCTCTCAGTGAATCAACCAAAGTGTGATTTGGGTTTTTTATTTCTAAAGGATTTTACTCCTTGTATACAATACACACACACACAGAAACTATGAATTATCTCTTGGATAAAAATTGTAGTGTCCGAGTGTAGGCTCATTTCAAATGTTGACTGTAGGCTCAAAATTTACTATCATTTACTCGATTCAAAGTTGTATTAAAAGTTAAAACCTTCTTAATTTTTTTGCAGGAAGATTTACATCATTGCCCATATTTTATATAAAGTTTCTTGATTAACACAAAATAGTGTTGTTTTTGTAGAAACTTCTTCTAGTTACAACAGATCAACTCATGCTTTATAAGTGTAAAGATTCCATTTAAGAATTACCAAAAAATAGATTCAATTTAAGCAAAATGGATTCTAGTTTGATCTCCTTATCTAACTGACACCACAAAGATACATTCATTAGGTATATAATTTTTGAATACAAAATTAGTAACATCATCTTTGTACATTATTTTACAAGTTACTTTTTCAAAGTGTTTTGTTTTGTTTTATATCCGTAAAAAGTACTTACGTCAGTCTTGAAATTTTGGGATGGATAAAAATGTATTCTGCGTTTGATCTTGTATAAAAGATTCAATTCAAGCAAATAAATTATTCTATTTTGATATTTTTACCTCACATTAAACCATATAATAGACAATACATTGTTGGTGGATATATCATTTTTCAAAATGAAATAAAGTGCCAAATATACGTTATATAAAACAAGACAAATGGCCAACAACTTTTCCAATTTTAGTAAAAGACAATTCCTAGGGATAATATTGTGGTTATCCTGCACCCATCTAGAAGTTTTAAGTTGCACAAACCCGACTGGTGGTGTTTGATTGCATCTTAACAATACATTTTTTAATGCATTTAAATAATTTATATTTTTGTATTAAGAGATCTTTTTAATAGTTTAAACTCTTATTTGTATGTTAATGATTTAGAGTTATCCTAATTTTAAACATAAATGCATTAAGGGTGAATTGTTAACCCATCTTACTTATACAGGAGTGGTCAATACTGGTCATCTTGCTCAGCTCTCTTCTTCTTTTTCTGCCTCCTGGCTCCTGGTATTAGGAAGCATACTAATTTCCATTAATTTCCCATACACGCCCTGCCTCTATTTAATTTCTCTGAGAGATAATTAATCCTGCCAATTCTCATCCAAGTCACACCGCATTAAGTATTCATTTAATATATAGCTATCTCTAAACACTCATTTCCCCCCCTATAAATATGTATTGCACCTTACCCATTCAAGCACTTTCTTCACTGTTTGATCCATTTGGGTTTTTGGCTAGTAATTTGATCCTCTCTCTCTCTATATATATATCTGTTCATAAGCAACCATGAACGCTCTCGTTGCCACAAACCGTAACTTTCGCCATGCGGCTCGCATTCTTGGGTTGGACTCTAGACTTGAGAAAAGTCTTTTGATCCCATTCAGGGAAATCAAGGTAAAACCAAATTTGTTTTATATCTTTCTTAATACTTGTAAGTAATTAGTTTTTGTTTCATGAAAAGGGAAAAAACAGCTTGATGGTTGGGGGGGTTTGTTTGATCAGGTTGAGTGCACGATTCCAAAAGATGATGGAACCCTGGTGTCCTATGTTGGATTCAGAGTCCAACATGATAATGCTCGTGGACCCATGAAAGGAGGGATCAGATACCACCCTGAGGTGTGTACATCCACACGTGATATATAATTCCTTTTTATATATCGTCTGAATTTTGTTGATTTTTGGGTTGATGTTGATGTTTGGGGTATTAGGTCCTTTACAATTATTGTCTTTCGTGTTTTGTTTGTTTTCTCTTGGGGGTTTAAATTTTTGAAATTCTTGATTGAATACTTGAATTAGAGTGTTCCTGGATGTCATATGGAAAAGTAGATTTTTTTTTGTGTGCATTCTATATGCATTTGAATGGAGATACCCATAACAATTGTGTCAGTGTACCTCAATTCCTGACATCTTTTTCATTCAGTCCCTTGATTGGTTGATGAAATTACTTTGTTTTTCAGCATTCATATAATTCAATATTGAGGTAGGCATCTAATTAGTAATTACCTTGGTCTAAGCTAAAATAAGTGAAAAGTAAGACAATTGCTAATCTACTTTGATTTGGTTATTGAAGGAGGACCACAGATTAAGCTTTTTTGATGTTATATTGGGGTTTGGATTTAGATATACCGCGAGAATCTGCCTCATTGTTCTCTGATACAAGTAAATAAGATTTGAATTGATAAGAACTCCCGCTGAATTATTGCATTTTATAGGTCGGATAAAAGTTAGACTGTTTAGCAGATACCATTATAACGGACTGACCAGCATAGTTTGTCATTACTCGTTACTACCAATAAATGATAATTAGGGCTTTCTATTCTAACTTTAGTTGTTTGTGATTCTACTAGAGTCCATGCCGCTCCTTCATTATTGTTTTGTAAAATCTTGTGGCGCACAACGTTTGTCGTTTCTTGTCTCAATAATCTTTGAATGTCATCATTAATGTTTCTGGAATTTCATACCAAATCCGCCAATAGCTATATGTCAAATAATTCTATCTTATGCTTCTAGCATCACAATATAATTTAATCGTTTGTGATTTATGCCTTGTAATGTCTTGATGGGGTGTTTCTTAAATGACTTGTGCAAGGTTGATCCCAATGAGGTGAATGCTCTGGCTCAATTGATGACTTGGAAGACTGCGGTTGTAGACATTCCATACGGTGGAGCAAAGGGTGGGATTGGGTGCTCACCTAAGGAATTAAGTACTAGTGCTCTGGAACGTCTTACTCGTGTCTTTACTCAAAAGATTCATGATCTTATTGGAATTCAAACTGATGTTCCGGCGCCAGACATGGGCACAAATGCTCAGGTATTGTAATCCCTGTCTAGAGATTTTCCTTAAAAATTCGGCATACTCTCCCTTCCAGGGCTGTATTATTATTTTTAAATAGAAAAATTAACCTATTAATATGGGAAATTAGCAGACTATGGCATGGATTTTGGATGAGTACTCAAAATTTCATGGTCATTCACCGGCCATTGTGACAGGAAAGCCAATAGTAAGTGTTTGAGACTTTAAATACAAATCGTGGAGGATTTTGATTTTTTACTATTGAGATATTATGTTACAAATTAGTTTGAACCATATGTATCTAATTCCAGAAGCACCTCCTAATTGTTTGGTATCTTAGGATCTTGGTGGTTCGTTGGGTAGGGAAGCTGCAACTGGGCGTGGAGTTGTATATGCAACAGAAGCTTTACTTGCTGAACATGGGAAGTCGATAAAAGATCTAACATTTGCCATTCAGGTATCATTCCCTTTGCAGAATTCTCAGCAATGTTAAAGCTCAAATAAATTACTTGATTTATTGTTTCTAAATTCTAGCAATGTTTAATGACAATATTCTTTAGGGTTTTGGAAATGTGGGATCTTGGGCAGGAAGGCTAATTCACGAGAGAGGTGGTAAGGTCATTGCAGTGAGTGACATTACTGGAGCAGTTAAAAATCCAAATGGAATTGATATACCAACTTTGGTTAAGCATAAAGAAGAAACAGGGACCTTAACTAATTTCACTGGTGGAGATGCAATGAATGCAGACGAATTGCTTGTGCATGACTGTGACGTTCTCATACCATGCGCCTTAGGAGGAGTTTTAAACAGGTCTATCTCTTGTTCTGCTTTGAATCTCATTACAACTCCCCCCTTCGTTTGTTTCCTTTGATTCTCTATCTGAATCGTTATCCACCAAATATGATTCATGTTGCAGGACAAAACAGTTATGCTAAAATTACTAATTCACATACACAAGCACATCCCCCCCATCCCTTCCTTCTTTTTCTTTTTAAAAAAATAAAAAATAAGAAGCCGCTTTAAAGGCATATTACCTTTGTGCTAGTTCTTTCCATTTTGAGAAGAGTAAATAACTGATTAGATCCATTGTATAGTGATATCCAGAGTGAATCTTTCAAGCTCAACATCTCCATATTACATAGTTTATTCAGTCATCCTAATTTGGTCTGCCTACTTATTTTGCTTCATTTCTTCATCTTCTCCATTAAAGAGAGAATGCAGGAAATGTGAGGGCGAAGTTCATCATAGAAGCAGCAAATCATCCTACTGATCCTGAAGCAGACGAGGTAACACTGCTTCCAAGTTGTTTCAGTAGTTCTAAGTCTAAATTGTACTTGTTTGAAGGAAAACATATCAAATGTATAAAAGAAAATTTATTTGTGCTGTAGATTCTGTCTAAGAAAGGAGTTATAGTACTGCCAGATATATATGCAAATGCTGGAGGTGTGACTGTCAGCTATTTTGAGTGGGTTCAGGTAACATAGATCACAAAAGCAACTGATATTTCTTTGTTTAATTTTCTCTATGAAATCATTTGAGTAGTTATTAGTTCAAATTTGACTCCTGAGATCTTCTAATGTTCAAATTTCCCCCTTGAAATTGGCACTTGGAAAAAGGTCAGAACGTAGGAAATTAAGTAAATGTGATTTTTTCCTTTCCAAGTTATGAAGTTGGTTGGGTGCACACTTGTTATTATGTGTTGAACCTAACGGGGATGGGAATCTGCTGAACGACTTTGTTGTTGCAGAATATACAAGGTTTTATGTGGGATGAAGAGGAGGTTAATAAGGAACTCAAGAAGTACATGACAAGAGCATTCCATAATGTCAAGAACATGTGTCAGGCACATGATTGCAACCTTCGAATGGGCGCGTTCACACTGGGGGTGAATCGGGTTGCACGCGCAACCATTTTAAGGGGTTGGGAAGCGTAATAAACAGGCGACAGTGCTGCTGTGGAAATTTCAAACCATCTTATCTTATCTTGTTAGTAGTGTGTGTTGTATTCATCTGGAAAAGATTGAATGACATTTTGTTACTTGTTTTGATACAAAGTTTTTAATGTTCATTATGCAAGAGCAGAGCTGCCTTCCTTCCTTCCTTCCTACGAGTCATTATTATAATCACATTGGCTTGGGATTGGCTACTCTCTGACTAGTTTTACTTGCATATTGAGATGACAAAGCCCAATGCTCAACCAAACAAGTACATATATATTTACTTTTTTCGGCCAAACAGAGACAAGTAAGTACCCACGGCCCACGGCACGGGCCCTTAAACAGCCAAGCCATGCCTTTAAGCCTTCAATTACCTTCAAGTGCTAAAAGCTTGCAGCAATCACCACGTGCTCACCAGTAAAGACCACTCCAATTTCCGGATTTTGAATTATACAAGCAAAACCAAGCATCAGATATTTAGCAAAGAAAAAAAAAAGAATAGGAAAATCCCCTCTCGAACTGAAGCATATATATATATATATATATATATATATATATATTCATCTGATCTAACAGACGCGGTGTTGCTAATTTTGCACCGACTTGTTCCCGCCAGAGAGGTATAAGGTACTGTTTGGTGCACTAGTAAGATATTACCGCAATTAAATTATGGAGAAAAATTATTTTCACACGTGTTAGAAATATGATTTGTTCTACATGTTAAATATTAAAAATACATGTATAAATATCAGTTCCTTCAATTATTATTGATAACGAAACTATCTAGGGATATAAGAACTCATTAAGGAAGTAGAATAACATATTTTGCATTTGAGTATCTTATACCTTATTCATATCTTAATATTTAATATAATAAAAACAATAAAAGTGTAGCTCTATCTCTTTTTGACGAAGTAGATATGTTGTGATACATCCCATAATGATAATAATAATAATAATAATAAATCGTAATTGAGTTCGAGTTTAGTTGATAAAATGTTCTTAAACGCTGAATTTTTTTATTAATTATCATTAATATTAAATTTATTTTTTTGAATAAACAATAATAAATTATTTGTAAATATGGTGGATGTGAATCTTAATATTAAAAAGATGAAATGTTACAAGTAGAAGGACTTGTGAGTGTTTTGTTCCTTGATTTTGATAATTACGAAATCGTCATATATAATAATTTTTTTTTTAATATTTAATATTTTATTTTATACTACTACTAATCCTTTTCATTCATTACAGTGTTTGTCCATTGACCGCTTTCTCCTACAAAATTTCTCTCTCCTCTTCTACCATAAAGTAACGGAAACACTTGTTGATAGCACTGCAGGTGCAGAAATCTCTCTCTCTCTCTCTCTCTCTCTCTACAATGCCATCTCTCTCTGAAACCCCCAACTTCTCATCTTCCCCGTCTCCACTCGAGGCCTCCGACGGCGCCGCCTTGGAGACCCGTCTTCGGGAAGCTGAGGATCGGTTGAGGGAGGCCGTCGAGGAACTGGAGCTCCGGCAGCGGCGTACACGGCATCGTCACCCGCCCTGCGATCACGCTGTCGATTCATGCATTGCCAATGCCATCGGAAACCTCTGCCAGAGCTTCCTACTCTCTTACGGTGTTCGCGTTGGTATAGGAATTTTGCTCCGCGCCTTCAAGCTCGCACGCGGGCAGTCCTATTCGTCTCTTCTCGATCTTAAGGTTACAATTCAAAATTTTCCAGCTTTTAGAAATTAATTTGGCAATATTTTATTATATTATCATATACATTTGAGTTAGGGCTAGGGCTATATGTACGACTAAATGAATTGTGAATTGCATTTAGGTTGAGCTGTCTTTAACTGATTGTGATTTATATTATTGGTTTTTTTTTGTCTATAAATTGGTAGGGGTTTGTTATCTTGTGCACGAGTGTCATTTTCAAATTATGTAACTGTTGAAAATTTCATGTGCATTGAAGTGAATTATTGAATTCTAATTGCAGCAACTTGTCTCCGAGAAAGATCTTATAGTAAGAGAGGAGGCATGTCGAATTGGTTTACTCTTTGGTGGATTTACTGGGTCCTATCACGCTCTTACGTGTTTGCTGAGAAAGTTAAGAAAGAAAGAGACGCCGTTAAATGTGTAAGTTTGCCGTGTAGAAATGGTTTCTATATATTTCTGTTTGGCTTGTGATACGTTTTTCTTTTATCACTTTTCTTTTTATATTTCCTCCTCTTGCTATGTTGATAATATGGAATTGTTAAGAGCTTTGATGCATGATGTATCCTACCGCGTATATATGACTTTGCTAAAGGGATGATGGATCAGAATCTTAGCAGGGTCAGTTGCAGGTTTGTCTATTCTTGCTTTAGATGATTCCAACAGGAGGCGTACACTTGCTTTATATCTTTTGGCTAGACTCGGCCAGGTACATGAATTAAATAGGTATTATTAGTTATCTTACCTGCTGAGTGAAATAGTAGGAATAATTTTTTCACCATGCCTATATGACCAGTGTGCTTATAATTCCGAAAAGTCCAAGAAAAAGTTTCACCTTTGGAGAAGCCATTTGAGACATGGAGATTCGTTACTCTTCTCTTTAGCCTGTGCACAGGTAAAATAGCACATGCGCTTATTTCATCATAGGTGTCATGAGTTCATGACATGTGAGCAAGTTACCCAAATTTATCATTATATAGACTTAATGACATTTTACAGGTTATGTATGCCTTCGTAATGCGCCCTGAGAGCTTACCTAAATCATATCAAGATTTTATTCAGAAGACTGGGCCAGTTGCAGCGCCTATATATAAGGCTGTGAGGGATTGCTGCAGAGGTTCCCCAGTAGATATTGCCTCACTATCCTTTTACTTATCTAATAGAAGGGTCTCAACCTCAGTAAAGTTGGGAGAATTTCCTTCAATTATACCCTGCTCCATGATTCACCCTGACACAAACTCATGCTTAGCTCATAATGTTTATGCCACATCAGCTACTTTCAGGAAAACTTTTCCGTTGTACTTCTCTCTGACTTTTGTACCATTCGTAGTTCTGCGCCTCCAAAAGGTAGACATTTCACTGAAGTTGGTTGTTTTATTTTGTACTTTATTTATGTCATGGTTTTGTAAAGTTGGGGATATGAAGTTAACCATTCATATTTACCCTGATCTTCCCTTATTCAGATTTGTAAATTAGTTCAAGATAAAATGGGACATCATAAGCTGCTTCTTATTTACAATGTCGAGTTGTCATATTATGGTTTACTTATGCAGCTTGTAGTTTGCTTTATTTCTTGATGTGTCAACTATAATCAGAGAGAAATTTTTTCTTCTTGAACTAATTTAGTATATTTTCATCACATTTAGTTCATGGGTTCTCCCCTTCAAACCTGCTGGCATGCAGTTACAGGAGCTGTCCGCTCAACAAGTTTCTTATCTGCTTTTGTTGGAGCCTTTCAGGTAGCTGGTTGGTTTGTATTGTATCTGCTTAATTCTTGCTAGGATGAGCACAACTGTTTTAATATATTTCGCTTTGATGATCCAGGGAGTAATATGTTTGCATAGAAAGGTGGCATCAAAGGATCACAAGCTTGTATATTGGGTTGCAGGCGGAATAGCTGCCCTCTCTGTACTATTGGAGAAGAAAGCTAGACGTGGAGAACTTGCCTTGTATGTTCTTCCACGAGCCGTAGATTCTTGGTGGTATATATTAGTGAATCGGCATCTGCTTCCTGATATTAAGAATGCTGAGGTATTGGCTTTTACCATTTTACGTATCTGTCTAGGACTAGACTTTGCTTCTTACGTGGAAATGCTATTGGGAAAGCCTCCAACAGTGTCATGCTTTGTAAGACAGATGTTTAGTTATTAACCAATTTCGTATTAATTTACATGTTCTCCTCTTCCTACGGATGCCACATTATATGCAATTTTTCCATTAGGCAAATACTTGGACAGTCTATGAGAAATAGGTTGTGTTTATTAAGGCTTAATAAGGGGAAAAAATTTACTGCTAAATTGTAGTATATGATTGTTGTTGTCATGTTCTATCTCGCATTGACAAATAATATATTATCACGTCTTAAATGTTACAGGTGGCTCTTTTCTGTGCGTGTATGGGTGGAATAATGTATTACTTGGAACATGAACCAGAAACCATGGCACCGTTCCTCAGGACCCTGATTCAACGGTTTCTTGCCAGCAGAATTAGCAACTCAGGCCCTGCATCAAGTCGGAGTGCTTCGTACGCCTATCTACAGACTCTTGATGCTATGAAAAAACCAAAATTGCAAGATAGCCGAGAGACTGAAACATCAGTGTCAGAGACGTACAATCTTGAATCCATACCTGGACTATGAGCCACCTTTTTTCTCAAATTGCTCATACAGTAGAGCTGTGGTGCTCAGCCCCACTCGTTCCTTATGATTCATTTCATCCCTAATCCATCCAGCTCCGCTAACTCCTGTGTAATACATTGAAACCCAATAAAATGGGATTGTTGTATCATTCTAGTTATAATCATCACCATAATTGTAAATGGTAAATAATATGAGCTTGTTTTCTCATAGAATAAGCCACTAATCTTGCTACATATTTTCATTTTATTCCAATTTTTCTTTTTTTCCCAATATTTTTGGACCATTGGGTAGAATTAAACTGATTTTGGGGATGCTTGAGCTCTAAACTGGTTCCGTTTCTTACGAAAGATCCACCAAATATAAAAGTGTTTTTTAGGTTTGAATACTTGCTCCCCGCACCCTTTTTTTCAAACCCCACCCAACATAAATGTGAAGATGCCTCGTAGTATTTTCAATAAATATAAGATGATGTTGACATTTGAATTCAATTGAACATATTTTTAAATTTAAACTCCATATGAATTCTTTTAATTTAAAAAATACGATCATTAATGAAGTAGATATATTTTGCAAAATTACCTTTATTTTAATGATAAGTCATAATCCTTACACCGCTCATATATGCATTAACATTTTAACTCTATAAAAATTATAAACCGTGTAAAAGCACCAACTACAAGATTTATGATTTTCAAACATTAAATTACATCAAATCAATTTTAAATTTAAAAATATCTCATTGATTTTAGAAAGTACAATTATTTTGGATCAAGCCAATAAATCAAGACTATTGTTGTGGTTCTTTGTTTTCTTAAAATTGCTAAAAGCAGTGGAAAAATATATTTGATGTAATAGTGCTGAAAATACCAAATTGTACTTGTAAAAATGTCAATTCCCTTCTACTAATTGATGTTTTGACTATTAAAAACAATTTTTAGGAGTAGTTAAACTTTTGAGCATTTGAAAATTGAAACTGCTTTCGTATTTAAATTTTAAGCTAGAGAATTTACCAAGTATATCTAAAAAGAAATACTCCATAAAACTACATACACTACATAGAATAGCGTCCAGATCTTCCCAATCCAGAAAAGTTGATGTTCAGGCTACACATTAATGCTGCGTTTAGATTGAAGAAGAAATGTAATGGAGAATGAAATGGAATAATTTAAGGTATTTTAAGTGTATTTGGTTGTTAGTGGTAGTGGATATTGTCATACAATGACAAAATTATCATATATATATTCATTCCATTGGAATGAATTTTATTTCACTTTCCCAAATAGAATAAAAAAAACAAAGAGATGTAATAAATTTTCATTCAATTGGAATAATTTGTCCACTAAAATGATCATCAAATATACTATTTTTATTTTATTTCTTCCTCTATTACATTTCCCAATCCAAACATAACATAAGTTAATCACACGAATCACAGTCAATATTATTTAACAAATTAGACAATGACGCAACAGTCTATACCTTGCCTTGCAACAAAATTTCTCCCTCTATATTACCGTATCATTTGTTATTCTTCTAGACATTTATTGATGTAGGACAAGGTGAGAAGAAGTAATAAGTTACCTATCCTTGCAGAGAATTAATAAAGAAATACACAAAAATACACAACTTCAATCTTAAATCAATTTATTCAATAATTTGTAAAATAATGAAATATTATGATGCTTAAATAGAAAACTCAATAATTGAGAATTAAGTAAAAACTCTAATTTTAAAAGAAAACAATCTCCTAACTAAAATCTACTACTACAATAAAACTCTCCAAGAATAACCTAATAAATAATTATATTAATAATCCAATATTTATCTTTAAATAACAATACAAAATTAATAGTAAATGTTTTGATTTTCCTCTTCCGTACCCCCATCATTCTTCTCACATTTGAAAAAAAATCCGTCCTCGATTTTTAAAATATCAAATAATAATAAACCATAATCCGGGAGATGCATGTCAATTGCCAACTAAACATGTGCATCCGATGTTTTTTGAGCACAAATTTCGGGAATAACGCTGACACAAACAAAAAACTAGATGCAACTTTGGACTTGAATAAAGAATTTGACAGAAAAAAGTCAACATGTTCTACTTCTATTGTGTCTTTCTTTTTGTGTTCAACTTTTTGATCAACATAGTTCACCTCTTACACCGCACTTCCTTTAATGCAAACCTCCTTAAACTTTTTGTGTTCAACTTTTCTACTTCTTTTTTTTTTTTTGGGCTCTAGGGGCTTAGGTGCAGAGAGTATAAAGAAATAGGGTTTGATCTAAACTTTTTTGAAACTTTAAGGGTTGAATTGAAAATTTTAAAAACTTATTATTGAATTAAAATTTCAAAAACCTAAGCAGCTGAGTTGAAGTTTCAAAAACCTTAGGGTACCAAACTGTAATTATGTGGAAGATATTTAGTTACAAAGAGTCGTATACGAAAAAAAACTTTGATTGATGGGAAAAAAAAATGAAAACTTTGATTGATGGGGAAAAAAAATGAGGCGGAGGTCACGATACTGCGATGGTAGAGGCGATTGGATGTGACGGCGACAACAATGATGCAACGATCTTTTTTTCTACTACCTTTTTTTCTTTTTCTTTAGGTCGATGAGTTTTTTTTATCGGCGAGGGTTATTTCGATTTGTGGTGGGTTGACTGCTTAAGAAGTTAGGATCAAAGTTATGTTTTGAGGAGAAGACAATAGTAAAATTGCATTTGGCTGTTCGGTGTGTGGTTATAGTGTATTTTGGTGATTGACGTATGTGACAGTATGACAGGGTAGTGTCAACGATTATGGGTTGTTGATAATTGAGTTTTGTGAGGCAGGTAAGGACGAGATTGTGGTGCTCTGATACCAAAATTATTTTGATGTAAGACAAGGTGGAAAGTAAGTCCTAAGGTACATATCCCTGCAGAGAATAGATAAAAAAAATACACAAAAGCACACAACTTCAATCTCAAACCAATTCATTCAATAATTTACAAAATAATGAAGTATTACAATGCTTAAATAGAAAACTCAATACTTGGAGACTAAATAAAAACCCTAATTTAAAAATAAAACAATCTCCTAACTAAAATCTATTACTACAATAAAGCTCTTACAGAATATTCTAATAAATAATTATATTAATAATCCAAATATTATCACTAAATAATAATAAAAAAGTAATAATAAATGTTTTGATTTTCTTCTTCCGTACCGCATCATTTACATATTGTATAGGTTTTCCTCCCTATTTTACACTCAATGCCACTGAAATTACTCGTAAAAAGGTATTTTTTTGATGATTCCCTGACAGAAAAACGTCTCTTCCATTCTAATTCAACCACTCTCTTCAGGGAATCACTAATATCACCTAATGCCCAAGCTATGGATATATGAGGACGAGGATCCTGTTGTCAACATCCAGACATTAATAAATGTAATAGAAATTTTTTAGAGTGAAAATTTCAAAATAATCAACAGAACTTGCTAAGAAATCGACGAGTGTAGATAGCCAAACCTTATAGAATTCGGGAAGACTATGAAGCTTATAAACCTCGTTAACAGCCTGTATCTGCTTTGTTATCTGTTATTAACTAAATCCATGTAAGTCTCACTGATACCACAACATTCACTGATGTTACAATAGAGAAATAAAATATATTAGTTTTATATGAATTAGAAATATAGATGCGACATGTTAAAAAAATTAAAGAATCACGCCATTTGAGAGATGTCATTGTTGTCGTATAATATAGCAGGATGACCATAGGAAACAAGTAACCTTGACCCAAAGTGCATATAGGCATAAACTGTAAGAGAGAATACTCTTCTTGAAAGAGTCTATTTCAACTCTCTAACATGCCTATCTAAGAGTGTTTGGATAGTATTTGAAAGTAACTTGAAGTCTAGAAGCCCATCCATTTTGAAATCCCATGTTTCGCAAAATTAAATATTTCGACAACATTTTTTTATCTGAATCCCAAAATGTTTTGAGGAATCCAAAACTTCAGACCAGCATACTAAAAATATAAGTATTATTTTTTGCAAGTTTATCGTCTTTCTTTCATTACAGTCGTCTGTCAGGGCAAACAAGTTTCTGGGTCGATTCAGATGATTTTGCCACTATTGCAGTCTGCAAGTCTCAACATCTTTAAACTGACCACACATGTTTCCTACACCTGGGGGATTTTTTTTTTACCAGATTTAATTATATCAACAAATTTTTTCTACCAAAACGATGGAAGTCTGCTTTGATTCTCTACCTGTAGCCCAAATATGAGTTTATGGTGAAACGAGAGGGGCAACTGGAGTCTAATCTTAAACATAGAACAATATCTAATATATCAATCTAACTTTCAAGTCATGGTAGCAGTAAAGTGCTCACTTGCTTCCTACAAAAATAAAATGAAGACCCAGTAAAGAGCCATGTCTTAAAACTTCATCCAAAAAGAAACAAAAAAGAGCCATGCCTTAAACTATAAATAAACAAAATTATACGTTCTAACATGAGGTCATATAATATTCAAAAATTGATCATGCCGTTGGTGAAAGGATGCTTTGATTGCTTTCTAACATACCTCAGCTAAGCCACCCGTGATAACTTCGATTGAAAGGAAGGAGCGTGTATGATCGTCATTGACAAAAATTTCCCACCTATTAAAATTGATCAAGTACCTGTTTCCATTGTATAATTAGAGGAGAATAGTTAAAATAAAAAAAAATCAGATGTAGGCAGGTCAACATCAACATAAATAAAATTAGTGCCAAAAAAAATAACATGAATCAGAATTCAAGTGGCAGTATATAAACTGGAGATGCATACTGACCGCCTCTGAAGTTGAAGTTTCTGGCGAAGCATTGTGACCACTGAGTTAATTTGGTGCACTCGTATTGGAACAGTTCTCCCCAAACTTATGTGGAATTCCCTCCCTAAAGCAACTTCTTCAATCATTTTATCATTTTCAAGCAAATTATTCAGAGGGATGTCAACATCAACAACATGAAGACCAGGAACAAGAGATGCGACCTTTTTCAAAAATTGGGTAAACTTTTCCTTGGGAGCAGGTGGCATAAGAACTGAAACACAATTAAAATTAAAATACAAATCAGTGCTAAATACTTAACTGCATTCCATGAATTGTAAGTCAAACGTGAGTAAAAATGCATTCATTAATGTCAAAAGACACTAAAAATTCACTTTACGTGCATGATAACACAATTGTAAGGTCCTCGCAAGGCAAAACATGTGCTGGAGTCATTCAGTAATATACTAGACTTTGGTGGCAGTCTTGTATTTTAAGGAGTAGGAGTACTATAAATCCTAAAGCCCATGGAATGCATCTCTACATGGAGCATATGACAAACCATGTACACATGATGTGTAGTTGTGTACAAAGATCAAAGGAAACACAAAACTCACCTATGCCATAATCACTTCAGGATTCATGTACAACCTCAATGCAAAAACACAAATAAAAAATTATTAAAACTATGCTCCCAAAGTAAATACAATAAGAAAACCAACAGAGGACATGAAAAATCCAGATCTTTAAGACAAAAATTAAGAAGACAAAAAACAAGTAGAGGATTTAGAGTAGCAGTTTGTCTTTATCCTCAAAACATTTGTTGTCCCTCTTCCACCTTATCACTCATCACAAAAAATACAGGTAAAAGACCCATCTACACCTCTCATGCTCACCTTAGCCCCCTTCCACACCCCATTTAAGGGTATCACTGATCTAAGCATCTGTCATGACATGCAAATAGTGAGAAAACCATGAGCCAAAGATCCCAGGTAAAATCACAGAGAAGCAGTAAGTGATCCACCTATTTCCTCATCCTTCTTACACATGAAACACCAATTCACTACGAATTTTCCCCTCTTTGACGCCAAATTATAGCAAGGATGATAGTAACAACTGATTGGATCACATGGCGCATGCATTAAATACAGCAGTTGTCTAGAATCTATAGATACTCAGTTCATATGCCCACAGACTGATATCGTGGCATATGAGCTAGCATTTTGCTGTGGTAATATGAGGTCTTGACTATTGAGTCTCTTGACAAAAGTCATCACACCTCACCAAGAAAGGTACTCAAATGGCATAACCCACCAAGAAGGGTACTCAAATGGCGCAGAAAGCAAATACTAAACACAAAAAGCTTACTTTTGTACTTCAAGTTGCACAACGCCAAAAAAGTAGCAAACCCTTATATTCTGAATTAAGGTAGACATAAATCACATATACCCAAATCAAGTCTACAAGAGCTAAGTATGCAATTAAACCTAACTGTAAGTAAAGCTAGCAATATGAAACCAAGAGAATAAAAGTAAAATTACCTGGGATGTATACATGCAATGCATAGTTTCCGTCAACATGATCAAAGGACCGAACTCGACTCGCCTGACCACTTTGCAAATAATTAAATGCTCCTACACCGTCAAAACAAAAGGTAATATAATCAAACAGTTGGTGGGCATGAATACATGTATCTAGCAATTAACAACAAATTCTTAAGAGTGAGATATCAATTACCAAGTGAACTGGGAGGACTGAAAAGTGAGATAGGGGGTGGAGGGAGAGGGGTTACTGAAGATTGGGTCGGTTTGGAATTTGAGGATGATTGAGGTAATGGATCCGATCCAGATTCGGAGTCGGAGGAAGTGTCTCCGTATGATGCTCTCAGTGCCTCCATGCTGCTGCTTTTTCTGTGTCTGCAGGAAGGAATGATGACTGACAACTTTTATTTTTCTAATTATAAAGAAAACCGGATACAAAAGTGGCCTTGCAGTTTACAGTTAATAGTAGTACTTTTTATTTTATTTGTTCCAGTCAAATGGTATCAATTTAATGAGTTAAAAATTGCAAAATTATAAATATCATTTTAATGAGTTTGAAATAATAAAAAATAACAATAATAAATTTAATATTTTTAAAAATCATAATTTCTTTTTATTGAGTTCAAACAAAACATAAATATCATTTTAAGAGTTAAAAAAATTAGATTATAAATTTCATTATTTTAATACAGTAAAAGAAATATATTCACATATTGAAAACATGTTTTTAATTATCTAAGGTGATAATTAGGATCATATTTATAAATTCTTAAATTTTTTAACACTCGATGAACAAAATTGTCATTAAGTGATATTTTTTATTATTATTTCTAACTTCAAAAAATCTTTATAATTTTTTTAATATTTCTCTCATTAGTTTGATAATCATTGAAAACATAAAAACGAAAGAAAAAAAAAGAGAGTTGGAATTGATTTCCATTAATGTATGCTTCAAAATGATTTCCGTAAGAACTCACAATTATTATCTATTAAACCTAAACAAGGAGAATGTTTGTGCTGTCAACTGAATCAAAATTTGAAGTAGTGTGATTCACATGAAATAATTCAAATATTTCACATATTATTAGTATCACACTTGGATCAAGGTGAAAAACTTGTACATTAGAGGTTGCAAATAGCCCCCACCCCATGAGCGGCACAATTACAACGGATTGAGATACATTGGTGTACAATGTATTATTATGTACAATCGAAGTCGGTGTGAACATGATATGCAGAGCAGATTGTTTGACAATGCACCGTAGAAGCTTAATTTGCATATTTAATCAAAAGGGTCGATCCTTGGGTCATGCTCACTTGCCATAGCCATCCCTGTACACAGACAAGTAGGGCACATCACCTGCAAAAGGAAAAAAGGTGTTAAAATATACTACAACACTTTTGAAGACATGCAGAAATTAACATTTTTTAATGCATGTACATGATAATAAGACTATGGCAGGAAGAAGACGCGCGCACTCCCCACTCCAACCCCGAGTATTATCATATATATAAACCCAAATTTCGAGTTGTCCAACCTTTCCTGCCCCTGAACAGTTTGAACATCTTTCGGTTTTAGGAGGTGAAAGGGGCTGATCCCCGCCATTTACCGTTGCGACTGGTTCAATGAGAACAAGAGCTCCAGTACTTGAACAGCGAGCACAAGCAAGATATCCTGCATATAAAAACAAGCTTTCTCAGTACCAAGTATACTCGCTGATTCTCTAACAAAGTTTTTCATTAATATTACAGCTTCTTGTGACCCAAATAAATTAACTCGCAAATGGGGGAAATATATATGTTGAGAAAATTAATACGAGGAAAAGGTCTCTAGAGTCTCAGTAACAAATTCAACTTTGAACAGTGTATAATAATAACGCATGTAAAAGAACGACAAAAGTGTGTTTCATAGATTTAACGAGGATAGGAGCTTGAAAAAATTCGGATTTTACAGGAGTTCACAACAGGGATCCAGGATCCTTGTCAGCATTTCAAATGGATAAGTTTAACTATTCTTGTAGTCTTGCAATTACAACATCTCAGTAAAGAAAGCGAGCATTTCAAAGTTTTAGTTTTTTTACTAAAAATAATAAAACCAATCATTTGACAAACTTTAAAAAAACTTGGTCAAAATCAAAAAATAACTTGAGCAAGTGTTGCTCGTTTCCAAAAGCATACCTGTTCCTAGACAGTACTTGCATCTTTTATGCTCCTGCTGTTTTACATTGTTAATCTCAACGACCATCAAGGCTGAGATCACCCCAACTGCTCCCCCAGAAAATGATGCCACAATAGGATCAACATCACTGCGTGTGAAAAAAAGAACTTCAGTATTACATCATGCTAGAAGCTACAGGGAAGCATCAGTGATTGATTAAGTCACACTTTGAGAATTTAGAAATTACATACAGAGCTTGTTTGTCTATGATTCTGTAATATTTGGAACCCGACAGGTAAGTTCTTATCTCCCCGTTATTTGCAAGAAAACTAATATTTAATTTATCCCTTCTCCCCATGCCCCTGTTAACACTCCACCCTTATTTCAATTGTGTTGGGATAGTACACATGAATCCCATATCGGATAATTCAAGAGTATAGATGGGTTAATAAGTATGGTGGAACCTCAATCTAATAGGTTAACCTTTTAGGTAAGGAGGTGGTCCAACATGCTTATTGGGTCGGTCTATACTCTTGAATTATCCATATCATGTGAACTATACCAACAATCTCCACCTTTCACTTGAATACCCATCACAAGATACTAGAGTATTCACCATTAAACACACCTTCTTTGAATCCTTTAGGAGTATCTCCCGTTCGACTCTAATTACTCCACGCCCGAGGGTACACGTGGGACCTGAGCAATTTTTCCAGAGTCATCTTCCGAGCCCGCTCCACCTTGATTCAACTCTATTTTCCCCACCTTGTGATATTTTGGGGCCATCGAACCATAACCTCTGATACCATTTGTAGTGTTATTGTTCCATCCACAACCCACATCAATTCTCATTAGACTGACCCAATAAGTATGGTGGAGCCTCAACCTAATAGGTTAACCTTTTAGGTGAGGAGGTGGTCCAACATGCTTATTGGGTCAGTTTGATGTGAGTTGTGGATGGAACAATAACACTACAACTAATAACACTACAAATTGTAATAAGCAAAAACATTGCCGGTTGCACTCGCTAAAGCTAACATTATCATCTTCCCCCCAGCAAAAGGGTAAATCAAAATCCCCTTTTACTTGTCAAGGTAAGAAAGATCAGATAAATCTTCAAATGGCTAGTACCAGACCCCTTGTATAGGTTAGAACTCATTTACAATGATTGAGGATGACAGTTTCTTGGCCCATTCTCTAGAGAAAAAGAAAATCTCATGTTTGTAACTTCGAAACAATTTGAAGAACAGTGAAAAATTATACGCATACCCATTCCCGCCAAAACATGCTTTCCCAATAACGGATTTTCTATTCTTGGAATTCTAACATCAAGAGAGTAATAATTCCAAAACGTAGTGCCAACAGTCAACATATTCTGATATCAAGACAGCAATTGCAGCTGCTTTCATGATATTACTTGGGTTTATCCTTTTGTGCTACTGCTGTTGGTGTGTGTGATATATTACTTAGAGCAATTAGATTGCAAATAATACAATCAAGACAAGTACATCTAATATTTGAAGGAGTCTCATGTTAACTAGAGTTAATGTTTTAAACTTTCATCTTTTAAGGACTAACTTGCAATGATATATCTTTGCTATGACATTCCTACAGAAAGATCTTTAATTTTCGTTAAATAAATTCCTTCCATTTCACCAATAAATCATTTAAATTAATCAGGCTGGTGTATGAACCAAATGAATCCATCAGTAAAAGCAATTGCAATTAAAACATCGACTTATAAACAATAATAACACCCTCGCAAGAGCATACCTCAACTGCATCGGAAGATGCATGCTTTGGATAAAATCTGCATATGACGTGCCTCCTAGCCCCAACTTAAGTTCTAACTGAGATAACCAAAAAGGCAAAAGATGCATGAGCTAGATGAGTATCTTTAAAAGAAACAATAAATATATATTATATAAGTACTATTCCTTCTGCATCACTTTAGTTGCTACAACTTTTTTTTGTCTGTCGCAAAGATTTTAAGACTAGTCAAAAACACATTCAAAAATAATATTTTTAATATATCTATAATAAAAATAACAATTAAATATATTAAATATACAACACTAACATGGTAACTACTACACTGCAACATAATTAAGAACTTGAACAAATTTGATAGATATAGTTTGGTCAATTCTCATCATAATGTTGAAGAGAACAAGGAGTTAGGGGGATAAGACTGGCAAGTTTTATTCGTTCATCAACACACCCCACCACCAAAAGATTAAAAACAACATGAAGCAGAAAATTCAAAAAAGGGAGGAGGAATAACAAATATCTTAAATTACTATTTTAAAAATTGGCCCAATTTATTATTATTATTATTTTTTATGAACTTCCAAATGGGATAAAGCTACCAAGGCATCATGTATAATGTATTGCCTTAGATATCGAGCATTGAGACCCCTCGAGAAAAACAAACAAGTAAAAATAGATGCTAGGTTTCAGTACCTATTGTTACATTTTCCAAGAGTCATGATTATGTGTAAGATAATAAATTAATCATTTTTTTTGTCAATTATAAGCATTTAACGAAAGCTGATAGCCTAGTAAGTTATACGGTAATAAATTGCCATCATACCCAGAGTATAGAAATTATGTTTCACTAGTCCAATTATAATTCTACAGGACATCCTTTCAAATTCTCAGAGGAAAGCTTTAAACAAAACATGATAAATTTTGCTTGATCTGCCAGCAGATACCATTTTTCCCTTTGGGTCTGGTCATATGTGGATAATGCAACAATCCAAAAGTTAATCAATTCATGTTTACTTCTTTAATTGTTAGAAGCTTCCCTTAATCTTACTCAGAATTAAGAGAGAACACGCTTGATCTGCCATGAGTCCACTTGTCTATATGAGAACAGTTGGCAATTTGATGCCTTATTCTCACTAGATTTGGCAAAGAAGTATATGAGTTGCTGATTTACTTATGTTGCTACTTTGGACTCATCTTCTTATAATGTAGGAAAGGTTTAGGATACTGATGGGAGTAATCATTAATCAATGCTATGAATGTATCATCTATGGCTCATGATAGTAATTAACTTTTAATCTTTTCGTATAGGATGCTGATGTGAGTAATCAATGCTACGAATGTATCATGATGGTAATAAACTTAATCTTTTTCGTATACATATCTATATATCATCAAGACAACCACACCTAAGTGTGTAATTTCTACAAGCCAAGTTTCATTTTCACTCTATTTCCCTGAATATACATGCACTTCACAAGTGAATAACAACCAAGTATAAGGAAGAAAATTGTATTTGCCTTCTGCATAAAAAAGCTGAGAATATATATTTTCTTTAGCGCAGAGAATACAGTGATACATAACAAGTCCATACAGTAATGAATTACTTTCAAATATATACATGGCGAGAAAAGAAAAGTAAAAGAAGCATATGCCGTCATGCCATAACTGTAGAAGATAGGTGCTGAAATTTAAACATGCCCTATGAGATAATGAGAATATTAAAATGCCCAAGTAATCAAGTAAATTAGTTTCCTGAATTTAAATGTCAATACAGGAAAACTTACAGCAGGTGCTAGAAGACCACCGAAAATGATAATCCCAGCAATAAGAGAGAAGCAAGATGCATAGTATTGCTTAAGGTTTGCTGAGGTCTGCATGAGATGTATATCTTAGTTGGCAACTGAAAATTTTATTAGCGAATGTGGATATAATTGACTACTGAAAGTCTTCATTTTTTTTAAAACATACACACACACACACATAATAGGGGAGAGACTTAGTGATGTTAATAATAAAATACTTAGATGAAAATAATAATAAATTTTTTGAGAAGAATATTAATAAATTTGCCACTAAGTGGTTGCTCCAAGGATATTAATGGAAATAAAAATCTTACCAAAGGAGGCAAAAATGGAATGAATGATGGGAAATTAGGAAGTTCAATTTCTGGTTCTTCGTTTAAGATTCCAAGCTCTGCATTTTTAATTCTCTGTTGTATCCTCAGTCGGCGAACCTATAAAAATTAAGATACCAAATACGATGTTTTGAAGCAGAAACTTAATATAGGCCGGTAAGCATTTCATTCAATTATAAGAGTAAGTGGAATCCAAGTTTGAAGTGATAAACTTATCAAAGAAGAAAGTAATTGTAACATATCTAAGAAAACATAGATAACTAACAACTACGAATCATAAGAGTTATCTTAAAAGATAGTCTGAGCATGCAAAACTGGCTACTGGTTGTAACTAAGAAACTTAATTTAAGGGCATTGAGATAAATTGAGTTTCAAGATAAGCACAGAATAATTTGAAAGCATTCACTGTGAACTGGAGGTGGCTCCAGATGAAACAAGATCAAAGATTCTAAAATTTTAGTTTAATCAATCTCAAATCAGTGATTATAATGACTAGATGATGATGATGAAACTAAAAGTGGAAAAGAGAAAAATATAAATATAAGGATTGGAATTTTAAGAATAAGATCATCTTCAAGAAAAAGAAAAAAGGGAAGAAAAAAAGTTCAGGTAAGAAGATATATAACATATTAATACGTTGAGTGTTCAACGTAAGGTAAAGTGGAAAGATATGTCGTCATGAATTCATCAGAAAATGTCATCCCCAATAACTCACCTCTTCCATATGTAAAAAGATCTTATTTCGACGACTTCTAATATTATCTTGGATTTCTTGGACTTCCATTTTGGCAAAATCCTGCACTGTTTCAGGTCCTTCAATGATACAAAAACTGCATCCAAAAGCACCCGCATTAATAAGTTACAATACAGATTTATTGCTAGCTAACAGTTTAATAAGAACTAAATTTCTTCAGTATACATAAAACTGAGTCAGACAATTGATGAAATTTGGTTTAATAAAGTGCGCAAGTGCAACTATAATGGTAGTGAAACTAGAAAGTAACTAAATCACTATACTGTTTATCAAGTAGCAACAGAATTGACAAGATAAACTTTATAACTAAAACAAAGTTAAATGAATCAAACAAATTTGCAAGCTAATTACTCATAAAGAAAAAGGAGCACTAGCACAAGAGAAATTACTGTGTGTTTAAATTCTCCCCTCCATTACACTTCTCTAACATTTCTATCAATGTGGTAAAATATTTACTAAATCATCCAATTATAAAAAAAATCAAAACATGTTATCAGATAATCGATAAGAATACGAATATCAATTACTTATGCAATAGTTATAATTTTCAAGTTCATTTGTATAATTGAAATTTCACAATATCTTTTCAGCCATCCAAAGTTTGTTAAAAGAACAGGGAATTTAATCAAATAAAACAAAATTGTGGGATTGAAGTTGATTTTACTTATACTCTTGCAGTTCAATGTCATATGTCAAGGGGCTGATGCTGAATTTACGTAAATTATTGAGGACATAAATGTTTATAAAATTAACTCACTTAGCCATGTGCTAGTTCCTGATCTCGTGAATCTCTAAAAGTAAACCATAACTCTCATAAGGAGAGGCACCACTTTTATATTCACAAAGGTGAAATTCAATGCACAAACTAAAAATTGGTAACGTAAGCTTATTAGCTGAGCTAGAATTACTATAATCCCTGAGAAGAGAAAAAGTAGAACATTGAAATTAGAAAGAACAAATGAGAGTGTCATGCACAATAGCAAATGCTAATTGTTCGGATATAATCCACAGACCCCTACATGGATTGAAGGCCTGGGCCGAGAAGAGGTCATCGAGTCCAATGGGCCGAAGCCAAACCTGGAGTAGCAGAGTTCGGGATCGAGTATCCGAGTTCTTTGGGCTGGAACCCAGACCCAACTGGTGATGTCTGGATCGGGCATCCTAGTCCATTGGACCGGAGCCCAGACCAACATGATGGCGTTCGGGGTCGGACTACCGAGCCCTTCGGGCCGGAGTCTAGACTAGATTGATGATGATCGGGATCGGATTACCAAGCCCTTCGGGTCAGAGTCCAGACCAGTATATAAGGCCCATACCGAAGGGTCATTCCTCGGATGGAGTCCGGAGCAACAAGGAGTCTAAATGGTTAAAGACTCGAACCCTAATCATATCTACACACCAACTCCTATAAGGCAAGTGGTTGGATAACTACCAATTGGCACTTTTAAAAGAGATTGCGTTGGACCCAAACAATGGTAACTGCCATGTTTAGGAGTTCTAATCCGACTGGGACATGGACTCTTGAGGCGGTGAGAATGGTTATAAATATAAGGCTTGACATAATGGTAACAGGTAATACCCACTTGAGCACTAAATACTATTGCCTCCATTGTTAAACCTTGTGACCAGCCTGTATTCATTCTCATACCGGAGCTATCCCCCGGCGGCCCAAGCCGTCAAGCCCCGTTTGTGACGTGTTATTCTGCAGGTTTAGGAGCGTGGATTTGGTGATTGGACGCGCCGGCAAAACTTGG
The DNA here is from genome assembly GCA_020205555.1 of Panax stipuleanatus. NCBI lineage: Eukaryota > Viridiplantae > Streptophyta > Magnoliopsida > Apiales > Araliaceae > Panax > Panax stipuleanatus. Next base: position 151,103,667 of record CM035118.1, read on the forward strand.
CATTAACATTAGTGCTAGGAGGGGATTTTAGTGCTTAAATCAATCACTTCGCACTTTTCCGGTAGAAAGACATGGCCAGTAAGGACGGTGGAGCTTCAAACCAGGAAAAGGCCAAGACTCACCCGACGACCCTGGTCAGGGCGTCGGTCAAAGACCGATTGGGACCTAGCAACAAGGAGGGCAATTCGGTGCAGGCCCAGTCGGCACGAAGGCAACTGTTTGTCCCCAGTCAACACACTCCGGTTCCCCAGCACACCCATGTGAAAGATAACCAGTCTCAGGCCTATGAACGACGGGGTAACGATCGGGTGTAGAACAGCAAGGACCAGCGTCAGTTTATTCTGTTGACAAAAATACAACAGAATAAGGACGCCATGCTGGCCTTGCGTCTCCAGCAAGAAGAACTGGAACTGCAGATGGCTAAGGTGGCTGGAGAACAGGAGGCCTCTTCGAAGAAGCGTAAGCATCGGAGCTGATCCAGATCGCCACGACGAGACGAGGTTGGAAAGAATGGGAACAGACATAGAAGCCACTCTCGGGAAAGGAGGAGCCGGAGAAGGAGTCGTTCTCCTGAGCGAAAGTCCGATCATCCGGGCCGATCGGGACAGGGGATGTGGATCGGATCTCCTAAATATGAGAGGGACAGGCACAGGCCTTACCCCCGTAAGGAAGAGACCGACCCCCTCGCCCGACGAGTTACGGAGTTGGAGAAGCTTCTGGCTGCAAAGAATCAGATGGGAACACCTTCGAGCTGTCACAGCTCACCCTTCTCACCCGAGATCAATCTGCTGACCCGAAGAAGAAAATGCCCCCTATGGAGACATTTGACGTGATGGGAGACCCTTATGATCATTCGGATTGATATAACAGGTTGATGACGTATTACGAGCATTCGGATGCCGCTTAGTGTCACATGTTTGCAACCACCTTGAAAAAGAGTGCCAGAGAATAGATGCGAACCTTGGCATCGGGAACAATCAGTTCGTGGAGCGATCTTAGGGAAAAATTCCATGCCCGGTTCGGGAGTAACAGGAGAAGGGGAAAGATCACTGCTTCTCTCATGCAGGTGAGGCAACGTTCGGATGAGACCTTCGGCACTTATGTCAAAAGGTTTCGGAAAGCTGTGAGATCGGTGGTAGAATTGAATTCACCCCAGGCTTGGGATTCTTCACAACAGGTTTAGATATAGGAAGGTCAAAGAAGCTGATGAAAGACCTCGTGATTAACCCACCCTCGGACCTGACTGAAGTCTTTCATCGGGCCAAAGGGTACATTGCCATTGAAGAGGCCATGGGAAACTTCAGACCCCACTCACACGATAAGTCCAAGGACAGAGACAAGCAAAACAACCAACGGTCAGACAATAATCAAGGGAGATCGGATAATCAGGGGAGGAAAAACTACAACAGCGGGGGATCGGGTAGTGGTCCGACCATCCTTCCCAAATAGAAGTGTCAACAAGGTTTACACCCCCCTCAATACCGATCGAACCAAGATATTGGAGGACATCAGGAACAAGCCCTTCTATGAGCCCTGTGCCACGAAGCCGAAGCCTGGAAGACGAAGCAAGAACAGGTATTGCCAGTATCATCAGAGTTCGGGCCATACGACAGAAGAGTGCCTGGACCTGGGCGATCTGATCGAGAAAAACATACAGAACGGGAAGTTGATTCAGTATGTGGCAGGTAGGAAAAATACCGGGGCGCAACCAAGAGAGGAAGATAGGGTTCAGGACCGAGAAACACAGCCAAATCAGGGTCAGTCTGCTTGGGGGGTAATTGATGTCATTTCAGGCGGTTCGGTAGGGCGTGTGACCGGTAGATGCAGTCCTATCAGTTGCAGGGTCCTCGGCAAAAAAGGACAAGGCTTTCCCGGGAACGATTATCTCTTTTTCAGACGAAGATTATCCCACTAACCCCATAGAATCACATGATGGGACATTGGTGATAACAGCTCAGGTCGGACCAGTGGATATGAAACGGATGATGATAGACAACGGATCCTCGGTCGACATACTTTACACACATGCCTATCAGCGGATGGACCTATAGGGGAAGAAGATGGAACTGGGGGGAGAAGGACCTTTGTATGGATTCAGTGGTGACCCGGTGTATGTATCGGGCACCATTGAACTGCCGGTCAGGTTCGGCACAGCTCCTTAGCAGGTGGAAGTTATGGTCAGATTCTTCGTTGTCCAGGTGGATTTGGCTTAAACGCAATATTGGAAAGACCGACCTTGGCAACCTTGCAAGCAGTCACGTCCATACCACACTTCAAAATCAAGTTTCCGACACCTAACGGGATCGGGGAGGTAAAAGGGGATCTGGACATTGCCCGAAGGTGCTATCGGAACACATTGATCTCTTCGGGGGTCGGGGTAAGTAAACAGAAACAGACAATGGCTATCGAGATGGAACCATTCACAGAAGGCAGTACAGAGCCGCTTGCCCTACCAGCAGAAGAAACAGAGGATATACAATTGATACCGGGGAACAAGGAGAAATTGATAAAGATTGGTTCGGGCCTATCAGAACCCTTCCGGACCGGGCTGATTAATCTCCTTCGGGCATACGCGGATATCTTTGCATGGGTACCTAGCGATATGCCCGGGGTGGACAAGTCAATAGCAGTACACCGGCTGGAAGTGGATCCCAGTAAGAAGCCCGTTATACAGAAGAGGAGAATTTTCGCCCCAGAGAGACAAAAGATCATCGATGAGGAAATTTTCAAGCTCCTAGAGGCGGACTTCATCTTCGAGATTGACTACCCGGAGTGGCTGGCGAATGTGGTATTGGTTCAAAAACAGAATGAGAAGTGGAGGATATGCATCGACTATAAGGATCTGAACAAGGCTTGCCCGAAGGATTTCTACCCATTACCCAACATCGACCAATTGATTGATGTCACTTCGGGATACGGCATGTTGAGTTTTATGGATGCTTTCTCGGGGTATCATCAGATCTCGATGAACAAAGAGGATATCCCGAAGACAAGCTTTATCACGCATCGAGCCATTTATGCGTACCGAAAGATGACCTTCGGACTACTCAATGCGGGGGCCACTAACCGGAAGATGACCTTCGGGTCCAACAAGCCATTAAGTTTCGATTCAAGGCCACTAACAATGAGACCGAATACGAAGCCATTCTTACCGGACTTAGATTGGCCCGGAGCCTAGAGGTACAGAAGATAGTGGTTTACACAGCTGGTGGTTAAGCAGATATCGGGGGAATATGAAGCCCGGGGGGCTCGAATGGCGAAATACCTGACAGAGGTAAAAGACAGACTCTCATACTTCAGTTCGTACCGCTGTCTAGGGATTGATCGGTCAGACAACACAATAGCAGACTCCCTAGCCCAACTAGCTACAACCGAAGCAAGCTCTTTCACCGGATCGGTATATTTGGAAGTGTTGGATAAACCTAGTGTTCAGAGGGTGGACGTACTAGCCTTGGATCGGCTTGACTGTTGGCTCACACCATATATCTCATACCTGGAAGATGGGGTTTTGCCTTCGGATCGTATGTACGCCAGGAAAACCAGACAGGAGTTCCAACTTTGTTCTTATTGACGGGGATCTGTACCGAAGGGCGTTCACTTCTTCATTGCTTAAGTGTCTGACACCTTCGGAAGCCGAGTACACACTCGGGAAGTGCATGAAGGAATATGTGGGGATCACATGGGGGCCAAGTCATTGGCTTACAAAATTCTAAGGCAGGGGTACTATTGGCCTACCATATTCCAGGAAGCAAATGACTATGTCAAAAAATGTCCTAAATGCCAGTTAAATAGTTTTATCCCGTATCAGCCTCCCGAGGAGTTGTATTCGGTCTTATCCCTGGTTCCATTTGCTATGTGGGGAATTGATATCTTGGGACCATTGCCGAAGGCCAAGGGACAGGCCACTTTTGTGATCGTCGCAATCGACTACATGACAAAGTGGGTAGAAGCCAAACCGTTACAAAAGATTACCGAACAGGAATGTCTTAAGTTCTTCAAGGAGTATGTTGTATACCGGTTCAGCATTCCTATGGTCCTGGTCTCGGACAATAGCAGACAGTTTGTGGGGACGAAATTTGAAGCTTTCCTGGAGGAGCTCGGCATCCAACACAGAAAGACTTCAGTTGCCCATTCTCAATCAAATGGACAAGTAGAAGTCACCAATCGAGTTCTGCTCAATGGAATTAAGCGGAGGTTGGATGAACTGAAAAGGCGTTGGCCCGAAAAACTACTCAGTGTTCTATGGGCATACCGGACTACACCAAGAACAACAACGGGAGGCTCACCTTTCAGATTGGCTTATGGGACAGATGCACTAATACCAGTCGAGATCGGGTCTCCTACCCTTCGGGTCAGTCAGTACAAAGAGTTGTATAACGATGACGACTTACGACTAAACCTAGATCTGTTGGAAGAGGTTCGGGACTCGGCACTGATGAGGCTAGCTATCTACCAAAAACGAACAGCCCGACACTACAACCAAAATGTGAAGCAAAGGAGATTTGAGATCGGGGATTTGGTACTTCGGGAAGCGGAGGCATCTATCCCCCAGAATATGGGCAAGTTAATGCCGAACTGAGAGGGTCCTTATGAAGTGACTGAAGTGCCGAAGCCTGGAACTTATCGGCTTCGAGCACTAGATGGTACAGAAGTAAAGAATACATGGCATGCTGGAAGACTTAGAAAATATTATCAGTGAGAAGTTATGTAATTCTTTCTTTTGACTTATGCAAATTACTTCATTTATCAATAAAACAATATGGATTTCTCTTCGGAAAATTTGTTGTACTTCATTTATATTCTGAATTTTTACAAAACCCATCGGACTAGAGATGAACAGAGTCGATCAGAAAAGTTATGAACAACTTAACTGGCCGGACAAGTTACACACAGATCCGATCGGGCAAACTACAACGGAAATAAAGAAGACAAAAAATTACAATGGAGAATCCTAAAAAACAACTAAGGGTCAGAGGCTTTATCCTTGGCCGGAGGAGCTTCATCCTCAGCATCGGGAGCTTTGTCCTCGGCTGAAGGAGCTTCATCTATAGCATCGGGAGCGTCGTCCTCGGCATCAGCTCCCTCTTCAGCATCAGACTCTTCGTCTAAAGAATCAAGGATAGCAGAATCCAGACCGGCAACTGTCAACTTACCTTTAGCCCATTCCCGATGAGCTCCATAGCCTTCAGCAAACTGGGCCATGATAGTGACATGGAGTTCGGAGGACTCTTCGTATTCTTTGACAGCTTGCCGCCCAGCTTCAGCACATTCTGACCTCAAAGCTGCATTCTCCCTCATCAGCACCATCTGTTGGGAATGCATTTCAGACATTTTGCTCTGGAGGATCAAAAGGGCATTCTGCTGATCCAGATCTCTCTCCTTCAGAAGATCCCTCTCTTCGAGGAGCTGCTTATTATAGTTGTCAAGACCCACGAACTCCATCTGCAATGTATAAAGCTGCTTCTGGAGTTCGCCGGCCTGACGACCAGCCTCGCTGCGGGTGTCGGCATGCAGATCCTTTTCCTTTGCCAATGCAGAAGATAAATCCCGAACCTCAGCCCCGAGCAACTCCACTTCGGACCGAAGCTGGACTTCATTTCGTGTAGCTTTGGCAAGAGGTGGGATGGCTCGGGTAAGAATAGCATTGGCCTGCAGTAAAGGAGTCTTGTGTGTTATTTACAACATAACAGGATAATCAAAGTACATTAGTTGTGGCTCTCGGGAATACCTGACACTGGGCTTTGATGTAGGCAACCAAGAAGCCCTCCGAGGTATGCCCTTTGAACCTAGCATCGTCTCCGGGCAGCTTAAAGTGTTCAAGCTGTTCAAAGGGGAATACTTCGAAAGGGCTCTTTGGCCAAAAAGTTGAAGGAGGGGACCCCTTAGACGAACCGGCCTCGGTGGAAGGACCAGCTTCGGTAAAGGAACCAACCTCGACAGACGGATGGCAGGAAGGAGTATGGACAGCAGCGGGAGAAACCGGGGTAATCTGAAGATCAGGCTCATCCACCAACTTCAATTTTGATCTCTTGAGACGAGGTTCGAGAGCTTCCTCTTCGCTTTCCTCAGGATCCTCAAGGACAGTTACATCGAGAAGTGGAAGAGGAGCTGACTTCAAAACCTTCGGTTTCGAAGCCGATGGCTTGGGGGCCTTGGTCAAGACCCTCTTCTTCCCCTTCTTCAGAACTGCCACCTTCTCGGCAGCGTACATCTTCACGACATTCTTGCCTTCGGCATGGGAGGAGCCTGCAGAGAGCTCGGCAATTGGGATCGTCTCCCCTTCAGCCGCGTCATCCCCGAGGGGCAGAAGGATCGGACCGGACCGAACGGGGAGGGGTAAGAGACTCATCAGCACCCTTCGGCTTGAAAATGGTCACTGCAAATGGAAATTACACACATCAGAAATCACAACAAGACAAATCAGAAAGAAAAAAAAAGACAAGTGAGATCGGGATTGAATGCTTACATCCATGCTTGTACAGCCAGACCTCATTGGCTAGAGTATCCAGGCTCCACATGGTCTTCTTCACCTTCCAGTAGAAGGTTCGAAACTCATCCCTTCGGGCAGTTGGGAAGGTGGTCACTTTCACGATGGTATCATCGGGAGACGACCAGTTCGGGAGGAGCTGCAAATCCGTCCCCTTGACGTACATCCACTGATTGTGCCATCCCTTGTTGCTAGAGGGGGTTCTGGCAAAAGTGGCTCGGCCAGAGACTCGGTTCAGCTGACGAAAACCGAGCTCCATGGACTTGCCGATCGAGAATAATACGAAAAAAAAAGTCAAGACCGGGGGTGATCCCTAGTTCTTGACAGATGACGATGAAGCTTACTAAGTGAATATACGACTTCGGCACAAACTGTGCGAACCCGATCCCCACAAAACAGAGAAAGGACACGATGAACTCGTGAAGTGGGAAACGGACCCCGTACCTCAGAGCATATGTTAGGACGGCCACCCACTTGCCTTCGGGGCGCCAGAATATCCTCTCCTCGAGCCTTGGCACCCGAAGCTTGTACTCTTGAGGAATGTTAAAAGTTCCCGAGCGTCAGAAAGTTGGGTTGGAGTGAGGGTGGATTTGGTGTTGATATGGGAGAAATCCTTCTCGGAACGGTAGGCGGTCCGAATTCCGGCTTCAGTGTCATCGGTGGTGCCACCAACAGGAGCTTTCGGCAAATCGACCGGCACCAGATTGGTGCTGGCGATAGTCACAGCGGCGGTAACATCAGTAGAAACAAGGCCCGTCTCCGCAAGGGGGGTCAAATCGGTAGTGGAAGGAGTGGCAGGAACACTGGAATCGGCCATGGGAACAGAGAAGTGTTGAGAATAAGATGATTTGAGGTTGGGAAGGGCTTAATCGGAGTAGGAGAACTCTCTCGCCGGAAATCGTACTTGCCAGAAAAAGTTTTTGAAATGAGCTTAGAAAAGAAGAGTTCGTAAAAAGTAACAGTTGTGACAAGGAGGGGGTATTTATACTGATCGCTGCACGAATCTCGAGAGGCGGCTAATAATGGCGTCGGCCTGTTCATTTCTGGGGTAAAGTGTACAGCATTAAATGGGTCAGTTGGATTACCCATGCGTCTCTTCAAATCTCTTCTTAAATATTCCATTAAAGGCTTATTGTAATGAGAGACTGGGGGGCAATGTTCGGATATAATCCACAGACCCCTACATGGACTGAAGGCCTGGGCCGAGAAGGGGTCATCAAGCCCAATGGGCCGAAGCCAAACCTGGAGTAGCAGAGTTCGGGATCGGGTATCCGAGTTCTTTGGGCCGGAACCCAGACCCAACTGGTGATGTCTGAATCGGGCATCCTAGTCCATTGGATTGGAGCCCAGACCAACATGATGGCGTTCGGGGTCGGACTACCGAGCCATTCGGGCCAGAGTCTAGACTAGATTGATGATGATCGAGATCAGATTACCAAGCCCTTCGGGCAAGAGTCCAGACCAGTATATAAGGCCCATACCGAAGGGTCATTCCTCGGATGGAGTCCGGAGCAACAAGGAGTCTAAATGGTTAAAGACTCGAACCCTAATCATATCTACACACCAACTCCTATAAGGCAAGTGGTTGGATAACTACCAATTGGCACTTTTAAAAGAGATTGCGTTGGACCCAAACAATGGTAACTGTCATGTTTAGGAGTCCTAATCCGACTGGGACATGGACTCTTGAGGCGGTGAGAATGGTTATAAATATAAGGCTTGACCTAATGGTAACAGGTAATACCCACTTGAGTACTAAATACTATTTTCTCCATTGTTAAACCTTGTGACCAGCCTGTATTCATTCTCATACCGGAGCTATCCCCCGGCGGCCCAAGCCGTCAAGCCCCGTTTGTGACGTGTTATTCTGCAGGTTTAGGAGCGTGGATTTGGTGATTGGACGCGCCGGCAAAACTTGGCATTAACACTAATAAATAAAAAAAAGGAACGAGTTAGTTGAACCAGAATAAACGGTAAATAATAAAATCGGAAGAGTAGAATAGGATTACCAAGTAAAACAGAGAGTATATATTTTATATGCACAAACAAATAATTGGTAATGGAAACTATTTAATTGAACCAGAGTACAGGGAAATCGAGAAAATAGAGGTAATTACTGAAAAATAGCTCTAGGTAGAGACTATTTTACCCGGCGGCGTTTTTATCAGCTGCATCAGAATCAACTGGAGGCGAAAATGAAGAAGATTCAGGTTCCGATGCCATCGATCGCCATTTTAGGTTAGATTTGAGCTTTCCTCTATGAAATCTAGAGCTCGAGAACCGCGGATTATAGGAAATTAATGGCGTTATAGGGTACGAAACAGCTAAAATTCGAGCTGAACACACCATCCTCAATCTATAAACCCCCACTTTTTTCTCTCGCTACAATATCAAATTGTTTATATGACTTTGGGTTGAGACGAGAGGGAATCGACATTCGGTGAAGTTTAGGCGCCACCGGTTCTTTTAACGAAGTGTATGGTGGTTTGCTACGTGTATAGAGAGAATTGGTTCCTTTGAGGCAATTTTGTTTTCGGAATTGAGAAATACTCCCAAGCAGTAGTAAAATTCTTGTGGATTCCAAAGGAAAAGTCCAAATTGGAACAAATTGTTACACATTATTGGCGGGTAAAGGCCGTCTCACTGCGTAGTAGTGTAGGACCAAATACATTTATGATTTATCCTGTTTTGGTTTCCAATGTTTTCAGCTCTACTCTCTTTAAAAAAAATAATACTAATAATAATCTTTTCTATTTTCAATTGAGAATTACTCTCCTTTCGCTCCTCCCACAAAAAAAAACTGTCTAGTTTAATTTTATAAAGTTGATGTTTGGTTTAACGCATCTTATTGTGTTTTAACCAAGTTCAAAATATATTATTTTGATCATTATTATTTTCGTAATACAATGATATATTGTTTGTTATAAGTTAATCCATAATGAAAGGGTTGATCTTGTAATTCTTCGTTTGTGAAGATGTTTTATTAAGTGCTTATTTTATTTTTTTTATTGAGGGCGGGTATAAACTTGTGCTCGATAAATAGTTGTTCATACGTTGATAATGGATGTATGAATTCTAGTTAAGGGAGGATGTATGGTGAATTTTCTTGGATCGTTGATGCAGGAGGATCTGAATCCGATAATACTTAGTTAGAGGGTCGGTGCAATAATAACGGGTATGGTTGACTTCGGAGTCGGACGTTCGGCTCAATTGACTTAATTTCGGAATTATCAACTTCGGGACAGGTGTTCAAATTCGTGGTGAACTCCTTCGGGAATGGCGTCATGACTTCGTTAAAATGAGATTGACCTTATTATTATTATTATTATTATTATTTAATTCTTTTATGGTAATAGTATTTTATTAGATAGTAAATCTTATATACTGTTATTTAATTAATTAAAATATAATTATTAGGAGTTTATTATTAGTTAGTAAATCTTTATATTGTTACACAATTAATTAAGATATAATTATTAGGAGTTTTTACATAATAGGACTTTGTTATAATTATTTGTTACTTCCTCCGTCCCAAAATAATTGCTCAGTTTTGACTTTTTTTAGTCAAATTGTTTATTTTTAAAATTCATAATTAAGCATGTATAAATATATTTTTAACATTATAAAAATTGGTAATAGTAATAAATTGTATATACTTTTTTTGTTATAACCTCTTCACCTATATTTTAGCAAAAATGGTACAAAAAATAATTTTAAAAAATAGTCAATTTGACCAAAAAAAGTCAAAATTGAGCAATTATTTTGGGACGGAGGGAGTACCTATTATGAGTTTATTTGAATAATTATAGGAATTTTGTTATGTTTTGATAAGGAAGTCTTACAGCTATAAAACCCGCCTTATGGATTTAATTTTAAATGGTGAAACTTTGGTTTTGATAAATATAATTTACACATTAGAGAGATTTCTTTGTGTTTAGGGCAATTCTTTTGCTTCTTTTGTATGTGAATTTGTTGTTACCCTATCCCGCAGGATAATAGTTATTCTGTCTGGTGTCAATCGCCTGAATTTCATGAGTGAATAGAATTATTAAAAAAATATTATTCAATCTATTCTAAAATTAGAGATACATTTTTATTTGTTAGAATCAATTAGTAAAATCTTAAAACTCAAAATTGATATGAAGTTATTTAGTTTTAATACAAACAAATATAATGATTATAATTTTCAAAAAAAAAAATAATGATTATAAACTAAATATAAAATATTACTAATTATCATACTTGTCGTTTTCAAAACATGAACAAAACTATATATTTCATGAATTAATTCTAAAAAGTAAAAATACATTTCTAATTTTGAAACAAAGATAATATATTTTATTTTTAATATTAACAAGGTTCAAATCCCTCACCAAATTATAAAGTGTGTGACGCTCTTTATGACTTGGATCATCTTCTAATTATAAAGTGGTTGGAGGTGTTGACTTAAGTGGTGTAATTTAATCACAATTTTTTTTCTTTTGCACTTATAAATAATTAATATTTTGTCCTTTTATATTAATCTGTTTGTCTTTTTATTTAATTCTTCAAATTTTACAAAAATTTATTTTATTTTATTTAATTTACACAAGCAACACTTCTGTCATTGGGTGCTAATTCTTATAATTTATAGATTCAAATCTTACTCGTAGATTATTCACATTTAAAAGAATATTTTAGAATTGAGTTGTAATACAGTAATACGGATCCAATTATCATGAAATTAATTTATAGTAAATTGGTTATGTGACCAATACAGTATTGACACGCAGAGGAAGAGATCTCCCGTTTATATGTTGTATTAATTAATTAACTAAAATTAATTTCATGCTAATCATTTTGAAATAATACTATTGGTTAATAAACGGAAAAATACCAAATAAACCTTTTTGTTGTTGGGTGCAACCAAACAAAACCTTATGCACCCTTTCCAAGGTTTAGAAACCCTAATTTATAACCATCTTATAAATACCCAGCAACACAATGAATTAGGTACATAGCTGCGATTTGCGAGGCTGCGCCTCCTACATATATTATCTTCAGCGTTCTTGTAGGTTTTATTTTGTATTTATTTTCTTTAGATTTTGAAATAATCAAAGAGATCGCTGTGACGACTCAATGAAATTCAAGCTCAACAGACCGGAATGCAGGTTTCTCTATTTTGTGAGAACTTTGCGGTGTCGATAACCCCGCTGAACTGAGCGATCTCTAATTTTCCTCTTCTATTCGTTATGTATACTATTACATTTATGTTTATGTGTGTGATATTGTGTTTTTAATTAATTTTTGTTTCTCCTGTTAATGGGAAATGAAGATTGCGATGACGATAGCTAAGCTCCCTCTTCTTAATTTGAAGTTGAGGACACTCGCTGGCAGAATCGAACCACTATAACAACGCCACTACTGAGTAATCTATTTCCCCAACTTTAGATTTGACTAATTGTTTTGTTATGTTTAATCCCTTGAGTTGAATAGAAATGTCGATGAGGATGAAGCAATAGTTCAAATAATCCAACACTTGGACTGAGAAATTCAATTTTCAAGTGAAGATAACGAGCTTTCTTCTGAATTGTATGTGTATGTATTTTATTTTACCGCTCAGGTTTAACGCCATTTTTTCTTCCGTTGCCTTTTGTAAATCTATTATTGTCTTTTTTCTTTTTAAATATCTTCCTTGGGTATGTAATTCGACCTTTGAGTGTTAATCCACTAAACTAATCATCAGGTGATGAAAGATAAATTAAATCTTAGGACACCATTTCCTGTAGTTGTGGATAGATAACTAATTTATATTGTATTTTCATTCATTTGATATACCAAGTATTAAAATGGAGGCTTCAAAGCTTCCATATTTTCTGCAATTATTATTATTTGTTTCTTCGGGGCTATTAGGTTTCTGTGGTCTAAACGTGTTTTGGGAAAATTTAACCTTGCAATGTAGCCACAAGACGTAATAAATTTTTAATTTGCGAAATTGACTTATAATTCACCGTATAAACGTGATTCAAATGAATACATCAATCACTTTCAAATACTTCGATTTGTATTTATATTTTATGCTCTTCGGTCATCAAAATGCTATTTATATATATACTTTTAAATTCAAAAGTAATTCATTTTATTTAGTTTTTAAAATAAATAAATATTGTACGTGGTGGTAACACTGTTCAACATGTTTACAATATTATAATTGTATTTAAGATTAAATAAAATAATATTAATTTTATATTTAAATTTAAAATTTTTAAATACGACTTTATAAAATCAAATTTATTTTCATATTTTAAAATAAGCTACCGAACCGAAGTTATTAAGTTTTACATCTCGTAAAAATGCCACAGGAGTTTAATAAGAGTAGAAGCACTAGGGCAGCAAATAGTCGTATTATTAGAGTTTAATAAGAGTAGAAGCACTAGGGCAGCAAATAGTCGTATTATTAGTATTTATGGCCCTTTGAAAAGCAACTTATTTTCTACTTGATTACAACAAAAAATCACTTCTGTAACAGAATAAGATTTTTATAATTTAATTTAAATATTTATTGAATTAAATAAATATTTTTTGATGATTTAATTATTGATTGAAATAATTAATTGATGAATTGTGGTAGATTAATTTAATTATATGCGTTACATTAGTTAAATTAATATGGAGAATTTTTTATATTTAAAGTATGTATTTAATTGAGCTTATTTGATTAAATAAATTATTTTAAAAAATATAATGTTAGTATAATTAATTTAATAATTAACTAGAGATTTAATGAGTTGACATAATTAATAAATGTGAATTTTAATTATGTGACTATGTGAATTAATGTGAAATTATTTTATTTTATTTAATTGATTAATTAGAAGTGTGACAATTAATTATATGACAAGAAGTTGATTAAAATAATGAGACTAGAGGAATAAGAAGAAAACTAAACGTGGCCTTATGGGAGGTTGGTGCAGTTAACCCATTACGGGATTAACTGACCGTTTACTTATCAGTACGTATTATATATTATATAACTTATATATTATATCAGCATTTAGTTTATACTATATACGAACATCAGAGAAAATATCGGAGAGAAAAAGAGAGAGAGTAAGAGAAGAATCGATTTGAGGAGTCTAAGTTTATATCATCAAACAGAGTTAGCAAGAGTAAATTCTTAACCCAGTTTAAATTAAGTTTTCAAAGTTTTTCATTTACGTACTTTGAAGTTCTCTGTGAAAATTTAAATTGTGATTAAGGCATGAATTGATGTTTTATGTGTTACTAAATGATTAGAACATGATTTATACCATCTAAGTATGTTTAAAACGATCAAATTTATGAAGGCATGCTTTAATTTGAAATTCAAAAGTCTCAGAGCATAAAATTATATATATAGCCTTACGTACAAATTAAATGCTTAAAGTCGATAATTATGTTCATAACATGTTTTAAACCATATACGCATGATTTATAATTATGTTTTAATTGGGTTTTCAAAAGTTACAGAGTATGAAAGTTGTATATATGACCCTTATGTACAAATTTACATGTTTTAATCGTTTATTAAACTCTAAATTGATACTTGAATATGATTATGCATGTTTAAACGAACAAAACGGAATTGAAACAGACGGATTCAGTGTTATAACGAATCTGTAACGTTGAATTTCATGAGTTTTCTTCAAAACTTACAAAATATTAAAAACAGTGAAATTTAATGCTTTAATTTGTGTAATTATATGACCTAAGTGTTAGAATTACGCTAGAAACATTGTATGATGTTTCTGTGAAATTTATATTTCATGGGTAACTGTAATAATCATCGTATTTGTGTAAGTTGAAATTAATTGGGCCTTACTGTGTGTTCTTCGCGAACTACAGTAACTGAGTTTACGTCGCAGCGCGGCCGTGCTGTTTTAAGGCACACTTGGAACGCTCCCACGCCGCTCCAAAGAACAATTGGAGCGCAGCCGCGTCTGTCCTGTAGAATTTTAGAAAATTTTTACGAAGTGTTCAAAGTTCCTAAATGTGTTTTAAAACTTAATGTAATGAACATGAAAACATGTTAAGCATATAATAAGATACTATTAACTTACATTATGTGAATAATTAGTAAGTTAATTTCATAATTTAAACCGTTATTTGTAAAATCTAATAACGTGTTCAAAGACCAATGTTGTGATTCGATGAGTATATCGAATTTATGATTAATGGGTATTATGAATGTATTGATACGTAGGATTTAATAAGGAACGTAAATTAATTGTAGCTTGTGCAAGAGACAAGTTTCTTAAACTCAAACCTTTAAATTGAGTGTTCTAAACTTAAGTTTTACTCTTATTGAGCAAGTTCCTTAAATTCTAAATTATTCATTGATCAAGTCATAGAATTGTATTTTATATCGAGCAAGTTCTTGTTCTTAATTATTCAAGTTCAAGATTTCATATGAGATATTATGATTCTTTTAAAGTCTTATTTCAGTTATACAATACTTATTCAATTGTATACTCTTGAAATTTATTATTCGAATTGAACATCAGTTTATTGTTGAACCTTGTAAGACTAGCGAACTCTTATTGATTCGACTAGTCCATAGTTGATGAACGTTCTAAATTCCAGAACTATTATTGAGCTTATCCAAACCAAACTTTCTTTGGTGCGGACTCTGATGTCAAACTGAGATGAACAACCCTGTTATAGGGGATTATTTACGCTTTAGCGTGAGATATTGTGCACAGTATGGTACTAAGGGCTAATCCCCCTAAGTACGAGAAGTAGAGTCCATAGTTTTATGACTGTTAAAGGTTTCAAGTATAAACACTTGACAACCTAGGATATAGTTCAAGGTCTTATGACCCTCAGAAGTTTTTTTGATTCTCGTTATTAATTCTTGATTCGAAAGCCGAGTTTTCTTATTCAAAAGTTTTTGATTCACTTGCATTTTATTATATTGTTGTTATATTATTATACTTGTGGACAATCGTACTCACTCTTACGTAATAATAACATTGCAGTTAAGAATGAAAGATCTGACGAGCCTTCCACTAGCAAAGGTAAGGGCAAAGTCAACAAGTATTGAAGACTTGTTGTTTTATTGTTAATGTTTATTAAGACCTATGTTAATGTTGTGTAAGACTTATTATTTGTTTATGTTTTCACACAGATGTTTAAGGTTAGTATAACCTGGGATTGATGTATTTATATTCAGATGTTGTAACCCCATAAGAGGAGGAATTTATTTCTATCTATTTATTGGTTTTCATTCATTATGGGTAGATAGACATATAATATTTGTACAGTGAATACTAAATTCCGTAAAAATTGAAGTACCCGAATTTGAGAGTGTCATAACTTCTATTTTTAAGATAAAGCCCCTCAACTCCCTCTAAAAACTATAATGAGATACCTTAATTAATTATATATATATATATATATATATATATATATATAAATCCCAATTGTAAAATTTATGAATATTAACTTTTATATATTATTATTTTATATTTACCCTTAAAAATAATAATGTGTTAGTTTAGTAGTAGTTGCATATTAATAAAATTATGATGATTGATTTAAAAAGATTGTATTATTTTATACTATCAATAAAAAAGATACTCCATCCGTTCCAAAAATAAAATTGAAAATAAGAAGCCCTAATTACAAATTTAATTTGGTTAACTAAAAGAGTCAACTTTTTTAATAATTAATGTATATGACATAATATTTTCAAGTTTTTTTTATTTTTATTATTATACCACGCTATTAAACAACTTATTATTTTTAAAAGCATATAATAAAAAAAAATATATCATTAATGTGACTAATTTTGCAAATGAGACTTCCCTTATGTAACGGAGTGATTAATTCTTTGGTAGAATAGGAAAGAAGAAGAGAGTATTGGTATCGTTTCAAAATATTCTTACAAAAAAAGGTGAGTATATTTTATACAAGTAGATGTTTTCCGAACTTTCGGTGAGGGATTGTTGTAGCCTGTAGGACCCTTGTGGCCCAAACTTGTCATTTCAACACTATTGGCTTAGAGGGACCCAAACATACATATGCAGGAGTGAGTGCACGCACATGTCAGTTGGGCCAAGAAAATCAGGTATCAAGTTGAATTTGTGGGATGGGTCCAATTACAGTTTAGTCAAGTTGATTCTTGGATAGTGGGTGTAGCATGTGCAAGTTGTATATTGTGCCCTAGATTCATGACATTTTCTTTTGATGCAGTTGCAATTTCATAACTTATTTTTCTTTAAGAAAATACCTTGTTTTTAGTTAAGAAATAAGAATAAATAGGACTCTGATATATATAATTTCATACAATGCTGGAAATCTCCAATTCAATAGTGAATTTAGATTGGGTAGATAATTTGTCATCTTCTAATATTGTACTTATGATAGTTGTATAATTCCTCAAGTTGCACAAAGCTTTAAGTGTTTCAAGATATAAGATTATTATTAATTTTTTGAAATTAATTTAAAATATTTTTAAATTTAAAATTGGCATGAATTTTATTTAATTTTAGTAAATACAATAAAAAATAATATTATCTCAATTTTGAGTTAAAAAATATGTTAATTTAATTTTTAAAAATTAATAATAATCTTATACTCCATCTGTTTCTAAAAGATTGTCGTTTAAGGTTAATTCACATAGATTAAGGAATGTAATTAATACGTATTGAAAATACTATACTACCCTTATTAATTGTCTCAACCAATTATTAGCTTTGTAAATTCCAAAAAGGAGTACTCTACTACTCCCTCCGTCCCTTAATTTAAGACTTTTTAGAGTTATGTCAAAGTATTAAGAAATTAAGAAAATAATTGTATAACATTAAATATAATATCAAATCTCTATATTGTTCTTGTATTGAAAAAAGAGATTGTTATTTATTGGGCAAAAAATAGTGAGATAACCAAAGTTATATTTAATACTTGGGGTAATATTAGAAACTAAGAAATTAATGCTTACTTGAAATTCTAAAACGTCATATATTAAGGGACAAATTTTTTTCTCTAAAACGTCATATATTAAAGGACGGAGGGAGTATTTTTTTCTCCAAAAAAAACTTACAACTACTATTCTACTTTGATTATAACATTGAGTTGAATAAGAAGCATTGAAAAAGGAAGAAAACTTTATAAATAAGAGAAAACTTTAAATAAGGGTAAAACAGAGAAAAAATAGTTATACCTCCCTCCGTCCCTTAATATAAGTCGTTTTAGGGGGTGTTTGATAAAATTGAATGAATCTGAATCTGAATCTGAATGAGCTGAATCTAAATGAAAAAAGTTATTTGATAATTAACATGTCTAAAACATCTGAATGATATAAATTTATTATTTTACCCCTTTGAAAAAATTCAAAGTTGTTGTAAATTTATTTAATATTACTTAATATAATATTTAATATTTTTTTTAATTTTTTTACTTTATGCAGCTGCTCATTTAGCCATTCAGCCAAAAAACTATGACTTAGTCATTTAGCTCAATCATCTGACTGATTCAGCCATTCAGACGATTTTTTTTCAAAACAAACGCACTTAATGGTTGACCGATTCAGCCTTTCAGATGTATTCAGTACTAAACAAACAGCCCCTTAGAGTTGTGCACAAACATTAAGAAAATAATTGTATAGCATTAAATATAATATCAATTGTCTATATTGTTCTTGTATTAAAAAAAGAGAGTGTTATTTATTGGACCAAAAATAGTGAGAGAACCAAAGTTACACTACCTCCGTTCCTTAAAAAGTGTAGTTTTAGCAAAAAAAAAAATTATTCCTTAAAGAATGCAGTTTTAGGAACCCAAAGTCTTCTTTTTCCAAATATACCCTTGTTTTAATTAATGCACTAAATGGAGAAGTTAATGCATTAAAGGAAGAGAAAGGTCAGCTTTGTCATTTTATCCCACTTATTGATTTGTGTGCTTTTTGCTAAAACTACACTCTTTAAGGAACGGAAGTAGTATTTATTACTTAGAGTAATATTGAAAATTAAGCAATTAATGCTTACGTGAAATTATAAAATGTCTTATATTAAGGGACAAAAATGCTTTCTTAAAACGTTTTATATTAAGGGACGGAGAGAGTACTTTGTATTGATAAACTCAAAACGAAATGTTTTTAGAAATAAAAATTACTTTTTAAAATGATAATCTTTTAAGAACAGAGGGAGTAATTTGTAAGAGATGAAGAACCTGAAAAAAAATTATAAAAAAGATTTCAATATCGCAATAGGCGCATGTAGCTCCGCGTCTATTTATGTGCGCATCACTTTCAAATTTCAATTTTCAATTTTCAAAAGCCAATAACTCCTACTTTTAAGAGTTCCTGGTCAAAGTTTTCATTTATCCACTTCAACTTATATAACTGATATTACAATACAAAAGGCTGTGAAATTAAAATTAAGATTTTATTTCCCTCCTTTTTTTTTGGGTCTTATTTTTTGTCTCATTTCATATATTAATGTCGGGATGTGTTTATTTATTTAAAGAATTATATCGACCGATATACTTATAACCAAAAAAGAGATAAGAGATAATTAAAAGATTTGTAGTCAGATAGCTACATAGCACAAGCCAAAAAGGAGGCAGCCATTTTTTCAACACTGAACCGGTTTTCATGATTATGGTGTTGAAAGTGAGGTGCATAATTAATGAGTAATTCTCTCTCATCTCATCCCGACTAGTGCGCCTCCCTCCCTCTCTCTTTACTTAATATTAGTGCAGGTTACGGTTCCTCAACCCACTTATTCTCTCTCTCTATCTATATATATATATATATATATATATATATATATATATTCAAACCCTCAATCTGTTATTATTCCCATTAACTCCAACAATTTTACCCACCGATCCAAAAATGCAACCCAAAATTTTCTACGTCTCTCTCATACTTGGCTTCTTGATCTCCGGCAGTTCATGGGCATTTAACACCGGTGGCGGCGGACGAAAGATGGGCTCGGCTGCTTCAAAAGGTGCTACAGGCTCAGGACATGGTTCTAACTGGGACTATAACTGGGGCTGGGCTTCAACCCCAGAAAGCGGATGGGGCTACGGCTCGGGCTCAGGCCGCTCTCCTAGTGGGTTTGGTAAGGGTTCTGGCTATGGGTTTGGTTCTGGAAGTGGGTCAGGCTCTGGTTATGGTTATGGGTCGGGCAGCGGTGGCGCTCGTGGGGGTGGATATGGGTCTGGAAGTGGTTCTGGAGGAAGTGGTGGTGGTGGTTCTGGTGGGTCTGGCAGCCGTTCACCATCAGTTAATAGGGACAGGAACAACCATGGTTGATAAATTATAAATTGGGTTGGAGTTTATAGTACGTATAATTAAATTAATCAGCTTATTTTGTTTGAGTTTGTAATTAGTGTATTAATATGCTATAATTAAATAAATAGCATATATATAGTTTGGGATCCGCTTAACATGAAATTCATTTCATGTTAAGTTTACTTAATATCCAATATGACACACAGAGGGAACGAATGATCTCTCCGCTTGTCGCCATTATATTGGATATGAAGTGAACCACTCCCTATAATTTGATAAGGACCGCCTGGACCGGAGTACGGATAAGTTGTAAGGTGTATAATGTATTCTACTTGTTCTCTTCTGTGATACTCCTACTATTATCAATGTATAACTAACGATTAGTATTATCAATGTATAACTAACGAGCGAGCGAGAGTGGTTATTTCTCTTTTTGATCACGATGAAGAAGACAAGAGAATTAATGAAGGCCTCATGTAAAATGAATGGTGTTGTGTTTAATCCACCAATGTAATTTTCTATATTTACTTGCTTTTAAATTCATAAAAGGGTTGGATTTGATTCTTAACTTTAAAATAGTGTTGTAGGAGTAGTGCATAGTGTTAGTAAGATAATTTAGTTTTGAATTAATATTAAGAAGGGACTTTAACAGTACTATATAATAATTAGAAAGTAATTACACAATCAGTACATTCACAAAATAATTACAAAAATAACGCAATAAATTCAAATTATTCAATTTCACATTAATAAGAAAACTTAAAATCAAGGCTGCCATAATTAATAATTCAAATTCAAATATTTGAGATCTAACAACAAAACAAATTCAAAATTCAAAATTCAGAATTCAAATCAAAAGGATGAAAAACCAAAAATTATTTTTTCGTCATCTTCCTCCCTCGTCATATTCATCCTCCATCTTTTCCGGCCAATGGAGCTGCCACTTTTCCTCCGTACTCTCTCTCATCCTATCTCTCACCACCAAATTCAACGCTTCAGCTACTTTTCCTCTAGTCTTCAACAAAAACATGCAATATATATCACTGTTAATTTTAAAGAGAGAAAAAAAAAAAAAAAACTAACTTGAATGGCTTTGCGGTAGGTGGGAGAGAAGAGAGTAAAAGGAATAGAGAAGAATCCTTCACTAACAATCATATATTCTTTCATTAAATTCTCAGTCCACTCGCATGGATCAAAGCTCATCAACTGCTTCACTATTAACTCAAATGTAATCTTCTCTATCACTGTTAACGCCAATGAGAAGAAGGAGAAGATTCGCCCTACAAACATAAGTTTGAAAACACATAGATGTAATTTTTACTGTTTTGAAATTTTTTATGACTATTTGGTTACCCACAAAAACTAAAATGGTTACCTTTATATGAAGGTTTGGTTACCAACTGCACTATGAAAAAATTGCAGGTATAGATGTTGATTGGTTACCTTGGTATGAAGGTTTGGTTACCTTGATATGAAGGTCTGGTTACCTTGGTATGAAAGTTTGGTTATCAAATGTACTATGAAGGTAACCTAATAAAATTGAATTGGTTACCTTGGTATTAAGGTTTGACTACCAACTGCATGAAGGTTTGGCTACCAACTGCATCACATTCAAAATAAATTGGTAACCTACTAAAACTGAATTGGTTACCTCTGTACGAAGGTTTGGTTACCAACTGCACTATGAAAAAACTGCAGGTGTGGAGGTGGATTGGTTACCTTGGTATGAAAGTTTGGTTACCTTGGTATGAAGGTTTGGTTACCAACGGCATTATAAAAAAATTGCGGGTGTGAAGGTGGTTTGGTTACCTTGGCATGAAGGTTTGGTTACCTTGGTATGAATGTTTGGTTAACAACTGCATTATGAAAAAATTGCAGGTGTGGAGGTGGATCGGTTACCTTGGCATAAAGGTTTGTTACCTTGGTATGAAGGGTTGGTTACCTTGGTACGAAGGTTTGGTTACCAACTGCACTATGAAAAAACTGCAGATGTGGAGGTGAATTGGTTACCTTGGTATAAAAATTTGGTTAGCTTGGTATGAAGGTTTGGTTACCTTGGTATGAATGTTTGGTTATCTTGGTATAAATATTTGGTTACCTAGGTATGAAGGTTTCGTTACCTTGGTATGACAGTTTGGTTACCTTGGTATGACTGTTTGGTTACCAACTGCACTATCAATATCTTGACTGATGAGTCGAATCAAGATCCCCTGACCAATCCCAATGAATCATCATCACCTTCTGCTTCCTGAAAATTGAAGTGTCCAATCAATCTTATTTTACTTTTTTTTTAAAAAAAAGAGAAAAAGAACAGAAAAAAGTAAATGAAAGTACCGATCTTGACTTAATATATATATATATATATATATATATATATATACCTTTACTTTTATTGCAGTTTCCTTGGCATTTCCTCTCGAAACTACTTTTCTTTTTCTTGAACCTAATTCATTTGGAGTTCTCAATCCATTTTCCCCACTTGGGTTTTGTCCAGAAACAGAGAATTCCTCAGTGGAATTGGCAACAGAGCCTACAGTTTGTAATAGTAATGTCAGAAAGTGTAGGCATAGGCAAAATTATCTCGCATACACGGAAATTAGACCCACCTTTCTCCGATTTTCAGAAGAAAAGCAGAATGGCGAGATAGAGAGAAAATGGCGAGAGAGATAGAGAGACGAAGAATGACGATTGACCCACCTAAATTAAAGGAATCCTAATTGCATTAATTTTATAAATAAACATGAAAATATGTATTACTTTTGTAATTATTTTATAGATGCACCATTATTGTAATTATTTCTAAAAATATACTAAAATATGTAATTAATCCTATTAAGAAATGAGTTGGGACTGAGCTGGGCCACTTGGACTATATTGGTTTGGACAAAAATTGGGTTGTGCCAAAAATAACCAAATCTTATTACACTTACAAATATAAACCTTGAGCTAACTTTTTTATAGAGGGGTTGAACTAAAACGTGTGCTTGGACCGCTTTCTTCAAGTTCTATATAAGTTGACATAGCAAGCTTGGTGACCAAGACTTACCATCTAAATTAGTTGATTAAATGGTTAAGCTTGATAACAATTGGACTACATCTCTGATTAAGGGTGTAAGAGCAACTCCAGCAGGCCGGCTGGAGTTGCAAAAATCCTAGACTAAATATAG
This sequence comes from Panax stipuleanatus, assembly GCA_020205555.1. Lineage (NCBI taxonomy): Eukaryota > Viridiplantae > Streptophyta > Magnoliopsida > Apiales > Araliaceae > Panax > Panax stipuleanatus. The sequence goes on from CM035118.1 coordinate 151,126,576, forward strand.
TCTAGGATGCCGATTTTACTCCAGTAAACAGACTAAAGATAGTCTATCAATTTTTTCGGAAAGCAAAACGACTAAATCAACGAACGAGAGTTGGTGGACTATAACTTTTAATATATTTAAATAGGAGAGATGTTGATGGAGATGGAGAAGGAGAAGGAGAAGGAGAAGGAGAAGGGAGATGCTGAAAAATGAAAAAGGGGATTATGAAGAAAATGAAGGAGACAGCGGCTGAAGAAGAAGACGAGAAGGGGGTATATAAAAAAAATTAGAACCTTAAAATAAAAAAAAAATTGATCTTAATAAAAAAAAAGTAACGAATAGAATAACAATAATTATTATTAATAATTGTAAAAAGTAACAATTATTATTATTAACAATTATTTTAAAAATAACAATTATTATTAATTATTATTGTTATTATTATTATTGTTATTATTATTATTATTGTTGTTATTATTATTATTATTCTTATTATTATTATAATTATTATTGATTGTAATAATTATTTAATATTATTAAAAAGTAACGTATAATTATTATTAACAATTGTAATTATTTTGGTAATAATAGTTTGTATTTTTATATTATTTTAATCTTCATTGATTATTTTAATATTTTTATATTAGGGTAAAATGCACAGTTGGCCCCTGAACTTAAGGTCATTTAGGGTATTGAGCCCCCTTCTTTTGGTCAACACAAATCGAGCCTCTTTTTATCCAAAAATTTGGATATTGAGCCCCTAGGTGCCACATTGGCGTTGGCTTCCTATGTGGCACTCCAGGCGCTGACGTGGAATATCTGACATCGACATTTTGTCAGATTAAATTTTCACGTGTACGAGTTGATGTGGCAGTGTTCTAATTTGTTCTTAAAAATATTTCCAATTGTAGGATTCGAACTCCTAACCACCAATTTGAAACTATAGTCACATGACCACCCGAACACTGAGCCTACCTGTTAGTATTTTGCAAGAATTAACCTGATATAACGAAACAATTCCTGTCCCCCAAATAAATTAAAAGACAAAACCAAATCCTTCGATTTTCTAAGTTACCATCATCTCATCTCCATTGTCGTCTCTCTCTCTCTCTCATCTAAAGCTCAAAAATTTCAGATAATACTCACAATAATAATAACAACAAAAATTAAAATAAAAATAACAATAAAAATAAAAATAATAACAACACTAACACACCAAGAACACACATAATAAAATATAATTAAATTAAAATTAATAAATATTAAAATAATTAAAACACACACTAACACACCAAGAACATACATAGAAATTCAAACACACCAAGAACAACCACTAACACACCAAGAACACACACTAACACACCAATACACAGTAATTAACCCAATAATCTAACTTAAAAATTAAAACTAATCAATCTAAAAAAATTCATTTTTATTTTCGAGCCTAATACAGAGCCCTGTTGCAGGCTGCCATTCAAGTCGGACAAGTAAGCAACCGACTCGATCCAACTCATTTCATTGATTTCGCCTTCCGCGATTCCCAGCTCCGAAAATTTCTTGTTCAGTATTGAAATCACTACAACAAAAAAGCTTATTTCCGACGGAATATTCCGTCGGTATTAAGGATATTCAGTCGAGGATAACCTTATTTCCGACGGAATATTCGGTCGGAAATTCGGTCGTATATAAGCAGGCCGAAATTAAATCCGTTGTTCTTTCGGTCGGGCATACTTAACATCGACGGAACTATCTTCGACTAAATATTCAATCAGTTTTAATCTAATTCCGACGGAATATAGACCGTCGGAGATATTCTGTCGAGGATAATCATGCCACGTGGCGGTCCAGGAAAAATGGAGAAAGCCTTAAAATCGACGGAATTCCGTCGAGAGTACCACTATTCCGTCGAGAATATGTGTGCCACGTGGAACATAAACAAAATAATAAGAACTTATTTTCGACGGAATTCCGTCGAGAATAGTGTAATTTTTTTTAAATGTTTTATTTATTTTTGCAATATCCAGGGATTTAACCCACATCTTTTGTACCTGTACCTGTTCATTTTTTCCCAACAATACATACACAAGCTAACAATATATGGCCAACATGAATCCCATTAATTTAAACTAAACATAAACAAAACTAAAGTAAAAATAAGAAGTAACTACATGAGATGAATTACAATTAACTTAATAAGGCCCAATAACATGAATTACAATTACCAATGCCAACAATATGTCAAAAACCAACTAAATGAGAAGTAAAAATGTCAAAAACATCCCATTAATCTAAACTAAACTATATCAAACATCTCATTAAGCTAAATTAAACTAAATGTCAAACCGCAACAAAACTAACTTAAAAAGATATTTCAAACTAAAGTAATGACAAGTTTTAAACTACAATACGTCAAAAATAATGTAAACTACAACATAATGTAACTCAGAAGAATGTAAACTAAGTCAAAAATAATGTAAACTACAAAAGAATGTAAACTAAGTCAAGCTAGTAGAGCCCCCGGTGTGAGGAGGATCATCGGGCGGGAGTCGACGCTGCTCTGGAGTATGAAAATCGCCATCATCGTCATCCTGCTCGTCACCCTGTTAATACAATATAATGTAACTCATTAGTCCATATATATGATTCAGTTAAAGATAACTAAATGAAAATTAAATAACATGCAGAATATATATTTGAATTTAAAACGAATAGTATACCTGAGCAGTCGAGCGCTGACTCAACATCGGCCCAAACGCGTCCTCGACTAAGGTAACCACCATCCGAACAATCTCGTCACGTATCGCGGCCCACTGCTCCGGAGGGATACCCGTACTCTCGGCGGTGGCACCAACTGCACCGTTCTGCGCAAGCTGATAGAGGTAAGAACGGCTGGGCAGGTCTTGACGATGGAACAACGGATTAGTCTCAAACCTCTCCGACACCGCAGCCATAACACGCTGGAACAAAGCATCGTCTAAGCCAGCGCCCGTATGTGATGGTCCCACGGGGGCTCTCAGACGCAGACGTTGGCTAGAGCCTACAAAAATAAATATAACATGAATAATATTATAAGTTTAATTTATTCATAAACAAGAAATAAACTAAAATATTATACCTCCTAGGCAGTGTATAGGTTGGTATCCTCGGTAATCCCAGCACTCGATACCGGCCGGTAGTACTAGTGGGAGTATCCTGAGACGCGACCCAAAGAGCCGTCTCCTCGTCTTGAGATAAACTAATCTCATGCGGAGGGACGGTGGAATCTAACGTCTCAGCATCACCCCTAGCAGCCTACATCTCCGCTATACGCTGGCTGCGGAGTTTCTCAAACCGTTCCTATAATTTGATATATGTACATGTGAGTTATCTTGGTATCATCATATAAATTACGTAATATTATCCTAAATAATATTTATTATAGTAAATGTATTACCCGTATAGCTAGTGCTGCTGGAGATATCGTCGACCCCGAAGTAGAGCCCTTCGGCGTATGGACTCTATCCCAAAACTCCACCATAGTAGGAGGTCGGCCCAAGCTACTCCGCATAGCCTAAATCATATACATTAAATAATATCACCTTAATTTACTATAGTTGCAGTTTAATATTAAACTAAACTAAAGGGAAATACATACCGACTTAACCTCCTGAAACGACTGCGAGCCAGAAGTATGTACAACTCGCAGCTTGCTTCGATTCTTCTTCATCTGCTCCGACTTGGTCTTGAACGCAGCATCATCCCAGTACGCACACATCGCAGCCCATGTTGCATCTGATACTGTCGGTGCCTAATGATGTCGCATAGTAGTCCCGAGCGATTCTTCTACCGCCCCGGACTGCCCTCTGTCTCATCTCGTACAGCCAGCCGACATAATTCTTCGAGATGTGGGCAATGATAACGGCGTCACCATCCTCCTCAGTGATGTCAGCCTCGTATCTGTAGTATCTCTATCAAATAGACATATCATACGTATAATTAATTATTTGAACAATATGTAAATAACATGGACCTTGATTTAATATATGTAATTCGATTTACGTGAAACTCCCGCAACACTTTCACCATAAAGTCGGCATCGTAGCACGAGTACTGGCTAAATCGCATGCAGCCAGTAGGGAGATGCGCCAGGTAGATGGCGTGTACGGTCGCCTTAGCGACAGAATCCATAATACTAGAATACAAAATTTATTAAGAACATTTTAATTTATTAATCTCATAATAATATCATTCTAATTAAACATAAGTGATATTATAGTTGAAACCTACATGGACGAGCCGACATCAACTGGAACTATGTCAGGCACTGCCGGCGAACGACCTAATCGATCGAGGTTAGGCCCTCGCTGACGCCAACGTCTAGCATCTGTATGATTAATATAGTTATGACATTGTCAAAAAATAGTAAATGAATGTATACTATAGTTATGAAAAAAATATTACTGAGCCAAAAAAGAAATCAACTCACTAGCTTTTATCCCGTTCCTAGATGCGTCTCCTCACTAGTGCCAATCTTAAGCACGTTTCTACTATTTTCATAAAATTTAAGCAGCACCTCCCCATGGTCTCCAAGTACACGAAATAGACCAAGAAAACTTAGTCTAAATATGCACTCGGAGAACATGTAGAGACACCAGCTGAAAGTTCCTCAAAATTTATAAAAACACACTATGTGCTTATTGGCACCGATCTAAATGAGTGAATGTCGAACGGGTTTCTAAGCTTCTTTAAATACTACATGCACATGAAGTGTGTGTGTGTATATATATATATATATATATATATATATATATATATATATATGCAGTTTATTGTAATTGTGAAAAACTAAGCAAATGTCACTCAGGTTATTTTTCCAATGATATAAACTGAGTAAGTGCTACTCAGTTTATGCTACTCAGTTTATTTATTTTTAGTTTAATTAACTAAGTAAGTGCTACTCAGTTTATTAGTTTATTTATTTATTTATTTTGATTTTATTTAACTAAGTAAGTGCTACTCAGTTTATTAGTTTATTAGTTTATTTATTTATTTTAATTTTATTTAACTAAGTAAGTGCTACTCAGTTTAATTATATTTATTTTGTATTATATTATCTTAAATTAAATTAATTCAATTTTTTATTAAATTTTGTATTAATTTAATTTGTAATATATTATATTATATAATTTAATATAATATAATTTATTTTAATTGTATTATCTTAAATTAAATTAAATCATATTTTAATTATATTTTATTTTAAATTAAATTAATTTTATTTAATTTATTTATTTAATTTTTAATATTTTTATTTATTTTATTTTAATTTAAATTAATTTATTTTAAATTAAATTAGATTAATTCCATTCATTTCATTTCATTTCATTAAATTAATTTTATTTTAATTTAATTTATATTAATTTAATTTAATTTAATTTAATTTATTATTATTTTATTTTATTATTATTATTATTGTATTTTATTACTATTTTATTTTATTCTATTTTCAAATTATTTTATTTATATATAATAATATGTTTAATTAGTTTATTCTAATATTATACTAATTTAATAATAATACATAAATACATGTGGGACCTAGATTTTGAAATTGAATAATTATGACAGAATTTCGTCGAGAATTCTGTCAGAAATAGCAAATATATATGAAAAAAATCAGTATATACAATATATTAGCAACATGTAATAAGGCAAATATACCTAATAAATCAAACCCAAATAACATAAATCAAACACTTAAAATGTGTATATACCCAATCTGCAGAATATATCAGTCCAAAAATTATAACAAACCAAAATATGCTTACAGTATCACAAAATCAAATATACAGTATCACAAAATCTGTAAAATGTAACAATTTTAACTAATCAATTCTAGCTGCAACAATTCTAAGTATCAAATTAGGGCCAAAAAATTGGGCAAAATTAACAAAATTGGGCAAAAATAATTGTAACAAAATCAAATATACAATTATAGCTGCAACAATTCTAGCCACATGTAACAATGAATAAAAGTATCAAATTAGGGGAAAAAATTGGGCAAAATTAATTGGGTAAGGACCTTTCTGCCGGATGAAGGAGCTGCCGGAGGGAGGGGGCTGCCGGAGGTAGGAGCTACCGGAAGGAAGAGGGAGAGGCTGTCGGCCGGAGGCAGGAGGTAGAAGGAGGGAGAGGCTGCCGGAGGAGAAGCTGCCGGAGGAGAAGCTGCCGGAGGAGCGAGGAGCGGCCGGAGGTGTGGCTATCGGCAAAGAGAGGGACGAGAGAAAGGGAGAGAGAGCAGAGGGACAGACGAGAGTGAGAGTAGGACAGACGAGAGAGAGAGTGGGCTGAGAGAAAGATAGAGAGTGAGCTGAGAGAAGTGAGGCGGTCTGTCAAATAGGCTTTAATTGATATTTCCGACGGAATTCAGTCGAGTTTAATTAGGTCGACCATAGGGTAACCTCGACGGACACTCCGTCGATATTAATAGCTATTCCGTCGAGGTTGTAATTCGCGCTGGCGGGAAAGGTTCACGCCCCAGCCTTGGTTTTATTTCGACAGAATTCCGTTGAGTTTGTCTTATTCTCGAGGGATGTATGCCCGACTTAATATTCCGTCGGGAATACACTGATTCCGAGCGAATCCATTCGGTCGACCTTAATTCCATCGGAAATAGCTCTATTTCTTGTAGTGAATGGCGTTGGTTCTTGGACCTTGATAGAGTCCTTGGAAAATGGCTGAAATCCCTTGTTTTTGAACCAAGCCGGAACTGATAAATATCATTAAATGTAATTCATCATCTAGCTATGGTGCCACATTTTGCCATTTCTCAACAAGCTTACCCACTTTATATGTCCTGGAAAATGTGAAAGTTGTTACATTTTCTGGTACTTTTACTAACCTAATCTTCCAAGCATAAACAATCCCCCAATTTCCCCCACCGTCCGCCTCGAATCACCCAGAACACATGTTCCCCCATTCCTTCCCTATCCAAATTTCGCCGCTCGACATCAACCAGAAGCGCATCCACCACATTATCTGCAGAAATCCCGTATTTTTTGGACAAAAATCCAAATCCGCCGCCGAAAAAGTGCCCGCCGACTCCCACGGTCGGGCAAGCTCCGGCCAGGAATCCGAGAGTTCTGCTTACTTTGGCAATGGCGTAGTAAGTCTGGCTGAGCGTTGCGCCGCCTTCTACCCAGGCTATTTCAATTTTCTCCCCTGTAAACCTCTGCATACCCACCTTTGCCAACCAAATTATCTGAAACCCATTTCACAAATTCAATTTCTTTACACAAATAGAAAAAGTTAATAAAAAAAACACACACACCCAGATTAAGAGATGGAAAATAAAGTTAATTATTATACAGATTAATACATATGTATATCTTGAACATATATATACTATTATTATTATTATTATTATTATTATTATTATTATTATTATTATTATTATTATCACTATTATTATTATTATTACTATTATTATTAATAATATTATTACTATTATTATTATTATTATTATTATTATTATTATGGTTATTATCTGGGAAAAAGAATTATTTTGTTATAAAACTTAATCCTTGAATAAATTTAACAGTTAGGATTTGTAGCTCAGGTGGTCTCATGACTTAGATTCCAAGTTGGAGGTTTTGAGTTCGAATCTATGGGTTGACTATATTTTTGGGATTTAAGTATAAAACGGCCACGTCAGCAACACGTGAAAATTTAATTTGAAAAATAAACCATGTCAGATATTCCACGTCAGCGCCTGGAGTGCCACGTACGAAGTCAACGAATATGTGGCGCCTGGGGGCTCAATACCCAAATTTTTGGATAAAAAGGGGCTCGATTTGCGTTGACCAAAAGAAGAGGACTCAATACCCAAATAGATCTAAAGTTCAGGGGCCAACTGTGTATTTTACCCTTTTATATTATAGTCCACGTGATAGTCCATCTGCTGGATGGATGGAAGACTAAAGGACATCTGTTGATGTCATATAGACTAAATATAGTCCATCTGCTGGATGGATGAAAGACTAAAGGACATCTGCTGATGTCATATATACTAAATATAGTCCAGTAGATAGTCCATATGTTGGAGATGCTCTAAATGAGTCGAACTAAACCGAATAGAGAGTTGCTCGAATTCAACTCGAAAAGTTAAAATCATACTCGAATTTGACTCGGATTCGAATTGTATTTGAAAAATCATACTCATATTCGACTCGACTCGACTCGACTCGAATATTCATTATTCGAATTCGATCCGACTCGGTTCGAATTATATTCAAACTACTCGCGAGCTTCGAATTTCGAGTCTCTACATAATAACTAACTTTATAATAAATATAAATATAAATTGAAATTTATTATTTTTTTTAGAAATGATAAAATATATTTATTATTATACTTTACAAATATAAAATCCTAATTAAAATTAAAATTAAAATTAAATAATAATAGTTAATCATCCTAATTTGGTTTAACTTTGTATATATTATAAGAGAACGTATCGAATATCTAATCGAATATGTATCAATCGAGTATGTATCGAACCATAATTGAGAATTCGAATAGTTTGAATTTTAAACGAGTCGATCATAACATTATTCAGATTATACTTTTATTTGAACTATTTTTTATACTTAAATTTGGATCATATTATTAATAAATCCAAATATTGCTCGTATTTTTTTGAATCAAATCCGAACTGTTTAGTTCGTTTATAACCTTATCAGATAAATCACAATGCAAATCTTGGTGGCAAAGTAAGGCACTTCCTTAGACTAAGTTTGGCATACTTGATTGATAGACAAGTTAATTATTTTGACACCACCAATAAAAATGCGCCATATGTATAGTCAATGAAATATTAATGGAAAATTGATTTAGCATAAGTATAATATGCTAAATAAACCATGGGGGAAGGTAACTGGTAACGTATAAAAGGAAGGTATAAGAATCCGATTCGGAAATTGCTACTATTTATTCGTTCGTGGTACCGGTAGAGTTGGAATATAACTAGGATAGGATTTTGTATTCAACATGCAGGATATATTTTGTGTATAAATAGGTCTGCATTGCTGCAGTTTTATTGAGGTCTAAAGGAGATCGAGTTCTTTATTTTGCTTCTTTATTTTACAGAGAAGCATCGAGTCTGCATGGGCGTCAACAATAGTGTTTGGTAAGTTCCTCCATTATATATATGCATATATATATATATATATATATATGTATGTATGTATACATTTATATATAGCCATAATTCATGTATACATTTATATGTAGCCCTAATTCAAGTCAAAGTCATAGTTAATTGCCAATCTTATTTCTTAAGTATTTTTTTACCATCCGGTACTATTATTAGCAGACATCGATTTTCAGTTTATAATCTTAACTATTTTTTGTTGTTTTCAATGGTATAAATAGTATATACACTATAAGAATTTATAACAAATACATGTTATGAATCATTATATATATAGGGTCTCCATCCATGGCAACCGGTTGCTACGGACACTATTCCAGCAACCATGATCTTATTCATTGATTGTGATAATGAAGGATGTAGATTGAAAATACTTTTTCCCCAACTGCTATACCTTGTAGCGGCCCTTCTAGCCCAATTTGTATGTAATGGCAAGGGAGAAAAAAAATGTAAATCTTTTTAATTAAGGGAAGGGGAAAAAGCCAACTAAAACCGGCCAGGGAGAAAAAAAATGTAAATCCTTTTAATTAAGGGAAGGGGAAAAAACCAACTAAAACAAGACTATTTTGCTTAATGCTAATATTAATTAATATTAATATTAAATTAGCATTAATACTGATATTAGTATTAAATTTAATATTAATATTAATATTAGCATTAGTAATATTAAAATTAAAATTAATATTAAGTTCGATATTAATATTAGCATTATTACTATTAGAATTAATATTAATATTAAGTCCGATATTAATATTAATATTAATATTAGTATAAGTCTACTCCTTTCCAACAACTGGATATATCAAGTCTACTTCTTTCCAACAACTAAATATATTTAATATATCTAGTTGTTGGAAAGGAGTAGACTTAATACTAATATTAATATTAATATCGGACTTAATATTAATATTAATTCTAATATTAATAATACTAATATTGAAATTAATATTAATATTAATTCTAATATTACTAATGCTAATATTAATATTAATATTAAATTTAATACTAATATTAGTATTAATATTAATAATATTAATATTAGCATTAAGCAAAATAGTCTTGTTTTCCCATTCTCTTAATTAAAAGCATTTACGCCGCTACAATGTGTAGCGGCTGGGGAAAAAGTATTTTCAATTTCCATCCTTCATTATCACAATCAATGACTAAAATCATGGAAATAGTGCCCGTGCCAACCGATTGCTATGGATAGAGACCCATATATATATATATATATATATATATGTGTGTGTGTGTGTGTGTATGTGTGTGACCCGATCCACCACATCTTGTACTTCATTGTAAAATTTACCATCATAATTTAAAACACAATTCTCAGTATATATACTATGAGTACGTTTGTTTGAGGAATTAGAGTAAGTGATTGGACTGTTAGTTCTATATAAAAATAATATTTTTTTGTTTTGTTATGTCTGGACTAGTCCTATTAAAAAATAGTACCCCGTATGAAAGACTATTAGAGGGAGGGGGATTAAATTTTCTAGACAAAATTATCCCTATTAAATTAATATTTTATAATTATCTGTATTAAATTTTTATAAATAACCCATTTCATTACTCAATATATACTAACTGTAGAGAATAGAGAAAGAAATATAAACAATGGCTTAACTTTTTAATTGATTAAGAATGAATATATATATATACAAGATTGAGTATTGCCCAAGTATCTAAATATGAAACTATCCTAGAATTAGGGGATTACAACTAATTACAAAATTTAAGGGATTACAACTAATTGCAAGATTTAGGGGATTAAAACTAATTATAAGGATATAAATAAAATATGTTGTATTTAATTCTCTATTATGCCCCCTCAAGATGGAGCTCCGGAGGAGACGCCAATCTTGACCCTTAATTCTTGAAAGCGGCTTCGTGGAAAGCGGTTTGGTAAGAGCGTCTGCAAGTTGATCTGTTGAGGAAATATGGCTAACACGAAAAGCACCTGATTGAACTTGATCCCGAATAAAGTGATAGTCAATTGCCACATGTTTCATGCGCGAATGAAAGATTGGATTAGAACATAGATAGGTGGCACCAACATTGTCATAATAGATAACAGGCGGTGTAGAGAGAGTGACACCAAGCTCTGTGAGAAGAGAACAAATCCAATTGATTTCTGAAGTAGTAGCAGGCAACTGATCGATACTCAGCTTCTGTAGATGACCGAGCAACAGTACGTTGTTTCTTGGATGACCAAGAAATAGGATGACGACCAAGATAGACAATATAAGCACTCGTAGATGTATAATCGTCTTTGTTGTCAGCCCAATCTGCATCTGAGAAGGCATGAAGAGAAAGTGGATTTGCCTTGGGAAGAAATAATTCATGAGTCAATGTGCCACACAGATATCGAAGCAGTCGTTTTGCAGCATTCTAATGTTCAGACGTCAGACGATGCATGAATTGGGAAAGCTTGTTAACAGCATATGCTATGTCTGGACGAGTGAGGCAAAGATACTGTAGACTGCCAACAATTGTTCTATATTCGGTGCAGTCAGTCAGAGTTGTGCCTGAATGAAGTGTGAGATTTCCATCTGTAACAAGTGGTGTAGCAACAGGTTTTGCATCAGACATATTTGTCCGGGCAAGAAGATCAGTGATGTAGCGCCTTTGAGTAAGCAACAGACCAGAATGGAGTGGTGAGAACCTCAATGCCAAGAAAATAAGACAAGGGACCAAGGTCCTTAATTGAAAATCTTTGTGCCAGGCGATCAATGTAGCATTGAATAATATTGATGTTGGTACCTGTAATAATAATGTCATCCACATAAACAAGTAGATATATAGTAATGTCACCTGAGTGGAGAATGAATAGAGAAGTGTCTACATGAGAGTTTGTGAACCCAGACTCAATGAGGAACCGGCGAAGTTCAAGGTACCAAGCTCGTGGGGCCTGCTTGAGGCCATATATAGCCTTCTTTAATTTGCACACATGTGTTGGATTGTCTCTATCAACAAATCCCGGAGGCTGAGCCATGTAGACATACATCCTCGGAAAGATGACCTTGAAGAAAGGCATTATTAACATCCAACTGTCGCAACTGCCAACCTCTACTGATTACCAGGCTTAGAACAAGGCGTATTGTTGTGGGCTTGATAACCGGACTAAAGGTGTCATGATAATCTACTCCAGGTCGTTGATGAAAACCTTTGGCAACTAATCTGGCTTTGTACCTGTCAATAGAACCATCAAGAAGCCTTTTAATACGAAAAATCCCACTTACATCCAACAAGATTCTGCAAAGAAGTAGATGGAACAAGCTCCCAAGTTCCATTCCGAACAAGAGCATCAAATTCATCATTCATAGCTTGTCTCCATTTGGGATCTTTTAGGGCTTGGGTAGCAGTATGAGGCGTAATGTTTGATGATTGAGAAAGGACAACAGTGAGATTCATCTTGGTTAAGGGTTTGTGGATGTTGTTTTTCCCTCTAGTGGTCATGGGATGGGTATTTTGATGGGTGGGTTGAGTTGTGGTTGAAGCAGAAGAGTTCTCAGAAGTGTGTGGTTCTGGTTGTAAACGATTAACTAGGGAGGATGGGAGGTCAACCGGTTGGGCATTTTGAGACTGATGTTGACACGAGGAATCCCTTTGAGGAGGCGTATTGAGTGAGCCACTTGAAATAGGTAGCATTTATACCTGGGGAAGCCATTTGGAAATGAGCTCTGGGGTGGGACGAGCTAGATGGGATTCGGTGATTGGTAAAAGGGAAAGAGTTTTCAAGAAATTTTACATGACGAGAAATATATGTTTTAGAAGTGGACAAATCAAGACAGATATATACACTTTGTGTTAAGAGTAACCAAGAAAAACACAAGGAGTGGAACGAGAGTCAAATTTATGTTGAGAATAAGGACGAAGCCACTGATAACATAAGCAACCGAACACCCGAAGTTTGGTGTAGTTGGGCTGAGACTCAAAGAGTTTTTCAAAAGGAGAGGAAAGATGTAAAGTGGGTGTGGGCATACGGTTGATGAGATATACAAAAGTGGCAAAGGCGTAAGTCCAATAAGTTAGAGGCATCGAGGCATGAGTGAGAAGAGATAGACCTGATTTCAACAATATGGCGATGACGTCGTTCGAAAAGACAATTGTGCTCTGGTGTATGGGGTGGTGTAGTAAGATGGGATATACCTTTGGTGGAGAGAAAATTATCAAGGGCTTGATATTCACCACCATTATCTGAATAGAGGGTAACAATACGGTGTTTAAATTGGTTTTCGACTAATGCCTTGAAGCGTACAAAGACATCATACACATGAGATTTTCTTTTAAGTGGATAATAACAAATATACCATGTATAATGATCAACAAAAATAATATAGTACTGAAAATCATCGACCGAATAAACAGGAAAGGTCGATACATCAGAAAAGAGAAGTTCAAGCGAATGGGATGAAGTTAAGGTAGCAGATGAAAATGGAATTTTATGACTTTTATTACATGAACATTCATTACAATGTGTGGAAGAAGATAACGGACTAGCCAATGGTAAAGAAAACTTGAAAATAATATTTTTCATAATAGTAAGTGATGGATGACCTAGTCTAGAGTGCCACTGGGGCGAAGTAGCCTTGACACTAGAAAAAGCAAGCAACGGTGAAGAGATAACGGAAGGGGACGAAGTCGGCCACTCATATACGCCATTCTTAGGTTCACCCATCAAAAGGATTGCCCCCGTGTTTAGATTCTTCACCTGAAAGGCAGAGGATTAGAATTCAACAGAAACATGGTTATTAATGCAAAATTGATAAATTGAAATTAAGTTCTTTTTCATGGAAGGGGCACAAAGGACATTTTGTAAAGTAAAGGTACAAGAGGACATAGGTATGGTGGTAGAACCGGTATGGGTGATGTGAAGAGCTGATCCATCGTCGATCATGACATCATCAGAACCTTTATACGAGCTATGAAGAGAGAGATTGCCCAAGTCAGACGTAACGTGGTGAGATGCTCCACTATCCAGCAGCCAAGTAGGAGTAGTGTTGTTGTCGAGTACGGCATGATTGGCTCGTGGTTGCCAGGGTGTGCGGTGGAGATATCCCTAGAGCCTTGAGGAGGAGGTGTCAGGGATTGTTGATTAGTGACAAGTTGAAAAATCGGGCATCGTTTGGCAGTGTGTCCTTGAATGCCGCATGCTTGACAACGACCTAAATAAGGTGTGGGGTGGCGTTGAACATGAGGTGAAAACGTAGTGGTAGGACCCGGTTGTTGTGGATTGATGGCTGGTGGACGCCAATTTGGACGATTCCGGAAGGTTGTGGGATTTACTGTTGTGAGTAGATAAGATAGGATGAGTGGTCTGAAGAGATGCTTCTTTATTGAGAAGTTTTTCATGGAGCTCAGCAAAAGAAATTGACGTGTCACGGGCATTAATTGCATCAATGACAAATTTGTACTCATCACTAAGTCCTTCAAGAACCCGATCAATAAGATCTTCATCATCAACTGGTTTCCCCAGAAGAGCAAGTTCATCGGCACGAATCTTTATCGCCTGTATATATTCACTAATTGATTTTAAGCCCTTGGTACACCTCTTTAATTGTTCCTTAAGTTGTTTAATATGACCACGAGATGGTTTGGCTTAGGTATTAGATAAGGTTTGTCATGCTTTAAGGGAAGTGGTGGTGCGAGCAATAAGCGGTTGCAAGGAAATAGAGATAGCACCAAGAAGAGCACTAAAGATGAGACGATCCTGACGCTTCCAGATTGTGCATGCCGGATTTGGGGATGCAACACCATTGACAGTGACGGTGGGTGGTGATGGAGGAGGAGTGCCATCAATAAAGTGATGAAGATCATAATCTTCAAGAAGAGATTGAATTTGAAGGCTCCATGTGAGATAATTGGTGGATGACAATTTGGTGATATTGGAGAGATTAATTGTAAGGAGAGAATGTTGAGGATCCTGCGAGTTTTGGATGATGATAGGATCGTTGTTGAAAGAGGAGGTAGCATCGGAAGCCATTGAGGAGACTAAAAAAAAATACGCCCAAGAAAATTAGGCTCTTGATACCATGTAGAGAATAGAGAGAGAAATATAAACAATGGCTTAACTTTTCTATTAATTAAGAATGAATATATATATATATAGGGTCCGTCTCTCTAGCGAACCATAGGGAGCGAACTAATGACGAACCGGCTATAGCGACGGTTTTTTTTGTCGCTATAACATAAAAAACCGGCTTTCTATGTTATAGCGACGGAAAAAACCGTCGCTATAGCCAGTTCGTCATTAGTTCGCTCCCTATGGTTCGCTGGAGAGACTGACCCTATATATATATATGCACAAGATTGAGTATTACCCAAGTACCTAAATATGAAACTATCCTAGAATTAGGGGATTACAACTAATTACAAGATTTAGGGGATTACAACTAATTGTAAGATTTAGGGGATTACAACTAATTGCAAAATTTAGGAGATTACAACTAATTACAAGGATATAAATAAAATCTGTTCGTATTTAATTCTCTAATACTAACATTTGATAAATTTGTTCTATCTCTAAGGTTTCATCATCTTCGTCTTTTCCAAGTAAGATCGTCATTTCTTTCCCTTTCTTAGTTAATAAAAATACAAAATATTATATATACTTCTATTGATAGACTCTGAGGGTTGCAATTTAAAGTACAAGACAAAAAAATATTTTATTTAGAATAATTTTCACCATAATCTAGTGTAAAATTATTCTTGTCATGCAAATTTATAATTGTTTAATTGTGTAACTATGTGCAACAAAGAATTATGTTGAAAAGTATAATTAGGAAGAGTTTCTTTTTTTGATACTAATATATAAGATTAAATAGATTCCTGCAAGAGAGACGAATATTTGAGTTTTTATCATGGTAATTAAATTCGGACTGAATCGTTGGTTCAACCAATAAAAATCGGTAACGGTGGGCACTCTGGTACAATTCAAACAAAAAATCGTATGTAGTCAAAATCCCAGTCAAACCCAGTATTGGACCGATTGACCCAGTGACCCGACGATTGGACCAGTCAATCCAGTGACTCGGTAATCGGGTCACCGGTTTTACCGGTTCCCACACCTCTTTTTTTCTTTTTTTGCATGCTAATTTAAGTCTTTGAATTTGATTAAATGTATCATTGATTGAGTTTTGAGTTGATTAATGATTTAATAACTTTATTTTCATATAGATTTAGTATTTATTTGAATTATATAAAGTAAACATTGTACAAATAGATTTAGTTTGTTTTTTTTACCGAATTTGATTGAATGTATCCTAGATATGTTTATTATTTGTGTTTGATTTTATCACTCTTAAGTCTTGAGTTTTGAGTTATGATCATGATTTAATATCTTTCTTTTTATATAGATTTAGTAGTTATTTGAATTGTATAAAGTAAATATTGTACAAATATGTTTAATTTTTTTTGGTAGATAAATTTATTAATTTTACATATTTACTAATTTTTAAAATAATTTATAAGTTAAAAGTTGTGACCATACACTAAAAGTATAAGTTATTTTGATCAACTTATAAGTCATGATCGAATAGACCCTAGGTTATGTTTGTTTGCAAAAAATATGTTTGAAATTAGACCATTTCTCTTAGTTAATTTAATATTATTTGGGACTATTTAATTTTTTGACAAAGGACTATTAATCCATAAATGTGGAACTATTAGACTCATAAAACCATTAGAGAGATTATTAATCTCATATTTATCATAAAATATATATTCTCTCATGAATAGTCTTAGAAATGATAAAAGAAAAATAGTCTATAAAACTAATTAAAGGATTATTAATTTTTATCATGAGATAAAATAATATAAAGTAATGTTAAATTAAAATAAATAATTTATTCTTAAATATATTTTTACAAACAAATATGACCTTAATCTCTATTAATTATTTAAGAATAGATATAATTTCAAACTGCACATTTTAATTGTAAAATAAGTAATTAAAAAAACTATATAAGCATCATAATCATAAAATAAAAGATGCGAAGGTGTGTTTTGGTTTAAAAAATAAATAAAAATAAGAAAAGTGATACACTCCCCTCACTCCCTACTTTTGAGAAGGTTCTGTCGGACTCTCAGCATCTCCCGACCGATGACAGTGGAGAAATATCAATTCTGAAGAAATTTCAAGTTGGAATTGTTTTTTAGGGCTATGAAATTCGTTTCCTGTTACGCAAAACAGTTTCTTCACTAGTCTAAATTTGTAAGTTCCTTTCCTGAGTTTGAGTTCAACTTGTACTTGCTTTTAGGTTTTTAAAATTTGCTCTCCATTGGTATGTGAATCGTTTGGTGTATTTTTGTCTTGTTATGTGTATTGGTTTATTTTATTCTCATCACCTTTTGATCATCTTGGCAAATTATACCATTTTCTATTAAAGATTCCTTGATGTCATTATATAATTAAATTTTAAAAGAGTAGAGACCACCCTTTTCTTTAGAATGTTTGACCAATCCCTCACACACTGTCACATATGAATTGGGTAAGCTTTTAAACTTTTTATTAATATGGTGAAAGTTTTTTGTTTTTTTTTTGTTCTGTTTTTGTTTTTGTTTAGTTCCTGGATAACGGTCCGAATTCGGGCTATTGATGGTGATGAGTTTGTTAACTGATAAAAGTTATATTTCTATACTGAGTGGAAAACGTTCATTTGAGCGTGATGGATACGAGGCTCGTAATTTTCCGCCCAACTTCAAGCGCCCAAAGGTTGATGCAATTCGACAATTTCCTAGAAATTGTGGTGCACTTGCCCATCAAGCTAGTGAAACATGTAATGGAGATGGCACCTGTGTCGAATCAGCCACCGAAAACTCCAAAAAAATCGGAAGCCAGAGTGACAGTCTACTACCAGGAAAGCCTTCATTAAAATTGGTACCAAATGAATTGAAATTTGAGGCTGCAAAGCTCTGGGTGTCGCATGGTGAAGTCCCTTTGAAGAATGTGGAAATGGGGTCACCAATAGCTTGGGGGAAGGTTGAGTTGGAAAAAGTAGGGGCAAATGATACTACAGATAAGCAAATTGATACTCTGGGTAGTTCAGAAACCTCATGTCAGCTTCGTCTACTTCCTAGAAAGTATCCACGACTAAAGATCCGGAAAGGGGTTTCTGTCTTTCGTGATTTTCCTCAAGGTTGTGGAAGACTAAATCATGATTTGTCTTCTAAATGCGAGGTTTTACCCAATGGAAAGTCTGCTATGGAACAGCAGCCTTTGGTGGAGATGATACAATTTGATAATGAACAAATCAGAGGCTGGTGTCATGACGATGGCAGTGTATTTGCAAAAAAAGTAGAAGGGAAGCTTTTGGAAGATATTGATGAGCCAATTAAGACTGAAACCGGAAATGGTACTGATGTTGGAACGGATAAACTTTTTGAAGAGGCGATACCATCTAAAAGTGAGCTTAAACAGGAAGAAGATATAAAAAAAATTAGCATTACATCTTCATCATCAAGTAACTTACTGCAAACAAATTTGAAGTGCCAGATGACCAGTAATAATGATGTTGGAGCCAAAAGTCAGGTTGGGAGAATGGGGAATGATTCTGAAAAGTACTTTAGGTACAAGTTATCAGATGATAAAACTGGATTAATGATGCATTCCTATAAAATTGCATCAGTTGATTCTGCACCTTCATTTGGTGGGGTCATAACTGGTATTCAACAGGGAGAAAAAGTCTTTGATTGTGCATCTACTGAAGCTACTGGTGGATGCAAAGACCAGAAATATGAGCTCAGGGGTGCCAATGGATTTAAATATCTTACTATGAAACAGGGAAAAACAAATGTTTCAAAACAGAATTTTGCAAAAAAGGAATCTCTTATCCTTGGTGTGAAAGCTGGTAAACAAGATATGGGCGCAGTGTCAAATAATGGTCGGAAACATGGTGATACTCTTGCTGCCAATGAATCAAATGATTTGACTGCTGTTCCGTTTGATAGCTACCAGGAAGCTCTTAGTCGCAATAAAGTGCGTGAGACTTTGAATCTGTATGAAGAGATTTTAGAAAAACGGATGCAGGAGGAACGGGAAGCAAAATCAAAGACCAAAGGAAAGGTCTCTTCATATGTTTATGTAGAAACAGCAATGCTACTTAAAGAACAGAAAATGTGGATTCATATGAATGAACGAGTCTTAGGTGCTGTCCCTGGTGTTCAAGTTGGCGATCAATTTTGTTATAGGGCTGAACTTGTTGTTATTGGCTTACATCGTCAGTTTACTGCTGGTATAGATTACATGGAAAAAGATGGAAAGAAGATTGCCACCAGCATTGTGTCCTCGGGTCGTTATTCGAATGATGCAGAATTTACAGATGTCTTAAACTACTCTGGAGAAGGGGGAAATCCAGCAATTGCCGACAAGAAACCTAAAGATCAGACGCTTGTACGAGGTAACCTTGCCTTAAAGAATAGCATGGATGAAGGAACTCTAGTAAGGGTTATTATAGGTCGTCGTAATTCTAAGGCATATAAATCCGGGGATAAAAAGAGAGGGAAAGAAGTGACATTTACTTATGACGGGTTATACATTGTGAGCAAGTATTGGCAAGACAGAGCGCAACATGGCAAACTAGTATATATGTTTCAACTGGTTAGAATGCAAGGTCAGCCAAAACTTACTACAGTTATGTTAGGCAGGTTAGGAAATTCTAAAGCGTGCCATGGTCGTACTTTAGTTGTTGATATTTCCTATGGGAAAGAAAAGATACCTATCCGTGTAGTGAATGGCATTGATAATGAGAAACCTCCATCTTTCAATTACATAACCAATATGCTATATCCACAATTCGAAGAGAGGACTATGTCAAGTGGTTGCGATTGTGTTCACGGATGCTTAGATTATGTGCAATGTTCTTGTGTTATCAAGAATAGAGGTACAATTCCATTTAACGAAATTGGAGCTATCGTTAGAAGGAAGCCTGTTGTTTATGAATGTGGTTCTTCTTGCAAATGTCCCCCTTCTTGCAATAATAGAATTAGCCAACATGGTTTACGATTTCAGTTAGAGGTCTTTAAAACTGAATCGAGGGGATGGGGCGTTAGATCAAGAAATTTTATTTCATCTGGGAGCTTTATATGCGAGTATGTCGGAGAGTTGCTTAACGACAAGCAAGCTGAGGAAAGATCAAGTAACGATGAGTATTTGTTCGATATAGGTATACGGGAAGACGAATCTAATGTTAGCTGTAATGTGAGACAAACTTCTATAATTGATGATGGCTTTGCTATTGATGCGGGGCACTTTGGGAACGTTGGAAGATTTGTCAACCATTGTTGTTCGCCTAACTTGTATGCACAAAATGTTCTCTTTGATCATGATGACAAGATGATGCCTCATGTAATGTTATTCGCTACGAAGAACATACCTCCTTTGCAAGAGTTGACTTATGATTACAATTACAAAATTGGCCAAGTTCATGATGCTAATGGAAATGTTAAGAGGAAGACTTGTTTTTGTGGTGCTCGTAATTGCATTGGGAGGCTGTATTAAGGAATCTTCTTTAGCAACGATCCTTTGATATTGTGACGACAAAGCTATGTTCTCGGATCAATGTAAGCTTTTATTATTGCTCAAGGATTGTTATGAGTTATTATACGCATCTTATTATCATGAAATCACATATTTTGATCTTGAAAATGAAAGTTGTCAATAAATTTTATCCATAATCACCTTTATTGTTTACTAAGTCGTATCATACATGATGCACAATGACACCTTGATGAGGCATTGTATTGCACTTCTTTCTCTCGTTTTACTTGAGTTGTTACAAATAGTATCGGAGCTGACTTATAAAAACTCAGGTTGAGTCATCTGATCAGTCTCCGTAGGTGGGGAGATGAAGACAGTTGATATTATCATTGTGTGGATAGAGATTCAAAGAATTTGGGTTATGTGTGGCTATGTGTTTTGGGCTTGATGGGAACGCCATGACTTAAGGTGGGGGAATTCGTAACACCTAGTTCAAATCGAAATACGTGGAATAATTTGATATGTATATAAGGGCCCAAGTTACTACCAGTAGTATCTTCAGTCATGACCTGTTAAGTGAGTTTGTAGTGGGCTTAGAGGACTCAAGAAGATACTATTAAAACAGTGAATTTGAGTATCTAGTCTTCTAAGGTAGCGTTTGATAAAATTGTGTAATAAGTTCCGCATGCACGCCTTAAGGATAGTGGTTGCGGACTCTTCACCAAGAGTCTAAGTTAGTTATTACACATCGTCATGAAGTAAAGAAGGTACAAAGACTTAACAATTTAGTTTAAAGGCATTGGATGAAATACGTTTGCTGAAATCTTAGTGATGATTAAATGCTTTGGTTTCTTTAAAAGACTAGTTTTTTTTTATCACCATTTCTGTTGGGAACTTACATTGTAGAACATTAGTCATCAAATCCTTGAGAATTTTTTTATTAGAACTTAGCATACTTGTCATGGCGTCGCCTGGCGTTAGAGAAGGGCAAGACAAAGCCTTGGACGTCGAGCCGCCAAGACTCATGCATTGGTAGCGAGCCCAAGTTAAATGATTATGTCATTTTTTTACCATGACCCATCATAACTCATGGACTTTTCCAATGATCCAAGTAACTCAACCCATGATCTTAACCTAATCCTTGACGGGATAAATGTTTTTTAGGTCACTCTACTTTAGGTCGATTTACAAATGGTTACAGTCAACTCACTGAACTTTAGTTTACTAACAAAACGTTTGCAATTCCGTTAAGTTTGTTGACTTTTAACGGAATTTGACACATAAGCAGCTGAGTTGGAAAAAAAAAACTTGTGTGTCAATAATTATCCCAGTTGGCCTTGATTATGTGGATCTAAAAAGGAAAATTTATATTAAATGAATTTTTATTTAATTCTTTACAAATAATAATATAAATTAGAAAAGTTTGTCAAAAAAATAAGAAAATAAAAAATATATATATTTAAATATTTTTGTAATTAATATCAAATGAATTTTTATTTAATTCTTTACAAATATAATAATATAAATTAGAAAAGTTAGTCAAAAAAAAAGAAAATAAATGAAAAATATATTTAATTATTTCTAATTTATATTATTATATTTGTAAAGAATTAAATAAAAATTCATTTGATATTAATTACAAAATAATTAAATATATTTTTCATAGAACCATAAAATAGTTCGATTTTCTCATAGAACCATAAAATATGGGGACAATAACATTTAGAAATGATTTCTTATTAATTTTATTGCTACTCTAATTTATGAGCATATATAAAGGAGACAGAGTGGGGACTGAGGAGAGGGAAGAACCCTAAAAATTGACTATTCATTTTTGGCAGCGAGATTGAGGAGAACGAGAAGAGAAGCTTCACGAGCTTCGAGATTGGGGGAGCTGAGCATGAAGATGAGCGGCTGAATCACACCGGCAGCTGCGAACTTAGATCGAGCTTTCACCTGCGAGGATTTTCTGACGAGCTTCCTGACGTCTCTGGCGGCATGAATTTTGGTTTGAAGATCATCGGCATTGATGAGCTTATCTACTACTTGTTCAATTAGTATTTGTTTCTTCTGATTCATATCTCCTCTTCCTTCTCCATTACTCCCTCCTCTTCCAATCTCTGATATACACTAAGCCTTTTATACATAGATGGATATATGGCAAAAATAAATTTTGATTGTTATAATAAATAATTAAATTAAAAATATAGAATATTGTGATTGTTAAAATATATAATTAAATTAAAAACAAGAAAATAAATGAAATATATATTTAATTATTTCTAATTTATATTATTATATTTTTAAAGAATTAAATAAAAAATCATTTGATATTAATTACAAAATAATCAAATATATTTTTCATTTATTTTTTTATTTTTTTGGCTAACTTTTCTAATTTATATTATTATATTTATAAATAATTAAACAAAAATTCATTTGATATTAATTATAAAAATATATAAATATATTTTTTAATTTATTTTCTTATTTTTTTATTTTTTTGGCAAACTTTTCTAATTTATATTATTATTTGTAAGGAATTAAATAAAAATTCATTTCGTATAAATTTTTCCTTTTAGATCCACATAATCAAGGTCACATGGGATAATTATTGACACATAAGTTTTTTTTCCAACTCAGCTGCTTATGTGTCAAATTCCATTAAAAGTCAACAGACTTAACGGAATTGCAAACATTTTATTAGTAAACTAAAGTTTAGTGAGTTGACTGTAAGGAAAAAAAATTTAGTGACCCATTTATAAGCCGACCTAAAGTAGAATGACCTAAAAAGCATTTATCCCAACCCATGACCCTACTCTTTTGAATGAAAGTAATGCTCGTGAGGGAGACGAAAATAACTTCACAGTTAATGACTTTGCTTGAGCTATGACTAGAAACATAGTAGATAGTTGAGACGTTTTCATAGTGTTAGTTATAATGTTTTGGGTTTTAGTGTATATAAAATTTTATTGTGCAATATACTTTTGAAATAAAATAAATAATGTATAAATTGAACATTGTTAACGATTTTTCGCCATAAGTACGCTATGGCGGGCGCCTTATTACCTAGACATCTTGGCGGTCAACTACCGCTGTATCCCGCCTTGGCGCCGTGATAACTATAAAACTTAGAGGCTATCTGATAGTCTCTTTTTGGCTGAGTCTCTTTTTTGCACAGATGCTAACTTGTTTGATAAAAACTTGGACAGTCTCTTTTTGCCTCTTAAAAAAAAGGCATGCAGCCAACTCTCTTTAGAAAAAAAGGCTTCTCATTATTGTTTTACCATCACTACCTTAATTTCATCGTCTTGATTCTTCATTTCACTGCTTTTACTACCCCACCCACACCCGCTAACCATCACCACCACCACCCTCACAATGCACCCCCAACCCACCCACCCCCACTCACCACCCACATTGTAGGTAATTTTGTTTGAATTAATTATTTAACGTTTATTATATATATTATTATCCTCGCCTTAAGTTTGTTCAAACTGATCTAAGGGTAAAATAGTAAAATGTTGTGTTCAAACATACTATTTAGATCAGTATAACACTTTTGTACTTTTAAACTCTGCCTCTATTTTAATAAGTTCTTAATCTCCAAAGCATCTATAGAGTTCTGAACCCATGACATGTATCTAATTATAGGTTGCTATCACAACACTTTGGGTTAGGCTTTCTGCATTGTGGAAATCTGAGATGCTCAGGCTGGCAGATAGTTTTTTCTTAATTATTACGTAGTCTTTGATCCTGGTTCGTTACAAGTTCTTTTTCATTACCAGCCAGTAGTTGCTTCCTGGATCAGTTGTTGTTAAAATTGTGCGGTATTATGTCAGTAGGTTTAATTTTTAAGGACCAAATGGGTATTTATTCAGATTTACCAGTAAAACAGTGATCAAGTATTAGAATTACTTTTAATTGATAAGTTAAATATTAGAATTATCAAGTTAATATTTAATTTATTTTTTTTAAAAAAAATTATGTGGAACTGTGGCAGGGACATCATTGTGCAAACAACTGCTGGGATCGAGCTGATGGTACCACCCTTTGTTCCTGTCTAGACTCTAGGGGCATTGATCATTCATTGCTTCATCCAATCAAAGTAGAGGTGCAAGTCTACAAGAGTTTTCCTTATTACTGGTTTTAGTCTGGAGGCTTTCTTCTATCTTGTAAATTCTCATTACCAACTTTAGACTATTGACTTTCTATCTTGTTAATTAAATTTTCTGTTAGCCTTGGTCAAAGGTGACTTTATTAATGTTTTCGTTCGGAAATAATCTGGAAAGGGGTGGCAATTCATAGAGGTAACTGCAAAGAATGTCTGGAGATCTGAAGCACTGTTGGTAACAGGATTTGACTCCCCTTAGTACAGCTTCTACTCTTAATTTACTCGATTCATTACATAGAGATAGATGGGGTGATTATGAATTCATCTGGAGAAGATCTGAAGCACTGCCGGTAACGGGCTTTGAGAGCATCTCCGGCAGATGGACTATCTACTGGACTATATTTAGTCCATCTGACATCAGCAAATGTCTTTTAGTTTTCAATCTTTCCAGTAGATAGATTATCCTGCGGACTATAATATAAAAAATTTAAAATAATCAATTAATTCAAAAAAACTCCAACGGCTATATTCCAACGGTCATATTTCAATGGCTATATTTTAAAAATCAAATAACATCTATAAATATAAGGCACATCTAATCTCTCATATTCATTCATCTCAACTTCATATTTTTAGTCAAATAAGTTATTTTAAATATGTCTCGTTAATTGAAATTAACTATGTTGCACATGGATGAAGAAGAAGATGAAGAAGCATATGGACATTTTTTAGGCATGGCGGCTATTGAAGAAGAACAACAAAATATCAATAGGCATACATCACGTCATCGTGGTTCTGTGCAAGGTCGTATTACCATTGATCGTGATAGACATGAAAGTCATGATATATTTGATACAATATTGATATATTTGACCCAGTTCTATATTTGATACAATATTTGATATATTGATATATTTGATACAATATTAATATATCTGAACTTTTTTATTATCGTTCTAAATTTTTAGATCTATCTGTTGCCCCCCCCCCTTCGTCTCCTTCATCTCTGAACTCTTTCATCTCCTTCATATCTTCTTCAACCTCCCTTCTTCTCCTTCTCTGTTTTTTTTTCTCCAGCCGAGCCTTTCATTTAAATATAATATAAATTATAGTCTGTCGAGATTTTGGTTCGCAGATTTGGTCGCTTTGGCTAACCGGAAAAGTGGCTAGACTAAATTTACTCCATCTGCTGGAGCAAAATTTCCATCCTAGACTAAATATAGTCTAGGATTCTCGTAACTCCGGCCTGCTGGAGTTGCTCAGACTCCCTTTAATACCATCTTTAACTATGTTAACTCAAATAAATTATTATGCATACATGACATGTGTAGTAGTAAATTTTCATTACCAGGATCATCTCATATAAATTACTAACTCATGGTTAACAGCTGTGAAATTGTTAAGATGGTAATAATCTTGCTCATAAAAAGATAAGATTTTTTGTTTTTGCTGGTCAATAATGTATTGGCTGAATTTGAGTGAATGGTATATTCAAAGGAAGTCAATATCTAGTTTTAGCTCCCTTCGTTCCACATAAATGGATTAATTTGCTAACTTTTTTTTTGAACTTCCAAAAAGAGGTTCTGTTCTTTAAACGGTAGCGAGGTTAATTGATGGCTTGATCTCTATAGTTGTAGTTACCGATTTTTATTTTTATTTTTGTTATAAACACATTAATATGCTCAAAAAAAGGTACAAAATGGTCATTATTTAGCATTTCATCCAAAAAAGTGAACGGAAGTGTACAAGACTAACGGTTAACATGTGTTAATTATGTGTAAGCCATGGCAGGTGATGAGGATCGAGTTAATTGATATTTTGGTCATTGTACTAGGGGTCAATTTTTAGTTTGGTTATTGAAACTTTTTTTGTTACATTCTGGTTATCGAATTACCAAAAATATTATAAATTAGTAATTTTATAATTTTTCGTCCAAAATATTAACGAAAAATCTTACTTAACAAACATTTGATTTATAAATGTTGAATATTCTAATGAGTTATCATGTGTGGGTCAGTTTGTAGAAATAAAATAAAATTATCACTTAGAATAAAAGAAAAAGATATAAAGTCAGACTAATTATTTTAATAGTTCATAATATTATAAGAAGATATTTAAAGGTTTAAGAAAAAAGGAACATAATTTAAAGAAACAAAAGCAATTAAAAATCAAAGATCATCTTTCTCTTCTAACCATGAATGACGAATTTATCGAAAAAAATAGTGTTTATGTACATTAACTCTTTCTTTCATCATGGACCTAAGTCGGAACTATAACATCTGGTCGGAAATCTAGTTTAGAAAATAGGACCCTTTTATACCTCTGTATATTCGCCAGAAAAGGAAAAAAAGGAAAAAAAGAAGAGCGACAAATTGACGATGTCGGCATCCAAAGTTACTTGTTTTATTTCGAAATGAGTGTGAAATAATTTCTATTAAATCGATTTTTTGCATTAGTCGACATATCTGAAGGGGGTTATTGGGCAAATTTTCTCCTTTATTTTGCAGTTTGGTTTGATGTTTAGAAGGTTCCAAATTAAATATGATTTTGAAAATTTTATAGATTTAAATTAGCTATGATGTACTTTCTCTTCATTCATGTAATATTATGTAATAAAATCACTAATTTATAATATTTTTGGTACTTCGATAATGAGAATGTAACAAAAAAGTTTCAGTAATCAAAATAAAAATCAATCCCTGGTACAATGACCAAAACATCAATTAACCCGATCCATGTCACATGCCACATAATTAACACATTAACAGTTAGTCTTAGGGGTGGGCAAAAAAACCGATTTTTTTTCTTCAATTTTTCGATTTTTTGGACCGGTCCGAACCGACCGGTTCGGTACAAAAAAAATCGGTTCGGTACCGGTACTAAAAAAACCGGTATATACCGGTTTTTCGATACCGATTTCGGTACCGAGCTTTTATGGTTCGGTAAAAACCGAACCGAAGCGGTGTATACCGGTTTTCTAATTATTTATTTATTTTTATTATTAATAATTAATTAATAATAATAATAATATTAATAAAATAATGATTATAATAATAATATTAAAAAATATAATAAAAATATAAAAAATAATAAAATACCGGTATCTGTACCGAAATTTAGCAACTTTCGGTACCGATCTGGTTCGGTCCGGTAAAAATCGATTGCCCACCCCTAGTTAGTCTAGTCAACACCTTCATTCACTTTTTTGAACATAATGTTGAGTAATAACCATTTTGTAAACTTTTTTGAATATAGTAATGTGTTTATAAAAAAAAATTTGGTAACCACAACGAATATCGACTCCTAATACAACGATCAAAACATCAATTAACCCAATGATATCAAGCAAAAAAAAAGCATTAAACTTATCATGTTACTTAACTACTCGGTAAGTATAAGTTAAAAATGAAGCTAATATATGACCAAGTTTATAAATTTTGTAAATATGATTTTTTTTGTGAAATGGAAGGAAAAATATTTTAAGCAATGTTTTTTAACATTATTTCTCAGTAATAAGTTGAAAAACTACAACATATTCCCTAAATAGTCATTGAGGTAATATGTATATTAACGGCCAAATTATGCTTTTGGTCACTAAAGTTGGCACGTATTACTGAATATTTGATTGAATTTTTAATTTTTTAAATTAATTCATTGAACTAATTATTATTTTCAAATTAGGTCATTCTGTCAAATCTGGCTAACGACTGTCAAATTTGTTCAAGATTTTTCATACGTGGAAGCAAAAAAAAAAGGGAAAATAAAATAAAAAATGAGGTGGCCAATCAACAATGACATGAAAATAAAATAATAATATTTTTTGACTCATTTTTAACATTTTAATGTTTTAAAAATGACAAAAACATAATAAAACACAACAAAAACTAATAAAAATAAAACATTTTTCATTAATTAAATCAAATTTATTTATCAAGATAAATCAAATCTTAATCAACTAAAAAATCAAACATATTTTCCTTAAAAAAAGACAACATTAATAATTAAACATTAAAATCAAAATCAAAATCAAAATTTTCATCTTCCCCAAATCTTCCCTTTTATCAAAATCTTCATCTTCCCCAAATTTGGAAACAGATTACATATCAGATCTAAAAAAAATTATGGACAAAATGGAAACAGATTTGCGCTGATCTAAAAAACATTAATACATGATTGAACTGAGGGACGCTATGTTGTTAGTGTAATACCCGAGAAATATTAATAAAAGAATATATTAATGAAAGTGAATATTTATTTATATATAAATGATTTTGTGTTAAGAGATGAATTAATTCAATTATATAAAAATTGAATAATTATAATAATTGAGAAATTTATGGAGTTTGCAATAAACTCGTTGATAGCCTTGTGTGGCGCAGTGATGAGGATTATTAATGATTATATTAATTAACGAATGAATTATTAAGTAAATAATTAATCTATATTAATTCTTAATTGCTATTGTAGAATATTAATTAATGGTTATTGAATATTAACTCTGATTAATTAATAATACGTGATTATTATTATTGCAAGAAATATAATAATAATAAACCACTTGTTTATAATTGTGCTAAGATTTATATTCATTTAATGTGATATTTAATCATATAAGTGTTAATCGATTATTATGGAAATTAATAATCAATGAGGAATGGATTAATTAATATTATCATTAATTAATCAATGAGATAAATAATTTATTTATTTGACAAATAAGTAAGTATTAATATAATAAGATTATATTAATTGATATGTGCAATACTTGAATATATAAAGTATATGAAATACAACTATATTATAGTGTAGAGAAACACTTAAGTGTGACCATGCATATATACATAAACTATGTTATATAATGCAATGTGAATATATTACACATAGAGACCATGTATTAGGATTGATTGAAATATATAAGCTACATGTTTATGCTTGTGTGACAATATTTATGCAAGTATACATTAACATAATATGAATATATTGTAATCACTTGTTGATGGTAGAATTTAATAATAAAGAAGACAATATAGTGTGATAATATCTGAAAAGATTATGTTGGTAGTGATAAGAATGTACATGGATTATATGATGTGAGTACATAGGTAATCCCTAATTTTTCCTAATATAGTAATAATTGTACATTAAAACCCATTTTTGGAAAGTATAGTAACTAAATTAAACTAATTAATCACATTGCTAGAAATCTAAGCTCATTAGTTACACTCACAGTACATGAACTGCCTAAGGCTAAATTACGTAACTTCCAAGCTGTGATCATTGGCTATGGGAATGGCTGATGGTGGGTGGTTGAGCAACCCACTGTAAACCAATGTGTTCTTCTTCTACACTTTGGTTTCAGCTTCCATGTAAAACCTTTAGCCAGTCCACCATTCCTCTATAAATTGGCAGCTATGTTACTAAGTTTACGTTGCTGTGTTTTGTCTGATAAAATTCTGAGAATTGAAGTTTGAGTGTTTGTTGTTCAAAGAAAAATCTAGCAATCACAGAAAGTTAAAATCTAAGCAAACTAAGTTTCAAGAGGTATAATTCTAAATTTCATATTCTTCATTCTTGTTCACTGTCAAAGTTTCAAATCTTGATCATGTTGAATTGAATTGTAATTAGGGTATAGAACAATTGTTTAGTTGTTATAATAAACTTATAAGCATGTTGGAATACAATGTGGTTGTTTTTGTGAATAAATTTTATGAATTGGGTTGCTGTCTGCCGAAGCAGGAGCTTCCAGCTCTGTACAGGTAACGGCGCAGCTGCGTCCTGGTTATACTAGGGTGTTGCGCAGCTGCGCCAGTGCTAGACTTGCGTTTTGCTGGCCAAGGCCCTGCGCAACTGCGCCAGTTTTAACTGGGGCGCTGCGAAGCTGCGCCGGTCACTGGTTCCAGATTCTGCTTCTGATCCAGGCTGTTACGTGCGAACTTATGATAACACTTTGGAACAAGTTTGAAAACATAAGTAGCATGCCTATAGGAGTACATGGAGTTAACGTAAAGGTGTGTTGCTATAATGTCATGCAAGATTAATGGAATGACTAATAGCGTTGAAATAAATCTCAAGTTTCTTAAACAAACTTTAACATATATAGACCATGAATACATTCTGACTTTTGAGACATGCTTGTATGAATTAGAAACACATGAAGTGCATGTTAGCTTATCTATATAAGTTCCGTGATATAATATGAACATTTGAACCTAACTAATGCGTCTTCCTAACGAATATGTAAGTTTTGAAAGTGAATTTGGACATGTAAATGCCATATATACG
Source organism: Panax stipuleanatus (assembly GCA_020205555.1). Taxonomy (NCBI): domain Eukaryota; kingdom Viridiplantae; phylum Streptophyta; class Magnoliopsida; order Apiales; family Araliaceae; genus Panax; species Panax stipuleanatus. The sequence goes on from CM035118.1 coordinate 151,157,623, forward strand.
TTCTGATGTTATGAGCATCTTTAGATGACTTTGAAATGCATGGAAGGCATGTTGACTTGCTTATATATGTTTCATAGTATGACATGAGCATGTGGACTTCGTTTGTGAACTTTACTAAGTGAAAGTGTAAGTTTGAAACGTAAATCTTAACATGTTATTGCAAGTCCCGTATCTTGATATTTATGGACATATGTGATAGTACTTTTAGACTCACTCATGCATCATACATGTATACATACCATGATTAGGTATCGTGATTCAAATTTAGCATAAACGAAGCATGTTTTCAACTAATAACTGTGATAGTCACATGTATGGAATGCGAATACTCATAAGTATGCTTAGTATAAATACCTTAAGTGTTTTAAAAGCGAGCATGATAGGCTTTGTAAATTTCATGACCTTGAATGACCGTAAGTGTCGATTTAGAATCTATATTACATATGTTTGGAACAAGGGAAGGTTATACGAATATAAAAAGACTCTTTAACATGTATATATACTATATGCTATATGTGAATCCGATTTTGACGGTTAAACTTATGGAAATGCCATAACTTGCTAAAATAAAATATATTTAGTATTGATTGTGGTCTTATGTGATATTAATAATATGCGAGTATGTTTGCTAATTGTGGTAGTCTCACATGATAGTAATGATGTATAAATATGATCAACTTGAGAAAAGAGGAAGTTAAGGATAGAAATTATATTCTATATAACTGTGTAGCTAGGTTAAAACTTAGCTTATGTGTTGATCGTATATTCGAAGATAAAAAGTGAAGTTAAATTATATGACTAATATCATATATATATATATATACGTAACTATATTACGATAGGAATTCGAAAGTGTTGGCTAGCGTTACGTGAGTAAACTACGCATAAGGTAAGTTTCTTAACTTACACTCTTTTACGGTGCAAGTATCATAACCGACGCATTTACTTTATGCAAGTATTCTATCCTTGTATATTGCGAACTAGTTTCTTTACTTAATCGTTTGAATTGAATTAGCATACTTGAACTTTTATTTCATTAAAGCTATTGTTCATGTTGAACTTAGTATTGTTCTTGAATATTGTGAAAGTGTCTATGCCATTTGATTCGGCTAGACTTATATTATTGAAAAGCGACCCAAAACCAATTGATTGGTGCGGGATCTTGTATTTGACTGAGAAGAACAACCTTCTTTGAAGGGAAAATATAACTGTCAGAGAATCGACGCGCACTTGAGTATGATTGATTGTTATGCATAACGATGGTGCTTTAGGCTGATCATCTGTTGTACCTGTTTTTGTTGGATTTTCAGTTTATTACTGTTAATTCTAGTAGAAGTTCACGGTCCTTAGTGACTGCTCAGTATTCAGTTATCTTGAAATCTTGAATTGATATTATTCTGTCCTTAGCGACTGTTATTGAAAACTGTTGATATTCTTGTTATCCTTGAACTATCAAACCTTGCTATACTCTTTTCGAGAATTGAGAATTATATTACAAACTCTTATTGTATATTACTTGCTGAGCAATTTGTGCTCATTCTTGCTTTTCCTAAAATATTTCAGTTAAGGTAGAGCATGGTGAACCTTTAGGCATTGATAAGGGCAAGGGCAAGGCTACCAACTAGCTTGTGTCTTTTATATTTTTAAATATTTTAATGTTGTATTAAGATGATGTAGTAAGACTAAATTTGATTATGTTTAAGCTTAAGTTAGATTATGTAATAAGTCGTAATTGATATTATTATGTAATCTATTAAGTACTGTAGGTTGCGAGACTTGGGAGAATAATTATAATAAATCATTGTATATTATTCTAAATTAGATATTCTGCTGTGAATGTATGATTTTAGTTATTATTGTATTACCATGAGCACGTGACGAACCGAATTCGAGAGACCAAGTGGCGGTCACGGATTTGGGGGCATCACAGTTAGTAAACAGATTTGCATTTCTAAAAAAATCTGTTCTAACATATTACAATTTTAAACAGATTTGCGCTGATCTTAACAGATTACATTTTTTAGATCTGTTATTCCATATGGACAGATCTAAAAAAATGGAAACAGATATGGTCTGTTCGTCCCTTCTTCCTTATCATCGATCTGTTCTTCCATACGACCTCTGAGATGATTATTGTGGGAGAGATTCAGTTTTCTAAGAAAATTTAGATTTGCAAGCTCTTGAGGAATCTCTCCTTCGAGTTGAAACAGAAATCACACTCACCGTCTGTTAAACCTCTCCGGTGACAGCAATGCTTCGGGATCCCCACTCCTCAGTCAGCTCGACGGCGAAAATATTGTGGATGTAGTTCCATTTCCAGCCGACGACTTCATGAACATTGGGCTCGCAAACGACTTACTGTGCCGGGAAGATCCGTCGACGTACCTCACACTAGGACTCCAAAAACCTCCTCCTCTCCGGTACCTCCACGACGACGTCGTAGCTGGCTCCATCCACCGTCTCCGATCCTAAATTCCGTTCAAATCCGAACGAATAAGACTCGTATTCCGGCTGCGACTCCATCAAGGTCTCGAGAATTACGCTCTCGATTATTACTTCATCGAGGCTCGGTCGGATTCTGGCTGCCATGGCCGAAAGAAGGGACGATTTGTTCTTTTGAATGTTTTGATCTCAAGATTTATTTTGAATGTTTTGATTTCAAGTTTTTTTTATTTTATTTTTTGCCATATGTAATATTTGATCATTATATATTATTATTTTGTTGATGTGGAAAGTCATTGTTGAAGTTATTTATTTATTTTTTTGCAATGTGTAATATTTTTAATTTTTGTATATTTTTTTCATAGCCACGTAGATTAAATCTTAACATCTGTCAACTTTTTTTAACGGAATGACCCAATTTGAAAATAATAATTAGTTCAGTGAGTTAATTTGAAAAATTAAAAGTTCAATCAGGTATTCAGTAATACGTGCCAACTTCAATGACCAAAAGCATAATTTTGCCCTATATTAACAAATTTTAGGTCAAGAATAATACTACACAAATTATATATACATACATATGTATATATCTATATATGTGGAGTATACGCAGATGAATTATAATAGAGGTCATCCTCTGCATGTAGCTCTTTTTTTAGGATCCGGTGACCATGTAGGGGTCACCCAAAGTAGGGGGGTTATATCTCGTCTTTGAAGATTTCTCAGTCTGAAGATTCAGAGTTCAGACAATACTGACTTGATATAAAATTAGTTCTTCAGTTGAGAAAACTTTTGAAAGGTTAACCATTCAAATATTCAATGCTTGTTATCAATTATCATCCTTCTTTTTAAAAATGGAAAAACTAATTTATGGCACAGCTGAATAAATAAAGTACACCAGTATACATACACAAAGAAAGTGCAGTTCGCAACAAAAAGAACGAATTTTACTGTAACCCCCGAGTGTCATTACATTATATAAAAATTCATGTTCTCAAAATATAAACATTTGTATTCATTCATATTGGAGATTTGTCCAACTCAGCCGTAGCACCTTATTGGATCATTGCAGCCCTTCTCAGCGGATTGTCGGAAACCAGATCCACCCCCCTTTGCAAGGTATTGCTGATGGTACTCCTCAGCCCGGTAAAACTTTTTGGCAGGCAGGATCTCAGTTACAATCTTCCTATTCAACAGCTTCTGTTGTCGCTCCAAGGTCTCAAATGCCGCCTTCTCTTGTTCAGGTGTATAGTAGTATATACCAGATCGATATTGCGTTCCGACATCATTCCCCTGTCCATAAAATAACAAACCTGTGTTTAGCATGTGCAGATCAAGTGGCACATACGGTTGGACGATTAATTACTGAACTCACCTTGACAGAACTTGAAGAACCTCAGAGAGCACATTGAGCCCACTCAATGCATTCCTAAGCATCCCCAACTAATTGAAGTTTTTGCTTGTTTACTACCTAATACATCTATTACTAAAGTAAAATAGAAGATATGTACACTAGGTGGTAGGTAGCAGGGTGTTAACTAGACCACGACTTCACAACCACCACATATGATCCATGTGCCACGACGCTTTTGTTGCATTGCAAACTAAAATCACATCGTAAGGTGTATCCATACTACCTATCTACTAGACTTTTCATGGTGAATTAATAGACCTTAGGATGAAATGAATGGGAGAATGCATTGCTCACTGAGCAGGCATTAATATGACTACTCGGTGACATGGTTACATGAGATAGGAAACTACTGTTGATGACTATTTAATATTGCAAATTGCAATGCTCCAAATATTATCAGGAACTGATAGAGTGACTACTTTATGAGCACAAATATCACAAAAACACACTTCAGGTACACCTTTTTAAGTGCTTTCCTGTTTTTTTTATCTGCCGAGGTTGGACTAGGATCATTTCTTTTCTATTAATAAAATTTCTTCTTTTATGAAAAAAAGAAGAAAAAGAGGTACACTTCAAATTAGCAAAGTGAAAGGTTATGAAATGAGTAGAATCTTTTTTTTTACTTATCTTTCTTTTCTAATATTACACACAAGTTCATGTAGCACAAGTGATTTTAAATTCTAATTTGCATCTTATTAACCAAAGCTCCTTTCATGACATTATGAAGTAGAGTCAAGACCATAGTAGTTATGGCGACGCCTTGGCGTCTCGGCGATGAAGAAGAGGCAAGGCGTCTAGCGACTTGAGGCATCGAACTCTTATTCTGCAGACATCGCGACCAGCTGCCAAGACTTCGAGCAGTTCCGACGAGGCCCGACCAGCTCCGGCGACGGCGACGAACAGCTCCGACGAGGCCAAACATCTCCGACGAGGCCGAACATCTCCCGACGAGGCGACGATAGCTCCGACGAGGCCGAGTGGTGACAACGATCGGCGACTCCGAGAGGCGAGGCGACGTCGTCTTCTTACGTTGGCGACTCCCTTTCCCCTTTTCTTCTTCCTGCTTGGCTTCTTACGTGCTGATGTTGGTTTTTTTTTCTTTTTCGTTAACTTCTTTCTTGTGTTGGGTCTTTATATATATATATAAAAATTTATATATATTTATATACTAAATTACTAATACATGCTTAATTACTTATACATATACAAGTCATTTAATCATGCTTATATATATATAATACATTAATACTGCTTAGATGCTGCTTGTTGGTGTGGTTAGAATATATATATGTAAAAATTTATACATATATAAATATAATATATATGTATAAATATATATATGTATAAATATATATATATTTATATACTAAATTACTAATACATGCTTATGAATATTTTTATTTGATTGGATTGTGTAATTTTACTCTAAAATTATATATACATGCTTATAAATTATTAATACATGCTTGTGGAAATAATACTGCTTATTGGTAAGTATTTATATAATACATGCTTGTGGATATAATACTGCTTATAAATTATTAATACATGCTTATGGATATAAATTATTAATACATGTTTTAGGTTTTAATGCATATGAAATTTTCTTGTCAATATTTTTGTTAAGTAAAATAAATAATATATAAATTACACAATGTAAACGACTTGTCACCTTACGGACGCCTAGGCGGTCGCCTTGTCGCCCTTGTCGCCTAGGCTTCCAGGCAGTTGGCTACCGCCATGAATCGCTGTGGCGCCGTGACAACTATGGTCAAGACACACAATTTATCATATAGCAAAGAGAATACTCCATCTGATGTGTAACATGGATATCCCTGAACTAAGTTACGTGTGAATAATCCATCAAGGTGTTACTCAAAGACAAAGTGATAGAGACAAAATAGGTGAGAGGTGACTAATCTCAAGAGATTGTCTTTAAATATCTATATAATTCTTTTCTCTCATTATAAAATAAAAGGAGAAATCATTCAGTGGCTACAGTCAAATACCCAAAATGCATAACCTCCAACAGAACCTAATTTATTTATTTTTTTATCAAATCCCCTAGTAAATGCTACTGTGCCAAAGTTGATGCCTTGTGAAGACGGCAGACTTTTGTTTTTTGTTTTTTTGACAAGTTAAAAACTTAACTGCATTTGTACAAATTGCAAACCTAGAAAGAGTGACATGAAGAGTTCAAGACAAATAACCTTAAGAGCGCCTTAAATAGTCAATGATTTTCATATATACCCAAATCATATGGATTCAAAGCAAAAAGAAAAACCTAAGTAGGATTAGAAAACCACAACTAAACACTAGTTGAGAGAAAAGCAAATCAAGAAAAACTAATGATATTATCATAGCCTAACCAATATACTGAAATTAAAAAACATCAAGATTAAAAAGAAAATAAAATAAAAAAACTATTTACAACTTACATAATATGAGTACCAATTTGTCCTAATGAAAGATTAAAAAAATCCAAAAAGTTCCCATGAATATTGCTACTAATTTCATGTAACATATTTGCGATTTCTTCTAAAAGAACAACCGAGAAGAAAAATTAAATCCATAATCAAGCATTAAACCCCATAAAAGTTGAACAAAAAACCAAACCCGTCCAAATTGGGACCTCGATCCACCTAAATAAATTCAATCTACAAAACCCGGAGTCACTCAACCTTTAAAAAACCTCCATTTTAATCGATAGTTCAGCATCTAACAAAAATATGAAAATGCTAAACCATCAAACCAATTCAATAAAAAGAAAACGATAAAAAAGCAACGAATAAGATAAACACCATCAAATCCAACCTTTGAATTTTTTATTTTTACTCTTTTAGGAAAAGGAGAACCTCACCTGACGATTAAGCGTAGTAGGATCATGTCTAGCCCAAAAGACATCAAGCAAGCTCCCATAGTCACAGTCTTTCGGGTCATACTGAACCCTAACAACCTCGGAATGATTCGTAGTCTTGGAACAAACATCATTATAGGTTGGATTATGAAGATGCCCCTGTGTATAACCCACCTCAGTCGTGGACACACCAGCCACCCTCTGGAACGCTAATTCCACACCCCAAAAACATCCGGCTCCGAATTGTGCAAACTGCTGACCCGATCTGGCGATATCGTCGTCGGCCCCCTGGGCGATTGAGGAGGAATTGAATTGGCCCATGGAGGATTCAGTAGGAGTTGTTGAACCGAAACCTAGCTTTCCGAGCCAGTTCATTCTTGTGGAAGAGTGAATAAAGAAATATCTGGTGGTTCGGGGGATGAATGGGGTTTTGGCCTTAGATAGAGAAATGTGGGGCCAGGAGGAGGGAGGCATAACTATAACTATAAAAATATAACTGATGATGAGAAGTGAACCATTCTTTTTTTTTATTTCTGATGAAGTGAAGTGAGGGTGTAGTTAGTTGTCTGGGAAGGGAAGGGAAGGGAAGGGAAGTTGCTACAAACTTGGGTAATTTTCCATATATTTTAACTACCAAAAATTATATGACTCTATTTTATTGATAAAATGAATATTTATTATTTTTTGATATTTATGCTATTTATTACACACGTTCATAATTTAATTAATTAGATCAAGTTAAGTAAAAATTATAGTATATAAATTTATATTTAGTGGATAAATTAAACCTTATAACTTGAAGGGTGTATTAGACATTATATTAAAAATATTATTGGATATTAGTTGGTCAACCACACTAGGGGCTAGTGAATGTTACATATTGTAGACTAGAGGGATAATGACTGTTACTTAAAAAACTAGATGGGTGGTGATTATCGATGTATTTTATACTAAATTTTTATCTTTTTGTATTAGTTATAGATGAGCCAGCAAAATCAATGACTCCAAATGATTATGTTATATACTGATAATATTATCTATACTATGTAAGCTTTCTTTAGATTATTTTGTCCTTGCTATTTTGCTTTAGTTTAGTTTTTTTTTTCCCTCTCCATTTTCCACATTCCAAACGTTAAAAATGATCAAGTTGTTGTAAAAACAGAGATTCAGTTTTCAAAGCATCATTGTTATACAAGAGAAATGCATGTCCGTTGACGAAAGAATAAAGCTTTTGAGTTATTATAATAATAATAATAATAAAATTAAATCGATCTGATTGTGTTTCCTAATTAACATAACCTCGTTTTGAAATTTAGACAACAAGTCGCACAATTTGAACTTCCTTAATTTTGCTTGATCATCATCTCTTCCTTGAGTTTTACTTGTTCATCACCTCAATAGGCAATAGCAGTGAAAATAGAGTAATATCTCAATCTCACATCGAACATCGAAAATATGAGAGAAATTACGTGAAACTAAACAACCTCACATTATTATTCCTTAAAGAAGAATTACATCCACAAAGCTAAGCTTACAAAATCCAAGGTGAGGTGGAAGCTATATATATATAATTACACATAAAAATGCAATAAAAAGCGAATCCAATATTCCAACACGATAAAACATAGCTGAACTAGGAGCAACAACGGTGGAAGGGACGACGTTATTGCTCTTGGACGAAGGTTGAGGTAGAGAAGACGATCCTCCGCCGGACTCCGGCTGAGGTGCACTTGCCGGAGACGTGGCGGGGGCCTGAGCTTCTTGGGTAAGCACATGAAGCTTCATTCCTCCATAGCAATGTAACTTGTTACCGCAAATAAAGTATCTGTCACCAGGCCGTGCCAAAGCAAAGGATGTGTTCCCATTACTACCTGATTGTAGTACATTGGTCGTGTTGCACCCCTGATAGTTTTCGCGTCTTACTTCACTAACATTATGAGTCGACGAATATTGGAACACTGCACCACCAACATTATAAATTATCCGCATGAATTCATGTAGCTATTATTAGCACTAGTGTAGTGTAGTGTATGTTGAGGAAAATTGTTTTATAAGATAATTGAATCTCTATTAACAAATTAATTAAAAGGATATATGATAATTGTGTTAGACTTATCCCCGATTTAATTAATTACTTGTATAAATAGATCTAGCTAGCAGCTAGCTATCTAGGGAGAGATCTAATTAATTAATTAATTAAAGAGAAAGAAATTAATTAGTTTGAAGATTAACTTACAAAGAACATCACCAACAGAGAATATTTTGTCCTTGGTCCAGGAATCAAGATCAGTGCTAATGTCCCAACCAGAGTTGTCGCCGACAATATACGTTGTTGCTGTGCATGTTAATGCAAAGCCAAGGATTAGTACTGGAAGAAGAAAGACAAGTGGCTTTGACGCCATATATTACTAAGAGATTGATGACAAGCGATTAGCCCACGTTTGGGATCATATTTATAGAAAATGGTGGTTTATAATTAGATGGCCTAACAATTTTATTAATTAGTATATACATACTACTATATATTATTTTGGAAGAGGTGCATGGATGCCCCTTAGCTGATCTAAAGGTGCGTGTTTTGAATAATGTTGTAATTATGGAGGAGGGTTGCTTTTTTAAAAAATTTGCATTTTCATGAAATTGTTGTTTACTGGTGGTTGAAGTTAGCTGGCAGGCAGTTAAACGCCTTCCAACTCCAACTTCTCTGTTTAAGCTGCAGGAAGGTATGGCCCAAAAGTCAAATGCGTGCAATGCATTTCTCTTTCTGACCGAATTAAGCATGCACTAGCTAGTGTGAAAGTAATTGTTGGTGCAACTGATACCAATATTATTTATTTTCAAGATCAAAGCTAAGTTATAATTAAAGTCTCACTTCTTGCCACTTAACCAAATTTGAGTGCAAACTTGTACATTTACTTCATCCATACGTAGATGCATACGATAAAACCTTCTTGAGGTATTGTGTGAAAGTAAAATTTCACATCCAAACACAAGGAGAAAGATTAAAGACATATATACTCAAATAAGTCATAGATCTAATAAATTAACCTTTTGAGTCAATATGTGGTTTCAGATGGGCCGGATATTTTCAATAACTGATATCAAAGTTATGACTACGGGGGTTTGAGTTATGGATATGGTATAGACTTTGCATGATGGATGAAAAATAATTAAAAACCATAAATTTGGATAGTCATATTAATTCGGACAATTAGTAAATGTACCCCCCCCCCCCCCCCAAACAAACCCAAACCCAAACCCAAACCCAAAAAAATGACTATAAACGCGTGCGTGTCTATTACAAGTGCCATGCAAAATGATCTAACTTACACCTAGCTAGCTGATGAGTGCATATTATTTATTTATTTCAATTTCATTATATTTAGTTTATTGCATGTTTTGTGATGTAAATGGGCTTATTACTGTGTTTATTGATTTCAGGATTAATTGGAGCTAAAGTACGGAAACGGGCTGATTTGGAGTTGAATTGAAGAGGAGTTTGACCAGCAGTTCACTTTCTCAACTTTTTGAAGATTTATACATGGAATTGGATTGATATTACTATCAGATTTAGGATTGCTTTGGACTGAGATTTTATTTCTCTATTGGGTTCTATTTTTTTATGGAAACTATTATGATTTATAATTCTTTTTAGGATTTGAATTTCTAGTTCTCATAGGATTTAGGATTTTGTGTAGCACTATAAATAGATGTAATAGTAAGGGTATAATTCATTCTATCATATAATTCATTCAATCATCTACTACATTCTCTCATCTACACCATTGGAGTGCGGACTTGGAAGCATGTCAGGCTAGTTTTCTTTATTCAGTTCTAATGGATGTTGAACTTTATTTATAATTAATGGTTAATTGAGTATTCATTATTTATTTCTTATTATATGGAATTCATTCTTGCTAATCTGATTTAATTTCTAAATGTTATTTGGCTTAACTGATTTGATTTCTGCAGGATTGAGTTAGTTACTGAATATCATATGCTAGATCAAGGAATAATATTACGTGTAATTGATATCGTTCATATTCACAAGTAATAATAAGTAATACCTGATTGTGGACAAGCTTTTGAGTATTGCTATGATTATCAGAAGACAAGTTAAACAATATGAGCTTATGTATTTGTTATTTGAAATAGTCTAATTTTGTAGTTCTTAATGCTGCTGTTATATTAAATCTAGAGAGCGTGTTCTAGGTTATATAATGGTTAGAATCTTGTGAAGAGCTTGTTTCATTGAGTGACAATCTAAGAGGAGTTTCAGGGTAGCAGAACTTGTTGTTACCTAGGGCTATTAGTTTCATTGAAGGATAAATAATGTTACACTTGATTAATCCATTGTTGTAAAAAGGTGATACTGAACTGAAGAACTGAAGTTTTTTATTCATTGTTAATTCTTATTAGTTTATTCTTGTTAATTTAGTTAATCAATTCAAAATATCATTTTCAATAGAAATCTTAAGATAAATATAAAACAAATCACTCTCTGTGAGATCGATCCTTGCTTACTACTGTGTTAATTGTTTGAATTATAAAGTGAAAGTGAGTTTAATTTAGGAGTATAAACGGGTCCCACTAGCTAGCTATAAACAAAAAACAGATTCTTACAAAATCTAGCCTTGATCTCGGCAACAACTCCAGTAATTTCTCATCTCTCTCCTTTTAATTAACTCTTTGAAACCACTTCTTCTCCTTTTTCCCAAACCAATTAATTAATTTTCTTAATTTTGTATGTATGTTCAGATCGATCAATGTATAGATCTGGGAGCACAAACCGAGTTTCTGATGGACAGGTACTTGAATTATTATAATAACAATTCATCGCATTTGTCCTTGGAAGCTGGCATTAATCATGAGTTGCCGCCTATGTATGAGCCAGTACTCTCGGAGGTGGCTGCTGCTAAAAAAGACAGAGAAAAAGAAAAAGAAAAAGGTGGTCGTTTTAAATTTGCAGAGATAAATCCTGTTCATCTCATACCTTTCGTCCTCCTTTTATGTGCTTTCATTCTCTGGTTCTTTTCAAATCCAGGTATATATATATATATTACTCCCTTAGTACCACAAGAAAATTAAAAAAAATCCCACTTGAATTTGATTCTAGTTTATTTAAAAAAAATTAGATTTCAAATTTTGTTATGTGATTTATTTTAATTTTTAAAATGACATATTTGTAATTAGTAATACTTCTTGAGTAGTTTTTAATATTGTCTATTGCATCAATCAAAATTAAATGAATTAAAATCGATTACAAGATATATGAATTTCGCGGAAAAATGCAAATGAGACTCTTTTTTGTAAAACGGAGGGAGTATGTATTAGTAATGGAAAACAAAATCTGTTCGATAGTTGCATATTATGACTCAAATGTATAGAACAAATGGTCTAATTTTTACATATATTCCAAATGGAATGGGTACAGATGTTGGACTGCCGGCAAAAGGTGATTCAAGAATTGAAGGGTTAACGCTTGAAGGGGACATTGAAAGTGATGGTACCCAAAGAGGAGTTTTACCAGACTTGGATTTGGAAGATGTACTACAGGATTCAGCTAAAAAATATGAACAACTTCACACAGCTCGCTTCTGAGGAGGGTTTTCTATATATGTTTAATTTCTTCTATAATTAGTTGCTAATTACTATCAAGTATTGCACCTGTGTATCAAGTATTGCACTGGAAAATAAATATTTGCATTCACCCTTGCGAAAGAAGAGACCAACTGAACTGATATGAAAAGGCTGTAAAATTTTGTTCAAAAAGACCAACTGAAATGAATGGCTGCAAAATTTTTGTTCGCCAAAAGATTTCCCCCTAAACTTTCATCAGTGCAGTGCGCATACAATATTTCACTAAATTGATAACACAAAAACCGGCCGGGTTAAAATTATAAAGAAAGAGCTCCAATGCTAGCTAGCTTCCAGGCCATCTTTTTTATCATCTCAAGTTACTGGACTGCGAGATGTCTGATTCGGAAAGGGTCCAAAATACAGACAGCTTGAGTACTTCTGATTCATAAATGGCGCACAAGGGTTTGGGCAAGTCATCATTGGAAATAATTCTCTCCGCATAACCGTAGCTGCAGTGATTCTCTGTCCAGGGACTCCAACCTGCGCAACAATGGAAAAAAACATATATTCAGGCTTCTTGATATGATTTTGTTCAGCATGAAGAAGATTGCGCCGATTGTGACTAGACCTGGTAATATAGTTGGTTAAATGTCGGATCAACTCATATTAACTGGAACCAATGAATTGGTTAACTACTTTTATAGGGTTGGGTAAAGTTTGGAACCATATTTTTAAAAAGAAATATAAGTCCAACCCGGTTAACCATTTTTCAACCCATATTTTATTCCAAATCCAAATCCAAATTCAAATCAAAAGTTCTTTTCACCCATATTTACATATTCAAGAAGCTCAATTTCTCATTGTTTTATTTCTCTAGTTAATCTTAATTTACGAATATCAATTAATTACATACTCCCTCCGTTCCAAAATAAACGTCCTAATTTATTTTTTACACCCCACCCCCACCTAAAAAAAATAATATTATGTGATTATATATACATCCCTTACCCCCCACCCCCACCCCCACCCCCACCCACACCAAAAAAAATAATATTATGTGATTATGTATACACCCCTTACCCCCCACGCCACCCCCACCCACCCCCCACCCAACCCCCCCCCCCCCTCACCCCCATCTAAAAAAAATAATATTATGCGATTACGTATACACCACCCACCCCTTCAAAAAAATAAAAATAAAATATTTAGTGATTATGTATACATTATATATATCTAATAATAATTTATTTAATTGGATCATAATAATGATAAGTTTTAAAATTTAAAATATAGGTCGACCTATATTTGAACCATAACCATATGGTTCCAACCCACACAACCCATATTAAAAATGATTACTATGGTTTTAGTTCTTAAATGGAACCATAACCATATTTTGAAAACCAAAACCAACCCATAACCATATTTTGTCAGGCCTAATTGTGTCATGTTATAGTTTGATTAGAGTGAAAGTAAAGCTTACATCTTACAAAATGTACAAAATTTTAATGCTAGACTAAAATGCCTATTGTAAGAAGATGATATGAGATTACTCTCTCAAATGAGCTGTAATAATAGGTAAAACCAATTTGGGTAGGCACTCGATGATGGTTCATTAGCTGGTTGACGACTAGAGGGACACGGAGAGGAGATAAAATGAGGGAAATAAATTCTCGAATAGATACAATTATACAAATAAAAATAAAATTTCTCCAATAATTCCTCTTACCATGTATGGCATATGACAAATATTTGGAGCTTGAGCACTAGCCATGGGTGAAAGTGGGGGTTTCTCAACATGAATTGATGTGCTGCTAGCCTATAAAATCAGGAAATATACACGATTGGAAATCCTAAGTTCTCATATAAATCAAAAACTTCAAGGCATATATATCTGACTTACCTGCCCTTGGATTTCGTTAATATTGTTCTTCAAAGGATCAACCATGGTGGTACTGACCTGTAGATTAAATTCCTTATATCTAATAATAACAGGAGTGTTTTCACATTAAGAGACAAAATTACCTGTTGTGAGACTTCTGCAGCTTTATCAAAGGGTGAAGCAGGGGAAGTTCGAGGAGGAGTCTGTAAAATCACAAAACTCTAAGTCAGACGGATAACAAAAGCCCGCCTACTTTTTGGAAAGAGAATGAGATCGAAAGAAATGGAGTACTGATTCTTTAAAGGGAATGTCGAAAAGGCTATGTCGACGCTTCTTCTCTGTTGAAGTCATTCTAATGAAATACTTTTGTGCATGGCTAGCCACCTGAGTTGGGGTCTTAGTGGGCACATAGTTCTTTGAAATTCCTTTCCAATCACCTTTTCCTAGTTTTTTCAAACCACTTAAGAATGACCTGTGTTCATCCACGGTCCATGGTACCCCTGACATATGAAACAGACACAATCAATGCCTAAATAAGAAGAAACCTCTCTTCCAAAAGCTGAATATTATACCAAAACTTTAAGAAATTCATTGAGTAACTTAAAAGGATGAACCTATTATTATAGTATGTCCACATAGGCAGTGGCGGACCTTAGGCAATAGGCATGGGCATGGCCGGGGGCGGCCATGGCCCTGTCCGATTTTTCTATAATTTTAAATATACCCTTAAGCTTTAGTTAAATTTTATTTATAATCCTATAAAAATTTATTGATATAAAAGCATTTTATCTATTTTAAAATATAAGATCAATTTTGATATTTTTTTAAAGTAAATTTGTAATATTTTTATTTTTCTGATAATAATAACTCTTGTAATTAGTGGTACTTTTTAGTTAGTTTACAATTTTATAGTTATTTGTGTAAAGTTAATTGAATTCGTTTTAGTTTTAAAATCTCTCAAATTTATTTCAAGAGCATAAAATTAATCGTATATTTTAAAATGACTAGGATATTAAACAATCAAAATGTATATAAATATAGAAAAAATATGTGGTACAATAAATACTTTTTCTAGTTTTTTGTATAAAACTAATATTATATATTTTTTTGAAACACATTAGGCCCCTCCCGATATGAATTGCTGGTTCCGCCCCTACGCATAGGCAAAACAAAGGCTTTGTAGGCTTGAAAATAAAAATAAGAGTGGATGAATTTGGTTTAAAAAATGAATACAAGAGAGAAAAAGAAATAAAGATAGAGAATAGTATTACTGAAGGAATAGGAAAAAAGGAAAAAAGGAAAAAAGGAAAAAAGGAAAAATAAAACAGAAACACCACTTGGGAAAATTATTTAATTTATGAGCGGTTTTCTTAAAAATTTTGGATATGGTAAGGTCACTTTATGGTTGACATTCATACGTTTCCGTTAAGAGTTATGAAATAATAAATGGATTTTACCATTGACTTTTCCCATACACAACAAACACTAATAAACGATTTTAGAGAAAAGACTGATGAAACAATAAAGAGATTTTGACTTAACATATCAAAACGCCCAAAAAAATACTATGACCACGCATAGGCCTTGGTCTCATTTACTATTCATGTGTGAGGAGTATTGTGGAAATATTAGTTCCAAAAAAAATGTGTTATATATGTTTATGCCTATTAGACACATATGACATACTATAAATATTGTGAGCTTTTATTATGTGTTTAGTCAAACAAACTCTCTCAAACAAAATTAAATTAAATTGCTACCCCCATTAGGTTTCCTCAAACAAACTCTCTGAAACAAAATAAGATTGCTACCATTACATAACAATATACACAAGAAGTAATAAATAATTAAATTATAGAAAACTAAAGAAAATCAGATATAGATCAATTCTAATAAAAAATAATTGAAACTGAAACAAAAGAAAACATGCATCATCAAGATAGATTGTAAAATCCATTAGAGAAAAACCAAGCACATGCCCAAACAAAACAACAAAACCTATGAGACTGTTCGGCAACTACTTATAAGCTGGTCAAACCAATTTATAAGTAACTTTTAAATATTGAGGTGTTTGTGTGTGACTTATTTTATAACTTATAAGTTATATTTGAAAAGTAACTTTTTGCTTCTCAAAAAATGACTTACAAATTATTTTAAAATAATAAGTTTGACTAAACTCTTTTTAGTTATCTTTAAAATTCATTTTAACTTATAAATTCTTTTAGTCGAACACTTTGACAACTTATTTTAACTTAATTTTTAACTTAGAAATAAAAATAGTACCAAACACTTTTATAAGTGATTTTAAATTTCAACTTATAAGTCATTGCGCAAGACGCACACAACTTCAATTATTTATTCTTACTTTTTTACTTATATATATATATATGACGAGAATGGAGAACGTGTGTGATACCTTTTTTTCGTTCATGTGAAGCAGAAGCTCTGTCAGATTTGGTGTGGATGACGCCATCAGAGAGATACCCAGCAGCAGCAGCATGATCGTGCTCAAAATTGCATGCCTGAACAAGATTATCCATACTTTTACTCTTCCTCATACATTCATCTTCTTCATAATTCCTCCTCTTTCTCATCATCGCCATAGATGATGTTGATTCATCTTGATATTCCCTTTCATCCCCACCCAAATTGATTTTAACACCAAAAAGCTTAAAACCCCCTTTTCCATGGCAAGTTCTTGAATAATGCCCATTGTGCCCACAGTGTGAACACTTCCTACCCTGCAAATCTCTATTCATTTTCCCCAATAACAAACAACAAAAAAACCCTGTTTTACGAGGTTTCTTGTTTATATAGGAAACTGATGACTTCTGTTGGGGTTTTATAGTACTCTACTCAGTCCCTGGTGTGGGCCCCGTATATAAATCCATAAATTCAAGCCTGATGACAAGATTTTATTATTATTATTATTATTATTATTCTATCATATATATTCCTGAACTCTTTTATTAAAAAATGGAAAGATTTAATAAAGTACACTATTCGTCCCATAAATATAATTTTAGTATAAAAAAATATCCCCTAAAATAGTCTTAGTACACTAAAATTTATATAAAAAATATTTGAGTGGGGTCCACTAAACTAAAGAGAAAAAATTTATGGGTATCATATGTTAGGGGTGTGCAATCGATAAAAATCGGACCGAACCGGATCGGTACAGAACCGAAATTGAAAGTAGCCAAAATTTAGAACCGATACCGGTACCGATTGAACCGGTTCGGAATCGGTTTTTATCGAAAAAATCAAAAATTAATATATTTATTATTTTATTAATATTAATATTATTTTTATTATTATAATCATTATTTTATTATTATTATTATTAATTAATTAAAAAAATGATAATTGGAAAACCGGTATATACCGGTTCAACAAAACCTCCTACCGAAACCGATACCGAAAATTCGGTATTTATCGGTTCCGCGTACCGGTACCGAACTGTTAGCCATTTGTACCGAACCGACCGGTACGAATTGGTTCGATTTTCCGAAAAATCAAAAATACCGTTTGTTTAACACCTCTATCATATGTAGAGGGTCCACTTTCACCGTGTGCAAAATAATACTCTCTTTGTCCCTAATTAAATATCTAATTTTGACATTTTTAGTCAAATTAACTATGTTTAGAATTAGTAAATTGTAAATATTTTTTTTTGGTTATAATCTTTTCACCTCTATTTTAGCAAAAAGTGGTGCGAAAATTAGTTTGAAAAACGATCAATTAACCCAAAAAAATCAAAACTTAACATTTTATTTTAGATGGGTGAAGTAACTTATTTGATATTCTGTATTGTAATTTGTAGATTTATTAATTTACCTAAAAAATATCAATGAGATTGATTCTCATCTGAATGAGTGAGAATCAGAATGAGTGAAGTGTGTTTCTTTTTTTTATGCGAGGCTTATTTGATTTATGAATTTATATTTATTTCCCTTCTAGTGCCGCTTAATAACGTATTTGATTATGAATTATATTGTAATTATCAAAAGTAAAACTTAAAACAATACATAAAAAGTATATTTAAATCATCTTCTTGAGCGATTGAGAGGGTAACATAAATTTCGCCTGAAATTTTTGGATATTATGGCATTACACTTTTTACGCATGATAATGATTTTCAAATGTAAGAATTACGAGAATAAATTATATAAGAATTACATGCACAATTACTATTTTACATCATCTAACATAATAATATAATAATATAATATTTGTGCAGTTTTCATAATAATTAGTTGTACCTGTCATTAGTAAGAATGGAAACTGAATTTTGAGGAATTTATTGCAATTTAGCAAATGAATCTATACATTTATATATTCTGATCCAATTTTGTTAGTATATACATATGAATGAGACCAACAAAAAATGGACGTGCTTGAGTTAAATTATTTAGTCGTCCATGAATATTAAATTTAAAATGATCGATGAGGTCTCAATTTAGTGGGTAAGATGGAGTTAACCTGGCTTTTAAGGCTCAAATTCGATTCTTACTTAAATGGAAGTACTTGGTCTATTATGAGAATCGTGTGTCCTCCTTATTTGATTATGGTTTTTAATGAAATGATATAATTGATTATGAAATTATATTGTATTTTTAAAAAATGAGATTTAAAAAAGTTAAAAATAAAAATAAATTAAGATGTTTTATCCGTGACTCTATCTTACGCCAAACACATTAATTAAGTACTAGTATTATTTGGTGTTTGATTACATTTTAATACATATTAATATTTTATCTCTTAATTCATGTGAACAATTCACATTTTTGTATTAAGAGGTTCTTTTAATAGTTTAGACGTATATTTGTATCTTAATTATTCAGATGACCTCTTAAGTCTTATGTTGTGTTTGATAAACTTGGGAATTAAGATCTGAATGATTATGATGTCTTAACAAATTAGATCATCTGAATGGTTATGAGGTCTGAATCTAAAAAACTGTTTGATAACTAAAAAGTAAGTTGTCTCTTAATGACACTATTTTACCATTTTAAAGGGTAAAATTTTATTTAATAATTTTAAATATTCAATTTAATAAAAATGAGTTAATAATATTGTTAAATATATTTATATAAAAAAAAATTATCAAAAAAATTTCATTAAGAGGCGCCTCTTAATTATTAAGATTTTATTTTCTGTCTTACCGATTAAGAGGCATTCAGAGGTAACAAAAAAACAAACAAACAGCATCATGCCTCTTAGCGAATAAGAGGCAGTCCATTAAGAGACAATCAGATATAAACAAACAGCACCTTAATACAAAAATATAGACCGATAAAATAAATTAAGGTGTAAATTATGAATATGCAAACAAACATCACCTTAGGCCACCTACCTCCTTTGCGCATACACGAATTTTGATAAATGAGATCCATCGTCATAAGCTCCATATGTTTTCCAACATTTTATTTGTAAAATTTATAGGAGAGATTTATTTCTTGCAAGTGTTCTAATGAAATGATAAAATGACATAGTATATATTCTTAGTAAACAAATAGTATTTTCAAGTCAACTAATGAAATTATTATTGATTTTCGAAAATAATTTCAAAATATTTTTAAATTTTAAATTAAGATGATTAATTAAAAATTATGAAATAATAAATTTTACAATGGGTACTACTTTTTAAATAATTTATAATATTTATCATTATATTTTCACTATCTTTCTTTTTTGGTAAGGGAAGATTAGAGAAATCATATTGATTGTAGCTTTTTTTCCGACCACCGAAAAAAGTAACTAAAATTAAACAAATCTATGTTTATTTTGAGTTTAAAAATATTTTAAGTTGATTTCAAAAAATCAATAATAATATTATAATATGTAAAGAATGGAGAATAATAATAATAACAATAATAATAATAGTAATAATAATAATAATAATAATATTATTATTATTACCTAAAACACTTGTTTTGTCTAAAAATAAAAAATATTTAAAAATGACTTATATTCTAATATTACATATACATAATTTTCAATTAGTTAAGTAAATTTGAAAATGCAAAGAAAATACTCGTTTATCTCTAAAATATAATTTTAGAGATATCTAAAGATGAAAATAAATGATAACACGTGAATAATCTAAAATGAATTGTAGTGATTTATAATTCAAAATGAAAAAAATTATTCATAATATACACTATCTGTTCAAAATTATATTATCACTTGCTTATGTATTTTATGAAAGTACGTATCGTATGGTAACTGTTTCGACTTTCAATATTTGTTGTTTCTATTTTTGGTTATTTGAAATTATAAGTAAAAAATAGTGTTTGGTAATTATCTATACTTAAAAAAAGAATGAAAGAAAACTCCATTTTGACGGTAAAAAAGTAGAAAAAGAAGAAGTTACTTTTCAATTTTGGTAACACAAAAAGCCATTTAAATTTTGAGGTCCACGCATCAAACTTTGTTATCAACAAAATTTTAAACTCTACTTATTTATAAAAAATTAAAAATAAATAAAATTAACTTCTAAATATAATTATTAAACAATGTTGTGTGATTTTTATTTTTACTAGTGAAAGTAAATAAACACAACAACATATGAAAATAAAAAGAAAAAGAAAAAACATGAAAGTAAAAATCATTACCAAACAAACCTGAGTATTTTCCAATTTAAAGGCATCCTTTTATTTCTATTAGTAGTAATACTTGGTTCATTTATATATGAACTGGTTTACATTACTTTCCTATTATTTTCTAAATAATTTTCTAACTATAAATAAGAGTGAAATAACCAGTTCCGTAACCTGCCCTAATTTCAAGAATTGCCAAACAAACCCTATTTATTTGTGTACGAGTACTCGAGTAGTCTGATCTTGTACCTTGACTGGTTATTGATAAGCTGCCAAGGCTAACGACATCACTTGCCAGGTACCGTGGCAGTAAAACGCCGTCGCTTCGAAACGGTGCAGCCCCCATCGCGCTCTCTTCTCCTTCTTTTTCCAGTAATACTGCCACCCACGCGGAAAATCAAGTTTCTTCGAGATTGGAAAGCTAATTTGCACGGATAACAATCGTTTGGGATAAAAATTAGGGTTTCAACCATCCGAGGTAATCTTCTATCTAAAATTCGACTTATTTTTTTGTGTTAACACCTATTTTTTATATTATTTGTGAATTTGGTTTACTGCGAGCCACAATGTTTTATTTCAATTTCAGATATAGATTCATCTTTTTTAGAATCCTATGTTTTATGTTTTGTTGCAGATCGATGTCTCAATATGCGTACACAGTACATACATATTTTTGTGTAGATTGTGCTTTATTCCATTGAATAACAAATTCATCTAATGAAAATATTTTTATCGATAAAAGTTCGCTTTCGTTGATCCGTCTGTTCACAGAGATAATTTAGAAAGACAAAGAGCGTGACAAAGGAATAGTAAATAACATTCTCAATGATTACAAATTTACAAGTCCAGTTAGTGCAATGATTTTTTGTTTTCATATTAAATTTATTTTTTGAAGTCATAACACTCTGAATTCCTAACAAAGCCTTACTTTTTTTGAATATACTCCCTCCCTTACTTAATATAAGTTGTTTTAGAGAAATGCTTTTGTCTCTTAATATAAGTCGTTTGAGAATTTCAAGTAAAAATTAATCGCTTAGTTTCCAATATTACCCCAAGTATTAAATATAATTTTGATTCTCTTACTATTCTCTATCCAATAAATAACACTCTTTTTTTCCAATACAAGAAAAATATAGACAATTGATATTATATTTAATGCTTTACAATCATTTCCTTAATATTGTGCACAACTCTAAAACGACTTATATTAGGGAACGGAGGGAGTATATTCCAAGCTTCTTTATATTCTGCATGTAAATTGATATCTGTTTACCACTCCATCCATTACATAATAATAGTTATTTTAGAAAATAAATTTCCCCCCCAATTTATTTGGCATTTGCAACTTCTTGTGACAATAAATCATTTATTTTTTTACCAACGAAGGACGGCATGAGTTGAAGAGGCTCTGGTCGCTTAAGCAAGTGGTCTCAATTTCGAGCCCTTGTGGATGCAACAAACTTTCTTGGGAGAGGTTCCCGCTTCGGCGCCCGACTGTACCTTGGAGGAATAGTCTTGGGCAAGTTAAAAGTGTGAGTCACCGACAGTTGACGCAGTGGTTCAAATGAGACCCCGGGACGAGTCGTAGACTCAGACGTCTTGGGTTTGAATACCATCGGCTCCAATTTGTCAAGTCAATAAATGGTCATAGGGTCACGGGGACGCGGGCGCAAGTCCGTATGAAAGCCTGATCCGGAGTGGGGAAATTAGTCGGATTGCGGAGGGGATACTTGGGAAACAAAAAAAATCATTTATTTTCCTATATTACTCCTAATTTCTCGCATATTTCCAAGATAGTCTCTCTTTTGTATTTTTAGTTCTCATCTTTCTATAAAGGGTAGTGATGAAATTTTTTACACAAATTTTAGTCATCAAGTGGTAGTATTCAATGACTTTCTTAATCTTTGTGCATGGAGCTAAATACACTATTATTACAGAATGGAGGAGTATTATTTAGATATGTAGAATGTGCCTTTTAGATATTATTTCCTATTGGGATCTGTGTATTTTATTTTGGAGTTTATCTTTTATTTTATTTTTATGTCTTTTCGGGTTTTCTTCATTTTTCTAATTGCATATGTTGTAATTCCATATATTTTCCCCACCCACTATTTTGTTCTTAATTTTCAGCCTCTCCCACAAATAATACATTTGCATGCTTTAAAGAATGTGCATTAGGTTAAGGTAAAGGGTACCTCATAAGGTTATATACATACTCAAATCCTGATCTTTAGATGTGGTGAGAATACTCTGCAATGGCTTAATTGATTAAGGAATGTTTCAGCTTGGTTAGCTGATGTTCATTACGTACTGCTCTATGTTTCTTCCTCATTTCACTGCCATTTCATCATTTTATGCATCTCTTTATTAGGTATCAATCTGTGTAGTCTTTAGACTCTAGATTCAGGTTCTTTTATTGAGATGTCTTGAATATAATATACTCCCTCCATCTCATGTTAGTTGTCACTTATTGTTTGTGTATGACATGGATTTTAAGTTGTGTTGATATATTTATAATTTAGTAATGCGAGGGGTCCCGAATGGAATGCCAACTTTTTTGTCCCAAATATAGTTGTTATTGTTATATTGGTTGCTCAATATCTACAATTATTACGTATGGTCCACAGTGATATTGAGCAACCAATGTAATAATGACACTTGAATTTGGAACACAAATTTCTAAGATCTGAACTGAGACCCCTAACATTTCTCAATTCTAAATATACTATATCTGCCTAGTATTTAAACATGTATTTGGTGGATCTTAATATGCGTGTTACGCACGCCTACGAACGGAATTACTAAAATAGGTCGGACTATAATTGCTTTAGAGTGTATTAGCACTAATAAATTTCTAAAAACATTGTTGATATGAGCTGGTCGAGGGGCTAAACATGAAAAAGGGTTTACTTTGAGTTAAATATTGACTATTAGCTTAAATAATTCACAGTAAAATTTATTTCTTGACGTATGGATGGTAACAGTTGAGTGATTTTATTTCTTTTGCACAACCCTTCACAAAAGACTATGTTACACGGACTCTTCACTTTCCCTAAAGTATCATGTCCGACACTTGACACTTGGACAAAGGTATGTGTACTTGACACTTCTTTTTAGTAAAAAATTGGCATAATTGAGTAGCACACATATCTAACTCTTCAAAATACCGTGTCCAACCGAACACGCCATCCGAGTCCGTGTAACATAGATAAAAGAAAGAAAAAAAAATCAAAAAAGATAAATACAATTGTGATGTTTTGCAGGTTTGGAGGGCCTTGATTTTCATTTGTTTGGAAAGTTTTCGGTAGCAATGAAGCTATATATTGAACTTTTCTAACAAGAATGCCAGGCATACCTTTAGTGGTTCGTGAAACTATGTATGTTCTCTTTCATTTCAGATTACCTTTTTTTGTACTTGCCTGGACTGCCCACACATTTAATAACCTTTCTTGAATATTAATAAGGGCTCAAACATGTAACCCTTATTTTTTGGCTAGTATATGTTGACTGTACTTGCTCACTTAGGGAGCGTTTGGGTGGGGAATTTTCAAATAGAATACTCCCTTTGTCCCTAAAAAGATAACAAAAGGAAAATTCTCACACAAATTAAGGTAGTCAAAAAATTAGGAGAGAGTATAAATTTTCTTCCCAATCTATCCTTGGTTTTGGGTTTGGAGCGAGAGCAAGAGAATTAATGTGAACCACTCATTTTTGATGTGAGTGATGTATAGTCAAGAGTAAATTAGTCCATGCAAGAATTTATGTAGTTGACTTGTTTACTTTGCTCATCCTTTTGAGGACAAAATCTTTTATCACTTTAGTCGTTCTTTTGGGGATGGAGGGAGTAAGATTTTTGAAGGAAGGGGCTTTAAAACTATTGATTCTAATATCTTTAGAATTACAAGTTTAACTGTCTGGAATTATCTTGGAATCTAAGTATTTGCTTATTGTGATTTATTTTACTAAAAAGACAAGTTGTAGTAAATATTAAAATATACAAGGATAATATAGTTTATTGTCCCATAATGTTAACTAACCGAGGCAAATGGGTAGGAGGAAAAATATATTGAGAGGCTAAAACAGTTGTGGGGATCCCACACCTTCTGTTGTACATGACACATGTTTTGGTGAAATTTTGTTCGAGTATTTTGAGCTCCAAAATTTGAGCTGATTCTAGAGTTCTCTTATATTCAACCCAACACAGTTTATCTAAAATTAAGGATTTTATATTTCCTTTTTAACATAAAAATATGGCACTGCTTTGGAGCATGATGAAGTAGAAAAAACCTCCATCTCGTTCCACTTCATGAAGCACAAATTTTGTTTTCTATTGCAGTTATTCTAGAGGGGCAGATCAAATGTGCCGTGAAGATTCTCGTGTTCATTTGACTGCGGAAGAAGAAATTGCAGCTGAGGAAAGCCTTTCAATTTACTGCAAGCCTGTGGAACTATACAACATTTTGCAGCGCCGTGCTATTGATAGGGTGACAAATTCATTCTCACTTCCCTCATTTTGTGTTTTCAGTTTAAATGTTTGACAAACTTGTTCTCAAAATTTGGTTCCCAAAGATATGTACTAGCAATTTATCCCGTGCATGTAGTAAAGGTTTAATAAAATGTGTTGAAGCTTGAAAAAATTTCATATATTTACATACTCAATTGTTACCATGCAAATTTGTCAGTGCATCCTCCAAGTGTTGGGCACTGATGTTTTATTAAATACTAAAAGAGGTATATATATGTATGTATAAGTGTATCAACATTTTGCAGCGCCGTGCTATTGATAGGGTGACAAATTCATTCTCACTTCCCTGCCTCCTTTTGTGTTTTCAGTTTAAATGTTTGACAAACTTGTTCTCAAAATTTGGTTCCCAAAGATATGTACTAGCAATTTATCCTGCGCATGTAGTAAAGGTTTAATAAAATGTGTTGAAGCTTGAAAAAGTTTCATATATTTTATGTACTCAATTGTTACCATGTAAATTTGTCAGTGCATCCTCCAAGTGTTGGGCAATGATGTTTTATTAAATACTAATATATAGGTATATATATATATATATA
Source organism: Panax stipuleanatus (assembly GCA_020205555.1). NCBI lineage: Eukaryota > Viridiplantae > Streptophyta > Magnoliopsida > Apiales > Araliaceae > Panax > Panax stipuleanatus. The sequence goes on from CM035118.1 coordinate 151,183,461, forward strand.
TGTATGTATAAGTGTATCATCATGATAACGAGGATGGAATATTAAGTTAGTATTTTACTATTTTCCATTTATCCTTTAAAATTGAAATAGTTGTAGATTCTTAACTTTGTTCCTTTCTATTTTAAATTTCTAACTTAATATCATTCTTAACCAGCCATCATTTCTTCAAAGATGTTTACACTACAAGCAACAAGCCAAGAACAAGAGGAGGTAACAATTTTTTAAGCCAATTTAATAGTGAATTTTTATATGAAACAAGCTCATTAACCCTTTGCGAAACACATCTCTAGTTGTGGAATTAAAGAATTATTGTATTGTTGATGCTTGTTGTTATTGTAACTTTACATATTTTTTATTGAATACATTAAATCATTTTTTAGTTTTGGACTTAATATTTAAATCATAAGGTTGGTGATTGCATTACATTTATTTATACTTTATTATATTGTTGATACGTTTTATTGTAATTTTAGAGACATTTTATTGGGTTGGTGATTGTATTATATTTGTATTTATAATTATAGAACTAGAATAATTTTATACGATCTTCATAAGAATATTGTTTAAGTCTATATTATATAATATAAATAATTATAGAATACTACTTTAACTCGAATAATTATACTTATATTTTAATAATAGTACTACCTCTGTCCTCAATAGAATGCCTAAAGTACAAGCTTCGCATAAATTATCACACAAATAAATCTATCTTTTTTAAACTTAGTAGATCCCACTTTAGTATACGTTAGTTTTGAGGTTAAACTAGTCTTTAATGCTTATTTTATATTTGACTTGTGTATTTTTAGACATACTTTTATGGATAAAATGTGTTGTACTTAAGGACGCGCCTTTGCTGAAGGGAGTAATAGATTGACATTATGTAAGATGATTATAGCAAGGAAATTGTTTCATTCTAAAACTATACTCTCTAAGTAATGATAAATCCTTACATAAATTTGAATAATTATATTTTATTAATATTTAATAATAATAATGGGCAGTGGACGACCCAGTTGACTGGACAACCTGTTAAATGTTTTTCTTATTACATAAAATACTGGGAGATTTCATTTAAATTTCTATTGCGAATTATTCTTCTAGCATTTTTCATTATTATAAATTCCATTATTAAATATTGTTACTGTGTAATTGTAATTTGATAATAAAACAATGTGTTCGTTTCTGCAAGTTTTTTCATAAACTTTTATTTTGCATGATTATTACTTTGTATATGATGTCTATGAACAATATTTCTCCGGTTTCTATGGTTTTTTTTTAAATTTTATTTTATAAAATGTTGATAAGTGGTTCTATGCTGTCTTGTTTTTTTGATTAAAAAGAAATTTTATTGATAGAAAAGATAAGATACAATAAAACAGGGGGGGCAAGAAGTCCCTCACTGGACTGATGAAAAACAATAACAAAAGAGAACTTATAAAATTGAAGCATTCCAATCTATACACATGTCAGAGGTACCCTTAAAGTCCCACAAAGCAGAAGCCCAAAGGAAGGAAGACAAATATCCTATCTCTCAGCAGATTTAAAGATACCTAGCTCCCTCTAAACGGTCTAGCATTATGCTTATTCCAATGTACTTAGTATTGAGAAGAAAGCACACTTGACATTTCCATATAATTTTTGCATTATCTGCTTCCAGAGCCCTGTAAGCTAGTCAAGAACATATCTTCCACCAAAGCAGCCACGTCCAGTCCTATTCCAACACTTCAAAGAAAGATAGAGCTCCACAAGCCCCTCCTCAATAGGATTATGTAATGTGTAGAAATAAATGAGCATGTTTCTCGTTAATCTTCCTGCACATAAATCAAATTTTGGGCTGATAAGGTCACTTGATAGAGGTGATTCGTGCTCAATCTTTGTAAATCAAGATTTTAATCACATGAACTTTATTTACTTTGACTTTTGGTATGTATATAAGTTTTGAGGATGCTGGCATGAAGTTCTTTCATTTAAAGCGAGGCCTGTAACCTGTAATCTAATAATTGGTTTGCTTCTGTTTGTTTTAGGATACAAATGATAATATCTCTTTCAGGAAATGCAAATGATGGATTGCAAACTCAAAGTTTGTTTCCAATGTACATATTGTTGGCAAGGCCACTTTCTAACATTTCAGAGGTAGCAATATGCTAAATATGTGGCTTAATCCATAACAGTTCTTTGTCTAATGTAACTTAAAACACAGCATTCTGCAGTTTATCACTTCAGCCGGGTATGTATGTTGACCAGTTATATAGGAGTTGAAGAGGTGAATCGATCTCAAGTAAAATTTATTCTACCTGAGATGAATAAGCTATTAGTGGAAGTCAAATCTGGCAATTTTTGTATCCTGTTGGTCAGTTGTGGTACGAAACAACAGTTTGTATATACCAATTAATTTGAAGAGATCTATTTTTTTTAAAATTCCATTTTTATAGTAATAGTTGATGACGTTTTTTTCCATCCTTCACAGCTGAAATTTCTCGTCTTTTATGTGGAAATGATCTTATAAAGAATCATACAGACATGATTTATTTCCCATGTAAGATACACTTCCTTGGAGTCACTTTTTTAGTTGATTTAGTCATCATTCTTCATTAATTTTGGATTTTAATTAAATAATTGTTGAGTGTAATTCTTGGAGATGTTAAAAACCGTTTTCTTTTTTGGTCTGATGAAGCATTCTGACAATGGGTCTTCATAGATGGATGTTCCTGATATGATTGTATAATAGATTGGCCATGCATACTAGCTTGATTTCTTTGAGTGCTTCAGGCATTCTCTGAAAACTCACTGTATATGATGGAAGACTATAATAAAGTTGAATTCTTACGGTTATTTAATATATCTTCTATTGGATTTAGTCATTCCTAATGAAGTGGTTAAATAAAATGTTTCATTTGATGTGATGTAATATCCAATGCCATATGATATATCTATGCATTCAAAAAAATTTGCAAAAATGTTTTACCTTTTCAGTATTTTTGAGCAAAGTTAATTAAACCTTCATTCAAATTCTGGGTAAACCTATTCATCTTCTTTATAATTAATTGTTTAAAGAAGTTTCCATGAATTTGTAATAGGTTCTGTGTGTGCGGGATTCTCAGAAATATGTACTATAAATATAAGAACACAATTTTAAAAAAATTGAGGATAACAAAGATTTTTGTCCTCCCACAATAGCAAAAGAGCCTAGTGCCCTTATTTTTGTTTTTTTACTATGTGTGCCTCTCTTGACCTTTGGTCATAGATAAGTACCATAAACCACACACTTGTGGTAGCTACTCATACCCAGTATCGTAGTAATTCTTTAATCCTTTCTCTTGATTAAAATGTAATGTTTTTGGACTCAAGATCCTTCATAAATCTTATTTCAGTTAAGAAATGCCTTGACTATGCTTAATCGGACCAAGTTTAAAGTAGCTATTGGTTTTATATTAGTACATCATACCTTTCATAAGCCGGAGCCATAGCCATAGCCATTATATCACATATTAGAATTTGTAATTCAGTGTTGCATAAACTGTTAAACTTTAGTGCATATGTCAGTTGTTTTGTCTGACACTTAGATTGTGACAACTTGAGGAATGAGCACATGACTTAGTTTAGTAAAATTTCCAATTTTCCCTTCTATACATCGTTGGAGGTATTCACTTATCAAAAAGAAAAAAAAATATTATTTGTGTAAGTTAGGTGATATGTACTTTACATAACGTAGCATGTTTACATGTCTCTTCCATTTTGAATATTTAATAGCTTATTTACATGTTTGTCAGATACATATGACATTTCTTGCATTTCTTGTGTCCAAGGAACAAATGATATGTTGTATTATTTTAATTAATTGTTTTGGTGAGAATAAATAGGTAAGATGTTCTCAACTTTTGTTTGGGTAGACTTTCCTTTTTTTCTTTCCTAACTTGAAAAACAAATCCCAACATTGTGAGAAAACATCAGAAATTATCCTACCATGTCCTTATTCTTAGTCATGTTATCATTTGTAATATCCACTCTATATAGTGTATAGCAGATTTAAACACTTATTCTATGTGTATGCCATACAGCAAATATTGGAGGATATGGCTTCTTGGGTAAGATTTCTTTGGAGCTACTTTATATGTCATGGGAGAAATCTCCAAACTTGAGTTTAGGAGAAAGAGCAGAGATGTTGACAACCGTGGACATGCACCCTTGTGTTGTGAAGGTATATCCAAGTTCCTTGACATGAATATTGCTGCTAACTGTTTTACCTGTTTGTGATTGCTTTTCAAATTGACAATTATGTTACATATTTTCTCCTATGAAATGATGGTATCTGATGAAATGACTGTTCAGGAACTAAAATTCATTATGATACTTTTCTACCATTTATTCTTATACCTCTTGAGACTTCCCTTGTATTTATCGCTTGATTTGTTCAGTTAATATCTCTTATTTCATTTTCAATTATTGACAGTTACTTTTTTGTTCTTTTGCAGTCTAGTTCTTTGGATAAAGAAAAATATATTTCTTTTCAGATTCCCTGCAACTCTGGAGCTGTTGTATGTTCTGTCCTTAATCTGGATTGATTTCTTAGAAGGATTTCTTGAAATTTTGACAGCAATTTCCCTGTTTTAATTAAGAATTTGGGTTTTCCCCCCTAATAATAAAATTCTATCCATATATTCACAGAAAATGCCTCTGCAAGTGCCTGTCAACATTTCTGCGGAGGAGGTCGGGGCGAAAGAGAGAACTCCTTACAATTCATACTCATACAGTGATGTTCCTGCCTCTTCATTGTCTAATATTGTTAGGTAATGGTTTTTCTTAAGTAATATTCTTTCCTTTTCATATGCATTTGACATTCATTCATACATCCATCACGGTTCTTGTCAGTATTTAGAAAACTCTTCTGCTCAGTGCTCAAAAATAGTTACTGATTTTATTGGCTTTCATATACTACTTAACAATTTTTTTAAGTTTTAATCTGTTGGGACTACCGAGTAATCCATCTATCTAAAATTCTATGTTTCTGCCTCTCCTAGTACTGAAATTGGAAAATAGAATATGTTTCTATCGGAGATCATTAGAATTAAATCAGCGGACCTTTGCTTAAATTGTGATGCTTATTTGCTTTTCTTTGGGATATAAGTACTCCACCATGGATCCCTTAAGAACAGGTTTTCTCTATGTTTTTTATTTTATTTTTATTTTTTATTTCAAATAGAATCGTATCATATTTTCTGTAAGAATTTAGTGCTTCGTGATGCATATAAATTACTGAAACATTTTATGGGAAACTAAATGTTGCTTGACTATATCGCAAGTTGCAAGTAAAATCAACAATATTTATCCCTCATATCAGTTACATGGAGCTGTCTTGAAATGTGGGTGAGTAAATAATTCGTTCTCATTCGAGGTTGCGGTTGATAACTGCAATATAATAATCTTGGTGCAAGTTATCATATAAACTGTTTTAAAAACTCCTATCAAACCAGAAGGTTGTGATTTGAAAGCCTCCAAGTTGTTGCGTGTTTGATACGTTGCTGCTACTTGTATTATTCTTTGGTCATTAGTTTGCAGATGGAATTTTTTTTCTTGAAGTGTTATGTATGAGCTAGTAATTTTGCCTGGTTTGTCTTCTCTAGGTTGAGGACTGGAAATGTGATTTTCCACTACAGGTACTATAACAATAAATTGCAGAGGACTGAAGGTATTATGAATTCTTTTTCTGTTTTTTCCCCTGGTTTCTATACCTTTTCTAGTTACAGAAAATAGCTTGCAGCCAATGTTACCTATGATGATGACTTCTGCATAGAAAAATTCTTGTCTCGGCAGTGCCTGGATGACAAAATTCTCTCATATTACCTCCCTTCAATCTATCTTTATATGAAGTCAAAATTGACAGATGTAGAAAGGACTTGATGCATGTACCACAGATTTTAAGTTACCTGACATTTTTTTTCTTTGCTCGCGATTTAGATTACTTGTACTTGAATGATTAATAATAATCAATGTTAATAAGTACCCCATCCATACTCGAAAAGACTGATCTTTTTTTGGATGATATTGGCACAGATTTGTGACATACCAAGGAAAGAATATAGGCATTATATTGGCAACATATCTTATATTCTCATCATGTTTATGTCTGATATTTTCAATTATATAAAAGTGTAATTTATAAAGTGTTTTCAACACCACGTCAAATGACTTAAATCAGTAAAAATATCCAATAAAGAGATCACTTAAACTGGGATGGATACAAGTATAACTACTTAAGATGAAGAATTCAGAATTTGAACTTAGGCCTGGTGCTTTGTTCGGCCCATTCTCCTACACGAGGTATCTTGATGAGCCTTTTCTTCTAGTGCTTCTGTTAGACTACCTGGTGTTTAAAGCTTAAGGTGCTAGATAATGTGCCCAACATTGTATATTATTCTTTAAAGCGTTTCCTTGCCTGTTTGTAGAAAGTAGAAACTGCTTGCAGGCAAACAGCACTTTATGTTGAAGGATCAAATATAATAGGGAAAATATGAACCCAATATGTTGCAGAGGGAAGCTTTGAAGCCTTGTTAAGTTATAAGTTTAGTTGCCCTAGAAGCTTAATATTTAGAATGAAGCCAAGAATGTCATCATGCTTTGTCTCGTGGCGCAATACGGCATGCTGCTTTAAAAATTGCTCTACACTCTTTATGTCACACATGTTGTCTGGTAGTTTACTGCTAGAAAATTATTCTTTTGTTATCCTTAGGGATTTTGTCATCAAGATTCCCTTCAAATTTTTATTTTTAACTAAAGTTATTTCTTTCTGTGTATCCACCTGATTGTTTACTTTACCTGCTTAACCCAGAGAAATCCCAGGTGATTGATAATGTATCATGTTTGGACTGAGTTTAGGGAACCAGAACTTGCATTTGCATCTCTTTCCTTTTGTAGCATTACAGTGCTAGTTGATGTCTTCTCCTCCCCCTCACTCCCTGCCTGACTGATGGTAGTCATACTTATGTTCTGGGTAATGAACCTGTCCTGAAAACATGATTTTGCAGTGACAGAAGACTTTTCCTGTCCATTCTGCTTGGTCAAATGTGCAAGCTATAAGGTAGACCTGAATCTAACTTCTAAATGTGAACCTATTGATAATATTTTTTGAGTTTCTGGGATGATTCTGACATACATTTTCATTTTTTTAGGGACTGAGACATCACTTGCCCTCATCTCATGATCTGTTCAACTTTGAATTTTGGGTTGGTGTGACTTCATGAATGTGTAATGGCTTTTGATTGATACCTCTTTGAACCATACACATAATTCTGTTCACATTGGCAGGTAAATGAAGAGTATCAAGCTGTGACTGTATCTGTGAATACTGATCAGTGGAGATCTGAGGTCAGAATACTATGTCAATCCTGAATGTTCCTATGAAGTATTGCTAGTGGTATTTGATCATTTAATTACTTAGATTCATGTATAAAATAATACATCTGTAGCTCTGAATCTAAATACATAGTACAACCTAGAATGATCTATTCAGGGACATATATGTTTACCTATATATTCTAAATTACTCCCCGCTAGTTGATCATATACAGGGACAATTATGGTGGCTGCTTGGGTGATGGATGATGCCCATTTTTTTTCCCCATTGCTTAGCTGATACAAAGTCTATATCAATCTCTTTTTAGGTTGACATGTGCATATTCGTAACAAAGCTATATATATACACGCATTACTTTTTTTTTCCTGTTGATTTAAAGTTGTTTGAATTAACTATGTCTTTAAAACTTTACTATCTTAATTTTCCAATTAGATTGTAGCAGATGGTGTTGATCCCAAGCAGCAAACGTTTTTCTTTTTGTAAGTGGTATTTCTTTTGCTTCATTGGATGTTGGTATGACTGTTGAACAAACTTGAATGGGGAAAACAATGTTTGTATAGTTCAAAGCCATTAAGGCGCAGAATACCGAAGAGATTGGTTCAAAATGCAAAGCACGTTCATCCTCTTGTATTAGATTCTGACTTGCCGACAACAATCAATGGACATTGGGAAAAGATTGATGGTATGATTTCTCTCCATTTGCTCCGTATCTTCTTTTGCAACCAATTGCTGTCTCAATTGTTTCTAATTGCGAAAAGTTTGTGTCATATGTAGTTTTTCATACTGGATATATCATCTTTTATGAATCTGTTTTGGGTTGAAAACATGAGTGAGCTGCTATACAGTTGCTCTTATTGATACCTCTGATGAGTTTTTTCTAAATTATTTCTATCATCTTCCAAGTTAGTACGTGTCTAAAATATATCATTACATATATTGAACTTTGTTGCAGTTCAGTTTGCAAAATGATTCCCAATCCTGGAAATAGAATAGGCTTAGAAGTATTAATCAGTATGCTCCATGGCCTGGTTAGGTTGTTAAAGAACGACTACCTCTGCCAGGTTGTGTGACATAGCCAATTAGGACCTGAACTCATAAACGGATTTGAGATCTCTCTTGCAAATGCATTTTATATTATGGAACAATTAACTTATTCCACTAGAGAATAATTCCAATGCTAATGACACATTACGTTGTAAGAACAAATTTTCCTTGGTGCTGTTACAGGTGCTGCCGAGTGTTTGGAACGCAATATGTCCAGCCCTAATGCAACAGGATGTTCAAGTGCCACAGCTCATTCATATGCAGATCCAGAATGTGTTCAATCAGTTCCTGGAAGCAACCTTGCACCTCCTGGGTTGCTACAATTTGCTAAAACAAGAAAGTTATCCGCTGAGCGCTCTGACCCTAGAAAGTATGTTGAGCATTTTTATTTTTTCCTTTTGGTATATTAAAATATAATTGTGAAGAACAATTCAGGTATTATTTCAAATAGTTGGTAGTCAGTAATAGTTAAAGCATGGTGCTTAAAAGTATGGATTTGGGTTGTCATATGGGAGATGCGTCGGTTCAGCGAATCTGACAGAATGGGATTCACGGGTTCATCACATATTAATTACCAAAGTAAATTTATTTATACATATAAATATATTAGAGATGATGAATTGATGTTCCAAGTAATAATGCAGGTAGCACCAGTGTTTGTTTTACAGATTTATTTTTAAAAAATCAAATTTAATAACACTTGATATGAACTGAACAAGATATATATAAAATAAACTTATAACATGAGTAGCAGTTAAACTGACCTGAAAAGGCATATTTTGAAAAGGAAAAAAGAAGCAAGAGTCGGTAAACTAATTACTTGGAAAAAGGTGCTAGACCAAGTTTTAGAGTAAAATAAGGACATCCATGTAGCTCGCGTATTGTTATATGACGAAGAAGAAGGAAGAAGAAGAGATTAACCATTCGTGGGCGAGGAGTAGCAGTCGCGGGAAAAGGATGGGTTTGCAGTTGTAGTTGCTGGTAGAGTAAGGAGTCATCTGAAGAAGGAGAGTCCTTAGTCAATAGCGTGCCCCGGAGGTTAGATATGTGAACAGCTGCAATTAGGGAATCTCTCAAAACTTGGGTGTTATTTTTCAATTTTTTAAACCAAAATTACACAAATTTGCTTTCTCGAGATACAAACAAATCCATCGGTGGATCCGAACTGAGTTGTTTTGTTGGTCAAGATTCTGGGAGTCTCCATTGACTGAATAAAGGGAATTCCAAGAATACCTGCCGAATTCCTTCTCCAATTTGTATATGCTTCATAGCCTGGGTGGATTGCCCCTGCATTGGGTCCTAAATGGTTGTCACCTGACTGGAAGATTGTCTAATGTTATGCAAGTTGTTGACTTAACTATCATTATGAAATCTTTGGTACATGGTTGAAAAGATTGTGTTGTTGGATCTGTCATCAATTTGTTTTTTCTTAGCACTGTTTTGGATAAAGAGATTTTATTTGAAAGGAAAGAGGCAGGTAGGACGACAAGACTTGCATGCATAACAAAAGTGCTACAGTACACAGTCCTAATGCAAGGCTCCCCCACTCCTTGTGCAAATAGAAATTAGCAATCCCCCAAAGCATAATTTGTCTAAGCCCACAGTGAAGCAAGAAAAGTGACACAATTCCAGAAGAATAAGTGACAGGGAAAATGGAAAGCACTGAATATAAAAGTGTTCTACTTCGTTCGAATGCCTCAAAGAGAAGCAAAACAACCGCACCTCCAAAGAAACTTGCTATTCCTACTTTGGGAAAAACCAATAAATTGAAGACGAAGGTCCTCAAACACTAAAAGTACTCGCTCAGCACCCCAAATAGAAGCTCTGCTACTCCTGACAGTTAAGGATTAAGTGAGAACTAGTCTCACTCACCTGCCAACACATTATGTAGTGCGGATTTTGACTGATCTTGATGAAAAATTTGCCGAGCAAACTTGATTTTCGTTATCTACATTTTGGAGCTTTAGAAATAGAAATTACCCTGGTCAGTAGAGAGAGAATGATTGTGTTTCACAGCTGAGGTGGTTAAGTTGTACTCAAAACTCTATGACTTCAGTTCCTTCCTAAGAGCTTTTAAAGCCATTTGTCATCACGGCACATTGTACTTTTTATATGGGTTCTGGTGGTAGTTTCTAGATATTGATGTTTTTTGTCAGGTAAGAGTTTGGTTTCAGGATCACTTGAGTTGTCATGCTTTGCTGAAGTGTTATTCATTTGTATGCTTTTTATTATTTGAGTATGAAAGGTGAATTATGTTTCGAGGGCTAGTTGGTTACTGCTGCGGTTATAATAGGATAATTCTGAGTGGTCATGCTTTCAGTTACTATTATTATATGTAGAAAGGCCATTATATGATTTTGATTACTTTAACTTGATTGGGATGAATTTGTTTTTCTTCTCAGTCGTACACTGCTGCAGAAGAGACAGTTCTTTCACTCGCACCGAGCTCAGGTGATGTGCTACTACTCATTCAGTTTAAGATTACATTTCCTCACGTATCTCGTGATCTCTATGTGCATCCTTGGGTTCGTCAGTCATATGCCTATGTAATTTTTTTTTGAAGGGTGTAAGTTGGATTTGAGATTTTGATATTTCATCTAGAATCCTGTAATATCTTTTTTATAGGAGGTTACCTTTAATAAAATGCAACTGTTCCAAGTTTAATATTATTGGAACAAAATAATAATAACATATTGCTATATTTCCAGGGAACCAATTCTTCACTCTTTTTTTTGGTGGTGGGGGGAATGGATAAGTTCAGGAAGAGAATCCAAATCCTATTATAGGCACATGGGAGTGGACTTGTTTCGCATTGATAAAATAAAGTATCTCACTATCTCTATGGTTTACGATTACATATGATCAGATGCTCTAGTATGATATTATAGCCGAGTCTTTGGTGGTACTTTGGGTCAAGTCTGTCAGCTGTTTGTGTTGCGCCGTCTGCATTTGTATAATAATTTTCAATCATGTGTGTACATGTTGCAAATAGCAATATAGAGTTTGTGTCTACGTATGTGAACTCAGTATGTCCGTATAAACTCTATGGTTTATAGCCTTATATGTTATATAGTTAATGGTTTCTGTACTGTTTTGTTGGATAACATCATTTGAAGGATCAATGTAAATTAATATTATGAATGTCATGAATTATATGTTCATACCTAAAGTGCATCTGTCAAGTTCTAACCTTTCTCCTTGGGCAGTTTGTATTGTTTCTATTTCCATTTTAATCTTGATGTTCCTTGTTCGCGAAGTTATGTTCCATAAATATTGTGATATACCTTGAATTTGGGATAATTATGATTTAAGGCTGTCTTTTTTCTTTTGCTTACAATATCGTAGTATTAATGGGACAATCCATGTTCAAATTTTCTGACATTGGAACATTTTTGATATGCGTGAAGCCAATGGCATTAGAGCAAGTCTTGTCAGATCGGGACAGTGAGGATGAAGTTGATGATGATGTTGCAGATTTTGAGGACCGAAGGGTATGTTTCAAATACGTTTATTCAAGTATTTTTGTGTGTACGGTGGTTTCTTTCTAATATTTCCTGATGCCTTAAAATTGTGTCCAGCTGTTCTCCTAGGGTTCAGTTTGGGCCAATACCTTTCTGATATTATATGAATTGGTTTTGTTAAGAACTGTGGACCTGTTTCTTTGTTTGTTTACTGTGGATTCAATCAAATAGCTAAATTTAAGCCTTTTCTTAAATAGATTAGAATCAGACCAAGTTGTGAAGAATGAGGTCCAAATTTCCCTTAAGGTCCAGTGCCGTTTGAAATTATCAAATAAGTGATTCTTCGGTGTGGGAACAAACAAATATCAGTTATTGAAAGGAAACTGACTAGAAGATTACTTGAAAATAGCTTACATGACAAATTCAAGAGAGACTGAAAAGGTACTATGCTATATACAAATCCTAAAATTTAAGCTAGAGCTACTCCTAGGATAGGATCAAATTGCAATCGTTGGTGTGAATGGATGAGTTCTAGATTCTTTTCTAAATTTCACATATGTAAGACATTCGTAACTACCATGTTTCTACACCTTCCACGTGTACTTTTAGAAACCAACGGTATCTATATCAAAGGCCTCGTCTTTGTGCACCATTTGTCTTCATCCAAGTAACCCACTTAAGCTTCCAATTCGTTGATAATATTCTGCTAGGCTGCCACATAATTTGAAAAACAGAAAATGGATATGTGATTGCAAAAAGTAATGGTCGTTGTAGGGTCCTCACAACAAGATTCTTGGTTGTAATTATAGTGATTGATTTTAATTTAAATGCATTGATATTTGGCAGATGCTTGATGATTTTGTGGATGTTACCAAAGATGAGAAGCAGATGATGCATCTGTGGAACTCATTCGTGAGAAAGCAACGGTAAGATATGATCTCAGTTTCCTCATTTTCTTTTTCCCTTTTTTTATAAAAAATTTCACTCTATCACATGACAGTAAGATTTGTTCATGCATCTCATCGGTAAAAAACCGAACCGGTATCGAAAATACCGAACCGGTACCGATCCGAAAATACTTGAAAACAAAGAACTGGTACCCCGGAAAACAAAGAACTGGTACCGGTACCGAATAACCTGTTTCGGTATCGGTTCGGTACAAAAATCGGTACCGGTTTTTTCGGTTCGATTTTCGGTTATACCGCAATAATTAAATAATTTTTTATATATATTAATAAAAAAATTTAAAATCCACCCGCTAGCTGTTGAAATTTTTCTAAGTAAACAGATTGAATCTAAATTTTGTGCATAGTACCTAGCTAGCTAGCTTGTTTCACCCAAACTACTACTTCATCTATTCTACAGAAAGATTTACTCCAAAAATTAGCGATATAATTTTAATAATGATAATGAAATCATGTTACTCCAGTGAAGTTTTGTTAATATACAAAAGTTGGTGAAGTTTTTGGGCAAAATATATGGAACCATGCAATCAACTTTCCTAATTTGCTTGTTATTGCGTGTTCCTCCATTTGAAAAGAGCCAAATTAAGTCTATTCAAAATCATTCATGCATGTACATTTATTTATAAACTGATCGAATTATTGTACTTTCTTTGTCTACCTAGCTAGCTCAACACAGAAAAGAAACCATATGCTAGCTCGGCAAATAAGAAAAAAAACCCTTCGCATACCCAATAGCTGTACGCTAGCCATGCAGAAGCCACGCATTTCGCCAACTATCCACTTATTTGCAGCGTGTCATACAGCTCCTACTTCCATCAGCGTGTCATGCATGATAGCTGCATCTTTCGGTTTTTTTTTCGGTATTTCGGTTTTTACCGAATTCAAATATTTCATTACCGCAACCGGTACCGAAAGGTATAAAAAAATCGAAAAACCGGTATCGAAAAAACCCAGTACCATTGGTACCGGTATCAACCTGTTCGGTAAAAAACTGAAAAACCGAATTTTTTGAACACCTCTAGTTCACGGGATCTTGATGCACACGAAAACGTTTGATTAGGGGTGTAAATGAATAGAGTAGAGTTGAGCAGTTTGAACTTTTCAAGAAGAAAAATTGTAATTTGAAAACGTTCTAGTAATTTATTGAAAATTTGCTCATATTTGAATTGTTTATATTTCGAGTCGAGCTTGAATCGAACTTTTAGTTGAGCAGCAGGTACTAATCACGGTTCGGTTCATTTTACATCATTGGTTTGATTTGTGAATAACATTTGCAGCATTTCCCTTGCCTTTCATAATTAATATTTATATTTTTCCTGCCCTCAGAAAATGATTTATTGCAATCGTTTTGTAGTCAACTGTTGTGGTTTTTCTTGTAGTCTGGAGTCAGCTGTTTCCTAAGTGATTTTAATTGGTGAAATATTTTTCTTTTTTGACTTAATAATGGTAGCAATAATTTTAGGCGTCTTTGTTCTTCTGCATGTATATGTGTCAGATTTAGCTGTTGTGTGTGATCTTGCATGTGCATGGCATATTAATGCACATATATTTATATTTGTGTGTATAATACTTTTAAGATACTTGTAAAAGAAGATAGGTCAATGATACTCGATGTATAGTGAACTTGATCTCTTTCTCGAGGAGTACCTGTTGGGCTAATTTTTGCAATCAATGTACAACATTTTTCACATAATTCATTCAAAAGACCTAACTAGCTTATATGGTCAAAATCAGCACAGTCAGTGCACTTACTATTGCTTTTGCTTGGAGAGTGCACCTTTTATCTCTGTACAAACAATAGTAAGTTGCTTCAGGTGCACTCGTGAGTTTAAATTTGGCTGTGTAAGTTACTTGGGTCCTAAATTGAGAAATTGATTGCAAAAATATTTATATATTTCTACGTATCTGGCTAACATCATTTGATATATAATTATGTCAGGGTTCTGGCAGATGGACATATTCCTTGGGCATGCGAAGCATTCTCAAAATTGCATGGACCAGACCTTGTCCTGGCACCAGCTCTACTTTGGTATCTACTTATCTTTCTGGCTTTTAGTTGTGGCCTTTGCTTGTTTGGAGTTTAAAAATGTTAATGCGTGACAATTTCCCTAAAGTTTGATCTTTGATTAGGCTCTGGACTTGCAAGTCTGGTCAAGTTGCCGTTCCCATTGATAGCATTTAGTTGATTCTGCCTTCCTTTTTGTTCTTTTCTTTAAAGTTATTGTGGTATATGAAGAACTCTACTATAAAAGTGAAAGAGGAAGCTAAGGGGGATGGGGAGTTGTTTTAATTACCCATTCAAGTCCAAGGACTGGTTGTGGTAGTTTTTTCTGGACAGTACTAGGTTTTTTTGGTTACGATTAATAAATAAAAGCCCATCTCATCCCTTGCTATGCAACAATAGTATCTTCTTTTTTTTCCTATTATCGTTCTATATTAATCTTTGTATATTAATAATGATGCATGTTGGCAGGTGTTGGAGATTGTTCATGATCAAACTGTGGAATCATGGTCTCCTGGATGCACGCACCATGAACAATTGTAATATGATACTCGAACAGTTCCAAATCCAAGAGGTGGATCCTATTCCTATGAGAAGCTAAAACAATTTTGGCAATATATTTTCCAAAAAGCCATTAATGGCAACAGGGATAAGCGGCCTCACTAATTTACTGATCACCCTTTTTGGCATTTATCTTATTATAATATTTATTTTCTATTATGACCAATCCATGTAAAGATTCAATTGACCCAAAATATTGAAAAAACAAGGACAGTTTAAAGGAGATTTTAATTTATCCATATATTGTAGTGTAATATTTGTGGTGCCAATTTTGCTTTTTGCACATGGAGATGATTATATCTATGTATGCTTTTCGATTGTGCATCCATATAAATGTTATGGCGTTTTCTTTTCTTCTCTTATTTTTTTAAAAGAAAAAACGTAGAAAAAAGAAGCTAGGGTGGGGTGTGGTGGGTGTTTTTTTTTTTTTTTTGCGTGTAGGCTGCTTTTATAAGTAGATACTTGTACAAGATGTAGCTCGGCCTTCCAATATGATGGTTTTTGAGTTGTGGGCTGCTTTTAGAAGAAGATACTTGTACAAATAATTTGAATCCAAATCTGTTTACAAGAGTTATAAGTAGGGCTTGTAAACGAACTGAATTGTTCGTAAACCGGTTCGGTTCGAGTTAGGACTTGCTCGTCTTGTCGAGTCGAGTTAGCACATAATGTTTAGTTCGATTACTTCGATCGAATATGTTCGCGAACCATGTGGTTCGGTTCGTCTTTGTTCGCGAACAGTTTGAGTTCGGTTCAATAAGTTCGCGATTAGTACGAGTAGTTTGATTTCTTAATTACATATTTAAATTATTTCTAAAATTATAAATTCAAATAATTAGTTATTTCATATTAAATTTTAAAGTTTGTCTTATTAATAATTTTTAAATTAATAGTATTTTTTTATTATCTAAATGTCTTTTTGTTTTTTTTAATAATTGATTCTAAATAAACTTTTTTATTTATTAATTAATAAATAATAATGTGTCTTCACCTCTAAATTCTAATTTAATTAAAATAATTTTAATGTTTTCATAAAAGTTTTAACAATGATTGTTGGATTATTATAATTTACATCCCTAATAATTTAATAAATTATAACTCATGTCATAAAGCACATAAATAAAGTCATTAATCATCATGCAATGATAATTTGAAATTAATTAAATAATGTTACAATACAGTTGCTTACATTTACATGAGTTATTGAAATTGTCAAATTGAGATAGAGAATAGAGAAATCAAGTCATCATTGATATGTATCGAGACTTCAGTAATATGCTAATAATCATTAAATTATTTGTTGAATAATTTAGAAACTTTAAAAAACTATACATAAATTTGAAGATAGAAAATAAAAATTAGATATTAAATTTAAAAATTATAAAAAAATTGAATATTAATTAAAAATGACAACAAAAGAAATACATTACTAATATTAAATTGTGAGTTTTTTGATAATCATTTATTTGTATACTCTGCTTGAAGTGGTTGAACCTTGAAGAGTTGAAAGGCTTTTGAATATTAATATTTGATTGTTGATATTTGTAAATAAAGAATTTCTAAATACTTGTTAACTTTTAACTTTTAAATTTTAAGTTCTAACTTCTAAGTAATTATTTTTGAATTTGATTTTTTTGGATGAATGATGATTACAATATTTGATCTAATTTTTGGTTGAATACTTAAACTCTTAGAGAAGACATTTTTGATATTTATTTAACTATTTTTTATTTCAGAGTTATAAATTTGTGTTCGTGAATAAGTTTATGTTCGTGAACAAATTTGTATTCGTGAACAAGTTTATATTCGTGAACAAGTTTGGTGTTTGTGAACATAATTTGTGTTCGTGAACGTTCGGTATGTTTACAAATAAATTTATGTTCGGCTTATTCGCGAACTCGATCATATTCGCGAACACCAAACGATCCGAACTTACACATAATTGTTGGTTCGATCAAATTATTCGAACATGTTCAACAAAAAATATTCGAATTCGAATCGAATTCGACAAAATTCGGTTCGATTCGTTTGCAGCTCTAGTGATAAGTATCTTGCCACTACATAAGTAGATTAGGACAACAAAATTAAGTGGTAGTGAATTAAATTTGAAAAAAAATTAATTTAGTGGTATGGTGTTATTTTGTTTTTATTTTTAACGTATGGCACGCTAATTTTAATGAAAGTTTATTACAAAATTAAATGAAGATGGTATTAGAAAACTAAGGCCATGAAATAGAAAGATTGACAAATAAATTGGGACGGATTAAAAAGAAAATTAGAAAAAATAAAATTGGACGAAGGGAATACTAAAATACAACTTTATTAATAACATAGGCACTCTCTAAAAATAAAACATAGTAACATAAAATGATGCACTACTCACACCCGAATTAAACTCGACATACAATCGAACCCCAAAATTAAGAGAACAAAAGACAGAAGACGACGACAAGAAGAAGAAAATTAATAAATAGAGTAGTAAATACTCAAGACAGACATATCACATATATAGAGTTCAATGGACCCGGCCTGCTGATCTGATCTCTCTCCTTGATGACAATTTGTAAGAGTCTAAGAAGGGATGAACAGCAAATATGCATGCATGCATTCAGCTTGCTAATTAATTAAGAACTCTGGGTGAGCTGCTCAGCCATGTCCTTCATCTCCCGGGCCTTGCTCCCCAGCTTCATCTTCGCATGGTCTATCTGATCCGTTCCCACCGGACGCTGTCCGCTTACATACCTGCATTTACCCAATTAGTAGCATCTCGCCTAAATTTTCTCTACGTATATGGAGTAATTAATAAATGTCATACACATCTTCTTTTTAGCAAGTGGGCATGCACCTAGCTTAAACCCAAACCTATATACATACCTGTAGATCCATGACAGCACAGATACTGCCGCCACACTGAATCCTCCGGAAGCCAAGAAGCCAGAGAACAGCAAAAACGTGGTTATCGCCGCCGGAACCAAAACCGGACTGCAAAGGACCAGCACGGGGGTGGCTAGAATCAGTGCAATCACCGTTCCGGCGAGGGTCAGGCCTGAGAGGACAAGAAGGGACCCACCGGCCGTGACCGCCGTCGCCGCCTTCACCACCTGGTGGGACCGGGGTTCCTTCTCGAATGGATGCTGCTGCTGGAGATGATGATAGTTGGCCATTGATGATGATGTGGATGAACCGACGGTGAATAATTAATTAATTAATTATATAATATAATATAATATAGTGGTGGTTATTTGAGAGTGATGTTTTGGTAGAGGGGTTTATATAGAACGGAGGGGAGAGGTGAGAAGGTGACACGTGTTAAAGGATGTGTCACGTGTTTGAAGCTTTGCATGCAGGCTCTCTGCATGCAATGAAGGGGATTTATAGTCATACACGTGTTATTTTTTTTGGGTCTTATAAGGAGCTTTAGAGGAGAGAGGAAGAATGAAAATATATGATTCTTATTTGGAGCTGTTGAAGAAGGTCTTTTTCTTGGTAATCGAAGGCCCATTTATCATAATCACCCCAATTCCCTGAGCTTCACTTGGGCCGCTAGCCCATCGTGTTAGATATATCGCTTCCACTCGGTATATGTATAAAAAAAAGAAGTCAATTGATAAATAATAGGGTTCTTTACAGAAATATACAACAATTAGAAAGTAGTTACACTATTAGTGCATCCACAAAATAATTACAAAAATAGGACAACAAATTCAAACAATTCAATTTCACATTAATAAGGAAACATAAAATCAAGGAGAATTAATAATTCAAATTCAATTTTTTTGGTTCTAACAATAAAATCAAATTCATAATTCAAAATTCAAATCAAAAGAAGAAAATTAAAAATAAAAAAATATGAAGGAGTTACTGTTCATCATCCTCCTTCGCCGCGAATCTCCGCCTCCTCTTCATTATCCTCCTCCGCCGCCTCCCCTTCATAATTCTCTTCATCATCTTCCTCCGCCGCGAATATCCAGAAGTACTTGGTTGCACCGCAGCTATATCGCCGGAGTTGCTGTTCTGAATTTTTTTTGACGATTTGGTTACTCACAAAAACTAAAATGGTTACATTTATACGAAGTTTGGCTACCAACTGCATCACATTCAAAATAAATTGATAATCTAATAAAACTGAATTGGTTATCTTATCGGAAGGTTTGACAACCAACTGTATGAAGTTTGGTTATCAACTGCATCACATTCAAAATAAATTGGTAACCTAGTAAAACTGAATTGGTTACCTTGGTATGAAGGTTTGACTACCAGCTGCACTATGAAAAAACTACAGGTGTGGAGGTGGATTGGTTAACTTGGTATGAAAGTTTAGTTACCTTGTTATGAAGGTTTGGTTACCTTGGTATAAATGTTTGGTTACCTTGGTATGAAGGTTTGGTTACCTTAGTGTGACGCTCCCAAAATAGGTTCAATACTCAACCCATTCTGAGTCGCCAAATATATGGTACAGAATTCAAATACAATCTTTCATATCAAACGGTCGTGCAAAATACGACCACACAACTGTGAGTGTCAATACAGACATGTAAAAAATATTAACATTCAAACTAAATCCTCATTACATTTATTATCACACTATTTTAAAAAAAATAGTGAGGACTTCTATAGTTCTAACTCGGACCATCACTTCATTTCCCAACTAGTACCCGTGATATTCTCATTTTCTGAAGAGAACAATGGAAGAAAAGGGTGAGTTCAACTAGCCCAGTAAAGAATATTATGACTAAGATAATGAATAATAAATTATCGTTAGTCTTCAATAAATCAGATAAAATATAATGGACAACAAGTTTTAGATCAATATTCGCAGCGAAAATAACAATTCATTAGAAGAGTTAAGTAGAGAATGAAGTCTACTATTTTCTATGATTTAAAAGTCCATTATCAATATTTTATCCCTGTAACATCAATCAATATATATCTCAAATTAATATTCATCTTTGCACTACGGCCAAAGATATTCATTTGTATCACCAGTTGGTCATGTTCATCTCAACACCTGTTCATCTTTGCACTACGGGCCAAAGATATTCATCAAGTAATCATTCATCTTTGCACTACAAGCCAAAAATATTCATCAAATAATCTTTCATCTTTGCACTACAGGCCAAAGATATTCAGTTATATCACCATTTAGGACTAAGGATGATGAAATACAATATAAGGAACGAATCCAGTGAGATAAAGGATAAGGATTAAGAATTCGTAATTTAGTTTATCCAAGTTCAATAATATTCTGTAATAATCAATTGTGGAGCAAAATTCAAGAATGAAGTTCAAACCTTGGATACAATAAAAAAATATTTTTTTTACTGTGAATAGTAGCTCGACATGAAAAGATAAGAATTTCACGAGAAAGTTCAGAAAATTATTCCAGTGAAATGATACTAGATGAAACGCAAAACTCAAGAAATTTTTGATCATTTCAGGAATTCTAGAAACAATACTTACCGTAGTAAGTTTAGAGTTAGGAATCTGAAATGAAACAATATACGAAACTGCAATTAGATTTTCATCCGTCTGGCAGTAGTCCGCTCAGATAGATTATTTTCACAATTTAATAACAACTGAATACGAAGGGTTATTCACCAGGCATGCGGTAGTCCGCATAGACAGGTTATTCCCACAGAATAATAAAGAATAGAATAACAATAGTATTTCACTATGCATGCGATAGTCCGCGTAGACAGGTTATTCCAACAGAATAATAAAGAATGGAATAACAACCCTTACGAATATTGAAAAAAAATAACTCTTTTCATGAATACGAAAGAAATAATACCCATTACCTTAAAAATTTGGAGACTGCACTAGTGTAATAGCAGAATACTCTTCTTCTTTCTATCTTATTCTCTCTATACTTTCTCTCTCTATAGCTTTAGTGAATCGGTAAGAAATAATGGAGAAATGAACTTCTATTTATAGGCTCGTCAGAGTAAGGGTAAAATAGTCTTTTCATCATATTTTATGACATCATCGCTTACATCATCGATCCTATGACATCATTGCTTACCTCATCGCTCCGATGACATCCTTGCTTACCTCATCGCTCCGATAACATCATTGTTTGCATCATAAGAGTTCAAATTTAATTTGTACTCTTCCACCTCGTTTAACTTTTATAACATGAATTTACTATAATAATGTTACCATTAAAATTATAAAAATCATACTATTATATAATCACATCATACTACTATAATATAATATTATAATAATATATTTGAATGAATTATTTTATCGGACAAGATAAAATACCAATTTTCAACAAATGTCACATGTTAAAAATTTCTCCGTTTAAATCTACATTGAATAAATATTTTCTTATCATATATATCAAAAATTAATTATTCACAAATAATATTACAGAAGTACAATATTGACAACTAGGTCGTTCCCAGAAAGAGGGGGCCTTCCGATAAGGATTTCTCTTTACTGGCGCGTAATTAATCAACCCCTTTTCTAGACAGAACTTCCTTAGACATTGTCAATAATGCTATCTAATAATATTATTCAAATAATATAAATTATTGATTTGATAATTTGAAATACTGTGCAATGACAATTATTGAATCACTAATATAAAATAGCAAAGTAGCACTTATTGATATAAAATATCAACGTAGCAACTATTGAACCAATAAAATATTATGCAATTATTGAATCAATAATAATTACTGTAACAATAATTGAGTAAGTGTCTTCCTACGTAAGAATCAATAATTCGAAATACTGTGCAATACCGTGTGTTACTGTGCAACACTGCGTATTACTATATTTTAACCACCGGGTATTTCAACAGTACTAACGGTAACAACTACGCAGTTATTTTATAAAAATATTATTTCTATCGCTTTCTATATCCGACATTCATTCCGTTGTGGGGTTCATCAATGACTGCGCCGTCGTACGAATATTCTCCGACAAAAAGAATATTCCTCGACCAAACGAATATTTCCCGACACAACGAATATTTTATAACCACTTGCTTACTTTGTGAACTTTGCACATCTCACCCATAACTTATCACATTTATCAAATCAACACCTTACTATTTCAAAATAATATATAAAAAAATTAAATCTTATTCATAAAATTTGAAGTCTTACACTTAGTATGACGATTTAGTTACCAACGTACGAAGGTTTGGTTACCTCCCAATCTTCTTTTATTTCCCTCTCCACCCCTCCTTCTGTCATCAACCCCATCAATTCCCTCAGCGCCGACACCGCCCCGTCCGGTCACACGCCGCCGTGTGAAGCCGAAGAACCCCCGCCCACCGTCAGTTTTTGTTCAGTTCATGCTCCATGATAAGTTGAAAAGGAGAAACAGTGGCATCGGAGGGGGAGTGAATGATCTGAGACGGTGATTGGAGATCGAATGGTTGGATTTGGAGGTGGGCGGTGGCGGGGGTGATGAAGGAGAATTCGTTGGTGGTGGCGTTGAAATGGAGCCTGGAATGGAGATTGAGGAGATTGGGTCTAGTGGGAGAGAATCGTGGGAGAGATAAGAAAATAATAATTAACGGGAATAAATAAGGGAGAGAATCGTGGGCCATGATTAAAGGGATATTCAAATACATTAATTTTGTAAATAAACTATTAAACATATATTAATTTTGTAAATAATTTTTGCATGCACTGTTGTTGTAATTATTTTTAAAAATGTACTATAATATATAATTGACCCTAAATAATAACATATTGTTGCTACTTGCTACTTGCTACGCCAAGATTCGTTCAGGTTCTAAGAGCATCTCCAAGAGTAGTAGTAAAAAAAATTCTTTAAATTAAAGTTTGTTGATTTACGTGGCAATTTGAAGAGTATTATTTGCTACTTTCATATTTTGTGCCTCATCAATCTCTTAAATTCAATAAGCTGTACATCAAACACATCAAGCGTAATAAATATTTTTAGCCTTTAATTACAGATTTGAAGAGTGAGAAGGAGCTTGCAGATTTGATGATTAAGGTTGAAGAGACTGTTGGAGAGAATTTTTCTGATATGGCTCACCTATTTGAGTATCTCAAAGTAGTTGAAGAGACTGTTGAAGATGCTCGAAGCTAGAACTTTATTAGCTATATACAAACGCAAAATCTTCTTTTATTTTCCGGCTAAGAGCCCTTCATTATATCAAAATAAATAATCTCCTCCTATATATTGTCAAAATTTTCTTTCAAATTATACTCATAAAACTTGCAATAATACAGTCGACATATAAAGTGTCGTAATATATATCATTATCCAAATAAATGCAAAACTAGCTATTATCCTATTGGACTTGTCATGTTTTGTTTAATAACCCACTAAACTTTTAATTTATGTAATTGTTCATTGAACTAATTATAATTGTTTCAAATTAAGGCAACATACGTTTGTTTTTATCCTACACGTTTTTTAATTTCATATTGTAGGACATATCAGAGAAGGCAAGCGTCTAAAATTGGGAGAAATAACAAACGATCGATCAAAAGTTCATTTTTAAAACTAAGGTTGTAATTCGAAACAAACCGTTTCGGTTCGATTCAAAAAAATACGGGTGAGACTCGGATTTGCTAATAATATAATCTAAATATAAGCATAAAAAATAGCTCGAAAAAAAATATGATCTGAGTAAAGTTATACTCGACTCGTTGAGGATTCAAATTATTCGAATTCTCGATTGTGATTCGATACATACTCAATTGATACATATTTGATTATACTCGATACATTCTCTTATAATTTATATAAAATTAAATTAAATTAGAATAATTAATTAATATTAATATTATTTTAATTGTGATTTTATATTTGTAAAGTGTAATAGAATGGTTAAACTAGACTTGAGATGCTTTTGTTAGGTCTAATCCAATACTAAGAGGAATTGCGATTTTGTAATTCTTGTAAGTTCTATCCTCGTTGTATGAGTTGAAAAAAAGGGTAAATGAATATATATATATATATATATATATATATATATATGGTCTTCATCTGTAGCAACCGTTTGCTATGGACACGTTCAGCAATCATATTTGTGACCGTAGATTAGAAGATTGAAAGGTTAAGATTAAGTGAATTTGCTCCCTGTCGCATGAGCCTGTAGCGACAGGACCTTTTGCCAAATTGCCATGTGAAATTACTATGATGCCCCTCCACTCAAGCTTCCCTGCCGCGAGAACCTGTTCCGGCAGGGGTGACTTCATTACTAATTGGAAGCTTTTGACTAGTCTTTAACGAAATTGAGCAATAACTACAATTTCATTACTAATTTAAAAATAAATTAGTAAATATTTTACAATATAGTACTACTAATACTTAAAATATTCTACAATGTCATTTACAATATAGTACTATTAATACTTAAAATATTCTAAAATAAATATTTTTTAAATAATTATTATTTTTAATATTTTAAAAGTAAATATTATTTTTTAAAATAATATTTACTTTTAAAATATTAAAAACATTATTTTATTTTTGAATATTAAATATAATAATTATATTTAGAATATTAAAAAAATTAAATTTTTTTAAAATATTTATTTTATAATATTAAATATAATAATTATTTTTATTTTTTTAAAAAAACTAATATTTTATTTTAAATATTAGAAATAACTATTTTAAAAATAATAATTTATTTGAAAATATAAATATAAGAAAAGATAAAAAAAAGTTTAAAAAGTTTATATTTTATAATTTATTTTAAAATATAAAATATAAAATATTAGTTTTTTTTTAAAAAATAAATATAATTATTATATTTAATATTCTAAAATAAATATTTATAAAAAAAAGTAAAAAAAATATTATTTTTAATCTTCTAAAATAATTATTATATTTAATATTCTAAAATTAAATAATGTTTTTAATATTTTAAAAGTAAAAATAATATTTAAAAAATAATATTTACTTTTAAAATATTAAAAATAATAATTATTTAAAAAATATTTATTTTAGAATATTTTAAGTATTAGTAGTAGTGTATTGTAAATGAAATTGTAGAATATTTTAAGTATTAGTAATACTATATTGTAAAATATTTACTAATTTATTTTTAAATTAGTAATGAAATTGTAGTTATTGCTCAATTTTGTTAAAGACTAGTCAAAAGCTTCCAATTAGTAATGAACCCGCAGCGCAACAGGCTCTCGCGGCAGAGAAGCTTGAAATGTAGAGGGGCAACATATTAATTTCACATGGCAATTTGGCAAAATGTCCTGCTGCTACAGGCTTATGCGGCAAGGTGCAAATTCACTTAATCTTAGCCTTTCAATTTTTTAATTTACGGTCCAAAATATGGTTGTTGAACAATGTTTGTAGCAAACGATTACTACAAATGAAGACCCATATATATATATAACTACACATGGAATTATATTTTACCATTTGTGATTTCTGTAGCCTCCATTTATTATCTCCACTTATAGTAGAAAGAATTTGACGGCTGAAAAGTCTTTAACGTTATCTTTTGTGTTTTGTGTCACAATAATTTATTATTATTATTATTATTATTATTATTATTATACACCCCTAGGTATCTAATTATTATACTCCATAACGTTGAAACGTTCATATTTATTTTTTTTAAAATAAATCTAATCGTACGAAATTAAAAAACATGTAAATATTTAAAAATATGAATTTTTATATAATTTAATGATGTTTATTATCGACTTTATAATAATAAAAATTTAATTAATTATAATTGTCAAAAAATATATTTATTTTAATAATATTATAAGACTAAGGTGGTGTTTGATTGCATCTTAATGTATCTTAAGAGCTCGCCTCTTAATGCATTTTAACAACCCATATTTTTGTATTAAGAGATCCTCTGAATAGTTTAGACTCATATTTATATCTTAACTATTCAGAGGACCTCTTAATACAAATATATGGGCTCTTAAGAGGCATTAAGAGGTAGACTGTTAAGATGCATTAAGATACAATCAAACACCACCTAAAGTGTATAACGTATATACTCTTAAGAGTATCTCACCAAGTCTATTATTATTGTTATTTAATTTGTATATTTTTTATTTAATTTTATTAAAATTTTAAATTATTTAGTACTATTTACCCATGTAATGCTGTATAAAGGTGACAGTTTGTTGAAATTTGGACGGGTATGTTCCACATCAGGCGCGAATTTAATTATTGATTTCCTATGTTAAATTGGATCCCTATCAGTTCACTACCCTATCAGTTCACTACTTAGACCATTCACAATAGTTTTTTTAATTAATTTTTTATTCTTAATTTTGAAAAGAACATCAATAAATTATTATTTAACAAATTTTTTATCCTTATTTGACTCTCTATCTTAATTCTATATAGGATTTTACTCCCCAGTATGAGAGAGTCAAAAGACCATTCTCTATATATACAAACGGGTCCTCTTAACATGTGCCCTAAGGGCACATGCTAAGCACACAATTCAAAAGAATATTCTCTTGAAGTGTGTGCATATTCCCTTGATTTCTGCATTTGCATCAAGTTCAAGGGAATATTGTGACGCCCACAGAATAGGTCCAGTCAACTCAACCCATTCTGAGTTGCCAATTACGTAGTACATAATTCAAATACAAATTTTTATATCACACGATCGTGCAAAATACGACCACACAACTGTGAGTGTCAATACAAATCGTATATAATACGAAAAATCAACATTCAAATTCATTCTTTATTTATTACAATTATTATCACACTATTTATCAGAAATAGTGAGGACTACTACTGCTCTAACTCGGACCATCACTCTGTCCCCCGACTAGTTCCCGCAACATTCTCATTTTCTGAAGAGGACAATAGATGAAAAGGGTGAGCTCAACTAGCCCAGTAAAGAATATTATGACTAAGATAATGGAAAATGAATTATCGTTAGTCTTCAATAATTCAGATAAAATATTATTGCCAACAAATTTTAGATCAATATTCGCAGCGGAAATAACAATTCATTAGAAGAGTTAAGTAGAGAATGAAGTCTACTATCTTCTATGATTTTAAAGTCCATCATCAATATTTTATCCCTGTAACATCAATCAATATACATCTCGAATACGGTCAAAGATATTCATTTGTATCACTAGTGGTCATGTTATTCTCAACACCTGTCCATCTTTGCACTACGGCCAAAGATATTCATCAGGTAATCATTCATCTTTACTCTACAGGCCAAAGATATTCAGTTATATCACCTTTTAGGACTGAGGATGATGAAAAATATTTTAAACAACGAATCCAGTAAGATAAAGGACAAAGATTAAGGATTCGTATTTTAGTTTACCCAATTCAAAAATACTTCGTAATAATCAATTGTGGAGCAAAATTCAAGAATAAAGTTCAAAACTTAGATCCAATCAAAGATAGGAACCTTAACAAGCAACTTAAAAAAATAAAAAAATTTATTTTTCCGTGAATAGTGCCGTATACGTGAATAATAACCCCGACGAAAAAAGTAAGAATTTTATAATAAAATTCATGCCAATATTTTGGTATAATGATATTGAAAAGAATAACATCATTTACGAAAGAAAATAATATTCCTTACCTCAAAAGAATAGTACCTCTGGCTGGAATATCGGATATAATACCGAAGAAAATTTGCACTGAATAGTAATACTCAAAGTATCTAAATACTCACAAAAATACGCTCGATATTATAGAGAGAGAAAATTTCTAATTCTGATGTGATTTTCAATCCTAACCTAAGCACCCTATTTATAGAAAAAACTTAGGATGCCAAAGTAGACTTTTGAATAAAATAATATTTTATTTTTAAAAAATTCCGGCCGCCTCCCCCAACCAAAGCCATCAGCCACCAACCAAAAGTGAGACCTGCCTCCTATTAAAAAAATATTTATTTTTTGAAACTTCAATAATTCATAATAAATAGTTCCTTTGTCAGAAAAATACAAGTTCTATGTCTTTCTATAAGAAATTTAATTCTCTACAACTTTGTAGAAGGAAAGTTTTTCAAATTTCAAACATAAATTATCCGAAATTCATAAACGGATGATTTTTTACATCAAAATACTGATAAAAACACATCAGCGCTGATTCCTTCTTTTATATTCACAAAATAAATATTTCTTTATCATATAAATTAATAATTAATTATTCACAAATAATATTATAGAACTACAATATTGACAACCAGGTCGTTCCGAGGAAAGAAGGGGCCTTCCGATAAGGACTTCTCCTTACTGGCGCGCAATTAAATAATCCCTCCTAGACAGAACTTTCTTAGACATTGTCAATAATGCTATCTAATAATATTATTCAAATAATATGAATTATTGAGTTGATAATGTGAAATATTGTACAATGACAATAATATAAAATATCAACGGTAGCAATTATTGAATCAATCATAGCAACGTAGCAATTATTGATATATAATATCAACGTAGCAATTATTGAATCAATAAAATATCATGCAATTATTGAATTAATAATATAAAATATTAAATAGTAATTACTCTAACAATAATTGAGTAAGTGCCTTTTCACGTAAGAATCAATAATTCAAAATACTGTGCAATACCGTGTGCTACTGTGCAACACCGCGTATTACTGTATTTTATATAAGACCCCAACTTTTATGAATAAAGATTTAATTTTCTTTATATTATTTTGAAATAGTAAGGTGTTGATTGATAAATGTGAAAGTTATGGGTGAAATGTGCAAATATTTTTAAAATGAGCAAGTGGTTATAAAATATTCTTGTTGTCGGAGAATATTAGTTTGGTCGTGGAATATTCTTGTTGTCGGAGAATATTCGTACGACGGCGCAGCTATTTGTGGGCCCCCACAACGGAATAACTGTCGGATATAGAAAGCGACAGAAATAACCTTTTTACAAAATAACGGCGTAGTTGTTACCGTTAGTACTGTTGAAATACCCGGTATTGCACAGTAGCACACGGTATTGCACAGTATTTCGAATTATTGAGTCTTACGTGAGAAGGAACTTATTCAATTATTGTTACAGTAATTACTGTTCGATATTTTATATTATTGACTCAATAATTGTTATGTTGTCATTTTATATGATTGATTCAATAATGGCTACAGTTGATATTTTGTATTATTGATTCAATAATTGTCATTGCACAGTATTTCACATTATCAACTCAATAATTCATATTATTTGAATAATATTATTAGATAGCATTATTGACAATGTCTAAGGAAGTTCTGTCTAGGAGGGGTTATTTAATTGCGCGCCAGTAAGGAGAAGTCCTTATCGGAAGGCCCCCTCTTTCCTGAGAATGACCTGATTGTCAATATTATAGTTTTGTAATATTATTTGTGAATAATTAATTATTGATTTATATGATAAGAAAATATTTATTTTGTGGATATAAAGAAGGAATTAGCGCTGATGTGTTTTTATCAGTATTTTGGTGTGAGAAATTATCTGTTTATGGATTTTGGATAATTTATGTTTGAAATTTGAAAAAACTTCCTTCTACAAAGTTGTAGAGAATTAAATTTCCTGTAGAAGAACATAAAATTTGTATTTTTCTGACAAATGGGCTATTTATTATGAATTATTGAAGTTTCGAAAAATAAATATTTTTTTAATGGGTGGGCCCCACTTTTGTTGAAAAAATTTTAGCCGCCAGGCGGCGGATTTTTTTTTTTAAAATATATTATTTTATTAATTTAGTCTCCTTTGGCATTCTAAGCTTTTCCTATAAATAGGGTGCTTAGGTTAGAATTGAAAATCACACCAGAATCAGAAATTTTCTCTCTCTATAATATCGAGCGTATTTTTGTGAGTATTTCAATACTTTGAGTATTAGTATTCAACGCAAGTTTTCTTCGGTATTATATCCGATATTCCAGTCAGAGGTACTATCTTTTTGAGGTAAGGGATGTTATTTTCTTTCATAAATGATGTTATTCTTTTTAATATCATTATACCGAAATATTGGCATGGATTTTGTTATGAAATTCTTACTTTTTTCGTCGGAATTACTATTCACGTATACGGCACTATTCACGGAAAAACTAAATTTTCTTCTATTTGTCCAAATTGTCTGTTATGATTATCATATTTGATTGAATCTAAGTTTTGAGTTTTATTCTTGAATTTTGCTCCACAAAGTATTATTATGGAATATTCTTGAACTTTGATAAACTAAAATACGAATCCTTAATATTCCTTTATTTCACTGGATTCGTTATTTATATGGTTTTTCATCATCCTCAGTTCTAAGTGGTGATATAACTGAATATTTTTGGCCTGTAGAGCAAAGATGAATGATTACCTGATGAATATCTTTGGCCGTAGTGCAAAGATGACAGGTGTTGAGATGAACATGACCACTGATGATACAAATGAATATATTTGGCCTGTAGTGCAAAGATGAATATTGATTCGAGATGTATATTGATTGATGTTACAGGGATAAAATATTGATGATGATCTTTTAAATCATAGAAGATAGTAGACTTCATTCTCTACTTAACTCTTCTAATGAATTGTTATTTCCGCTGCGAATATTGATCTAAGATTGGTTGTCCATTATATTTTATCTGATTTGTTGAAGACTAACGATAATTTATTTTCCATTATCTTAGTCATAATATTCTTTACTGAGCTAGTTGAACTCACCCTTTTCATTTGTTGTCCTCTTCAGGAAATGAGAATGTCGCAGGGACTAGTCGTGGGACAGAGCGATGATCCGAGTTAGAACAGTAGTAGTCTTCACTATTTCTGATAAATAGTGTGATAATAATTATAATGAGGACTTAGTTTGAATGTTAATATTTTTTACATATTTGTATTGACACTCACAGTTGTGTGGTCGTATTTTGCACGACCGTATGATATAAAGTTTGTATTTGAATTTTGTACCATGTATTTGGCGACTCAGAATGAGTTGGGTTGACTGGACCTATTCTGGGGGTGTCACATTTTAACCACCGAGTATTTTAACAGTACTAACGGTAACAACTACGCCGTTATTTTATAAAAAGGTTATTTCTGTCGCTTTTTATATTCGACAGTTATTCCGTTGTGGGGTCCACAAATAGCTGCGCCGCCGTACGAATATTCTCCGACAACAAAAATATTCCACGACCAAACAAATATTCGCCGATAACAAAAATATTTTATAACCATTTGCTTATTTTAAAATATTTGCACATTTCACCCATAACTTTTCATATTTATCAAAACAATACCTTACTGTTTTGAAATAATATATATAAAAAATTAAATCTTTATTCATAAAAGTTGGGGTCTTACAAATATGCACACAATTCAAGAGAATATTTTCTTGAACTTTGTGCTTAGCATGTGCCCTAAGGGCACATGTTAAGAAATTTCTATATAAAATGATATTTCACACCCTCATTTAAGTGGACAACTCATCAATCATACACATTTTGACATTTTTTTACTACTTCATTTTTAAATTATAAAATTAATATTGACTTATTTTAGAAAAATTAATTTCAAACATATTCAAATTTAAAATTGATATAAATTTATTTAATTTATGTCAATGTAATTATAAATATTATAAAAGTACTATTAATTATAAAATTTATTATTTTTAAAATTTAAAGGAATCATATTAAATTTAAATTTAAAAATATCACAAATAACTTTTTAAAAGTTAATATTGATCTTATATACATTTGCAGTTATAATCCATTCAATACTCACTTCATAAATTACTTTAAATTTAAAATAAAATAAAAATTATTTTATAGTGAAATACAATTGATAAATTAATTATACTCTCTTTTATAAATTATAAGATTATTATTAATTTGATGTTTTGACTGTTGGAACTTTTAAATTTTAACTTTTAATTTTTAAATTTTATTATTTAAAGAATCAATATAAGGAACCTGTTAGGTACATAGTAAAAAAATTAAATTCTTATTTTATAGAATGATCCAATAAATTATAGAACAAAGATAGAGATAAAAAAATTATTGTAAATGCTATTAATAGAGATATGTGGCATCAATTTATCTCACATAGACTTGACCGGAACATAACCACGAGATGTTGACCAACTCGTGGATTTTTGTTCCTGCCCCCATATAAACCTAATTTTGTTATTATTATTTTTATTCTTATCTAAAGCCATTCAAATCTGTCTTCCTGTTGTTTCAAAGATAAAATAAAATAATAATAATTGCCTTTTTATTGTCTAATTTTAGAAGAAAGGAAGTACTCTCTCCGTCCCTTAATATAAGACGTTTTAGAGAAATTTTTTTGTCCCTTAATATATGACGTTTTAGAATTCCAAGTAAGTATTAATTGTTTAGTTTTCAATATTACCTCAAGTATTAAATATAACTTTGGTTCTCTCATTATTTTTTGTCCAATAAATAACAATCTCTTTTTTCAATACAAGGACAATATAGACATTTGATATTATATTTAATATTATACAACTATTTTCTTAATGCTTGTGCACAATTCTAAAAAGTCTTATATTAAGGGACGGAGGGAGTATTATTTTAAGAATAATCGTTAAATAAAAATATATCAAAAATATTTGTAAATTTGCAATTACAATTCTTTTCTGGAACATAGAGATTACTACTACCAAGCCCCTCAAGTAAGTCATGACAAACACAATTGCACATTAATTAATTAATTCGTATACGCACAATGTCACGACCAAACAAGCCCTTACAGTATTTCATTCTAAATCTACACATCATTTTCCATTTTTAAATAACCACCCACTGCTCCCCAGTTGGCATTTGGCTTGTCTGGATCTCAATTGCACACAAATTCGATCGGCTCTCGAGTTTCTCAGCCGCTGACCCTTTCTTCCTCCGCTTCGCCGGCGATTCACTCTCGGAACTTGATGATGATGATGCCGGTTCTGGGGAAGACCTCCTCTTAGCCGTCACTCTAACTGGCTCCGGCTCATTTAAACCGGCACGCTGGGGGAAGTTTAATAGAGCCTTAGAGCCACGCATCCTATAAGCCGCTCTGTCATAAGCCAGCGCCGCTTCCTCGGCAGTTTCATAAGTTCCAAGCCAAACTCTGGCGCCGTTTTTAGCAGGATCCCTTATTTCCGCGGCAAACTTCCCCCACGGCCTTTGTCTCACACCCCTGTAATGCCTCCTCCCACTTTTAGGCGACGCAGACGCCGTTGGCGGCACGAAAGGAGTGATTGTAGTACTAGTAGTTGGCTCCAATCCATCGCACGGCTCGGGCTTAGCGTCGTTAGGTGTGAAGTTAAGCGGCGTCCATCCAAAACAAACGGCGTCGTGTAAAAAGGCATAAATAACCATATCTTCCGCATCGTCCACTTTTAGGGGCAAGTCACCCCATGTATCTGATAAGCATGACAGGAGACTGTTGAAGCTTGAGCTCCGATCATATGCCGCCGGCAAAGCAAATGTTTCCGACATGATTCACCTAAGAAGTTTTTTGGGTTTCAAAATTGATTTGGTTCGAGAGTGGGACGGGATGAGGGTGGGTGGTGGGAGAGGTTTTAATAGTGGAGAGAAAAAGAGATTCATGAACCGGAGTGGGCACGTGCTAATTCTTTTTTTTTAAAATATAGTATTTGGAGGTTCATTGAAACTTCTTGGTGGACAAGTGGGAAATATCATCAAATGCTGTGCTTCTTCATCACGTGCGGCTTATAGTATATGCTTAGATAGCTTCTGCAGGTGCCAGGTAATGTCATCTTCTGACGTCACCCGCGATTGATGCCACCCGACCCGAGGGGCTGCAACCCATTTTCGATTTTGATAATTGGCAACTCAACTCACACACATTTTAAATTTGAATCTTAAAATAGAGAGTTTTTATTTAATTTAAAATAAAAAGGATCCTAATTTTTTTACATTTAAGTGTGTCTTTACATGTACAATTACACTTGAATTAAGTGTGTCTTTACACGTATAATTTAAATGTGTACTAGATTTATCTGGAAAAAAAAAAGACAATCAACTTCCTAAATACGTACTATCTTTTTAAGAAATAATGTCGCTCGCATCTATGTCTATCTTTTACCCTAACCCTAAGATACATATAGAGAAATAGAAATGTGTATTTAAAACTTATAAAGTACCGAATATAAAATACTCCCTATGTTTTAAAAGATTGTCGTTTAAGGTTTTTGCACATGGATTAAAAAAGTCATTGAATACTATCATTTAATAATTAAGATTTGTGTGAAATTCCATCACTATCCCTTTATGGGAAGTTAAAAACTATTAATACAAGGGAGAGAATTTCTTGGGACGATGAGAGAAGCTAGGGGTGATATAGAAAAGTAAATAATTTATTTTTCAAAAAAGTTGTAAACTATAATTTTTTAGGAACAATATTTTTTTCTAAAACGATAATCTTTAAGGAACGGAGGGAGTAACATTTAACTTATTAAAAATCCCCCCCCCTCCCCCCCCCCCTCCCCCTCCCCGTCCCCCTCCCCCTCTCTCTCTGTCTCTCTCTCTCTCCATCCAACATTTGATTCCTCCAAAGTCCAAATCAATCAATAAATATTCTACAAAAGTAGTTGGCACTGCACCATTATTCACCTGCACAAACACAAATTTAAAATGCAAGTTATCCCTTGAACCAACCCCCCAGATCCACACACACACTCTTGAACACAAAGGCTGTCCAAATTGAGCTCCAAACTAAAATTGTTGTGCTAAATTAACACACAGTTGTATAAAATTAATATATATATATATATACCAAAAACAAACAGACAAACGGACTTCATATATAATAGTAGTAGTATGTATACGGTATACCTATATCTGTATATCATATGGCAGCTGACACCAGTTCTCATATTTAATTACACGATTCTTTTTATTTACGTACCATTAATTACAAAAGCAAGTCCTCACTCATTTATTTAAACTATATTAATTAGTAATTAGCAGTAGGATGGTGAAAAATAGTAACATTACTAATTTAAATTATTTTTAGTTAATTTAACTTTGTAAAACATTACATTTTGTCTGTTAATTTCTTCGACTTTACCATTTTCTTTTCTTCCAAGCTTTTATTATGTCAAGTCATTAATAATGTACCTTTTTATTTCCGTCTTTTATGTCAAGTCCAAATAAAAAGTGGTCAAGTAAAATGTATCTCAAGACACAGAAGGGTACCGATGCATAAAATTCTAAGGCCTGTTACTTTATAATACAAAGTTTTTGAAAATTACATAAAAGAATTTTAAGCCCTTCGCATCAACATATCTATCTAGCTATATGTCTATATTATAAAGTCTTTATAGAAAATTTAGTTTCCATTTTAATATTATTTTCTTATCTTTTTATTTAGTACTCTAAATTTTATAAATTTTTATTTTATCATGCATAATTTATACACACAACACGTGCACCATCAGTATTAGTATAAAATATTAGAATTTGTATAGGTGCACAATTAAAAAAATTAAAAATTAAATTATATCTTTAATTCTAAAATAAAAGAGGATACCTTTATGCGATTATCTAAAATTTGTAAATAATATAAAATAATAATAAGATGATCACCTTTCGATTAAATAATGAAAACGTCCTTTTAATTAGTTGTTCTTGGTGGAAAGCATCTCATTTTTTTTAACGTAATATTTGTCTTGTTATGTTTTATTTGTTAATGATTTTGGTTACACGATGGGGGGTTTGGTACTTTGTAAAGCTATATGGTAGTACTATATAGTATTACCTCTATTTCATAATAATTGAATTTTTAAAAGAAAAAATTTATTTCAATTTATCTGTCGTTTACAACTTTCTAGGAGAATAAATTATTTATTTTTCTATATCACCCCTAATTTTTCTCATTGTCCGAAGAAATTTTTTCTCTTGTATTAATAGTTTTCAAGTTCCCATAAAGGGGTAGTGATGGAATTTACTACAAATTTTAATTCTTAAATGATAATATTAAATGAATTTTTTAATTCATGTGCATGAAACTAAAAAGACAGTTATTATGGAATAGAGGTAATATCATTTTGCTAATTGAATTTAAGTAATTAAAAATTTGTTGACAAAATATGGTAATTATAGTGTTGAGAGTGGTTAGCATAAAATTAATTTTGGTCAATTGATTAATACAGCGTCGACACGCAGGTCGAAAGATGATCTTTTTCTTTGCGTGTCAGCAATGTATTGATCAATTTATCAACTTATCATAAAATTAACTTCATGATAACCGGATCCATATCGGGAGTGGTTTTATAACTCTATTCACACAAAACTCACCTGTTATAGCATCTCCAAGAGTAGTAGCAAAAAAAACTCTTAAAATTCAAGTTTGTTGACCTACGTGATAATTTAAAAAGCATTATTTGTTACTTTCATATTTTGTGCATCATCAGTCTCTTCAATTTAATGAGTTGTACATCAAACCAATCAATTGTAATAAATATTTTTAGCTTTTAATTGTAGATTTGAAGAGTGAGAATGAGGTTGCAGATTTGATGACTAATGTTGAGGAGGTTGTTAGAAATATTTTTTTTTGATGTGAATCAGCTTTTTGAGTATCTCAAAGTAGTTGAAGAGGCTGTTGTAGATGCTCTTATATATCATATCCTATGATTAGGAAATACTCCCTTCATTCATAAATAAGTGACGTTTTAGGGAGTTTAAATTTTTTTAATATATTTGACATTTACAAATTTCTTGGAAGCATTAATTATTATTTTTTCTATATTGGCCTCAAATATATTCTTTTATAATTTCTATCTCTCATTTATCTAGGCAACTTTATACATATTTTTTTAATTTATGCAAGGATAATTGTGATAATTAATATCAATTCTAATGACAAAATTGAAATAATAAATGACTTTCTTAATAAGTGTGAAACACTCTAATGAAAACTTAAGTTATTTCAATGAAGGGAATAAGTTTTATGGTAACTAAAAACATCTTCAACAGTAGTAGCAAAAAAAATTCTTCAAATTAAAGTTTGTTGACCTACGTGCTAATTTGAAAAGCATTATTTGTTTCTTTAATATTTTGTGCCTCATCACTCTCTTCAATTCAATTAATGCAGTGTTTGACTTAAAATAATAATAAATAATAAAAAAAATGATATTAAATTTTAAAATGAGTTGTACATCAAACAAAATAAATGTTGTTAGTATTTTTCATATGATTTTGATTCTCTCAAAATAAAATAAATATTTTAAAAAATGAGAAGGAGGTTACAGATTTATAGAGTGAGAAGGAGGTTGAAGATTTGATGAATTAAGTTGAAAAGAATGTTGAAGAGAATTTTTTTAATATAACTCATTTATTTGAGTATTTCAAAATAGTTGCTACTAGTGTCGGAGATATTCTAACGTGAAAACACAAAGGAATAGAATTTACTACATTTTCATACCCATGACTTTGAAAGTTTCCCAAGACCAAGGCTAGGTTTCATTATTGGTTTGAACTTTGAACCATTTAGCCACCTAGCTCTATAGCCCAATACTATCATAATTCAGTATGGTCTTCCACATCTATCATCATTACTCATTTGAACTATCAGCCAAAAGCAATTTTGAAAAATATTTTCTGTACGACTTAATTACAAAAGAATATTATTTTACAGCATAATTACAACGAAAATAAGAGTATACTCCATTAGATATCTCAAATGATGTGCTATTAGTATTTTAGAATTATTTTTTTACATGACGAATCATTAGGATGTACTAGTCAGCCAATATAGTTTTGACATTTTGTGACCAAATAGGCAAATTCAATTGCCCAAATTTGTAATATTTACATTTCTCTTCTTTTAATTAGTTAATTTGTATATTTTACATTTTTTGTTATTGTGGAATGTTGATATCACTTCTCAAAAAGGTATTAACTTTTAAGGACATATTTCAGCCAAGTGCTCAATACATAAACTCATGTAACGTCTTTGACAAACAGGTCTTTTACTATAGAGTTAGTTCTTATTCAAGCTTCCATTTTCGTAGTGAGCGGTGAGAGGACCACAATGGTGAACATATGTTTAAAACACATTGTTTTGAATTGTAAGAATTATCCATCAATATATTACATTCTTACTCAAAACGTTAAATTTTTTGAATTTATCTAATATGAGATTCATGTAAAATATCTTAATATTTTTTAATAACAAAAAAATATTTATTAAAGTTTGAACAGTCTAATTAATTAATGTAACACAAATAAAATTATATTATTTTTTATTACACAAATTGCAGTAATGCTTTTGAATTGTTTCAAGTTACTTTCGTTTATAAAGAGACGACTTTAGGTGAAGTGAATGATATCTTAGTCTGATGATTAAGATTGAGACGCTTGAGTTATTATTAGGTGTAATTTGTAAATGTGATTCGGGTTTTTAAAAAAAGTGATTAGAATTCTTTCATTCATATTGCGAAATTTAGCTCCTCGAATTTATTTATTTTTTACTAAAAAAGAGAGAGCATAATAGCTCGATACTTTTAATTAATATATTAAGTTTACCTTGATAAAATTAAAACTAAAAATAAAAACAAACTTTTATTTGTAAACGTTATTTAACCATAGTGACGTTACGTAACCATGTGAGATAATTAAATTAAAGTATGGTAGAAAGTGTAGGTTTAATTATTGACCTAGAAGTGTAATTCCCTTACTCAATTGACTTTAACAAAAAAATGATAGACTTACGTAACCACGTATAAGAAACTGACTCCGTGGAGGAACTCTAAATATACAGTTAGTCCACAGATTGACCCCCTACCCTACCCTACCCTACCCTACCCTACCCTACCCTACCCTAATAATCAACAAATTGATCATCTAACACAAATATAGATGGATAGAGGTGGATCTGAAATGCATTAATTAAGAGCCAATTAAGCAAGTCATGTAGCTTACTTCAGATCTTTGGTTTTGGCCTTTTGGGAATATATATGTAATCAGCCAGCCGGCCGGCTGTGAGTATACAAGTCCTCTACTGTCTCAAAATAAAAAATCCTTTTGACTTTTAAAGCACAACCTTTTGTCACAAGGGGATTGATATAGGGACATGTTTACCATTACTATTTTCAACATTTACCGTAAATAATTATGCTCAAGTAGACTTTATTATGTTTAAGAAAGTTTAATGTCAAATTTATTCTAAAATAATAATTATTTTTACAAAGAAATTTTGATATTTTTACATAAATATAAGTCTCATTTACTATTCAGGTGAGAGGTGACAGCCCTTTTACTCTATTCATTTCACACACCTACAAAAAAAAAATGCCTCCCCAATCTTAGGAAGTATTTTGTTTCATATTTATCCTTAAAAATAATATGTTATTAGTTTAATATGATAAATATTGAAAATATCATAATAAAATTATGATGATAAATTAATTTAAGAATACTGTGTCATTTTATATTAATACTACTCCCTCCGTCCCTTAATTGCTTAGTTTTCAATATTACTCCAAATAATAAATATAACTTTGGTTCTCTCACTATTTTTGGCCCAATAAATAACACTATCTTTTTTTCAATACAAGGACAATATAGACAATTGAAATTATATTTAATGCTATACAATCATTTCCTTAATACTTATGCACAACTCTAAAACGACTTATATTACTAAGGAGTATTAGTTATATTAACGTTAGGGATTTTGAAAATCTTGACATGTACTTATGTCGGAGAAATCCTTTTCTCATTACGTTAATACCAACCAAATCCAATCAACCATTAATTTGTTAGTTATGGTGCTGCCCACTAATTAACTAAAACATTTAAGCAAAGCTGGTGGTTAATTATCCTTAATTAACGCCCCTTAGCGGCAACAGCTGAGCTGTAATGAAACTTAATTAATTCGTATAAAAGCTGATGGAGCCAAGTGCATAGAGTGCTTTTGGATTTGGTTCATCCCAAAAATTATAGTAAACCGTAGTGCATTGAGTTAGTTTATATCAATTTTTTAAAATATTTGATAATTTTTTATTAATATATATTTTATAACATAATACATATATAATGTTAAAGATACTTAATTTGGATCAGCATATTCTACCATAATTAAAGAGAATTTAATTACTTTTATTACTTAGTGATTAAAATTATAAATTAGTTATCGAGAAAGAACTTTTCATATTTCTTCGTCTACATTACATTTCGAGGGAAATTAATTACATTTATTCGATTTTAAAATTATATATAAATTTTGTATTTTAAAAAGTAACTTTCCATTACTTGATCGTTCGAGTTAATTCATGACTACCCGAGTTAACTTATTCTAATTAATGAGTTAACTCGGATGGTCATAATGTATGATTGTTAACACTGTTTTGAATCGAGAACTGGTTTAATGTTCGGTCCGATTTGACCCCGTTCAATTGATTTGATCAAAAATCGGTTGATCGTCGATCGAACTGATAAAATTGATTAAGCTGACTAAATAAACTGATTTTAATTATTTAATAATGTTTTTGTACCAAAAATTTTTAATATTAAAATTAACCCTCAACTTTATTATGTTTTAGTTCATAAAAAAAAGAGTTTTTTAAATTTTTATTAATTATTAATAATATATATTTTTATATATTGATGACGTCATTGAGTTACTAACGATTCGACTACTGTACCTTTTACGGTTTGATAATCGGTTTGAAAACGTTAATTGTTAGTCATGCATTTATGTATATTATATATATATATATATATATTCAAAGCCAACCTAGTCGACACATAATTACCTATAACCTACTGAGATAACTCACCATTTTTTTCAACTTTGAATGATCCGCTTACGGACTTTTATATACAGGGGTTGAAGGTATAGATAAGGTATACATATATGGTACCCACCACCATGACCCAACTGAAGTCGGCCAATATTTACTTGGGTGGACCAAACACAAGTGGCCGAAGGGAACATGATAGGCAACAACCTGAAATTGCATCGTCACTGCTTGAGCCCTCAAGTTGATTTGGACAAGAAATTATATAGCAAGGTTGTACAAACTAGTTGTTTCACGCAACAAAAACCAATATATATTACGTTTCTTATTTATAAAAATAATTTAAAATTATTATGGTATTATATATATATATATAGGGACTATATGTAGCTACACAGCTGTGTAGCTACATAGTAGGTTATAGCGACGGTTTTCTAGGGCTGTAGCGACGGTTTGTCTGTCGCCATAGATATTTTGTCTATAGCGACAGACAAACCATCGTTATAGCCCTGAAAAACCGTCGCTATAACCTACTGTGCACTACACAGCTGTGTACTTACATTTTTTCCATATATATATATATGACATGTAATTTATGATATTCATAAATTATATGAATTCACGTCAGTTTTAAGTTTAAAATTATTTGAAAATAACTTTTAATTAATCCTATAATATAAAATGAAGATAGTAATAATTTTAAGAAATTAATATTTACACATCATAAGATTATTTTTTTCATCCTGAAAATAGTAGTTTCCTAATTTTAATGGTAACAAAGTCAAGCTAGGAGTTCCTAGGTCAGAGCATATGATTTGAATATATTTTAAAATAAATGTGTATTTTAATTTATTTTTATTTTTCAGGTCATTGAGCTAGCAAATCTTTTATCATTTAGATAGGTATTTCTATCCGTCCAAAGCTGAACAAATTATTGGGATACGAACGGAGAGACCCAAATTGAACCGATTGACCTTTCACTCAGTAGGATGACTCAACTCATGATAATTAATTATGAGGTTAAGAGTTTGATCCTGCACGCCAAGAAAAAGATGTGTGAGTTTAAAAAAATTACTAATATAAAATTATCAAAAAAAAATTGATTGATGTATGCTAGTGCCTAGTAGTAATAATTAATCACATATTTAAATATGATTTGAGTCTTTGTCAGTTACTAAATAATTAATTATTTGTTTTTAAATAAATAATTAATTAATTATTACTCAGCTGTAAATAATTTGGTGGGAGTTCAGGGACAGTGCCCCTGAGTCAATTTTTTTTAATAATTTTGTACTTTCAGGATCACACACGCTCGCGCGCACACACACACACACACACACATATATATATATATATACTATATTACAATGACAATATAATAAGTAATAATATATGGTGTAAAACCCCAAATTTTATGAATAAGATTTAGTTTTCTTTATATATTATTTTGAAATAGTAAAGTGTTGATTTGATAAATGTGATAAGTTATGGGTGAAATGTGCAAAGTTTATAAAGTAAGCAAGTGGTTATAAAATATTCGTTGTGTCGAAAATATTCGTTTAGTCGAGTAATATTTTTTTTGTCGGAGAATATTCGTACGACGGCGCAGTCATTGGTGGATCCCACAACAGAATGAATGTCGGATATAGAAAGCGACAGAGATAATCTTTTTATAAAAATAACGACAAAACTGTTACCGTTAGTACTGTTGAAATACCCGGTGGTTGACCACTTATCATGCCAAAATTGATTGTTTTCATAAGGTTGTTAGTTTTCATATTCCTAATCAACCTATTGTGCGAATTCAAACAACCAAATCATTAAAATCAATCAATGTTATTTCAAGTCATAAAATTATTCGTTTATTGAAAAACGGATGTCAAGCTTTCTTAGCCCGTGTCACTAATCTAAACCAGAATACGTCAGGTTTTAATGATATTTCTGTTGTTAATGAGTTTCCTGATGTATTTCCCGAAGAACTTCCCGGTCTACCCCCGGAACGTGAAGTTGAATTCTTTATTGACCTTGAACCCGGTACAAAATTCATTTCTAAAATCCCATATCGAATGGCTCTATAGAACTTTAGGAGTTAAAGGTCCAACTACAGGAGTTGTTAGACATTGATTTTATACGTCCTAGTACATCTCCTTGGGGTGCTCCTGTTTTATTCGTAAAGAAGAAATACGGGAGTATGCGACTTTGTATTGACTATCGGGAGTTGAGCTATGTCACCATCAAGAATAGGTATCCGTTACCTCGTATTGATGACCTGTTCGACTAGTTGCAAGGTGCACAATTCTTTTCAAAGATTGATCTTCGTTCTGGATATCATCAGCTGAATATTAAAACTGAAGATATTCCGAAGACTGCTTTCAGAACTCAATACGGGCATTATGAATTCTTAGTCATGTCTTTTGGATTGACTAATGCTCCTGCTATTTTTATGGATATGATGAACCGTGTATTCAAAGAATATTTGGATCAGTTCGTGGTTGTTTTTATTGATGACATCATCATCTATTCCAAAAGCCGTGAAGATCATGAGCACCATTTAAAGCTGGTACTTCAAAGGCTTCATGAAAACAAGCTATATGCCAAGCTGAAGAAATGCGAGTTCTGGCTTGAGGAGGTAGCATTCCTTGGGCACGTAGTATTAAAACTTGGAGTATCTGTGAACCCGGCGAAGATTAAAGCAATATAAAGTTGGGAGCAACCGAAGTCGGTAAACGAAGTACGTAGCTTTCTGGGCTTAGCTGGTTATTATCGGAGATTCGTTGAAGGATTTTCTCGAATCGCTACTCCATTAACTCAGCTGACTCGAAAAGATACAAAATTCGTATGGAACGAGGAATGCGAGAAGAGCTTTCAAGAGCTTAAGAGGAGACTCATTTCGGCACCTGTTCTGACGATATCATCTGGTTCGGATGAATTTATCATTTATAGCGATGCTTCGGGCAAAGGGTTGGGATGTGTTCTCATGCAACATAGGAAAGTCATAGCCTATGCCTCGCGACAACTCAAGAAATATGAGAGAAATTATCCTACTCATGATCTAGAGTTGACAGCAGTCGTTTTTACGTTGAAGATCTGGAGACACTACCTATATGGGGAGAAA
Organism: Panax stipuleanatus; assembly: GCA_020205555.1. Lineage (NCBI taxonomy): Eukaryota > Viridiplantae > Streptophyta > Magnoliopsida > Apiales > Araliaceae > Panax > Panax stipuleanatus. The sequence goes on from CM035118.1 coordinate 151,227,628, forward strand.
GTGGAGATCTATACGGATCATAAGAGCCTCAAGTATTTTTTCATCCAGAAGGAACTTAACATGCAGCAACGACGTTGGCTTGAGCTGTTGAAAGATTACGACCATACCATCCAATACCATCCTGGTAAAGCGAACGTGGTAGTTGACGCGTTGAGTAGAAGATCATATGCGGGAACGAATGCGATACTTTCAAAGCCTATTTTGTGTGATTTATAAAAGATGGAGATAGAGTTCAAGACTCCGAGGACCCATGCGATGATGTCAAGTATACGAGTAGAACCAGCTTTGATTGATAATGTTAAAGCTGCTCAAGCTACATACCCTGGAGCTGATGAATATGAGGAAGAAGGTGCAAGAAGGTTCTATTCCAGAAGCAAGAATCGATGAAGAAGGAACACTTCGAGTCAACTCCAGACTTTGTGTTCCTAACGATTCTGATTTGAAGTATAGAATCATGATGGAAGAATACAACACACAATTTGCAATCCATCCTGGGAGTACCAAAATGTATCGTGATCTTCGACATATATTTTGGTGGAGCAATATGAAGAGAGAGATCGCGGAGTTTATCTCGAGGTGTTTAACGTGTCAAAGTGTCAAGGCGGAGCATCAAGTGCTAAAGGGTCCATTGCAACCACTTGAGATTCTAAAGTGGAAGTGGGAACACATTACCATGAATTTCGTTACGAGTCTTCCCAAGATTTCTCAAGGCATAGATGCGATTTGGGTTATTGTTGATAGATTAACCAAGTCTGCTCATTTCTTGCCTATACGAGAGACTTACTCCCTTGAACGTCTTGCTCGTATGTATGTGAATGAGATTGTGAGATTGCATGGTATGCCAGTATCCATAAGTTTCGGATCGTGACCCAAGATTCACTTCACGATTTTGGGTTAACTTGCAGAAAGCTATGGGTACGAATTTACGATTCAGTTCAGCATATCATCGATAAACGGACGAGCAATCGAAAAGGACTATCCAAACTCTTGAAGATCTATTGAGACTCTGTGTTATAGACTTCGAAGGGAGTTGGGATAAGTACCTACCATTGGTGAAATTCTCCTACAACAACAGTTATCAGGCAAGCATAGACATGGCTCCATTCGAGGTGTTGTATGGACGAAAATGTCGTTCTTCAGTATGCTGGGACGAGGTGGGTGAAGCAACATTGTTGGGACCGGAGTTAGTACGTATGACTACAAAAAAGATTCAAATGATCCGGCAACGTATACAAACTGCACAAGATCAACAAAAGAGTTATGCTGATCTTAATCGAATGGACGTGGAGTTTAATGTCGGAGATCATGTATTATTACGTGTTGCTCCATAGAAAGGAGTTACGAGATTCGAAAAGAGAGGAAAGCTCAACCCACGATTCATTGGTCCATTTAAAATCTGTGACGCCCCCAGAATAGGTCCAGTCAACCCAACCCATTCTGAGTCGCCAAATACATGGTACATAATTCAAATACAAACTTTATATCACACGGTTGTACAAAATACGAACCACACAACTTTGAGTGTCAATACAAATCGTATATAATACGAAATATTAATATTAATATTCATTCTTTATTTATTATAATTATTATCCCACTATTTTTCAAACATAGCAAGGACTACTACTGCTCTAACTCGGACCATCACTCTGTCCCCTGACTAATTCCCGCAACATTCTCATTTTCTGAAGAGGACAACAGATGAAAAGGGTGAGCTTAACTAGCCCAGTAAAGAATATTATGACTAAGATAATAAAAATAAATTATCGTTAGTCTTCAACAATTCAGATAAAATATTATTGACAACAAGTTTTAGATCAATAATCGCAGCGGAAAATAACCATTCATCATCAATATTTTATCCCTGTAACATCAATCAATATACATCTTGAATTAAATATTCATCTTTGCACTACAGGCCAAAGATATTCATTTGTATCATCAGTGGTCATGTTCATCTCAACACCTATCATCTTTGCACTACGGCCAAAGATATTCATCAGGTAATCATTCATCTTTGCTCTACAGGCCAAAGATATTCAGTTACATCACCTTTTAGGACTGAGGATGATGAAAAATATTTTAAATAACGAATCCAGTGAAATAAAGGATAAGATTAAGGATTCGTATTTTAGTTTATTCAAGTTCAAGAATATTCCATAATAATACTTTGTAGAGCAAAATTCAAGAATAAAGCTCAAAATTTAGATCCAATCAAAGATAGTAACCATAACATACAATTTGGACAAATAGAAGAAAATTTAATTTTTCCGTGAATAGTGCCGTATACGTGAATAGTAATTCCGACGAAAAAGTAAGAATTTCATAACAAAATCCATGCCAATATTTCGGTATAATGATATTGAAAAGAATAACATCATTTACGAAAGAAAATAACATTCCCTTACCTCAAAAGAATAGTACCTCTGACTGAAATATCGGATATAATACCGAAGGAAACTTGCACTGAATACTAATACTCAAAGTATTGAAATACTCACAAAAATACGCTCGATATTATAGAGAGAGAAAACTTCTGATTCTGGTGTGATTTTCAATTATAACCTAAGCACCCTATTTATAAGAAAAGCTTAGGATGCCAAAGGAGACTAAAATAATAAAATATATTATTTTAAAAAAAAAAATTCCGCCAGCCTGGCGGCTTTCAAAATTTCAGAATTTTCAACAAAAGTGGGGCCCATCCATTAAAAAATATTTATTTTTTAAAACTTCAATAATTCATAATAAATAGCTCTTTTTCATAAAAATACAAATTCTATGTCCTTCTATAGGAAATTTAATTATCTACAAGTTTGTAGAAGGAAGTTTTTCCAAATTCCAAACATAAATTATTCGAAATCTATAAACGGATGATTTTCCACACAAAAATACTGATAAAAACACATCAGCGCTAATTCCTTCTTTTATATCCACAAAATAAATATTTTTTCCTCATATAAATTAATAATTAATTATTCACAAATAATATTACAGAACTACAATATTGACAACCAGGTCGTTCCCAAGAAAGAGGGGGCCTTCCGATAAGGACTTCTCCTTATTGGCGCGCAATTAAATAACTCCTCATAAACAGAACTTCATTAGACATTGTCAATAATGCTATCTAATAATATTATTCAAATAATATGAATTATTGAGTTGATAATGTGAAATACTATGCAGTGATAATTATTGAATCAATAATACAAACTATCAACTGTAGCCATTATTGAATCAATTATATAAAATAGAAACGTAGCAATTATTGAGTCAATAAAATATCAATGTAACAATTATTAGTCAATAAACGTAGCAATTATTGAGTCAATAATATAAAATATTACTGTAACAATAATTGAATAAGTTCCTTCTCACGTAAGACTCAATAATTCGAAATACTGTGTAATACCGTGTGCTACTGTGCAACACCGCGTATTCACTGTATTTTAACCACCGGGTATTTCAACAGTACTAACGGTAACAACTACGCCGTTATTTTATAAAAAGGTTATTTCTGTCGCTTTCTATATCCTGACAATTATTCTGTTGTGGAGCCCACAAATAGCTGCGCCGTCGTACGAATATTCCCCGACAACAAGAATATTCCACGATCAAACGAATATTCCCTGACAACAAGAATATTTTATAATCACTTGCTCATTTTAAAATATTTGCACATTTCACCCATAACTTTCATATTTATCAAAACAACACCTTACTATTTCGAAATAATATATAAAGAAAATTAAATCTTTATTCATAAAAGTTGGGGTCTTACAATATCCTTGACCGGAGTAGAAATGTGGTCTATAGACTCGCCTTACCTCCAAACATGTCTGGTGTTCATAACGTTTTTCACATATCTGTGCTTCGTAAATATGTGAAAGATCCAAACCACATTATTGAGTTAGAACCAGACGAGATAGCCGAAGATTTAACATACGAGGAGGTACCTGTTAAGATCTTGGATAGGAATGAACATGTCCTACGCTCAAAGGTTATACCTCAAGTTAAAGTTTTGTGGAGAAACCATGATATCGAAGAAATGACCTGGGAGTTAGAATCGAAAATAAAAATGAGGCATCCTCACCTTTTTGACATACCATGTACGTACGTCAATTTCGAGGACGAAATTTCATATGGAGGGGAGGTTGTAAGACCCCAAATTTTATGAATAAGATTTAGTTTTCTTTATATATTATTTTGAAATAATAAGGTATTGATTTGATAAATGTGATAAGTTATGGGTGAAATGTGCAAAGTTTACAAAGTAAGCAAGTGGTTATAAAATATTAGTTGTGTAGGGAAATATTAGTTTGGTCGAGGAATATTCTTTTTGTCGGAGAATATTCGTACGACAGCACAATCATTGGTGGACCCCATAACGAAATGAATGTCGGATATAGAAAGCGACAGAGGTAACCTTTTTATAAAAATAACGACAAAACTGTTACCGTTAGTACTGTTGAAATACCCGGTGGTTAAAATACAGTAATACGTGGTGTTGAACAGTAGCACACGGTATTGCACAGTATTTCGAATTATTGATTCTTACGTAGGAAGGCACTTACTCAATTATTGTTACAGTAATTACTGTTTAATTTTATATTATTGATTCAATAATTGCATAATATTTTATTGGTTCAATATTTGCTACGTTGATATTTTATATCAATAAGTGCTACTTTGCTATTTTATATTATTGATTCAATAATTGTCATTGCACATTATTTTAAATTATCAAATCAATAATTCATATTATTTGAATAATATTATTAGATAGCATTATTGGCAATGTCTAAGGAAGTTATGTCTAGAAAGGGGTTGATTAATTGCGTGCCAGTAAGGAGAAATCCTTATCGGAAGGCCCCCTCTTTCTTGGGAACGATCTGGTTGTTAATATTATAGTTCTGTAATATTATTTGTGAATAATTAATTTTTGATATATATGATAAGGAAATATTTATTTAATGTGAATTTAAACGGAAAATTTTTAAAATTATTAGATAAAGGACAAATATTAGAGAATTTATCCAGAGTTCAAGAAAGAAAATCAAAACCTGGATCTAATCAAAGATGATTTGGAAAGAAAAAAAATTATTTTTTTACCGTAAATAGTACACCGTGAATAGTAACTCGACATGAAAAGATAAAAATTTTACAAAAAAGTTCAGACCAATATTCTAGTGAAATAATATTAGATGAAGCGCAAAACTCAAGAAATTTCTGATCATTTCAGGAATTATAGAAGCAATACTTACCGTAGTAAGTTTAGAGTTAGGAATCTGAAATGAAACAATATACGAAACTGCAATTCGATTTACACCCGTCAGGCGGTAGTTTGCTCAGACAGATTATTTTCACAATTTAAAAACAACTGAATACGAAGGGTCCGCGTAGACAAGTTATTCCCACAGAATAATAAAGAATGGAATAACAACAGAATTTCACCATGCATGCGGTAGTCTGCGTAGACAGGTTATTTCAACAGAATAATAAAAAATGGAATAGCAACCCTTACGAGCATTGAAAGAAAATAACTCTTTTCATGAATACGAAAGATATAATACCCCTTACCTTAAAAATTTAGAGACTGCACTAGTGTAATAGCAGAATACTCTTCTTTTTTCTCTCTTATTCTCTCTATACTTTCTCTCTCTATAGCTTTAGTGAATTGGTGAGAAATAATGAAGAAATGAGCTTCTATTTATAGGCTCGGCAGAGTAAGGATAAAATAGTCTTTTCGCCATAATTTATGACATCATCGTTTACATTATCGACCCTATGACATCATTGCTTACCTCATCGCTTCCGATGACATCATTGCTTACCTCATCGCCCGATGACATCATTATTTGCATCATAAGAGTTCAAATTCAATTTGCACTCTTCCACCTCGTTTAACTTTTATACCATGAATTTACTATAATAATGTTACCATTCAAATTATAAAAATCATAATATTATATAATCACATTATACTACAATAATGTAATATTATAATAACATATTTGAATGAATTATTTTATCAAAAAAAATAAAATACCAACTTTCAACCAATATCACATGCTAAAAATTCTTCCGTTAAAAAATCCACATTGAATAAATATTTTCTTATCATATATATCAAAAATTAATTATTCACAAATAATATTACAGAACTACAATATTGACAACCAGGTCGTTTTTAGGAAAGAGGGGGCCTTCCGATAAGAATTTCTCCTTACTGGCGCGCAATTAATCAACCTCTTTCCTAGACAGAACTTTTTTAGACATTGCTAATAATGCTATCTAATAATATTATTCAAATAATATAAATTATTGATTTGATAATTTGAAATACTGTGCAATGACAATTATTGAATCACTAATATAAAATAGCAAAGTAGCACTTATTGATATAAAATATCAACGTAGCAAATATTGAACCAATAAAATATTATGCAATTATTGAATCAATAATATAAAATATTAAACAGTAATTATTATAACAATAATTGAGTAAGTGCCTTCCTACGTAAGAATCAATAATTCAAAATACTGTGTAATACCGTGTGCTACTGTATAACACCGCGTATTACTGTATTTTAACCACCGGGTATTTCAACAGTACTAATGGTAACAACTACGCAGTTATTTTATAAAAAGATTATTTCTATCGCTTTCTATATCCGACATTGATTCTGCTGTGGGGTCCACCAACTGACTGCGCCGTCGTACGAATATTCTTCGACAAAAAAAATATTCCTCGACCATATTCTCTGACACAACGAATATTTTATAACCACTTGCTTACTTTGTAAATTTTGCACATTTCAACCATAATTTATAACATTTATCAAATTAACACCTTACTATTTCAAAATAATATATAAAGAAAATTAAATCTTATTCATAAAATTTGGGGTCTTACAAAAACTGCTACATAGTGAAAATTCTCCTTTGAACAACTTCCATTCCTACTCATTTTTTGAACACCATGAGCAAATTTAACTGCACACAAAAAATCTCCCCTGCATAGAAGAATTTATCCACATAGTAACAAGATCACTTTCTCCTTTAAAGGTATCAAAATATCCATGGGAAGAAGATTTTAATCAGCAGGAGCAGGAGCAGAATTCAAAACAATTATTTAAAAGTTCAAAACTAGCTTTAACACAAAACTACTTCAAACATGTCATCTTCTTCTCTAAAGGTTGCAGGCTACAAGAAATGGAGATTTAGCTTTGTCATCTTCTTTAATCAAACGATCACTAATATTGGTTGTGCAACCATGCAGTGAAGCAACCATACAGTGAAGCAACCATGCAGTGAAGCAACCTGAACCATTTACCAACCATCCATATCAGCAACTCTAAAAAATATTTCTTAAATGAAACAGACTCATACACTTACCAACGAAGGATTAACAATCCACACATCCATTTCTGTAGACATTACTTTCCCACAAGCATTTAGTCACTTAAAAGCTTTATATTTTATCATCATCATTACATCTTTCCAGCATACATAATCCCCATTAAAATTCATCCAATTTCTTGCTGCCCATATGGACCAAAGTGTAGAAGCTCCAATAACCTCACCCACATGTCTAAATTTTTTTCCCATATAATCCCATTGAGCTATCTGTTAGTTCCCAGTAGGCACACAATAGATCTAGAAAGGGGGGTTGAATACATCCTTTGAATTTTTAAACTCTTTTCCTATTTTATTTTGTATAGCTAAGAAGTTAGCATATGACAAACATAAGAATCATTTCAAGCACAGCGGAATAAGTTAAATCTCCCCTTCATTGATATATTGATAAACATTGATACATTGTTCTTGAAGTTAGTTTAGTTGTAAGTAGTTAGTACATACATAGCAGTTAAGTACATAATATAAAGACATAAAATAAATGACACAGTGTAAAAGACACAAAAGGGTTTTAAGTGGTTCAGAGCCAACTCGATCCTAATCTACTCTTCTGCACTCTCGCAGGAAATCCACTAAGGAATGGGCAGCACCCTGAATCACTAAGATTCCTTCAAGGCCAGCAGCCCTGGAACTTCAGTTCACTTTTGAACTCTTCAAGCCCTTTAGCTTGGAACTTGTTTAGTTACACTAAGAACTCTTCAAGCCCTTTGGCTTGAACTCTAGTTCACTAAGAACTCTTTAAGCCCTCCGGCTTGGAACTCATTTAGTCCCTCCGGACAAGGACCCTTTAGCCCTGGCTACTTGTAGTTGTAGTTGTTGTTGTTTGTGCTTTGCTGCTAGGAAGTTTTGAAGCTTGATCATCTTTGTACTTAGCAGCTAGGCTTGGTCCTCAGCATTCTGCTTCGAGTCTGGACCTCTTTTCTGGTGCAGCTGATCTTCAGTCTGTTCAGCTCATCTTTACTTGCTGTCAGCTGTGCACCATCACCACATAGGACTGCTAAGTCTTTTCATTGTGGGTCACTTTCTTCTGACCCTTAGCAGCTCTTGAACCCTTCTTGAATGATATGCAGATATGGTTCTGCATCTTCTCCTGTTCAGCTTCTGGTTCTTCATGGTGATCCGTAGAGTGGCTCTTCTGATCTTCTTTATACTCAGCCACCTTCTTGAATGCTATCTTATTGGCCTTGTCGGCTCTCAGCTTGGCTGCCATCTTCAGCGGCATTCTCATCCTTGTTGAGTGAAGCTTTAGTCTGTTCAGTCCTTCTTCAAGTCTGCTTCACTTCCACCTTTGTAGTCTCACTGCCACTGAGACTTGTTCTCTTCAGCTCTGGTGGAACTCGTAGAGTCAACAATGTAGCATTCCAATAACTCGACGAATCTACAACTCAACAACAACTCTTATCTTTGAAGCTTCTCCTTTAAATACCCTTCCATAATATTCTCGTTGGAAAATAGCCGTTGGAAGCTATTTGAATTGCTTCGCAGATCTCGAGTTATTTGGTGCAGACTGCTGATGTGACGTGATAGCTCCTTTTTTGACTTTATTGACACATCAGTCTGCTTTCTCTCTACCGCCTCAGAGATGTCACTATTCCGTGTCAGGCTGGTAGTCCTCTTTATTACTCTTTTCTGATTCCTTGATTCGAATCCTTAGGAGTTGTCCATCTGCATCGATGCTTTTAAATAGCAACGTTCGGATGTCAGTCTTCAAATTAAACCAGTTATCAATGCTTCAATCTTCAGATGTCAGAACTCTACGATTCTAATGCAGATGTTCTTGGACCTTGATCGTAGTGTGTCATATTGAATGTTGCTTTGACTGGCTCAGACAACACTATGATTCTGATGAGTGTTCTTGGATCTTCAATGTAGAGCATCTCTTCCTTCATTTGTGCAGTGTTTCAACACTTCTGCTTGCCTTGACTGATCTCAGGAACTGATATCTTGACTTGTCGTTCTGACCTCTTCTGAATAGCAAGACACTTCAGATTTGTGGCATACCCAGTTTCTTTCTCCTGGTGATCTCCCGTTTTTCTATCTTCAATGGTCTGACCCATGCTTAATCACTTCTATCTTGTTCTTCATAAATTGGTCGATATCTTTGTAGATTGTATCAGTTCCTTCTTTACTTTGGCAAACACTACGATCTTGAGTGATTCTCAAGATCGTTGTCTTCTGTTCTCTTGATAGCTACTGCACTTGCTGACTTTCTCTAGTCAGTCACTTTGTATGAAGTCTTTTTCTGATTAGCTTATGGAAGACTTCATCTCGAATGGCCTCACAACTCAGTCTGCATGTTGATAGAGTTGATGCTTAGATCTTCTGTTAGCTTGCATGCCATTCGGTGAGTGCTCTCTGGTACTTTTCATGTAGAATGTATCTTTGTAGCTCAGACCAGAGGCTTCATACTTTGGATATATTGGCAGTGGCCATTTGATGAGAATCGTGTTGACACTACGATTCTTCCCTTAGCATTGTTGAGCAACCTTTGTGGAAGCCTTAGTTCTGCAGACTACGATTTAGCTTAGTTGTTGCAGAAACTACGATTTCGAGATCAGCCCTTGACAGACTACGATTCTGCCCTCATGCTTGCTGCATTCGTCTGATCTTACTCGACTACGATCTCTGCCTCTGATGATCATTAGACTCCACTACTTTAAGTGTGATCTACGATTCTTGACTTAGCTCTGGCAGTTTCTTCGTCGGCTCATAGACAGGCTGTCTCTTCGATTCTGAACATGACTTCCTCAGCAGACTACGGCTCCGAGGAAATTCTTCTCGACACACTACGATTCTTCCTCGTTTCTCTTGGCAGACTACGAACTCCGAGATCTACTATCCTGCAGACTACGATTATGCCTTGATAGCTCTCGAGTCTCCTTTGTCTCTCCTGACAGACTACGATTTCTGATGCAGTGCTCGACGATCAGACAAACCTATCTATTACATTATAAGATCAACCTAATAAGTTTGATCTTTCTATGTTTATAGTTCTTGTACATCATTTCTTTTTAAGGACTTTACAAAAGCTGTTTTGCTTATGTAGGATCAACCTAACATATTTGATCAGTTCATTCTAAGTGCTTGTACATATATTCCAGTAATCTATCAGAGGACTTTCCAGCTTTTGTCAAGGCAAGCATACTTGCATATTCATTCATTTATATCATAATCAAATCATATATAAATAGGAATAACATTCTCATGTATATTCCTAACACTATCAAAAGATCAATTGAGTTTGGTTGCACCCAGCTTATCCCTAACTAGTTAAACACACCACACCACACCAACCATAGCCATTTACAATATAGCAAAGTGTGAGCAACCTGCTCTTCTTTAATTTTGCACCAACAACAGAGAATCTAATCTTCGTCAAACTGCATCCCTCTCTTTACCAAAAGGCTCTTTACTGGAATACATTCTTATACTACTAACCACATAAAAATTTATACTTTAGACGGAATACCTTTTTTCTATACCCATTTGTACCATTTAACATTAGACAAATCTTTTGAATCCTCCATCAACTTAGTACATATTTTTTATTGAAAATTGGCCTTTAATATCCCTACACCATATTACTTTATCCTCTTTAAGACCATCCAGCTTCACACCATTAATTATGCTTCTTAATTCAACCATGTCCCTCTCCTCCCACTCTCTAAGCTGCCTTCTAAAATTCATCAGCCACATCCCTGACCCATCTTCACCCTTTGCATATATCTCAGCTAATTTGCATTCTTTATTTATTGATAGAATATATATATATATATATATATATATATATATATAATTATGGTTAATATACTTGAATTAGCGCAAGGTATCACCTTCTCTACTATGTTCGTATTCTTATTTTCGATGATTTAATCATGGTGTTACTCCCGGTGATTGAAAGGAGTACATCTATCCGTCACCTTCTCTACTATGTTGGTATTCCTCCTCCGTCCAATGATGGTGATCAGAACATATCAATTGCAAGAATATATATATATATATATATATATATATATATATGCATCATTTATTTTTACAAATGATGTGTTTTTTCCTTTATTTTTAGTTTTATGTGAAAGATTTGCACTATATTTTTTGAGAAAATATTTTACCTTAATTCTATCATACATGTAGTTTGAATTTTTTTAATACCTATATTAATTTGCCCTAGCTCTTATTCCGGGGTTTGTTCAAAAGAAGAAATAGGATATGAGCTCATACACAATTTTGTGAATGTGGAATGATGTTATTATTTTGAAGTAACAGCTTGATCATGTTAGTCAATAGGCCCTATCACCATCTCTAGCTAGTGACATAATAATATACATTGATCCTTGCATAAAATTTTAATTTGGAATTTTTTTTATATAAATACCCCTGATCCGTGTCTAACTTTTATTCTGTGCGCCACAGAGAAATGTTATTTTCAAATAAATTGTAATGTCGTAGGTAGGGATGCATAAACGGTCTGCGACCTGACCTTGGTCTGGCCTGGGTTCAGCCTATTCAGGCCTGGTATGGCCCGGCCTGCTAGACTGTAAAGAGGCCACCTTTTTTTTTACTTAAAACCCGATTTGATCCGGCCTAAGCATGACCTGTCCCACAACCCACTACACTATCCTATTGACCATTTTCACGAGTTCATAGCCCAACCTAGCTTCAAACTAATTAATTAATGGGCAATTTACACTTTCTAGTACATTTTTAGAAAAAATTACAACAAAAGTGCATCTAGAGAATATTTACAGAATTAATACATTTTCAATATTTATTTACAAAATTAGTGATACGGGTAGCGTGTGCTTTTTGGAATTTAGCTTTTATCATCTACTAATATACACTGTTCACCAAACCATCCCCAAACCATAAAATAAAGTAAGCATATGAGAGAGAAAGCAAGAAAAGAAAATACAGAGAGAGAAAATCAATCTTTACTTTTACTTTACTTGTTCAAGCGGCCATGACTGGTTATGCAGGATGGAAGAAGGGGATTCTTCGCTGGAGATTAGATTTTGTTCAAATTTTCAGGCGAATGCGGGTTCGAGAAAGTAGATACTGCTGGTGACAATTGTTGGTTTGAAATTGAATTGATTGGTTCAGAGATTGTGCGGCAGAGATTAGTGGTCGGAAGTTAGATCTTGGTGAAGCCTTCGACGAGATGGCCAGTGACAGAGGAGGAGGGAGGAGGAGAGAGAGTGGGTTTCTTGGGAATGAGTTGTTCTTGGGAAGATGGGGATGAGAAGAGTGATCTTCTCTTTGTGGACCCACAACTGCTGCACTGCTCTATGGTGGTGGGGTTCACTGCGGTTACGTGATGGTTTCCGGCGGCGGAGGAGGTGGTAGCCAAACCTTCATTCAAAGGTAACCAATTCAGTTTTATTGAATTACCAATTAATTATAAAAAAATTAAGACCAGTTTTCAAGTGTTACTTGAATTTGTTTTCTTCAATATGTACAACCATGAACAGTTTTATTGAGTTCTGTAATGGTCGCCGTTGGTATTTTTTTTTCATAGTGCAGTTGATAGCTAAACCTTCATACAAATGTAACCAATTCAGTTTTATTGGGTTACCAATTAATTTTAAAAAATTTAAGAACAGTTTTCAAGTTTTATTGGGTTCTGCAATGGTCGCCATCAGTACATTTTTTTTCATAGTGCAGTTGGTAGTCAAACATTCATACAAAGGTAACCAATTCAGTTTTATTGGGTTACCAATTAATTATAAAAAATTTAATAACAATTTTCAAGTGTTACCTGGAATTTGTTTTCTTCAACATGTGCAACCATGATGGGATCAGAGAGTAATCGTGTGGATTTTCTCTTACTTTTTCCAATGACAATATGGAGGTTGATTAAATTGGTTACTAGTACTTATATATTTGGATACTGCTGATTGTGTAGTTGTTGAAATGACTTCCGTTTATCATAGTACTGTTTCATAAAAATAATACTGTTTTAATGATTAATTATAGTATTGTTTCATAAAAATATTTTGAAACATATTTTACAACAATGGACTGACAGGAGAGAGAATTACGGCATGGGCGACGGCGCGTTCCGAGCGCTCAAGTTTATCATCGTTAAAGCCTAAGAAGAATGGATTGACATGAAAGAGAATTGGGGGTCTCTGCTTCTGAACTGTTGGATTGGGGCTCAGGGATTCAGTCATATCACACACTAATTCTACCCACCTTCTTCAAATTTCACAAGTTATGTAAATAATATATATTTGTATATATGTGTGTAAATATGGGGAAGAAGGAAGAAGGGAGGGTTTTGACTTTTGAGGAATGGAGATAGGAGAATTGGAGGAACGAAGGATGAGTCAGGTTCTAAGCTGAGAGAATATAATTTTTTTGATGTTTCCCTCCTTTTGATTTGAATTATGGATTTGTTTTGGTTGTTAGATCCCAAAGAATTGGTAACTGCCGTATATGACGGTTACTTCTCCTTGATTTCAGGTTTTCTTATTTATGTGAAATTGAATGATCTGATTTTGTTGCCCTCCTTTTGAAATTATTTTATGGATGCACTAATATTGTAAATATTTTATAAATATTGTATAATAGTGTAAAGAACCCTTAATCAATTAGGTAAGAGTCCAGGCCTAACCCAATACAATTAATAAATAAATAAATAACAGCACATGCCATTTGTTTTAATTTGTAAGGTGTAATACATTAGTTTTAATTATTGCATTAATCAAGTTTAAAGTTTTAATTATTCATTATCGGTTTCTTGTAAATACATTTAACTAATATCCTTGTTAGTTTATTTAATATTTAACATTAAAAGTTAGTTGATTAAATATTAATAATAAATTAATTTCTTCTAAATACTAATATGTAACATTAAAATTTAATTAATATTTTTTGCTACTTTTAATGTTAAATATTAACATTAATTAATATATCAATAAACTAACTTTTAATGTTAAACAATAATAATAAGTTAGTTTCTCATTAAAAAATTTATTAGTTTATATTTTTAATATTTAACATTAAAAAAAGTGAGTGAGTGGGTAGCGTGGGTGGGTGGGTGTGGGGGGAGGGGGGGCCGGATCAGACATCGGACTATGCCTGATCTTAGGCTTGGCTTGCAGGCCTATCCAGACTAGACTTTGGAGGCCAAGACTTGGCTTTTAGTCTGACAGATCAAAGTCAGTGGTCTGACCTGATTAAAACCCAGAGCCTGAAACCGGACGAGATCGACATGTTATGCACTCCTAATTGTAAATAGTAATAAATTCTACATACAAAATTGAACCATCACCGGAGAGAAGGAAGGAAAAAATAAAATGGACTAGTGATTCCCCTCTCTACGTGAGAACCATCATATGAAACCTCCTTCTTCTCTCTCCACTCTTCACCTATATATGAGAACCACTGCTCTCACTCCCTCCAATCCACTCAAACCAACAAAATTCACTTCTCTATATATTTTTCCATTAATTGTACTTTGTGCTTTCAATACATTCTTAGTATATACTTATATAATCAATATAAGTACAAAATGGGGTCATCCCAAGATGAAAGTTCAGCTTTAGATATCATTAGGCAACACCTTCTTGATGATTATACGTTCATGGAAACCTATACTATTTCCTCCAATCTATTAGAAACCCAATCTTCCACTAAATCCTCTGATTCTCTCATGACTACTACTTCTGATCATCCTACAAACATTACAGTTGATAGTCCTGTACCAGCTTCACAACTCCAAGTTTTTAATTATTTCAAACTTGATTATGATCAACAAACTCCCTCCAATTCCTTGTCAAATTCTATGGGGTTCACTTCAAACGAACCCGACAATTTTCAACTTCAAACGAATATTCCGCAAATTGTAAACTCAAAAGTACCCGAACAAACCGGCTTTTGCCAGCGCAGACCCTCGCCAAATATCTCTGTGGATGTGAACCCGGGTTTTCAGCCCGCGGCGAAGTTGAGTGAGCGGAGGATGGCAGATTCCGGCGAGAAGAGGCATTATAGGGGTGTTAGGCAAAGGCCGTGGGGGAAATTTGCGGCCGAGATTCGTGACCCGAAACGGAAAGGGACTCGGGTTTGGCTAGGGACATTTGATACTGCGGTGGACGCGGCGATGGCTTATGACCGAGCGGCGTTCAAATTGCGTGGAAGCAAGGCCATACTCAACTTCCCACATGAAATTGGGAACTCGTCGGAGACTTTTCCGCCGGCGAAAACTTGCCGGAAGAGAGGTAGAGATGCCGAGACTGAAGAGAGAGCAAGAAAAGAGGCGAGGAGAGAAGAAATTATGGGATATAGTTTTGAAACTACTGAGGATGTGACGGCAGGAATTTGGCCGTTTAGCCCATCGAGTTGGACGGGCGTTTGGGAAGGTTGTGACGACAAGCGTATTTCTGAAATTCAACCGTCATCGCCGTTAACACGCTATCCTAATTTAGGATATTCGCAGCTGGCAGTTGACGGGGTTTACTAAATTAAGAAACAGAATAACGGCCGCATGACATAGACGACGTTGAAACCCGAGAATGAGAGAAGGAAAAGGAAAAGGAAGGAAGAAGTTCTCAATGTACATAATATATATATATATATATATATATATATATATATATAGCTATAACTAAAAACAATATTCGAATTGTTAATTTATTTTTACCTTCCCGTTCAATGGAATGTGTGTTCTGATAACCTCAACTTCCATCTTTTATCTTTATTTTGTGATAAATAAGCATATTTACTTTATATATATATATATATATATATGGAAACCATCCGTGGCAACCGGTTGTTACGGACACTGTTCGACAACTATTTTACACCGTAGATTAGAGAGTTAAAAGGCCCAGATCAATTTGAATTTTCTCCCGCCGCTACAGGCTCTTGCGGCAGGGCCTTTTCCCATTTACCGATTTGTAATTCTTTTAATGCCCCTCCATATATCCAAGCCTCTCTCCTCCTGCCGAAAGAGGCTGTGACGGCAGGCCAAGTCCTAATATACTTGCCCATTCAGCTCCAAAAAGCATTAACTCCTTCCCCCATTTTGACTTTATAATTAAAGAAAGACATTTCTAAATTCAATTTTTTTTATGAATTCATTTAATTTTAGTTACTATAATTATAATTTTTGTAAATTATCTAAAAATTATATAATTACAAGATTTTATAATTTTTAAAATTTAAATAAATCACATAAAATATTATTAATTTTGAATTTGAAAATTAATTTTGAATTTGTAAATTAAATTTTGAATTTGTAAATTAATTTTGAAATTCAAAATTAATTTTGAATTTGAAAATTAATTTTGAATTTGTAAATTAAATTTTGAATTTGTAAATTAATTTTGAAATTCAAAATTAATTTTGAATTTGAAAATTAATTTTTAATTTGAATTTTTTTTAAATTAATTTTCAAAATTAAAATATTATTAATTTTTGAATTTGAAAATTAATTTTGAATTTGTAAATTAAATTAATTTCAAAATTAATTTACAAATTCAAAATTTAATTTACAAATTCAAAAATAATTTTGAAATTCAAAAATAATTTTGAAATTCAAAATTAATTTTCAAATTCTAAATTAATTTACAAATTCAAAATTAATTTTCAAATTCAAAATTAATAATATTTTAATTTTGAAAATTAATTTACAAATTAAAATTTTAATTTACAAATTCAAAATTTGATTTAAAAATTCAAAAATATTTTTCAAATTCAAAATTAATTTTCAAATTCAAAATTAATTTTGAATTTCAAAATTAATTTACAAATTCAAAATTTAATTTACTTTTTTTGGGTTTTGAAACATTATTAGCAAATATTTGTTTTTAAGTACAAACTAAAATAGTATTATATTTTCTTTAATTATCTTGGAGAATATTTATATTTCTTGATCCATGTTTGGATGACCAGAATAATTATACTTTGGTAGGTATTGTAACAAGATGTGGAATTGAACTTTGTTATCCATATAATCTATATCAACAGGAATGAATCAGTATTAGTCTTTTTTTGTTCTGAAACACTATTAGCCAACATTTATTTTGTTAAATACAAACTAAAGTAGTAACATGTTTCCTTTAATGATATTGAAGAATATTTATATTACTTGATCCATGTTTGGATGGTCGGAACAATTTCTAAAATCTTAGAACATGAAATAAAATGAATAAAGTATTTTAATTTGATACTGTAAAAAAATTTTATATGCAATTAATTTTTTTATCTTAATAATCAAATAAAATAATTTAATTTTAATTCCTGTGCATCGCACGAGTTCAATCACTAGTTTATTTATAAAAATATCAATTCTCTACTAGTGACGTTGGCAATCTTTTTGAGATTCTTAATTTTAACCAATTCAATTTGAATTAATTGACCGATTTATTTATTATAAACTAAATCGTGGTGTACAGTGAAATCAGCATATACAATTTCTTATTATATCCAGGATGCAATCCTGAGTGCACGGGATGTGAATTAATTTAATTAGATGTGGAAATTAAGAAAGTGATTGGTGTTACTTTTGCCTGCCACTTGCTCTGACTCGAATGAACATCAAGTAGACTTTTTTTCCCACTGATAAATAAAATAATGCTACTATCACATAAATAATCTCACATAATATTCACATATATATATATATATATATATATATATATATATATATATATATATTGCGGAGCTCACACGTCAGACAAAAACTTATAGTATGCATGTGTGTGTAACACGTTCCACTATTATTTTGTGGTACAGTAGTTGATGAAAATAAGTAAAAGTATACCACCAGTTCTCTAGCCAAACAATTAGTTGTTGGTCTTAAATAAGTTGTAATTCAAAAACATTTTATCCCCAAAAAATTAAATTATGATGATGACGACAAAGGGACTTTCTTTCTTCCATTCTTTTTGTCCCTTAACGTCATCCTCATTTCTTCCCCCATGATTTCTAGTTTTCACTATTAGCCCAAAAACAATATTATTTGTGACTAGATTCCCAAACTGATTGGGTTATGAAACGAGGAACTTGTTAGATTGACCCATGGACCAGAACTGCAGAACGTTGTTGTTATAAGCAAAGGCTCGATGATGATGCTCCAATCCAATGGTGGCCCGTGCATGGTTCCGCCGTGTAATGCCCCTGATGTATAATGTTAGCGACTAGATGGAAGATAGAGTATCAATAATCAAATGTGTGTATTCAATCTAACCCCTTACCTGCTTTACTTTCTCCTATTTCTATATGTTTTCTCTAGTGGAAAGTCTCCTGATCCCACCACCGTCCTCACGAGACAAGTCCCATCCCACATGAGATGGGCGATTTGGGCAATTGAAATCTTGTCAGCAGCCCTCATCAGTAGGGGCCCCTCTCCTCCAATCCAAGACTACTCTTAGGGGATCATGGACCTCCATTTTGTTCCTCTTGGACTTGCTAGGCCAGAATGATGTTTGGGCAACCAAGCCTTTTCATATTATTTGTACTAGTATTAGGGCTTCAGCCCAAAGGATTATAGGGTAAGTAAGTATTACCTGATCACTCCTTCTAGTGTTCTAATCCTACAACACGTACGTCTCCCAAGTTCCACACTAAGCTCCAACCTTGCAAAACACATTCTCACACCCGGGCAGGATGATGGTTCCGTTGTGGAACGCCTTCGGTGTAATGTTAGAGACCGGATGGAAGATAGAGTATCAATAATCAAGTGTGTGTATTTTATCTAACCCCTTACCTTGTTTACCTTATACTATTATGGAATTTCTTAACATGTGCCTTTAGGACACATGCTAAACATACAGTTCAAAGAAATATTTCCTTGAATTGTGTGCATATTCCCTTGAACTTGGTACAAGTGCAGAAATCAAGAGCATATGCACACAGTTCAAGAGAATATTATCTTGAACTGTGTGTTTAGCGTGTGTCCTAGAGCACATGTTAAGATGACATTACTATTATTTATATTTGTTCACTCAAGTGGAGTCTTCTGGTCCACCGTCATCATGAATCAAATCTCATCCCACGTGAGATGGGCGGTTTGAGCGATTGTAATCTTGTCAATCGTCTTGATTAGTGGGGCCCCATTTTCTCTAATCCAAGACTACTCCCAAGGGATCTTTAAACCCCCGATCATAAGCCTTAGACATGCACAACAGGCTGGTCTGATTTGCCTTAGTCTGGGCCTGCTTGACATTAGATTTTGACCAAGTCAGGCCGTTGACTTAGGCCTACTAGGTCAGGCTTTGGCAGCTGGGTTGTGGTCTGGTTAGGCCGGCAGGCCAGGCCAAGCCTAGGCCGATCTGGTCCTTCCATTTGTTTTTCCTTTTAGTGTTAAATATTAAATTTTAATTTATAAAATATAAATTAATAAAATTTTGTAAAAATGAAACAAAATTTTTGTGATTTTTTATTTTAACATTCTAATGCACACCAATATAGGTTAGATGATTAGAACAAAAATAAATATATTTCTCTTAAATTAAAGAAAAATATAATTTAGATTTAACTGGAATATAAAGCAAATTGATTTCCTAAATGTTTATCTACTATGCATCGTTTGTCTTTATAGAAAATATAATTTGAATATAATCTACTGCGATACGTATAATTATAGATGCAAAATAAAATTAACTTACTGTATATTACAATTTTATATTTTGAATATAAAGTTAGTTTCTATTTTATTTTCTTTTAGTACTAGGAATCAGTTAGACATATAGTTTGTAAAGTTCAAATACACATATATATTTTCTTTTATGGCCATTAAACATTTATATAGTTATATCTCAGGTATTATTTTCAATTAGTTTTCTAATTATTTCATAGAACTATTCTTTAAGTTGCTACGACAGAATACTTGAAAAATAATCAAAATCATAAATCCCCTAAGAATTTAGCATATCCAATTTATTGAAGAAGATGAGTATTTACAAGAAACTAACTTATTATTAATATTTATTGTTAAAAGTTAGTTTATTGATGTATTAATTAATAATAACATTGAACATTAAAAGTAACAAAGAATATTAATAAAATTTTAATGTTAAATATTAGTAATTTAGTATTTACAATAAACTAACTTATTATTAACATTTAATCAACTACGTAACTAACATATTATTAATATTAAACATACTAACTAGTTCTATTCATCGAAGATGTATATGAATTAAATATATTTACAAGAAATCAATAATGAATAATTAAAATTTTATTGATGTATTAATTAAAACTAATGTATTATAATTTATAAATTACAATAATGAATAAGTATTATTTCATTGATGAAAAATTATAACTTTAAAATTCAAAAATTACAAATAACTGGAAGGCTAGACCAGACCAAGCTTCTTTGCAGATCAGGTCATGCCAAATTATGTCTTAAAAGAGCGCCCTTTTCAAACTTTCAAGGTCTAGCCTAACCAATCTAGACTTGATTAGATCGAACTTTGACCAGGTCGAACAAGGACAAGCGGCAAGCGTTTTGGGTCTCCATTTTGTTCCTCCTAGACTTGCTAGGCCAGAATGGCTTTTGAGCCACTAGGCCTCTTTTTATTATTTGTACGAGTATTAAGCCTTGGACCCAAAGGACTGAATTACCCTATCACTCCTCTTATTCCCCCAATAACCAATTCGTACGTACACAACTCGTTCAATTATTTGCTTTGAATATTCTGAGGACCCTTCCACGTAATAGTCGACTTGCCTCCTTTAGACCCCCACCAATCCCAGTCTCGCCTCTTTCGAACCCTAACTGCGTTTGGATTGAAGGAATAGAATGGAGATTGGAATGATTCATTCTATTCTAGTTAAAATGAGTTATTCCATACTCTCACTCCCCCAAGACCCTCATGACTCAATGATAAAAAAATTACTCACAAGGCTTTGGGCATGAAATCTTGAGCAAGAATGTTAAATTTCAGTCGAAAATAGCAAAAAATAAAGAGGATGGTTCAATTCATCCCAATCGCAACCAAACATAATTTTTTTTATTCCATAAGAATGAGTCATTCCATTCCTACCTTTATTCCTTCAATCCAAATGCAGTAATTACTTTGAACTACATCTTTCATCTATTCAAATTTCATAATATGGGACTGATTGTGGAAATTCCATATATATATATATATGGCTATGTCGACTACAAGTTGAGTTGGGGGGGGGGTGTAAGAATCAAAAGAATATTCAAGTGAACAATAGTGAATTAATGAGTGACAGTGTAATTTCAGTAAAGAACGAACATAGAAATGAAGATAGTAAGAAAGGTGGGAGAGAGATTTCAGAAGAAGTAGGGAGCAAGGAAGCAATCAATATATTCCCTGAGCTCAAATGAGCACAAGTTACACACATATAACAATCTTTGCTCAACAACTAGAAGGGACTCATGCACATGCCCTCGACAGCTCAGCTAATTGAGCAACAAACTGGTAACAAACTACTGACATACTAATACCAAAAATGACCCTGACTATGAGAAGGGAAAGACAAAGCTGCCCCCACGCTATTATTGACAATAACTGAAATAACGGCTATCCTTTACTAAAAACCTTACAATCCCTTCCCCTTAACATGGCCCTTGTCCTCAAGGCTTAAAATGAGGAAACTTCTGGTGGAGCTGCTCCCAATATTTCCAAGTGGCCTCTGTTGGTACGGTATTAGCCCACTGAACCAACACCTCTATAACAGGAGCATTGTTCTGTTTGATAAGTCTCCTGTTAAGGATGGCCATAGGTTCAACCAAAAAAAGTCCGTCAGAATCCATAGGAGGTAATATAGGAGAAGCATTGCACTGGATCCTAGTTTCTTTTTTAGCAGTGACACATGAAAGGTTGGATGGATTTTGGCCTGTGCAGGCAGCTTGAGTTTATATGCCACTGTACCAATCTTTTGTTCCACTGAGAAAGGACCACAGTACTTGGGAGCCAATTTCCCATAGTTGAAATGTTTAAGGGTGAGTTGCTTGTATGGCCTCACCTTTAAGTATACCTGATCTCCAGGTTCAAAGGATCTTTCAGTCCTATTCTTGTCAGCATACATTTTAATTCTAGACTGGGATGTCAACAGCTGATGGCGTAGCATCTGCATGAATTTACCCCTCTCTTTACAGAATTGCTTCACAGTAGGATCTACTACTTGTCCAAACTGGTGGAAATTGAGATGGGGTGGTTGATATCCATATAATGCCTCAAAGGGAGAAATTTTTAGGCCTACATGGTAATGTGAATTATACCACCACTCAGCAAGGGGTAACCATGACACCCATTTCTGTGGTTCTTGGGTAGCCATACATCAAAGGAAGCATTCTAGGACTTGATTAACCCGTTCAGTTTGGCCATCTGACTGGGGGTGGTAGGCTGTGCTCATCTGCAACTTAGTACCTATTGCCTTAAATAAGCACTGCCAGAACAAGCTCAAAAAGACCTTATCTCGATCAGACACTATAGTAGTTGGCAATACATGAAGTTTATATACTTGGGAGACAAAAATGTGAGCTAACTGTGCAGCTGTAAAAGGATACTTTAAAGCAATGAAATGGGCGTACTTGGTGAACCTGTCCACTATAACCCAAATCACAGTCATGCCAGTGGATTTTGGTAGCCCTTCTATAAAGTCCATAGAAAGATCAGTCTGTGGTTTACTTGGAACTGGAAGTGGTTGCAAAAGGCCTAGGCTAGCTAGAGTTTCATGTTTTTGTTGTTGGCAAGTGTCACACTCCTTAACAAATGCCTTGACATCTTGTCTCATCGTTGGCCACAAAAACAAATTGTACATTCTTTCATAAGTTCCCCTTATACCAGAATGACCCCCTATGGGTGAATTATGAAATTCATTGCGGAACTTCTTCCTTAATTCCATATCAGGACCCACTACTAGTCTATCCTGAAATTTGAGCCTTCCATTTTTGAAACTATAACCTGGCAGAGAATTTGGATGTACTTGTAGTTGGATAATGAGGTCCTTTAATCCTGCATCAGCTTCCCAGGATTGAGCAACCTCTTGTATCCACATTAGGCACCCCCACTGTAATCATATGACACTGAACAAGCTCTTCATCTGAACTCCCAGTAGGCATTGATGATGTGGATCCTTTTACTGCTCGGGACAGACTGTCAGCCACCACATTCTCCTTACCTTTTTTGTAGGTGATTTCATAGTCTAAACCCATTAGTTTGGTGACCCATTTCTGTTGATTAGTGGTAGTTATCCACTGGTCCAAAAGGTACTTAAGGCTTTGGTGGTCAGTTCTGGTGTACATCTTATTTTCCAATAAATAATGTCTCCACTTATTGACAGCAAACACCACTGCCATTAATTCCTTTTCATATGTGGACAGCCCTAAATGTTGGGCAGGTATTGCCTTACTAGGGTAATCAATGGGTCTGTTTTGCTGCAATAACACTGCTCCAATTCCCAGATGGGATGCATCAGTCTCAAGCACAAAGGGCTCCTTGAAATCTGGCATAGCCAAAATTGGTGCTTGACTCACTGCTATTTTGAGGTTTTGAAAAGCCTCTATAGCTTTATCAGTCCATGTGAAGTTGTCTTTCTTAAGCAAGTCTGTTAATGGCCTACTTATAACCCCATAGTTCCTTATGAACTTCCTGTAATAACCAGTCAATCCCAAGGAATCCCCTTAAGCCCTTGAGGTTGGTAGGAATAGGCCTTTGTAGCATACATTCTATTTTGGCTTTATCAGTTGATACTCCATCAGAATCTATGATGTGGCCCAGGTATTGTACCTGTCGAGTCCCAAACACACATTTGCTTCTCTTTGCAAATAAGCAATGATCCTTTAAGGATTGTAACACCAGTTACAAATGTGCTATGTGTTCTGAGAAGGTCTTGCTGTAGATCAAGATATCATCAAAAAATACCAACACAAATTCCCTTAGGTAATGTTTGAACACCTCATTCATCAGAGATTGGAAAGTGGCTGGAGCATTGGTAAGGCCAAATGGCATAACCAAAAACTCAAAGTGGCCAGAGTGAGTTCTAAAGGCAGTTTTGGGTATGTCCCCCTGGCTTACCTTGATTTGATGGTAACTTGACCTTAGGTCCAGCTTAGAGAACCATTGAGAACCATGTAACTCATCTAATAGCTCATCAATGGCTGGGATTGGGAATTTGTCCTTGACAGTTTGATTGTCCAGAGCCCTATAATCCACACATAACCTCCATGTTCCATCTTGTTTCTTGACTAACAACACTGGAAAAGCATAGGGACTATTACTTGGCTGGATAATACCATTTTGCAACATTTCTTCAACTATTTTCTCTATTTCTTTCTTTTGTACATGAGGGTATCTATAGGGCTTGAGATTCATTGGCTGGCTGCCCTCTTTCAATTTGACATGATGGTCTTTGCTTCTTGTGGGTGGTAATCCCTTTGGTTCCTGAAAAATTTCTGAGAACTGTTGCAGTACTTCTAACTGTCTACTTTCAGATGGGCTCAAAGTGGAGTTCAATTTCTGGTGACCGTTGGGGTCTTCTTCAGACTGACACATTCCAAACAAGTATCCAAAATACCCATAAGTAGCTCCATTGACAATTCTTTTGAATTCCCCTGAGTCCATTAACTGAATGGTCGGTGGAACTTGGTCTGATTCCCCTTGTAGGAGTATAGTCTCACCCCCTTGGTTAAGGTCAATTGTAAACTGTTGAAATCAAAGGTAACTGAATCAAGTAGATTCAACCACTTCACCCCAAGAACTGCATCAATACCCCCTAGGGGTAATATTCTAAACTCAGTTTGAAATTCCTCCCCTTGAATAGTCATGGTAGATTGGGACAATGTTGATGACTATCAACTTTAAACCCATCTGCCACAGTGACTGTTACAGAATTAGTGCTCAACAAGGTAGCTTTGACCCTTTTAGCTTCTTGAGGTTCTTCCTCACTAGATGTTGTCAGTGCACTCTCTAGTTCCTCTTCTATACAGCATTCCTCTTCCACTCCCTCTGTTGGGGCTGAAGGCAATATCATAAACAAGTGTGGCTTCGTGCAAATATGTTCCCTGCTATAAGGCTCATCGCAAGAAAAGCATAGCCCTTTTCTCCTTTTTTTTCATTTATTTGGTCCCTTGTCAATCCCTTCACTGGTAAGGATCTAACAGACTCAGGAGTGATATGCATTACTAGTTTAATATAAGGTGAAAAACCATGGTTCTGCATAATTGGACTGGCTACAAATCTGTTAACCACCTTACTCCTCTTAAGCCAAGCTTCTAATTTGGCTTCCTCCACCCTTGATAGTCTTATAAGTTCCTTTAAACTATTGGGCTTTAACTCCTGGACTCCTAACTATATTTCCACCCTCAATCCCCCTAGGAAACAATCTATAAAAAATTCTTCATTAAGGGTGGAATTCCCCTCAATTCTTCGAATTTTTTTCGATAGTCATCCACGGTTCCCAGTTGCAGAAGTTTCTTAAGCTCGCCTATAGGGTTGTCATTAGCCTCAGGACTAAACCTAGCCACGACTTCCTCTTTCAATCCCTCCCATGACAACTCTTGTCCTTCCTGCACATAGCTAGAGTACCAATTCTCAGCTTCACCTTGCAAACTCATTGTTGCTAGATAAACCTTTTGTGCTTCTGGAACCATGTGGTGCGAAAACAACTTGTTGCATTTTCTTATCCAGGATCTGGGATTTTCCCCCATGAATTTTGGAAATTCAAATTTTATAGTTCTGAAAATACTATCAGATTTATCCCCTCTATCAGGTTGTTCATATGAACCTAGTATAGAATCTACAGAGGGTCCTGAAGTACCTGCTGGGGTCGATTCCCTTTGCTGCCTTTGTAGTGCGAAAAGTGCTTCAAAATTCTTCATCATCAGCTCCATCTTTGAATCCAATCCAACAAGCTGAGCCTGCATCTAATGCATCGTGTCGTGCTGCTCTTGAGTCTGATTCTCCAGATTGGTCAATCTTTGGTTATTGATGGCCATTAGTACAGGAAAGTTGGCTTTAATACTAATTTGTAAGGAATCAAAAGAATATTCAAGTGAACAATAGTGAATTAATGAGTGACAGTGTAATTTCAGTAGAGAACGAACATAGAAATGAAGATAGTAAGGAAGGAGAGAGAGATTTCAGAAGAAGTAGGGAGCAAGGAAGCAATCAATATATTCCCTGAGCTCAAATGAGCACAAGTTACACACATATAGCAATCTCAGCTCAACAACTAGAAGGGACTCATGCACATGCCCTTGACAGCTCAGCTAATTGAGCAACAAATTGGTAACAAACTACTGACATACTAATACCAAAAATGACCCTGACTATGAGAAGGGAAAGACAAAGCTGCCCCCAAAATATTATTTGACAATAACTGAAATAACGGCTATCCTTTACTAGAAACCTTACAGGGGGCTACCGGGCTAATATGAACTTAAATTTGGGACATAATATCTGCAACTAGGTATATGCCCCAAATTATACAAATCCGTCAACAGATGTTAGTTAGACGTATACGGTACATGTACACAATGCGTACCTAAACCATGTAAGAAAGGCAATACGCTATTTGACCTAGTTGCATGGGGACACATTTATTATGACTAGTAGTATAAAACTAGTTGCAACATTCCTTCCCAAATCACTAACTCGGGTGTAACATAATCCAAACCAGCTAAATCATATATATAGATCTTGAATAATACAACTCCATAAATAAATACGAGTGAGTGTTCATGAGCCAGAGATACTACTAACAACATTTACCTTTATTGATAAACAGCGCGTGTGAATTGACATTACAATACATCATGAATAACAAAATTTCTTATGGCTGCTTCTTAAAATAAATTTCCTAGATTTGGCCATCATCAAGACAATCAAGAAAGCCATGCCTTATATCAAAATATCAAACGAATGGGGGGACATCACCAGTCTGGCTTATTGTAACTTTTACCTTATAATAAAATAGTTTGTCATTCACTAAATAGGTTTCTAGACAATAAAATGATCGATTATATGCTGAATAACATCGGCACCTTCTGAATGCATGTACTCATCTTTGACCTGTTAAAAAATACCAAGTTGGAAATGAAAATGCCTCGTCTTTGAGATAAACATAAAGACATACAAGTAAAAACATGATAAAAGTATGTTACTAATAAATGTGACATGCTTATGAAATGATAGAAGAAGAGCATATGAAAGATCAATAATGCCAAGCAGGTGTTTACTTCTCAACCAATGTGTTGATGTTCATGTTCAGGACACAATTATGTATAACTGATAAAGCAAGAGAAATAGATACAGAGGGGGAGAGATATATACCTGAATAACACTATGAGCAGCAAACCTCAGTCTGCTACTGTGAAAGCTGACATCTACTTTTTCCCAAGACACACAAGACAGGCCAGTCACCATTTCCTCTGCATGGTATAGTCCAATTAAAGAAATCCCAAAATAAGAAACCATGAAAAGGAAGGGCAACGGAGACAAACCTTCTAAAGATAATAAATAAAATTTACTAACCTTCTAGATTATCTAAACTATCATCTTCAGCTAAAATGGACTCCCCCTGCTCAGCATCGTACGCCTTGCAAAGTTCTTCATACATGATATGAGGATACTTCTCATTAGCTGATTCCTCCCACTGTAAAGAAAATATTTTCCTTGTCATGGAACCAAAGCCAAAAGCTCAAGCATAATCACAATGAACGAGTTGAACATTAGTTACCTTGGGCAGTTCAATATTACGCCTAATTGACGATGTTTTCCAGCCAACAATGTCTGACAGTAATAGTCATGGAACACTCAATATATGATACGACCTTAAGAATCCTAAATGAAAACTACAGATGCATTAACAGAGTAAAAAGGATACGATCATAGCCAACATTTGAATATGCCACGCGTCGTTTGAAAGAACGTAATGCAGACCTGCATTGATGAGTCAGGTCCCCCCATAAGCCTTATGTATTAAAAGTACTTGTAGAGCATCTCAATTCTCAAAGGATTGTGCCACAATAAATTTGCAATTTACATAGGAAATTAAAAGACTGTGCCCAACATACATGAAATAACATTCAACATGATCTTCCACCATGCGCTTGAGCAGTGGAGGCTTTCCGTCATCATTATCAGTAAGAAATAGGTGTCGTCCCGTTCTCCTGAATATCCAATGGATAACACCAGCTGCAACTTTTTCAAAGGCAGTTACACCAAAAAGAAATGGAACCTGCCAAATAATCAAAGACCATAAATGGTACTACTTGACACAATAGCTGATGCCACAAAGTCAATAACATTGCAGATATACTGCCAATGAAAGACAGGGAGTCCTCGGCTCGGTAGCTGTTGAAGAACTTAGAGGCAGGAATACAGAGAGGGCCATGGCAATAATTTGCATTCAAGAGGCACAACATTATAGTTCTATGTCAGATTATTATATGTGGAAAATCAACAAATTGAGTTATACTTGGCATACGAAATGAGATTCATAATAGGCTCAAATCATAAATTAGAACCCATCCCTGGAATCATAAATATGGCATGGATACAAAAGAATATTTTCTTCTTCATAGAACTTCAAAAAAAAATTAAACGGAATAATACATCATTTCATGGTTGACTCGGAGGAAAACATTGAAGAGGTTGTAAATGGATTTCAAAAAAAGTCGTATACACAACACAACGCAAAACCAGAAGTTCTTACAAATTCAAAAACGAAAATATTATCGACTTAATACTTTTAATATTTTCACTCATCCTTGGAAATTTTCTTGGTTTTATTGTTTTCCCTCGGTGGAACTCAAAATCAGATACAATGGCAAAAATATATCCATCTTATCAACTCAGCCAAATGCACATATAACATTCAACTATATTCAGCTTCAAGTCCTGACAACAAGCAAGAACCTTACCTGCTTGTTGCCTCTCGAACCAAGATGAGGTGTGGCAACAGTAATAAAGTTAATTGGCAGCAAGTTGCTTATAATCCCCTTTGACTCCTGTTCACCAGCATTAGCTGATATATCCTCTCCGGTGTCAGTTGTAGGTGGTTTATACAATCTCCCAATCGCATATCTCGCCACTAGTCCTCCCACAGAATGAGCAACAAAAGAAATCTTACGTAGCTTTGGCTTTTGTTTAATCAGTTCAAGGACCTGAAATTCATATGTTATGTTAATACCGAAGTAAATGATAGATAGAATGTGTTTTAAATCAAGTGCTTGACTGATCAAGTTGAACCATAAACATATGAGAAACCAACCTCCTCTGCCAATCTCTCACCCATTACATCCACACCGTCCAGTGTCAGACTAGCCATATTCCTTTCACTACCTATAAAGCAAGTTAACAAATACAATAAGATAATGAAATAAACATCAACCTAACTTAGACTTAAAAGTTCTCCTTACGGTGAACAAAAACTTTGTCAGGGAGCATCTTAACAAACTGCTCAGCACCAAACTTCCAATCTGTAGTACTGCAAACATAATATAGGAGTATTATTACCAGGCCTGGAAAACACAACTTTCGACAGAATATAGACGATAAGGCTGCAGATGCATTTCTGTCAATAATTTATAATAAAAAAAAAATCAGTAAGAGAAATGAAAAGACATTTTGTTATAATTTGAGCTTTCAATGAAGTTTTAAACTTGGGTTTTTAGGCTAGAATTTAAGTGGGTTACATTGATCATTTGAGATGAATCCACATATAAATGTGTTCTACTCCATGAGTAGATTAAAATCAAGTAAAGCTCAAATCCATCAATGGGGTAATGAATGAGAAATTTACTCCCAAAGATTTGAAGATCATAAATAAATGCTTGAGGGAAGGATGTAACGCCCGAGAAAATCGAATGTTTATATAAATGAATTTTATTTAATTTATTGAATAAAATTTGATTATTTGTTTATTAAACTGAGTAAGCTAATCGAAGGTCGTTCTATGACCTAGAGATTTCAGAAATGGTTAGGATTCTGGTTACGTGCTAGAAATAATTGATGTGATTTTATAAGACGAAAATAAAATATTTCTGAGAAAAAGGCGAAATAGACACTATTCACATATGAAACCCTAAGGGTTAGGGTTTGACCCTAAGGGTTAGGATTTAACCCTAAGGGAAGGGTTAGGGTTTGAGACCCTAAGTCTTTCTGAGGGTTCGAAATGTCGGAATGACGTTCTGTCGAAAGATTTGACGGTAATATACTGTGAAAAGTTAAATTAGCAAAGAAAAGTTTTCTCGGGAGAAAATCACTATTCATCCGTTTCTGCTCAGGAATTTTTATTAAAATTCCGAGAAACGCGTAATGATAGGATTTTAAGACGAGATGGAATATGTAATAATATTTCATTTATGGCTCGCGAAGTTTTCGCTTGTGGACTTGAAATCCTAAGTGTTGGTGATAGGAAAACATATTGGTAATTGTTTAAATATAATAATAAATTATTATTATATGGAATGAATACACGTATAATACAAGATATTGTACGAGTATAATACGAAGAGGATACAAGAATTAATACGATGTATAATACGAATTTTATACGAAGTAAACACATTGAATTTGAATTAAATTTAAAAATTTAACCCGTGGATCAAACCGTTGGGTATACGGGTGGGTAAAACCCATGGGGCAATCCATAACCCATGATAACACATGGGGGAGCACATGGGGTGACATGTTTGCATGTGGGAGGAGGTGGGGGTTGAGGAGGTTTGGTCCAAAGACCAAACTACCCCAAGCATTGTCATTTCTATAAATAGAAGACTTTTGCTAGACATTTTGTTGGTTGTTCAACTTGAAACTTATATTGAGAGAGAGAGAAGAAGAAGAAGATAGCTTGTGCTTTGTTAAGCAAACCAATCAACAAAGGAAGCTAAGAAGTCTTTGAGTTTCCATACTCAAACAAGTAAGAACTAACAAAGGTATAAGATAAGAAAATTAAGATAAAATCATTTGTCTTTCGTAATAGAATTGATAGAGAAGTGATTGGTGAAAGCATGAGTAATAAGAAGTTATAAGGATGGCTAAATGGTGAACTACGAACACTAACAAGCCATGCATGATGAAATTATAAGAATTGATTAATAACTAATGAAGAACTTATTGAATTCATGAGAATTTAAATGATGAACATGTTAAACCATTAAAACACAAATGGTTAGAATGGTTAGAATCATTAATAATCAACCAATGGATTGATTCCAATTGGTTTGAAGTAAAAATATCGAAGAACGAAGATTCGGCGAAAGTTACGCGAGTAAACGTTAATCATCGAAATCGTAAATTTTCTGGAATAGAAGTCAAGTCGTCGTGTGTTTCGGAAACGATGGTTTTCGATTACAACACGTGTAATTAGATAAGTAAGATTTGCGAGAGCAAGAACGAACCAATTAGGACTTAAAACGAAAAATTGAGCGTCGAACGTTTAACGAACTCGTAGAAATGGACTAATCGGCTTCTCGCTGACGGATTCAAAAGTTAATCCCGACTTGATAAAATGATAGAACATAACATTTATGAACTATTAGCTTTGGAACGAGCCAATTCCAAGTTGAAACGATCATGCTACGAACTCGTTGAATTTCAAAAAATTTAGAATCTGGGAGCCTGCGCTGCCGCGCCGCCCAAACCCTTGTAACCAGTGCTGCCGCGCCAAGGCAAGGCTCCGACACTGCAAGGCAGCGCCGGCTTTAAGCCTTGTGCTGGCGCTGCAACGCTCTTGAGGAAAATTTTTCCCGACGTGAACTTTTCTAAACTTAGCTTTCTACATGGTAATTATGGGGCAACTAAATAATGAATATTCATAAAGAGAAATCAATTAAACGTGTTTAAGAACGATTTTATGAATTAAACGTTGACGAAACGTATTTAAATTTAAAACTTGAAATTCGATAATGTGAACTATGAATCGTAATCGAGTTGTGAGTGTACCCTAAGGTTATATAACATGTAATAGAGGTATGTAATGCATGAATGACATCGTATGAAGTTAAAACTCATGTAAATTCTATACGGAGTCCGATAATGGGGATCCGACGGGAATGTGGCCAACTTAATGAACCGGTTAGAGTGTCCGTCATGGAGCATCATGATGATCGATGGGAGTCGGTTTATGACATATAGATGGTAATAAGCCGCAATGAACGTTAAATAACTTGAACAAATGTTATTAGCTTAACAATTCAATTGAGTTATGCAAGAAAGAGAAGTTAGGTTAGACATTGTGTATCAACGATGAATTCTCATTGGTATGCTATGTGTTATGCTTTGTAGACGTTGTAAGGACCAAAGTAACGTACATTTAAAGGTTAAAAACGCAAAGGCAAGTTTTCAAACCTTGTTCAAGTTCTACTTGATGCAAGTTTCTAAACTCTTGTCTATACCTTGTGTTGGACAAGTTGTCATTATGCATGATCTTCTATGCAAAAACTATTATTGAATAGTCAATGTCATTTGATTTGGCTAGACCGAGACTTGTTGTCTAACCATGGCGCAAGCCAGGAAACTGTTAAACAAGGGATGCGAAGGTTACCTGTGCCACGTTGTTGATACCCAACGATTGGGAGCAACATTGGAACAGATACCTATAGTCAACGAATATGCGGACGTTTTTCCGAGCGATTTGTCAGGTCTTCCACCCGATAGGTAGACCGAATTTGTCATAGACCTTGCGCCAGGAACGGCACCAATTTCAAAGACACCATATCGTATGGCGCCAGTAGAATTGAAGGAATTGATGATTCAGTTGCAAGAACTGTTGGACAAGAAGTACATTCAATCGAGTGTTTCTCCATGGGGAGCACCGGAACTGTTTGTAAAGAAGAAGGATGGATCGTTGAGGCTTTGTATCGACTATCGAGAGTTGAACAAACTAACGATAAAGAATAAGTACCTATTGCCCAGGATCGATGATCTCTTTGATCAATTGAAAGGGGCAAAATATTTTTCGAAGATAGATTTACGAACAGGGTATCACCAGTTGAAGGTTAGAGCGGAGGATGTACCTAAGACAGCATTTAGGACTCGTTACGGCCATTACGAGTTCTTAGTGATGTCATTTGGATTGACGAATACGTCAGCCGCATTCATGGACATAATGAACAGAGTGTTCAAACAATATTTGGACAAGTTCGTCGTGGTGTTCATTGATGATATTCTAAGTCTATTACTAAGACGAAAGAAGATCACGCTGAACATTTGAGATTAGTGTTGGAAGCACTAAGAGAAGACAGGTTGTATGCGAAATTCAGTAAGTGTGAATTCTGGTTAGAAAGAGTGCAATTTCTGGGTCACGTCATCGACAAGGAAAGGATTTCAGTTGATCTAGCAAAGGTGGAATCAGTTATGAACATGGGAACAGCCGAAAACACCGACTGAGGTGCGGAGTTTCCTAGGGTTGGGGGGTTACTATCGGAGGTTCATCCAGGACTTCTCAAAGATAGCTACTCCGTTGACAAATTTGACCAGAAAGACGGTAAAGTACGTATGGACAAAGAAATGTGAAGACAGCTTCCAGGAGCTGAAGAAGAGATTAAGTCAAGCACCGGTATTGTCTCTACCGGATGAGACGGACAATTTCGTAGTTTATAGCGATGCTTCGCATAAAGGACTGGGTTACGTGCTCATGCAGCATGGCAAGGTCATTGTGTATGCATCTAGGCAGTTGAAGGAGTATGAGAAAGGTTATCCTACTCATGACCTTGAACTTGCCGCAGTCGTTTTCGCCTTAAAATTTTGGAGGCATTACCTATATAGTGGAGAAGTGTGAGATCTACACAAACCATAAAAGTCTGAAGTATATCTTCACCCAGAAGGAGTTAAATATGAGACAGAGAAGATGGTTGGAGTTGATAACGGATTACGACTGTGAAATCCTGTATCACCCAGGGAAGGCGAATGTGGTGGCTGATGCCTTAAGTAGGTCGATGTTAACAGCTCAAGAAGAGTTGATAACAGAGATGGCAAGAATGGAATTAGAAGTGAGATGTCCAAATGAAGAAGGGAAGAATCTATTTGCGATGGAAGGTCAACCTACTATCGTAGAAAAGGTGAAGGAAGTGCAGCTCAGAACTGATGAGTGAGAACGGATAAGGAAGAAGATTGCAGACGGTACCGAGGATGCGTACAGTCTTGATAACGAAGGGTTATTGCAAACGGTGCCGAAGATGTGCTCGTAAGCTATATCGAACTTACGGCCTTTGTGCCGGGTTGTTCCTTTCATGAATGAGAACTAAATGATGGTTTATGGTCGTTGACCAACACAGATTCCGAAGAGGTTATAAGTCCTTGGGAATGGTTTTAAAGGAATCAAAACGTTATTTTGATTATTCTTAAGTACTTCATAACTATTGTACAGTTATTGAAGACAAAGTTATATGATTCTTGATTTTGTGGTTTCAAGATATGATGTTGAACTTGCTGAGCTATTTATGCTCATTCTTGCTTAAAACTAAATGATTTCAGCTAAGAGCGAACAGACCGAAGGATCCGGTAAAGACAAAGGCAAATCTAAAATGGACAAGTAGTTACCTTTGTCATAGCGTAGTATTAGTAATGTAATAACTGATATTATGACATCGAGCGAAAGTAATGGCTACGAATAACTTAGGAAGGGATTAATAGGATGTAATAATTAGTAAACTTATGCATTGTTATTGATGCCTTCAATTGAATGTATAAGTAGATTGTAGCACCGTGTAGCACCATATCCAGGGTTTGAAGGAACCCGAATTTGGGGGCGTCACAAAGGAAAAGTCCCACGTCTATTGAGAGCTAAACATTAAATGAGTATATATGTATAAATTACATTGCTCTTGAGTTTGGGCCATAAGGGGCACCCTACTTTTGTGGAAGGAGAGAACCTACCAAAGGCTTGGTTTGGGTTCACCACACGCGCGATGTCGCCCAGGACCAGGCGGGTCGGGTCGGGCTGGTGGGTCGTTGTATATGCCTTTTTAGCAAAAAAAAACTTTGAAATTTTTCTTTTTTGCTTTAGCTAATTTATTTATTATCATTGGGTGAATTCTGACAAAATGGCACCGCAGCGCAAGGGTGTTCCAAGGTTTCTTATGGAATGGAGCCGCAACGCCGATTGTACTTAAATTTGTGGCGCCGCGGTGCCACGTCGGGTCCTTTGGGAATAAACACCTCCCTCTTCTATTGTAACTGCTTGTTCAAAAATTGAACAACCATGCTTTTTCATCTTTCCATATAAACTAAACATATATGTCCAGTCGTGTTCAGTCATCAAGGGTCATTAATCGCCTATAAATATTCTGCCAAATCAGTCATTCCATCATCAAAAAAATTTCACCTAATTCAATCGCATTCAGAATTCATTTGAGAAAGTGCAAAGCATTGATTGGTTCGCTGAGTGTTCTATTTGTAGTGTTGCTATAGTACACATGATCATTGTATTCCGAGAGACAAACACTACTAAATCTAAGCACCAAAGGAGGGCGTAATTATCCTAAGGGACATAATACCAAGTACTTGTGAAGAAAGACAAATTCCAAATTCCGGAAATTGCTTTATTAGAATAGTGAAAAATAAATTTCCACTAGCCCAAGACTCACAACCGAAGTTGAAGAACGAAGAAACTAGAATATAGCTCCAAAAATGAGGGAAGAAAAAAACCTTTATTATTATGGAGGAATCTAAGTTACAAGCTTACAATACAAAGCTTACAAAAGAGTAAACTTATAAGAGAGAAAATAGGAACAAACCTGCAATGGTAGTTGTTGTTTTTAGTGATTTGTGTTTGTGTTGGCTTGGTGATTTGGGGTGGTAGGGGTCTATTTATAGGTGACTAGAGAAGGGTCTAGAAGCTTAAGGTAGGTGGAGGTTTGGAAGGTTCAAGAATTCTAAAGAAAAGTGAAGATTCTAGATATTGGTAAAATGCCCAAGAAGGATACCAAGTGCAAGCATGTTCTATAAGGTTCCAGATGTTGAAACTCTCAAATACATTAATCCTCACCACATCCCTCAAAAAATTAAATTAAATAATTACCAAAAGTTTACTTTAAATTTTTAACAGTACTAGCTTTGACCAATTGCAATTCTTTTTCTGTATTTACTTTATTTACCAATACTAGATTATACATTTTCCTAACACATTTCTTACCTTTCAAGCTTGAAGAAAAGAAACAAAAACTATCATGAATGTTTAGTAGCAACGGTTTAGTCAACTACACTGTTTTCTAGGACCCCGTAATATTTTTCCAGGATAACAATCAAAGCCATTCCATAGCCTATCACAAAAGTAAAAAAGACGGCATGAAATTTCATTACTTGTTTCTAGTCTCAATAATATTTAAGAGATTTGTAATTTCTAATGAAAATGTTAAGTATGCCACTGATGTTCTATATTATTTCTGTTGGACCCCGTATATTTTGGCCTAGGACTTGGTTTGGGCCATGCCCGTATTGGATGAGCTTGGGTCCGGATAAGGGAATGTTTGGAGGGATTACTAATTCTATGTTGATTCTAATTATGGAAAGAGGAGTTGGGATGTGAACCAACTTCCTTATTTCTAGGATATTTGGTGCAATCCTATTATGGAATGATGATATATGGGGGTACCCTAATCAAATGTGGGAATGGATTCTAGGGAGAAGGTGAAACAGTAGAAATACAAGGCTTTACCCTGATCTTAAGGTACACACATTATTATTACTTTCCAGCACTAGAGCATTACGTCTCTATTGTTAACCTTAAATCAGTCTGTACTTATTCTCGTTTTTGTGCAAGATTGGACGCGCTTTGGTGATTGGAGCGCGTGGACGGATCTTGACGTTAACAATTCCAGAAGACAAAGTAAAAATTTATCAACAGAACTGATTTTGGATAGATAATTTGATGGAAAAACGATTAAACAGCATTTTTAAACAAATCTATACTCTAAATTTGTTTCATTAGGAGCAATTTCTTGATATCCGTTATATCTCCGCATAAATCCACAAACAACCTCCAAAAAATAAAACTATCAGTTCCCGAACAAGCTCCTCCATCATCACTTCCCCTCCCCGGGAGGATAAATTCAACATTCCAAGGGAAAAGAAACAAATCTTTTTCAAGACAATGTAAAATGAATTACCAAACCCACTTCATTGAAAGGGAATAGCTGAAATTTCCACAAGAAGAACAACTCCACGGTAAATATACTCAAAAAGACTACCACTAAACCCCCTTTTCAGAAATCTCTAATGCAAATAAAATCAAAAAATCTAATGCTTCATCAATCGATGGTAACGGGGGGAAAAGTGCAGACTTTCAAAGAAATTTCACATATTAGAAAGTAAGCGTATGCAAATCATTAGAAAAAGTAAAACAAAATCAGTACAATAGAAAGGGGGGGAAAGCAAGTAAAACTAACAAAATTAATATTGAAAATCACGTAAAGTAAATCGGTTTCTGACCTTCCTAATATCCCATGGACCATTATAACAAGATGATCAGCCGAAGAAACATCAGATTCTTTAGCGGAATATACATCTTCGCCTCCACCTACTGATTCCGAGGAGCAAACGCAGCCGTTTTTCTCTGTAAGCTTATCCATTCCTAATTTATTTATTTCAAGTCACTCGTAATGCATCATTGGCTTGCGCTAATCTAAAATAAAAGTGGAAATTACAAATAAATTAGGTGAAAACTAAAGAAGAATTGTGGTAATGATCGGAAAAGTAAAGAGATGGTGGATAATGTGGATGAAGATTGTAAGGAGAGAAACCTGGACTGAAGACGCAAGTGGCATGAGGTGTCAAAATTATACACTTATACTCTTGCAAGTGTAAAATAACATTTCTTAACTCAACAACAAATTCATAAATATCACGTCCCGTATATGTGACCGACATGTGATTATTGGGTTTTTTTAATGTGTGTTCTTAAGATATATGTTAAGCACGAAGTCCAATAAATGAGTACTGAAATCAAGAGGTGAGATCCTCTGAAATATAATTAAAATAATATTTTAATGGGGCCATATGCATTTAAAAATTATTTTTTAATAGACCCCATCTCTTGAATTCGGTGTTAATTCATTGAATTCTATGCTTAGCATATGTCTTTAAGCACATGTTAAGAAAATCTGTGATTATTTTATGTGATAATAGCATTATTGCTTACCAAAGTATACGCAGATTTCAGGTTAAACTGCAGGCTGCAGTTACATTCCCCTCAGCGTTTTTTTAACCACTTAACTTCACCCACCCACCACCACCACCACCACCACCACCACAACCACGTGTGTGATTTAATGTAAAAGGATAAAGAGACCGAGATTGAGAAAATAGAAAGGAAAAAAAACAATAATAAAGATGTAAAATATAAAAAAGAAAACACAAAAAATTATTAATATTTAAAAGTAGTTATTTTTTCCTTCGGTTTATATTATTTTTATATTATAGATTATAGATTATAGATAGATAGAAGATTTTAATCTCTAAATACCAACACGTTTTATAACTGAAAAAACTAGCACATTTTAAAAGAAAGGATAAACAAGTACGGACATCCCACGCGCTCGGTATGGACTATGGAGATGGAGGCAAATAATAGTATTTGATTACTTCTAATGCCAAAAGCTTTGGCAGGCATTTATGGTTATCTTGTTTTTATTTCAACCTGAGAGGGTTGGTTGGACGGTTAGACCAGCCAGCCAATCTGGACAAATAATAGTAATAAATAAAAGAATCATACCTTAATGTAAAATTAAGATATTTTTACTGTTTATAGCATTGACAATAAATAACATTATCTTACGTTTGGATTGCAGGAATTAAGGTGATAATATAATGACTCATTCTTATATAATAAAAAAAATTATGTTTGATTGCATTTTCGTTCTCATTCAGAGTCATTCTCACAAAATTTGTAAATTTTATTCCTTATGGAATGATATAGAATGACTCATTCCACTTACCATTCCATTCCATTCCATTCCCTAGTCCATTCATTTATCAATTACATTCCTCCAATTCAGACATAACATTAAAATTTAGTTTTAATTAAATTATAAACTGGATAAACATA
This sequence comes from Panax stipuleanatus, assembly GCA_020205555.1. Classification (NCBI taxonomy): domain Eukaryota; kingdom Viridiplantae; phylum Streptophyta; class Magnoliopsida; order Apiales; family Araliaceae; genus Panax; species Panax stipuleanatus. Next base: position 151,267,021 of record CM035118.1, read on the forward strand.
AACTATCCAAAAAGGATAGCAATATCTAACTATTACATTTGATGCTTAAATAGACGTTTTTGGAATTTTGAGGGTGGTTTAGTTAGATAAATATTTCAGATTTGTATTTGTGTTGTTGGTAGATAAAATACGAGTAGGAGTAGTGTGGTGTTGATTTTTTTTTAATCTTTTTTATTTTAATCTAATGTGGTTTTGGATAAAGTACATTATTATAATAAGTGAGACTTGTAATACCTACTAATAATCATTCTTAATAGAGACTCAATTCCCTGAAACTTGGACTATGAGACAAATAAGGTTAAATATTTTTTATCTCATTATGCTTTGGGTTAATTTACAAATGAATAATTATATTATTTTTTTCTTACAATCAATTAACTCGACTTTTATTTTCTTATAAAAATTTGAATTCCCATCTTGGTCGTTAAAATTCTCTCGGCGGAGGAGCGGAAGATTACGAGTGAGATATCCAAGATTGATAAAATTTTATTGAAGGATTGTTTGGTGAAAAAAGAGAGAGGCATATATTGGCTTATTGATGATCGAGAGACGTCCATTTGTTTCTGCAGATTTATTAGATTATTATTTGGATGGATCATAATATTACTCGGATGAGGAACACAGGGTTTTGAAATTGGAATAAAATACATATTTTGTTGAATCCCATTTTGATAAAAAAAAATAATAATAATAAATTTGAGTCATACAGCCTTGATTGATTGTATAGAAGAAATTATAAATATGCACGTATATAAAGGGATTAAGAATTTATTTTGAAAATATTTTAATTTTAGCATATTTATAATTTTTATGTTTTATAATTTCCTTAATTCTATTTGTTAATAATTACATAAAAACTCATTTGATATTAATTACAACAATAATTAAATATATTTTATTTATTTATTTTATGTTTATTTTTTTGTTTTATATTTTATTTTAAAAGAATTTCTTTCATTTTCTCCATTAATTTTTTATTTATTTCCACTTAAACGTGTCTACATGAGAGTTTCATGTCAACTTTCTCTTTCTTATGTAAAATCACACGTGTCAAACCGTTTAAAGTCAACATGATTTAATGAATTTTGTAAGAAAATAAAAGTTGAATTAGTTGACTATAAAAAAATATATATAATTAGACATTTATAGATTAACCTAAAGTACAATGACACAAATATAATGAAGTAGTATATAATTGTATATGTATTATAATCAGACTGAGTATGACGTATTCTTTCATAATAATTTTCTCAACAGCTTAAAATAGCACTAGTAATTATTGTGATTTGTAAGGACCATCCTTTTGTATGTAACTTGGAAGTAACAAGAAGAAAATTCTACCAAATTATGGCCCCAAGCTTGACTTTCAAACTTTGAAAGTTGCATATAATTTTGTAATGCTTTTGTTCTAGTCCCACGCACCCACTACCTCCAGGATAGGAGATATACATAGCAATATATCCTACAAAGTTTTTTCTTTAATACTATTTTTTTAATTTTGAACTTTTAATTTTATTCCAAGAATTTTGACATGAATTTCACACACAGCTCGTCCCTCTCATATTGCTTTTAATATTGTATTTTTAATAACATATTTTGAAATGTTACGTAAGATTAAATTGTATTATTTAAATATAATCTCCGTATGTTTTATAATATGTGTCGTACAAAAAAAAAAGTGTTGCAAACAATGTAGTATATATATATACAGTTCATTTCAAAGGTATACCCCTTTATTTCACATACTATGTTCACCACATTTAGCGATAGACTGGGCGACGGTTCGATCCGTTGCTATAGAACAGATAAACGGTTTATATGTTATGCCAACGGTTCGATACGTCGTTCAAAGCTAAGACGAATGTTCTCTGATATACGCGACGGACCAAACTGTCGTCCGATCCGTCGTTAAAAGTGATGAGCAATGTATGTAGGATCAAGGGGTATGTTCTTGATCATTTTCGTATATATAGATAGGTTTAAAAATTGTATAATTATAATATTTCTTTAATTCTAAACATATTTTCGTAGTATTTATAATCAGGGGGATATATGTAGGATCCATCATTCTAAATATGCTTTTGCTCGTTATTCTAGCGGACCAATTCATGTTTTTTTAACTGATGTGGTGTGGGGTGAGGGGTATAATCGGCATAATTGTGGCAATTACCAGTCTGCTAGTTCTTCTAGCGAACGGCGAGCTTTAATTTTAAATCTCAGCCCTCTATTTTTGTAATGAAAAAGTATGGATGCTATATGCTATTTTTTGATCTATAGCAAATAGGTGTTATGAATCATTGCCCATATATATATATATAGATAGACAGAGAGAGAGAGGGAGAGAACGTGAGCGGGGGACCGGTTGTATTAACAAGTAATGCACCATCGATGGTCAATTTATTATGTAAGCAGTTGGCTCATAATTGAAGAAAGATATATATATATATATATTTTGATGTTGTTGCATGTATTATTTTATTTATGAATCTAATTATTTTTAGATTTTTTTCTCAAGGAAACTCATTTGACTTGCGTACTTTTGAAATGAACATCTTATAAGCCAAGTGGAGAATAGTGTTTGTTCATTTACTATTTACTAACCAAGACGGAGAGAGATGACCGTAAGAAGACAGGAACACCCTCAAAAGAGACCAAGTTGATTTTAAAGGAATTATTGGGCTTGGCAGGGGGGAGCTACCTCTGTTGCCAAACAAGGCACAAAATCTCCATGTGCAATGTTTGTGGATGATTGAAGGACATATGGCCCGGCAGTTCCACGGATCCCACTAAAACTCTTATTTTTTGAGGGGAATCTACAATTTTGTGTTTGGATCTTCATAAAGTTTAACTGGATAAGTAAGTACATGTGACTCACTATTTCGAATCTATCTTGCTTTCAATCATGCCCAAGAGATTCATAATCAAATTGTGTAACTACTTTAATTTTCTTCAGAATAAGTAGGCCAGAGTCATGCCTTAACCTTCTGTTTGGATACGTTGCTATTTTGTCCTTTGATAATAGTTATATCCAAATTTTGGTAATAGAATATAGAACATTAAATACTCCCTCCCTCCATCTCCAGATAAAAGTAACTTGTTTATAAGGTTGATAGGCTTTTTGGATATATTTAAAAGAATAATAACATCTATTGATTTTAAAAATGGTCAGTTTGACCATAAAAATCAATAGAGAACGACAGAAATTATAATCAGCCCTTGTACAAATAAGGAATATCTTTTAAACAATAGATGAGAGGCTCAGAACTCGTAAGTAGATGGCATTGAGTGCTAATATTAAAATTATAATCATCATATTTTCCAGCTACAAACAAACAATACTTATATCTGCTCACTAGCTATAGAGACCTCAATCAATTTTCCATGATTTTGGACATTTGCAAACTATCAGCTAAAACAAGATACATACCTCAATCATCTGAGCTATATTCACTAGATTCTGGTAGTACAGATAACGCCGCACAACAGAACGACTCTTTATCCTTAACAAGAAGGCAGCTTCCAGTTGAATTCCATTTCAGATCGGTTACAGTAAACTGTGGTAATGGAACATTCACACAGTAAGCACCTGAAGGAGTCCACATATATAAGTGGGAGCTTCCAGTGCAAAAAACAAGGCGAGTACATTCAGGATCCCAAGCTGCTGCTTTGATAGGTTCTTTTTGCACTAAGATGGCCGCGAGCTCAAGATGGTGCATGTCCCAGATCCAGAGGACTGTTGGCATGCTGTCATTGCGAGTACAGATATACTGGCTATCACTGCTCCACGACATTAGACCTGCACTAACCGTGACTTATATTTAAATCGCGTAGCGAGAGACAACCTCCAAGAATATTCATAATAGTCATATAACGGGAAAACTAGAATCCCCCTTCTCACCCTCCCTCCCCCATCCAAAAAAATGTGTCAAGATATGTATTTCAATGACATTCAACCAACATCAGGTTATACTGAGAATCATGTCTATTTGCATCACTTCTCTCCCTCTTTCCTGGGTGGATAGGGACTGTTAACTTATTCAGATGAAAGAAAGTTTTAAAAAGAGGAGATCTAGAGCTTACTAATTCCTTGTTTAGGATTGGGTTTGTCTGCAGGAGGCTTCTGAAAAGGCAAGGTGATGGGCACTTCCAAAACATCATACCTGACTTGGATGTGTCCTTCTGTACCATTTTCTGGAAGAATAACAAAACATTCATTAATCAAAACACAGAAATTGACAAGTAATAAGAATCCATGTACATGTGAAGGATGTTGAAAGTGTACAATGGAGCTGGCCACATGCACATAGTATAATAGTCTTTTTTAAGTTTTTTTCTTCTTTTTTATCAGCAAATAGTCTTTTTAAGTTATGAAACAAAAGTTTGTGGTAGAACCAAAATACCATATCTACAAACCACAGTTTAGAAATATGAATGTGCACTCACTGATAACAAAAATTTACCTCCAAAGATAACAAGCACATAATGCAATTGATTATACAAAAGCCATCCATTGGAATTATACTTCACTTAGTTTATACAAACAAGTCACACTTGCACACAACATGTCATAAATGTTGAATTTAATATATCGCAATTCACATATCATAAGCAAGGTGGGTGAAAATTTAAGTGGTGCCTCTAGAGAACCAAATAAAAGCCTCCTTATTTAAGTACCTCCTGCTCAGTAGTATAATAGCGTTAGTTCTATTCGATGGCATAGTTGTAGATAATCCCAAAGTTTGAGCTTTGAAGCAACACTAAAAATAAATGTGTAACATATAAATGAGAATTCACTAAGAAAAACTTGCATGATAAACCTAAAAATTTGTATGGATGTACTAAAAATAGAATTGTCAAGTAGAGTGTACAAAACTAGTTTTAATATAGAAGATGAGAAAAAAAGAATGACTTATGCAGTGAGCTGATATAGTTTCTGGACTCTAAATAAGCATAATAGAGACTCTGGCTTGAGTCTCACCTTTGTCATGGTTTGTGTTTCTGGGCAGAGGAGGGTTGCCCCTTGTTTCTAGCTTTGCTACCCGAGAAAAAGAAATAACGTAATAAAAATTAAAATTGATGCTTACCAGAATTGGGATTAATAAAATCATCCCTTAAAGATAAATCTGCCATATCAAGTTGCAACGGCTCATCTACCTCCTGAAATTATAAGGCACGGAATGTAAAATAATTCAAACGGAATATAACTTCTTGATACTTTTTATAAGATACAGTGAAATTAATCACCTTGAAGACAGCAGCACAACAAGGACCACGTACAGTTGATAGGTGTGTAAATTCAGCAAAAACTTTCCAAGTTAGGTGATTCAAAACTCGTAGCATCTGGTCATAACTGCCAACAGCTAGAAACTGACCACAAGGGGACCATGAAACACTTTTCACACCCAATCCACTTTCATATGCTTGATACTTTGATAGGCATCTCCCATCTGGGGAATAAATCAGTGCCTACACGCGACCATGCTGCTTGTAAGCACTATTAACAGCCAACAATATCTACAGAAAACCATAAGACAAGCATACTGCTGCGCAGTTTCTGATGCATCAGCTTCTTATTCTTTTTTGTTTAAAGATAGAATGCTGATGCATCAACATTCTCCAATAGAATGTGGTCATTGAAACCTCACCTTTTAAGAAATGAATAACCAGAAAATACTAACAGGAAGGGAGGGGGGCTACTGTCAGCTAGAAGTACTTGTTTGCTTCCTAATTTCTATAATGATTCCTAATCATACATAAAAACCCTTGCTGAATCCAACTATACATTAGATGTCACTACCTACAGATTTATTATGTAGCATGAGCCACAAGACAAAATATATATATCAGTAACCTGAAACTCAAATAGGAGAAGATAGTCTGTCTAAGCTCTCTCATTAGAGAAATTAAGCTATTACTTTATAGAAAAAATGTACAAATTTATAGTGATGCAGTCACTAATATAACCAAAACGCGAAATAGAATACCTTATATTCGAGAGGAGAATCCCATATCACAATAGAACTATCGTCTGGGGACCATTCAATATCCGCAAGATCCAACGTGTCGACAGCAAAAACGCCCATTATCTCCCATGTATGACAAGAGAGCAGATTTATATAGTCCTTGCAATCACGCCTTGTGCATATTGCAGCAAATTTTCCATCATGGGTAAAAGATACTCCTTTAGAAGCATGTTTTGGCCATTGGACATGTATACATGCTGTGTTCACTAGTGACCAAACAGTTAGCCGCAACTGGAACTCAGATGTGGTGAGAATGTGGCGACTGTCGGGGCTCCATCTAGCATAAGCAATACCAGCAGGGCCTTCATCTATTTTGCATGTCCATTCAGGTTGCGCCAATGACCATGCTTGTATCACAGGCCTTTTATAGAGACCACAAAGTATGTATTCAGAGTCGAGGGCCCATTCGATATAGCTTATCTTATCCAAGCATGAAAACAATTGCACAACCTGAATGGCAATCAAAACAATTATATACAATAAATAATCCTGCCAAAAAAAGAATAGGGTGTTTCTGTAGTTTATAATTAATATCATCATAGGGAAATTGCACCTAATAACAATGAACATAATTACATATCAGCTAATAGGTGATAATGCCTCAAGGGCAATTTGGCATTATGATGTAATGGTGAATTTCAAAATTAGAGAGAAAGGAGAACCTCAGATCTCTATCCAAACTTCCTATATATGCAGTGGGCATCATGATTCTCTAAAACCAAAATCTAGATACTATTAATGCATATAATATTTGGTATCAGGGGAGTGTATGGATACATAAAACGAAAATAGTCGATGGCTGTTGGATATGTATTCCACTTAGTCGATGGCTGTTGGATAACTCAAATGTGCTTAATTACACTACTTGGGTTTTTCTGGATCCACTCCTAACTATTTAGGTGTTTAGATTCTCACTAATTAGTTATTCTGGATACCACTCCTGACTCCTACCTACGGTCCCAACAAACATTAGCAGCATTAGTAGACCTCCTTCAACATTGAAATAATCTATTTGCTCATGGTTCTAATTCTTAAGGTGCTTGGAAATAGAAAAGTGGTTTTGTACAATCAGCGGCTATTCGAGAGATTTAAGTGATTTTTCTGAGTAAGTAGTTATCATTAAAAAAAACTAATTATTGTTCACTGATTTAACGTGCTCAAGCATCATTTCATGGTCTGAATATGTAATTTCTGAGTAGGTTGATTTCTGTAAGGCCAAGTGGTATCTTAATTTGCAATGTGTCTTGTCATCTATTGGAGTTCAGTATATTCATCAATAATTCTTCAAACCTAATCGTCTTTAATGCCCTATCCATAAATCAAACTTCTAACAAGCTCCAAACTTAATAATTTGGACTTGAGACAAATGCTTGATTAAATAATTATAGCTGCATCAACTTGTTTCTACTCTTAGATATCAAGTGTCAAATAGCCCATCACCCATTACTTGAAGATAACCAGTAGCAAAGATATGTCATAAAGTGACTCGGATTCCAACAGTAGAAATATTTCTGTAATCAAATTGAGATTATAAACACCAGACAAGTAAATAAAAGAAGAGTTGGTCTGAGTACCTTGAGCGACAACAGATCACGAATCACTAGACGATAATCGACAGCAACTGCAATGAAGCGAGAATTTGGGGAGAAAGAACAGGGACCTGTTTGCTTATAAGCTTCTGTAAATTCCATTACTAATCACAAATCTCTTCTAGTTTCCATGAAAATTAAAATGTTTTTCAAACACCAAAAGACTTCAATTTAAGGAAGTCACGAATAAAAAAAAACCTCGAGTTGAATTAGAATCTAAAGCCCAATCGATTAGCTCTGATTTTGTTCCAGTAGATTAGTTGAGTAGTAGATCTAGGAGGATAGAGTAACAGTGACAAACATTCTTGGCTGGTGATAGCGAAGACAGTTCGAACTGGGAAACTGGGAAAACGAAAAGAAAAAAAAGAGGTTAATTTCAAAATTTTGAAATCGACCAAGCAAACCACAATCAGATATAGGAGAGATAGAGGGGAAAACCTTTTATTTTACTCCTCGTTTTCATAATAATTGTCTTTTTTTAACAAAAAAATTGTTAAAATTTATTTATTGTTTATAATTTTTTAAGAAAATAAATTATTTGTTTTTTTATATTATCCTTAATTTTTCTCCAAAACGAATATTGATCTTTGAGAAAAATTGCGCTTACCGATTAAGAGACGATAAAAGCTACATAAATTTTTATCATTTTACCGAATCAGATGTAGAGTATTGCCTTAACAAATTTTTTATCTTGTATTAATAGTTTATAACTTTCTATAAAGAGTAGTGATAGAATTTAATACAAATTTTAATTCTTAAATGATACTAATATTAAATGACTTTCTTAATTCATGTGAATGAAACTAAAAAGACTATTGAAGTATTATGGAATGAAGATAACATTTGTTTTCCCTTTGCACCGAAAATAAAAATTACTAAAATTAGGAGTAACTCATAAATTTATAATTGAATGTTGGGTATAATTTTTTTTTTAAGTTAACGATTCGGAACAAGCCGGCAGTTTCATTACGATTTACGGGCAAAACAAATCATTTGGCCCAGTTAGGACTGACTAAAAAATGTGTAAAATTGAATTGAATCGACTTTTTTTTTACTGAAATATTTTAATTATTTAATTATTTTGTACATTTCAATTATAACCGTTTTAGTATCTTGTTTTTTGGTTTCGATTTTTGATTCTTGATTTCTTGTTATTTCAGACTTTTCAGTTAACCCAATAATCGAATTGTATCTTAAGAATGAAACAATATGAAAAAGTCAAGGACAGTTATGATTTCATACAATCAAGTGGCCAGATCACCAGACTCTAAATTACCTGGTGCACATGCAGATTGCAGAGTCGCTAGGCTAGTACATATAATTTTTATAGGGCTCTGCAAAAAATTAAATTGCCTCCGAAATTGCATTAAAAATCGCACAAATCGCATTAATTAAAATCATATCAACGGTTCTGGTGTATGTGGTTATTTTAGGTGGGTTCAAAAACCGAATTTATAATTTAGTTCTGATTAGTAGGTAAAATCGTATGTATAAAATCGAAACCGCACCATACGACCAATAAAAATAAAAGAAGTCAAATTATCCAGAGTAATTTATAAATTTTAATAGAAATATGATTGAGCTAGCTTACCATTATCGTTATTATAATAACAATAATAATTTACAAGAATAAGTCCACCAATAAACTTTATTTATTGTTATTCACCACTATATTTATATAGATACATACCAACTCATATACATATATATTTTTTATTTTTCTAATATTATTATCTTAAACTTAAAAGGTTAAACTTATGTATTATTTATTTTTCTTTATATAATAGTGTTATATATCATAACAAATTTTATCGATATTAAATAAATACGAACAGATACGTAAGATGTGATAATAAGCATGAGACTCGTTAAATAATTAAATTATTTTATCATTTTATGTTCAACATTAATTAATTACACCCTACATTATATAAAATCGAATTTACATTTTGGGTTTGGTTTTATTTAGCTTTTGTTTAGACAAAATATTATAAGTAAGGTTATGTGTTATCAAAGTGGTATTTAATAATGTGTGATGCTAATTGTTAATTTAAATTGCATAAAATTTTGTTGTTTCAATTGGTTTTGGAACTAAAATCACACTGCACGGTTCAAAACCGCACCACACCAATCACAAGCAGTTTCATATACAGTTTTGAATTTGTTAAACCGCACCTAAACGATTTCGTGTGCGATTTGAATTTCAAACCGCACCATGTTCACTATTAATTTTTCGCCTGATTAATATACGTTTGAATTGGTATCATCAACCAAAAGATATTGTTTTGGGAGTTAAACAATAATTTAAGGCAGAGTTAAATATATTTACGTCCCTCGAAATATGATCTCTTTTACATTTGCGAACCCTAATATTTAAAATCTTATAGCAACATACTCCAAGTATACTTAAGTAAATAAAATTGACCTCAAAAAAAATCCGACAAAAAAAAAAGTCTGAATGCCGACGTGTCACCGAAAAAAACTTGTATTTCACTGTATTTATAATTTAATTCGTATTTTCATTATATTTTGACATTAAAATCAAACAAGTCCATGTACTTCGGTGTATTTTTAGTGTATAAACATTTATGACATACATACCTTTCTTCTAAGTCATCCAAAGCAGCATCATTCTCACCCTATAACGGATAACCTCTCTCTCTAGAACTAGAAACTTAGAAGATTATATAGCTTATTTCTTTGAGCTTATTTCTATCTATCTATATATATATATATATATATATATATATATATATATATATATATATACACACACAAACACATATATATGTCGTAAGAATTTGTTTCTTTTGGGAAGAGGAAAAAAACATAATAGATTTTGGGACTTAATTGAGAAATGACATAAATGGATGGTTCAACAAAACCTCCCCCAACTTCGAAATGTTCCAAAAATGTGCACTTGCTTTCAAGGCCAAAACCTTCGAATTCTTCACGGAAGAGAACGAACCTGTTGTCGCCAACGCCACTAAGGCTATGGTTGGGCCATGGGGGGTCTTGTTTGTCTATGTTGGGGGACACTCCTAACTATATGGAGATTCTATTTATGGAAGGAAGAATCATGCATTGATTGAACTTCCTATATCTTAGGAGATTTGGTATTATCCTGTTATGAAAAGGATATACGGGGGACCCCTAATCCTACGTGGAAGTGGATTCAAGCAGGGATGTGAGAACCTATAAATATATGGCTTGACCCTCATAAGGTACACAACACTTTATTATTCCAGCAATAGAGTAATTTATCCCTCCATTGTTAAACCTTGTTAGCCTGTACTTACTCTCACACCGGAGCTATCCCCCGGCGGCCCAAGCCGTCAAGCTTTGGTGTTTACCCGTTTTGTGCAGGATTGGACGCGCTCGGTGATTGGAGCGCGTGGACGAATCTTGGCGTTAACAGTATACACACACACAAACACATTTATATGTCGTAAGAATTTGTTTCTTTTGGGAAGAGGAAAAAAACATAATAGATCTTGGGACTTAATTGAGAGATGACATAAATGGATGGTTCAACAAAACCTCCCCCAACTTCGAAATGTTCCAAAAATGTGCACTTGCTTTCAAGGCCAAAACCTTCGAATTCTTCACGGAAGAGAACGAACCTATTGTCGCCAACGCCACTGTCGACGACACTGTTTTTTCTCTCTTCGACTCATCTGAAGAGTTCGTCACTGACCAAAAAGTCGTAGTCATCAAACTCGACCCGACCCACTTCGCCTCTCCTCCGAAATCACTTGTCGCAATCCAACCCATCAATACCCACCGCCAAAACCATGACTTCTTCTATATTTGCAATTACTTTTCCGTTTGAAACTTCATATCTTTAGCTACAAACAACGCATGTTTCGTTTAATGAAGGAAGTGTTAAGTTGGCAAATAAAATTTTGATTTTGCAGCTTCAGAAACTCTATAAGGTGAAAGAATTGTATAAAGAATCTAGGGTAAATCCTAAATTCAATTTTGATTTCAATTCACCAGTTGGGTCTTGTTTGAAAGCTCAACTTATAAAGGATCTATATTTGCGGATCGGAAAATGATTTATTTTAGGAGATTGGAAAGGGTGTGTTGGACAATATACAAATCAATAGTAGTCTGTGTGACATGCCACCCACCAAATCCAATAATGTTCATTAATGTAATAGGAATGTTGAGTTATTTTTATGCTTAATGATTCTAAAAATATACTACTTGTTTTAGTTTATAAAAAGGGATTTTATTTGATTTTGTGCCTAGTTGATATGTAAAATTTTAAAATAGGTGGTGTTATTTTTAAATTTGTTTAATTGCAATTAATACAACGGTTAATATTTATACCTACTCGAACAAATTTATTATTTCATAAATTTAATTAAACTCACCCACGGCACAACAATTGAAATATTTGTGATCAAGTGGAAATGAGAATTTTTTTTTATTTGAGACGGAGGGGAGGGAATATTAAATATTGTATTGCTTTACTAGTAATCAAGAAATTTACAGATTTTATGAATATTTTATTAAATTTAAGCTCGTGGTGTGATATTTAGGATTAGTTGTACAAAGAAACCCCTGAACAATGTCTGATTTCTCTACTAATCCTCAAACCAAATTTTCTTACTCAATCGCGTCCTCTTGCAAATCAAAGTCTTTTTTAATAGTAGCACACAAAAAAGGAAAAGAAGTAGAAATAAACATTTGACAAATGGAACAACCTAATTGGATGAGAAGAATGTTTGACGTACTCAACCGTTTCTTTTTGTTCCTTCTCCACAGCGCCAAGCAAGCAGTCCAACTATCGTGTTGCAGAGTACTCTGCCTGTATGCATACATACATATATATATATATATATACAGATATATATATATATATATATATGCAAATACAGTTGCATAAATACTTATAACAAATTAATCCACCAGATACTTTATCAATTTTCATTGATTTATTTTGCTTAGCTCCCACGCCAATTTCCTCTCTCTCAACTCCTCCCACTTTCTCTCTCTTAAAATCCACCGAAAGGAAAAAGGAGGTTTTCTTATCCCATCAAAGAAAAAAGGATTTTGATTCCTCGTCTCAAGAATTTCTCTGCAAAAAGGTGAGAACCCACTGTTCATTCCTTCCTATTCCCTCCTTTTTCCGTTTGTATATATATACACATACATCTGCACAAATTCATTCCATCAGAATATTTGTTGATTCTTAATTAGAAAATTTTCTATTCTTTTCTACATACCAAACATGAGTACTTTCTTGAGACTTTTCTTCTTCTTGTCTTTAATTTCCGTATCTTTTTCTAATGAAAAGTTAAACCCCCATATACTTCCGAGACCTTTGGTTGTTGAATTCTCTGAAAGCGTTGAAACCCAAGTGAAAGAACCCGTAGAAGATGAGACTATATTACACTGTACTAGTTGGAGGTTTGCTGTGGAGTCTAATAATCTGAGCCCATGGAAAACAATTCCACAAGAATGTAGCGATTATGTGAAGGATTATATGACTGGCAAGGGTTATAAATTTGACCTTGAAAGGGTTTCAAAAGAGGCTGGATTTTATGCCAAAAGGGTGGAATTGAAAGGAGATGGGAAGGATATTTGGATATTTGATGTGGATGAGACTTTGCTTTCAAATCTTCCTTACTATGCGGAACACGGTTATGGGTATGATTCCTATAACACTGTTCAATATTGTTTTGATTTTGGACTAATTTTTCTTACAATTTTCTTTAAGGCTTGATTAAAGTAGGTATTTTTTGTTGTGTTGATTTAATGTGAATGGGATTTGGGATGATGGGTTTTGATGAAAATTAATTTGGATTTGGGATAATACAAGAGATGTTATGAGTTTTACTGGAATTTTATAGGCTTGAGGTTTAAAAAATTGGTTCTTTCATCAAATTTCAAGACTTAAATTGATTTGGCTACTGGTGTTTTGACATTTTATTTTATTTTATGTGCTTTGGATAATGTAAAGTTGGATTTGATTTGGGGTTGTTAATAATACAGAAATTGTTACATACCATTAAAAAGAAGATAATACTGGACTTGTGTTGATTTCTTATACGGCTTTTAAATCGAAAAATTGCAGGTTGGAGGTTTTTGATAATGAGGAGTTTGATAAATGGGTTGATAAGGGGACGGCACTGACTGTTGACTCGAGTTTGAAGCTTTATGAAGAGGTATTAAGACTTGGATTCAAGATTTTCTTACTGACTGGGCGCAGTGAAAGGCGGCGAAGTATTACTGTGGAGAACTTGATCAAAGTGGGATTTCATGATTGGGACAAGCTCATATTGAGGTAAGAAACATTTTAGTTTGGACATTTACTTTAGTTTGAATTTGCTTTTTGCAATGCCTTTGGAGTTTGCTTGTAAAATCAACATACAATTGTGTTCATGTTCTTAGCTTTGCACATACTATGTAATGCCTTTGAGTTTTCTTGATTACTTAACTTATTCTATGCTTTGCACATGGTATGCAATGCCTTTGGAGTTTACCCGAAAAACCCAACATATTCTCATGTTTTTGGCTTAGCGTATAGTCTTTAGCTTATTGAAATAATAAACATCATGTAGCAGCCCATATTATTCTGTACGTACCTTTAATTCTATGAACTCTATATTCAGAATTATATTAGTGAAAACTAAGTTACGTGTATCTTCGGTCTTCAACAATGCAGGAGAATTATTTATAGTAGTACCATTAGTTATGTAGCAATATAGAACACTATGAAAAAGGCGTGCTATTTTTTGTGTTGATATATAAAATTATAAAGCTTAAGCAGGGTTAGCTTAAGATAGCTTTGATCTTAGTTGTTGGAGTTTTACTTCCTTTTTTTTCATTGTTCATTTCCTTGATCAGACTTTTCTAATGTTTTTTGAGTATCTTCTGATGTGATTCCATGTGATGGTAATTATATGATGTATAAAGCTTATACTAGAAATTAAGCTGGTTCATGAGCCGTACAAGTCTTCTTCTCATGTTAAAGATTTTGGCATAGTTGGAATTCAGAATCACTAGCAACTTTTATTCATATTCCCCTCCGGCTTTATAATAATTATTAGATGTTGAAGCTGGTTCAATTCCTATTTTCTGAGCAGCTATATGTGCACAAGTTACAATATTCTAGAGGGTTTTAGAGTTTTTATAGTGCTTGACCTATAAGTTTTTGTTTATAATTTGGAGCCTAGCCCATTAGCAGTATTATGTATTTACTGGGTTAAATCATTTTTTACCTACTGAACTGAATCCTAATTTACATTTGCATCACCGAACTGATTTTTTTCCATTCGACTTACTGAATTACAATTCTTTTATAAATCTTTACAAAGTAAGTTAATTTATTTGACTTTTAATGGAATGGTTAGCACATGAGAGAGAGGCAATATACATGTCAACGTGGCATAACATGATAAAAACAAAATTAAAAAAAAATAGTTAAAATTAACAATTAAAATAAGCTAACCAAATAGATTCTAAAACTTCTAAATCAAAACAACCAATCCTTTCCTTCATCTTCCTGGTAGTGTTGTTGATGGGTCTTTTAACCCCCTTTCCTTCTTATATCCGAAGTGAATATCCTTGTTGGAACCTTTCTTGTACTTTTGAACTAGCCTACCTCCGTCCTTGTGGAGGATTGAATCTTAACCCCCCAAAAATAATTCACCAAACAAAAATAATTAATGTGTATATATATATTTTGAAAATTTTCTAGTAATTGAGATTTCAAACTAGATTTACAAATTTGGACTCAAAATAGTACTACCTCCGTCCCACAATAAGTGCTTTTTTAGGCTTAACATTTTTTTCCAAAATAAGTGATGTGTTAGAATTCCAATACAATTTTTATAATATTTTTTCATATGTGCCCTTATGCAACCAATGGTATTTATTGCATATTTATTGAGAAGTTAAAGGATGAAGAAAGAGAAAGAGAGACCAAAAGGCAATAAAAAAGTCTCAAACAAAACAAAGAAAGTATATTAAGGGTATTTTTGT
The DNA here is from genome assembly GCA_020205555.1 of Panax stipuleanatus. Taxonomy (NCBI): domain Eukaryota; kingdom Viridiplantae; phylum Streptophyta; class Magnoliopsida; order Apiales; family Araliaceae; genus Panax; species Panax stipuleanatus. The sequence continues at coordinate 151,282,628 of CM035118.1, forward strand.
CATTTTAGCTTGTGTATTGGTTTGTGTGATTTAAGCTAAAAAAGCATTTATTATGGGACGGAGGTAGTATTTATGAAATGGGTTAAATGAATCAACTGATTATTGAGAACCGTTTAAATAATAATTAGTGAATCTGGGTTTTTGGAGGTGAATAGTGGGGTTGAATTTTTTCTAGATCTGGATTGTAGTGAAGTTTAAATTGTGTTAGATGCTATGGTGTAAAAATTTGGGTTGTTGATGGTGGTGGTTATGGCCAATAGTTATGGATGGTAGTGGAGTTTTTGATGGCATTTGTTTTTGTGAGGAACTTGAAGGTTGTTTTTTTTTCCTTAAAGAAAAGGAAGATGAAAGCCAAAAATGTAAACAGGTAAAAAAATATTTTTTAAAATTTTAATACACATCAACACCGCCACATCATGTTTTAATATGCTGGATAATCCACGTTAGCGTCCAATATGGTGCCACGTAGATACTCCGTTAAGTGTTAATAATCTTAAAATGATTTTTTCAATTTTTTGTAAAATTATTGTAGTTTGATGAATAAGCATATTCCCACATAAATAAGCATGTTCCGGCATATTTGCCGTGACTTTAATTTAGGATTCAAAATTTTGTGTTGGTAGGCCTTCCTTAACATGGCAGTTGATGATCTCTGCATTTGGTGGTATAGTCTAATGCAGCACAAGGCATTCTCCTTTCTTTCTATTTAACCCTGGTTTAGGAAGCTTGTGGACAATAATTCATTTATAATTTACAACCCCTTCTCGTGACCAATTCTTCACACGATCGACTGGAGGAGATATATATGATATTACATCCAAATCTTATTTTAAGGGATACTTAATGTACTTTTTTTGGGTTAGTTGTCTGGTAATGATCTAAAGTAAATGCTGATATGAATTTATTTTTTTTTCCGCCATCCCAATCTAATATATATGGAGCACCACATAGATGGCTCCAGGAGCAATACTTTAAGACGGTTGGCAACAGGACATTGTTACATGGTGCTGGTGGTGGACCTTATAATAGAGGAGGGGGTATCGATCTAGGGCTCAAATGGTAGTTAATGATGAGATGATTGGCCTGGTGTGGACCTTATATATTGTTGAGATATATAGGACTGACTGTACATTACCCTGGTCTTATGGTTTGCAGGTCTAGCTAGACCTGTAACCATCTCATTTAATTCATTTATCCAGTTTAATCGGATAACAACATATAACCTTTTGCTCATCTGTGTCGGATAGAGCTATAATTAATATTGTCTAGCATAATTCGATTCTCACATCTTGTACTCCATGTGATCATGTCTACTGTTCTTTGTAATTGAGACTCCAGCTTAATGATAGCTTATACCGAAAGACACCTTTCTATATGTAGAACTGATGAGAAGTAAAGTAGTTTTTTTTTTCTCTCAACTTTTAATTTATGTGTTAAGGCTGTATGAATTTTTTTTATGTTGGGAGTTGTTTCAGTACTTGTACTGGGTAAGGTCGGTTATTAAAGTTTAGTCTCTGAAACTAACTTTCAGAGCTGCTGAAGACCATGGAAAAACTGCAACAATTTTCAAGTCGGAGAAGAGGAAGGAGATGGTAGAAGAGGGGTACCGGATTCATGGGAACTCTGGAGATCAATGGAGCGACTTATTAGGTTCAGCCATGTCTGTCCGCTCATTCAAGCTGCCAAATCCCATGTATTATATTCCTTGATTGGACGGACCGACCGACCGTTTCTCCTTTCAATTCCAATCTCAATGTAATTGAAATTTAAAATATTACTTACATTTGTTACATATTCTCCTAGGTAAACGATTCTTGTCATTGTTAAAGGTAGCCAAACTTACAAAAAGATTGATTCCATGGCCAAGTTATTATTTCACTTAATTGTGTTCATTGTGATTGCTTCTCTTGCTCTCACCCTACCCTCCTACTACTTGTTGAGATATCATTTTTGATTTACAGCGACGGTTTTTATGTAAAATTATTATTTTATTTATCAGTTTCATATATATATATATATATATATATATATATTATGATGGTCCTCATATTGTCTACACTTTTTCCACATACAATCATCCTGATGTGGAGATAAAGGCCCCACCCATCTGATGAAAGATGATGAATATTTTACAATCACCAGCAAGTATGTGGGGTCATGCCATCGGCAACTGATCAATCATAGCCGTTAATTGCTCTCAACTACCAACCAAGCAGGTCATGTTAAATAGCTAGGGGATGCACCGTGCGCGTGTCATCATATCTTGGCTTGTAGTAACATTTATAAGGTGATTGATCCCAATTAGACCAACTGATTTGGATGTAACATTATTTTTGGCCTCCTCGGAAGTCGGAATGAATTTGCAGGAACTTTTTGCAATACTAGTTTTTTTGGGTGCTCATTATAAATATATTCTACCGCAGTAGTTACTGGCTAAAAATGTATTATAGGGCTCAAGTTACTATAAAGTTAATTTTATCAGAAGTTGATCAACTGATATCGATCTGCATTAACACTCTATTAATTAATTAAATAAAATTAATTAAACAAAGTTAATTTCATACTGACCGCCTCCTCCTGTCATATTGAGTGCGTAATTATGCAAACTTGCATAAATAGCAGCCATTAATTTTTGAGTGAATCGGTCATTATATTGCTTGCATTACTCTCTCTCCCCTCCTCTCTCCAGCAGCTCAATCAACAGTAATCAGTCAGCATGGTTTTATTATCTACCAATTCTCTCTCCCAACGCCCTCCTAACTTATTTCTAGCCCTCTGTCTGTCTGCAGCTCTGTTTCTAAAGTCATCTTCCGTTAGCTATAGGAGACTCTTTTTTCCCCTGCCATTCCAAAAATCTTTTATGAATTCCCAAAAGTCATAAAACTCCAATTCTTCTTCCATTTCCATGTTAGTGAACCCATGTGATCACAATTCCCATCAATTTCTGAATTCACATTCTCTTTCATTCCACCCAGATCTTTATTGCCTCTTTCCTTTCTTCTTTCCTCAACCCCATACAACTATTAGAAAGAATTCACCCACAAATGCTCATGAAATGGAAAACAAACGCAAACTGGTCTTAATTCTTGGAATAACCTCTTCATGCATCTTTCTTCTTCTTCTTCTTCTTCTCTTGTTGATTTATTTTTGTCGAAAAAGGCCGGCAAAAGATGATGGGTTCACAGATAAAGAAGCTAACATTGAGGATAAAGAAACAGAAGATGTAACAGAGAAAGAGGACTTGATCAAGTTTCAAGGCGGTGAAGATCTCGCAGTGTATGATATATTGGATGCTCCTGGTGAAGTTATTGGGAAATCAAGTTATGGAACTCTGTACAGAGCCAGTTTACTGAGTACTCATGAAGTTATGCTGCTAAGGTTTTTAAGGCCAACTTGTACTGGGAGTTTGAAAGAAGTTGCGCCATTCATACAAGTGTTGGGGTCAATAAGGCATCCAAATTTGGTGCCACTTTGTGCATTTTATGCAGGGCCAAGGGGTGAGAAGCTTCTGGTTTATCCCTTTTATGCCCGCGGAAATTTGACAGAATTCATTAGAGGTAATGATGCTCTTAAACTTGAATTATTCTAGTTTCTATTTTCTAGTGGTTTTGCTACAATTTTGATTGGATTAATTTGCTTGATTGTTGTTTTGATGAGATGGGGATTTGTTAAAAAGCTGAGTTATCGGTAGATTATCTGGGGTATGACAAAGCCTAAACTTGACTGGATTCTGCAAGTATTGGGTAGAATCTGATTATGATAACCTATTTGTTTTGGAAAGAAAAATGAAAATGAGTGAGGATGTTAGGAATTAGCTGGTGAATGATCAGATTACTGTTCTGGGTTATTAATTATTGAAATTTTTTTCTCTGTAAGTGGCAGTTTTGGGAAGAAAAATGTGTGCCATTACACAGTTTTTTTTTTTTGTTTTGCAGTTGAGAAGTTTCCTTCTTTAGCTCTTTGTATGATTTAGGTGATCGGTAATGAACTTCTTGAGTTATATTTTACTTAATTGTTTGTGGTGGATATGTCAAGTTTTGATCAGCCAGGAAAGAAATAGTTAAGTTGCTCAAAAGTATTGAAGCTCTGTTTGAGTTGTTCAAGATTCCCTGATAATACAATAATCTTACTTGTGCCTATACTTTGTGGAAGATGGCCGAGGAGTAGAGGGATGTTTGTAATGACCTTCTTTTTTAATTAAAAAAGAATTTGTTGTGGGGAAGGACTTGTTAAGTAGTAGTAGGTATCAAGATTTAGATATTTGTCTTTATAGGCATAATTTAGATCCCCTTTACATTTATTAGTCATATTCATATCTCTTGGCACCCTAATCTGTGTGTAAATTAGTCATGTAGTCATTCTCATTGCACCACTTTTTACAATAATATATGATTTATAGTGGTTGTCAATTCCAATGCAAAATATTGAGTAGGACATGAATTTTTACTGGGCAGATGGTGATGGTGAATCTCACAAATGGACAATCATTTATAGGATCTCCACTGGTATTGCTAAAGGGTTAGATTATCTTCATACAGGACTGCAAAAGCCCTTAATTCATGGAAATCTCAAGTCAAAGAATATACTTCTGGGTCGCAAGTACCAACCCTATGTGTCAGATTTTGGCCTACATCTACTCTTGAATCCGAGTGCAGGGCAAGAAATGGTTCAAGACTCTGCAGCTGAGGGCTATAAAGCCCCGGAACTGATCAAAATGAAGGACACAAGTGAACAATCTGATGTATACAGCCTTGGAGTAATCTTTCTTGAATTGCTTACGGGTAAGGAACCAATTAATGAGAAGCCAACTCCTGATCAACAACTTTATTTGCCAAATTCCATGGATATTCTTCTTAGCAAAACCAGTGGTCGAACCCCCCCAGTTACCGAAGAGAATGTCTTAAAATTCTTTCAGCTTGCAATGGCTTGTTGTTCGCCCTCGCCTTCACTTAGGCCCGACACTAAGCAAATCCTTGGGAAGCTTGAAGAATTAGGAGAGTAAGGTGTATTTACGCCAAATGCTGTCGATGGGAGTGAGTTGGGGAATTGGTCAAGATTTGAGATATTTGACGGTCACTGACATTTCTGGAGGCATGTCTGGCTCTTCCTTTTGAGAAAGAGATGCATGAAATTCCTTGTGCAATATTGGTTGGTCTGTTAAAGGCAGTGCTGAACAAGGGAGCAGAAGAAGCCATTAAATATTTAACTTTCCGTCGGGATGTTTTTACTCCTCTCACTTGTAGTCACATTATAAACAGTGCGATTATAAATGGCCTAGTTACTTCCACCGGTAAATGTTGGTTGCAAATGTCACTAATTACCAAGTCCTTTATGGTTCAATGATAAAAAAATTACTCATAAGACTTTGAGTGCATGAGGTCTTGAGATCCATTATTGCTAAAATCAAGAATGTTAAATTTCAATAGAATACATGACAAAAAAATAATTTCAACAGACTTTTTAAAACAAGATATCATTTCAAACCAACTCTGATTCGTTCAGTTTTTCACAATTGATGTTCCGAGGATTCTATTTTTTTTCCTCCCTTCCACTCCATAATCGCAGAAAGAAGCGTATAATTTGGTATGAGGCTCTTATTCAGCAAAGCCAAATTTGTCATTGGCGATTTATCATTCTCCTCAAACCATGTCTGTATTGCCTTGCGATCGTAAGTGTAACCATCAGCAGCAACATGAGGATCATCCATTACCTCCTGTAACAGAAAAAAAAAAAAAGGGTTTACATTTACATAATTCAAAGGAATTAGAATTTTCATGGCAGCATCGCAATAAAAGGGACATTATAAGCCTATATTTCTGGACAGACCCCTATAAAGTACCGACTGGTAGAGCATATTGTAACGAATTATTTTGATATTTTGGTTTAACATATCAATTTCAATTATTCCCGACACAATAGATTTTTGCTTCAAGAAATTCATAGTATTCCTGACAAGGCACCAGAGCCCGTAATATTTTCTAAACATGCCATTTCTGCAAATGTAGGCATAGTATAAAAAATATAGGTATACCTTGAGTATGGGGCATATGAAGTGGTTAGGAGGTATTGGCTGACCACTTGACACCAAATCTCGAGCCTTGTCAGCGACCTCTTTTAATCTCTCTAGTGCAGGGAGAACATGATCTTTCAAATCGGGCCTATCTCTTCTTCGAAGCTCAGCACAATTTAGTCCCAATAAAGCTAATTCCTTAGTCTCTTCTCTCGGCCATTTACCAGCCTCAGGATCCAGTATCTCTGTTAAGTTACCATCTTCAACGGCTGTTTCCACTACATGTGCCAGTGCTATGGCCGGTTTTGCCGTCAGCAACTGCAAAATAATCATCCCGAAAGCATAAACATCGGACTTTGGAGATATTAATCCAGTCCTTTGATACTCAGGATCTATATAGCTAAGCGTTCCCACCGGACCTGTGTCCCTATACGTGGTGGATATAGAGGAAGAATCAGACTGACGCATTGTTGAAAGGCCAACGTCACCAATTTTGCTAACAAAATTGTGATCTAGCAATATGTTTGCTGGTTTCAGATCACGATGGATAACTTGTTTTGGTTGTGCATTGTGAAGGAATACAAGAGCTGAGGCTACTTCCCAAGCAATACGGTACCTCTCAAACCATGGGATTGGAGGAGTATTATTTTTCCGAAACAACCTCTCCTCCAAGCTACCATTCTCCATATACTCATAAACAAGGCATCCATGATCAGGACATGCACCAAGAAGAATTAGCAAATGTGGATGACGAATTTTGCTCAAAATTTCAAGCTGAAAATCCAGTAAAACAACAGAAATAAAGTGTTACCTGAATGTGGATTGGATATTGATAATAATGGGTTTTTGCAACAGTAATGATTAAATGGTACCAAATAGCAGTTCATGAAGAATTTGTTATGTTTATAAGCTCCTCATACCAGTGGGAATATGTTTGGTCTCTTCATTTATAAAACTCTCATACCTCCTGCAGAAATTCCTTGGTCCTGTGAACCTCCTGGGAGTGGAGAACCTTTACGGCAGCAGTCGTATGATGCAAACTGCACTTATAGACAGCTCCATATGCTCCCATTCCGATCCTAAGATCTGCGGCAAATGATGAGGTGGCAGACACAATCTCTTCCCATGTGAACTTCTGGTACTGCTGCACAGATCCAGCTAGGGCATTCTCGAGTTTTTCTTTCTCCCTAGCCACACTAGAGGCTCTAGTCTCTGCTTCTTTTCTATCTGCAACTTCTCTTTCAACACATTCCTTCACATACTCTGCTTCTGTTTTAGCAGCTCTATATTTCTCTTTTTCTCGTTTTGCTAATTCTCTCGCCACCTCCTCTTTATCCTTTATCTCCTTCAGTTTAATTGCTTCCTCCATTCGGCGCTTGTTAAGATCATTTAGCTGATAGAAAGTAAGAACATGTATACATTTATACGGGACAAGAAACTAACTGTGGTGCACATTGAGCTGTCTCTTCGTATACAAGAAATTGTATGTGAAGGAGATTATTAAAATATTATAGCCATTGATGGCCAATTCTCTAGCAGCTTAAGCTTCAAAGAAATTAGTAACTTAAGATGTTTGTCATGCTTTTGTAAAAACGATGCAAATTAATGTCCGTTACCATAACATCTCATTTGACTCATTATACCTCTGTAATCATTTAGTTTTTAAAGAATATCTAAAGATTGAAATGTTATTGACAATAGCTATATAATCAATGTATTGTATGCAATACCTCTTTAAGATTCATTATAAGAATGATTGTAACGTAGTATGATTTCAAAATTAAAATTCACATCCACCTTTCATGTTATATATATGAGTTATATAATTAAACTAAGAATCTTCTAAAGGATTGTATTAGTGTTCAGCCATCTCATTTAATAATAATTGGATGGATTTAGCAAAATTATTAATAAAAAAAATAATTTATTTTAAAAATATTAATATAATAAAAAACTTCAATAGCTATAAGTAAAAAAGGAAAAGACAGCAAAAAAAAAGATTCTGAGAATTTCAAGATCCACAAAAAACTGAAGAACCTCGAAAAGATTACTTGTGTTCTGTAATATTTACTTGTGTTCTGTACTATTATCTATCTGGATAAAATCTTAGAATTATATCTGTTACACCTTATTCAAATTAGTTACAGTATGTTGATTTGATTTTTCCTTGAATTAATTTAATGTTTGCTTCTTTAATTATCCAAATATTAGAAATAACAAACACATTTAGTTCAAATACTTTCTAATGCTTATATGGCAAGTAAAACAACGATTATATATGGGAGTTGATCCATAGTCACCGTTGGCTATGGATCATTTCCCAGCCAACTCATCATCAGCCGTTCATTGCAATTATGGACGGATGCGGATACTAATTAGTTTTTAGGAAGGATTGCAACAAAGGGGTAATTTGCCATTATTAAATCGAAGTATCCGCAGAAACTTCTTGTGGATACTTTATGTTAAAAAATGTCCGAACATTCATTCTCTCTCCTAACCCAATTTTTTCTCTTTCTTCAATGAAATTTTAAAATTCAATAACTTTTTTGTTACAAATCCAAAATTATCAATCTATATCTCGTTAACATCTTTAAAACAAAATTCATTGTTGATATCTTTTTATTTAGCTAAAATGATCAAAATTGAGATTAAAATTTTGTATTCTGAAATACACCATTATAAGTTTTGGTTACAACTTTTGACATTTTAACTACATTAAAACATATCAACAATGCCTCTTATTTTGAAGATCTTTTCGAAACCTTTCCAATGACATATAGATTGACAATTTTGAATTTATAATGAAAAAAATATGAAATTTGAAATTTGGTTGAAGAAAGAAAAAAATTTGTTTTAGGAGAAAGAATGAGTGTTCTGAACACTTCTGACTTTTTGACGTATAAAAGCTATCCACAGGAACTTGCGGATACTAATAAAACCCTTCTAATCTTGGCCATTGAAGATTGCAATGAATGGTTACAAATGGGTTGGCTAGAAAATGACCTAGCTAGCGATGACTATGGATCATTACCCTATATATATGTGTATATATATATATACACACACACATACATACATATAACGCTAACCTTCTTAGAAGCATCTATGGTCTCACTTTGGGCTATTGCATACATTCCTTGTATATGTCTGAGCTCAATTCTCAATTTTTCCAACTCAAAGTTGACATTAACCTGCACATAGAGAAATCTTATTTATTAATTATTTTGAAGTACGTATTTAACCAACTAAATCAAGAGAGACACTAATTTCATACAAAATCACCAGGCTCGAAAAAGCAAATTCGCTACTTCAAGTATAAAGTTCACTTTATTACTCGAGACTTATTGAATATATCTATCTATATGAGAAGTTTTCAAATTTAGCATCAGCAGCAATTACCAAACCACACGTACAGTAACTAATACAAACAACACACGCAGTAAACTCCAGGTTCCAGCATGAGTCCAACCACAATTAACACTCAAAGAATCTTTAACCTGTGCATCAAGTTACTGTAGAAATTCGACTCCATACAAATAGTGCAAGGCTAGCAAGCTAGTGATGATTGATGATGGAAGCATAGTGTAAGAAATTTTACATGGATTCCGTCATGGACCTACGTAAGTGGATATAGGGCTAGATTGAGTTTCTTTGATGTTATTTTAAAACTCTAGGAATTTTAAGGATCTATGTTATTCAGGTAATGTTGATTTGGATAGATTCTTTGGGTCCCATAAACATGATTTACTCCCTACAATGTAATAGAGTTGGGAATTATTTGTGTGAACTGTCTACTTCTCCAATCTATGCACTCTTGTTCTACATCAGCTAATAATATGCAAAATTTACCAGAGTAACTCCTAGAACTTATGGTCCAATACAAGGCAATACCTGTAGTCAACAGGATTAAGCAGCCCTTACACCATAACCAATGCAAAACACTCCTTTTTACTAATATGGTGAACATTAACAACCAAATTTGATAATGCTTCCATTCCAAAATATAGGATCATATTGACTTTTGGTCAATTTGAGATATTTTCAAATTCAAAATTGATATGAATTGATTTAGTTGTAGACATGAAATTATAAAAATTGTAAACTATCTAAATAGTACTACAAATTACAAGATTATCATTTTCAAAAGTTAAATGAATTATATAAATTTTGAATTTGAAAATATCTTGACTTTGAAAAGTCAAACTTGATCCTATATTTTGGAACAAAGGGAGTATAATACAATACCTGATTCTCTGATGAAAATTCTGTAGGTGCGTTTGAGGTGGAAGCTTGATCAGATGTCTGTGACTGGTTGTCTGTTGCCAAGTTTCTGCTACCAGGAATCTGTCTATTTGCATAATCAATATCTGCAGTACTGGGATAAGCACTCACAACTTTATCCATTTTCCCAATATCCATTTTAGAATGGTCAGAATCAACTGAATTGGTTCTTGTGTGATGAACTGTTTGGTTTATAGTCGAAAGAGCTTGAAGTCGCTGCATCGGTAAAGAAGGAGAACGAAAATGAGAGTATGAAGCAACTGATCCTGCCTCTGTCCATTCTGAAAAAAGGGGGAAAATAGACAACTGTTTACTCTTTATGAATCGGCCTGGTACTACTCTGTTAATCCCAAATCAAGTCTCATGTGAAAATCCTTTGGTTATTTTCTGGAAATTTAAACGAACGTGTGGTAACCAAGCTGTCCACTTGGGACTATGTGTTTAGTTTATTTTAAATGCAGCTAGAATACTTTACTGACAGTGGCACTTGGAAATCAATTTAAAATAGAGTGAATGACTCAAATGCATACTTGGAGTTTTGAACAGAAGAAAATCATAAAGGAATAGGGAGGAGATAGCGAAAAAATATACTTCAGGTTAGCACTAATGATAGATAGTTTAAAAGATTGTGAAGTTTCATGTCAGAAACACAAACAGACAAAGGTTTGCAGTATAGAGATGTGATGTGTTAGATGGCTACACCCTAAGAATATGATGAACATATTTAAATATTTATTTTACTAAATCTCAAAGAAGCAGCTTTAATATGACCCTTCGATATGTATTTCAATATGAACGGGCCATAGCCCATATGTCACGTATACTCAGGTCCTTCAACTTGAATAAATAGTAAGAGTAAAATTGAAAATATAATTACATAATGTCATGCCCAAACAGGCATACCCAAATTGAGGTCTTGATAACCAAGTTCAAGTGCAGCAGCATGTGAATCTTATGTACTTGTATTGCTCTAATACACGGGAATTGATAGTCTGCTTGCAGGAGATAAATGATGCATGCCTATTATGAGTAGCTAAGAGAATAAAAATCATGTGTAACATATGGAACAGGCTTAAATGGCAGGACCAGCCGCAGAAAATTGAGTATAAGCTATTGCATTCATACAAATTGTAGCTTAGATTCCTTGTTCAGATTTACTATTACATTTTTAAGCAGGTTCAGATCACTCTACTATAAGCACGAATGAACAAAGCAGCGATGCAACAGCCAATGGCTGCAACTCATAAATCATCAACTTTTCTACACTGGAGATCACATGTCTGAGCTGATTAAATCACACCCATTCATCCAAAAAGCAGAAAATATATGTGAAGAAGCATTGAAACCTGTTTGTGAACTGAAACTATAACTTGAAGAACTGCCGGTAGAACAACTCGTATCACTAATGTCATCTTCAATATTTCCATTTGTCTCTGAATCAGATGGACGGACTGATGACAGTTTTCCTCTTGAAACAGCATAGACCGTGCAATTGCTTGGGGTGAATTCTGAGATTCTTGAGGATAACCTCCTTACCCTAAGGTTTCAACAACAAAAATAAATCGATATCAAGGACAAACGAGATACTAAGGGGTAGGACGTAAACAACATGCTATATAGATAAATTTCTGAAATTTTGACAAGTGTTTGTTCTGAATTAACAATTTACAAATATGTGAGAATGAAACACTTGTTATGTCGGTTAAACACTATCAAGATATCCCCTAAAAGAACATTTTACCTACAGGTTTCAATCCTCCATTTCATTGTGCTCAACGTTAAAAAGAGATAATTGTTTAACGAGTTAAATCCACTTTTTTCCATTCTACTCAACCTCGGTTTATAAATGCATCACTGACAGTGTTTTAAAAATCCCCGCCTAGGCGCTAGGCCCCCCCATGACGCCCCGCCTAGGTTCTAGGCCCCCTCCTGGCGCCTCGCCTAGGCAATAGGCTCCCCTGGCATCTCGCCTAAGCCTAAGGTGAAAAAAAAATCCCTTCAGGAAATTAGGCGGGACCTAGGCGGAGAGTTTTTTTTATTTTAATAACTACTCAAACCAGATCTTAATATATTTATTTTTCTAATGATTTACCATATTCATAATGCAGTTTGTAGCATATCAAATCACAACAAGAAGTGAACAAGATCAAGTTAAAATGGATAATTTTATTATAGTTGTAATTTTTTGAACTTGTATCAACTTCAAATTATATAAATGATTATACATTTGTAATATTGAGTTTAATTCAATATAATTCTTAAATTTATATTTAGTTTCTTAAGTTTTAATATTGAAATGAATTCTTGAAATTTTAAATTTTATTATTTAATAGCAATCTTGTTTATGAATAAAACTAATACGTTAAAGATATGATTGAACTTTGAACAATTGCATGTTTGTATTTGAACTTTGACATTGACAATATGGATATGTGTTTGAACTTTAAGTAAAGGCCTTTATTATCTTTATTAATTATTTTGCTTTATATTATTGTTTTGTTTGGATAAATGTAAGATAAAATATTAAAATTGGCTTAAAATAAAAAATTCCGCCTAGGCCCCCCTAGCCGCCCGCCTAGCCGCCCGCCTAGCGCCTTTTAGAACATTGATCACTGAACTGAAATTTTTTACAATTGACTCAATGAACTACAAATTATTTTCAAATTGTTACAAAATCCGTTAAATGAGTTGACTTTTAACAGAATAATATCACGTCACTTTTAAATGAACATCCACGTCAGTTACTTCTTGTGCTATCATCCTAGTTGTTGCCACGTTGGAAAGTAAATGGGCTTAAGTACTTTCTATTGACTTTTTATTTGCAAATTATCATAATATCCTTTGTTCATCTTCTTCCCCTTTCCTTAGCCATCGCCACTGTTCATTATCAAATTACTTCATGTGCTATCATCCTAGCCGTCACCACTGTTCTTTCCCTTTTTTCTCCCCTTCTCAGATTTATATGTATATATGTGTATATATACTTCATGTGTTCCGCTGCCGGAGAATGAAGAGAGAAAGAGAGGCGATTTCACTGCAGACGGAAAGAGTGGGAAACCAAAGAAGTAATGTGTAATGTTTATTAGGAATAAATGGCAGACAGAGAAATAAAAGTGGAGGCCTTTTGGGAAACTTTTTAGTAGGAGTATTAAGTCTTTTGATGATGAGGAATAGTTGTCTGTAGAGAGAGAAAGAGGAAAAGGGGTATCTGTCAAAAGCAGTATCAACTCTCATCTCATGAGAGGGAAATGACCAAAAAGTATCGGAGGGAAAATGAAAAGAAAGAGAAAAAAAGGAAGGAAAAGAAAAACAAACCAAACAGAGTTGCTGAACAAAATTAATTTTTTTTAGATTTCTCTCAGATCTATATGTATGAATGTATGATGATGGAAGAGGAAGAGTTAATTAATGAAACGGCTTGGTGTTCAGTTGGTGAATGGCAGGGGTGATGTAGTGGAAGAAGAATGAAAAAAAATTCTTGAATTTTTTTCAAAATCCCGTGTTTGAATCTAGAAGATTTGTATGAATATGTTTTTATTTGGTTAATTTAATTTAATTAATTTTCCAACTCAACTTTCTCACTCTTCCAATTACAAAAAAATATGAGTATACACTTCCACATAATTTTGCCATTAGAAACTTAACTGGCTTAACGGTTTTAATTATTTTTGTAAAAAACTGAGAGTTTAATGAGTTTACCGTAAAAAAAAATCAGTTCAATGATGCAAATGTAAATCGGACTACAGTTCAATGACTAAAAGTGAATTTAACCCATTGTTTAACAGAATTCCATGGTGCAGTTTAGTTCTCACTTGGGCCATACTTAAATGCAATTGATATGAGTGAACCACCATTATTGCCACCAAGAAGGTCCTTCAATTACCTTCTTCCTGAAAAAGTCGCAATGATTTGAAGTGCTTTCCTACTCTACTCTCAGCACCTGAGTTTTATGAACAATGGTATCTAAAGTCTTGCACAATTGAATAACACTATGTCACTATGATCAACAACGAAGCATGAAGTACATGTGCTTCACCCAACTGAAGAATGTAGTTTAACTTTGTCAGCCAGATTTAATTGACAACTAGTGCGCCGAAGTATGTTAAAACATATAGAAAAACAATCTTAAATTTTAAAATGTCACAATGTGATAAAAGAATCAATTCCCTAATTCCAATTAGGAATAGTAGCAGCACTGGCTAAATTCATCACACTATCTATCACATGCTAAGTTGATTGATACCTTGAGAACATGCTACGCGATGAAGCTCCGATAACAAGCTTGTTAATTTTGCACTTAGCAACCTCCCCTGCTATCGCACTTGCTACATCATCTGATTCAATCTGTATAACTTCTACTTGCGCCTGCACATGAAATACTATGTAAGGTGAGCCTCTTCAAATTTGAGTTTTGCAACATTTTAAGAATCAATTGGACCCAACCTTTCTTTGACCACACATCTTTTTGTAAGGAATGAGCATTTCATCAGTTTGCCATTCCACTTCCCTTCTAAATGCAATGCCTATGTCGTCTCGCACTTGTGATATAGGAATGAAATTTCCCACTGGAACTAGAAAAAGTACATTATCAAACCCCAGAAATGAAGACAATATTCAGGTCAAATATCTTTCTCCAAATGAACTTTAAATCTTATAATGTTATGGTTCTTCTTGCTTACTTGTGCATGACAATACGCATCTGCTTTAGAAAAGTTTTCAACCAATTTCCTCCTATTTAGCATATTCGAGAGTGAAAAACTAACCCCAAGGGCTTGCTCTGGTGAGCATCATCGTGATATGATTCATGTGTTCAAAACTTCATAGAGGCTCTTTGAGGCCAAGGGGTCCCTAGGGCACACCTAAATAGGGTATTGGGAACTATGTAGTGTGTGGTTTATGGGTGCTTAGATTCCATAGCCCTGAGACACCTAGATTTATTTTTTGCGGAATAATTGAATCAATAATCAAAAAGGAAGAACTTACTTGGGGTCGGAACTGCCTTTATTATAGGGCGGACATGTAACAACTTGAACAACACCTTGCCCTCGGGAACAAATTTCTCCAATGCCCACTGAACTACATATTTACTATTGGAATTTCCATTGATAGCTATAGCAACAACTGAAGATGAGGAAGGTGGCATTGCTTGAAGGCCTTCAATTATTTCGTTATCCTCCATTTTTCTTCCACTTATATTGTGCATGTTCTATAGCATACTATACTATGTATCGTACGAATGGATTTATTCCTATCAATTCAAAGAAAACAGGGAAGAACATTTATCCGAATCCACTAGAATTTAAAACAAACAAGACTTGATAGGAGATTAGGTTTGTCTGTTTTTAAACAATCACGGAATGAGACATTCTTTTAATTGAGAAACAAACTCACTTAGTATAACTATACCATAGTGGATAGCTGATATTTCCAACAGCTATCTAATTCAAATCAGAGCAACAAGGAAAAACAAAAGGAATTCTGGAAAATTGACTCGAGGAAATCCATCCCATTAACATGTAACTGACATTCTAAACCCAGCAAAATTTGACAGAGAGACGGAAAATTCAAAGTAACCACACTCCTAAACCAATCATTGAAATTACACGCACATTCCAAATGACAAAAAAGCTTTAATACCCAAAAAGAGAAGAGATTATGAAAGAAACGCTAGATTCGAGCAAATTCAAAACTGTACCAGTAGCTGACAACTCTAAATTCAGAATTCCCTTGAACCCATCTGAAGAAAACCCATCGCTATTAGGAGTAGTATTTTCTCCCTCGTCAAACAACACCTAAATATTCAAAAGTTTTGATATTTAGGAGAAGCAGATGAGATGAATAAATGAAGATCGAAGCATGAAGCGGCTGCTCAACGGCCCAACTAAGAGGCAAAAACCGTGCCGTAATGTATTACCATTAGTCTTTGACAATTACATGTATTTTTATGAATCCTTCCATTGATGGCTACTCTCTTATAATTTATCGCAAATAATATCATGCTGAAAACTCGATGGTTGATTTTTTATAATTATTGTGCTTGTCACCAAAATTTCTTCTTCTTTTACCCGCGCAGTTCAATAATTTATTTTAATACTCCCTCCTTCTCGTAATAATAGATTCACGTTTTAGATTATTTTATTTTTTAAAATTATTTATTGTTTTATATAATTTAAGAGAATTAATTATAATTTTTTAAAATTATTCTTCATAAAAAAATGTTACAGATGAAAAATAGTATGAGATAAGTATGATAATTTAAGGTATTATAGACAATTGATAATATATTTAATGTAATACAATCATTTTCTTAATTATTATGCACAACTCTAAAACGTCATATATTATGAGAAGATAGAGTAATTTGATAGACAATTTTCTTCTTTTTCGATAAGATGATTACTTTATGAAATTTAGAACTACTTTATTATTATTATTTCATTCCTTACAAAACTATTTTCTACTTGTCTAGTTGGGGGTGTTTCATTAACAATTAGGAAATTCACTTGTATTTTTGATATTTTCGCATAATTTTCACTTATATAAAAAAAAAATGGGTCTAACCTTCATATGAGAATCATGTGAAACTATCAAAAACTCATGTGGGAATAGTGTTCCACTAACAATTACTCCTTCTATCATATTTGATCAAATCAATCATTTTAGGGATGATTTTTTTTATTATTATCTATTATTTTTAAATTTGTAAAAAATATTAATGACTTAATTTTTTATACTATATTCGTTTTAAATACTAATTTGTTTCTATCTCGTATCAAAGGAATTTTTTTTACAAACTATTATTACGTGCCAAGTGCAATTTTGTTGTAAAGTTGTACATTTCGTTGATATTTTTAATTACAATTTACATATATTTTACTAGCTATATAAATAAATTAAATAAAAAATAACTTTTTAAAACTTATATCTTTAATATTAGTTAAAAATATAATAGTAGTGGCATGATTATATGTTATGATATTTTTATTTTTATTTTAGAACGAAGGGAGATACTTGAATCAAGTAATTACTCTAAAAAAGCAAAATTGTTCCGAAATTTTGTCAAACTTGTTTTCTCACTAGCTATACCAAAAATATATCGTTGTTGACTCTTGGCCGCGTAATATTTAATTCCATGTGTTTGGGTATATTAATTCTCTACTTTTTTCTCGGACCCTAAAACTAAGACCAGGTCAAACTTCAAAGTCAGGATTCACGTTTAGCAGTATACACTGTACAGTAAATA
Source organism: Panax stipuleanatus (assembly GCA_020205555.1). NCBI lineage: Eukaryota > Viridiplantae > Streptophyta > Magnoliopsida > Apiales > Araliaceae > Panax > Panax stipuleanatus. Next base: position 151,300,162 of record CM035118.1, read on the forward strand.
ATGTTCCTATCACATAATTTTTGATACATAATTGAGATTGAGCCCACTTATTCAATTTAAAAGTATACGGCAAAAAAGATTGTTCGTAAACTAACAGTCCGTTTGTGAGCCTTATCCTATATATATATATATATATATATATATATATATATATTTATTGTGAATTCTGCATGACATGCACAACTTATAAATATATGTGTGTATATAAATTTTATGTGATTCAAATTATATGATAGTAACATTGCTCCTGTAGAGTCCAATATTAAGTAGACTCATAATTTATTGTCTTAGTGACCCGGATCCCGCTAATGAGTCCGCTTCTTCGGATCTTCAGGCTGAAGGTTGCGTAAAATTATTTTTACACGTGTTTACTAGTTTCAAGTTTCAAAACGGTGAGAAAAAGAAAGGAGAATAAATTAAAATTTGAGAATTAATACAAATTTATTATTTGTGATATTTTAGTAAAGAGAACGAATTTTTTAAAAGAATTCTCACAAAAATTTCATTTCTAAAGTTGAGGAGATTTAGAAAGAAATTTGTTACGTATTGAAATACACAAATTATCCTTATAGTAATAATTAGTAAAATATAATCTCATAAAGGTAAAATAATAATATGTTATTTTTAGTTATTTTTTTTTTCCAAAGGTTACAAACACGAGAAAACAAGTAAATTTCATTTCATTCACTTTCTTTTTCTCTCAAAAATTTTAAATTATTTTATATTCTTTTTTTTCTTCTCTCCAAACTATGAATACAGACGTTTCCTTGAATGATGACTTAAGATAGTCCCTTTCAGTTGAGGGATCCCTCAAATAGTGTTATTTGAGAAATGAAGAGTTCAACCGTTTGATCTGTTTTAATGACTTTATGTGGCATCCAATGCTGAAAAAAACCTAAGTGGAGTTTGTGGTGGGTCAGAAGTGTGAAAAAAGTTAAAAGATGTAAAACAATCTCAGCCACATAAAATCATTAAAACAGATCCAACGATTGAACTCCCCATCCCTTAAATAATATTATTTGAGGAATTCCTCAACTAAAAGAGACTGTATATATTATATATATATATATAATACAAATAATGATAATAGAATAAACGATAAATATGTCGTTTAATAAAATATTTCATCTATCCCAAAAATGATGACTAAAGTTTAAAAGTATTAATCACCATTTGGCCCCACGCATACGATACGACTCACTTGTATTTATATAGAGGTCACAGTTCCGTCAGACAACAACAAACACTATCATTATTCACTCCCTCGTATACACTCCTCTCCCTAAGTTAGGATAAATAATTGTAATATATTAGGACATTAAAAATAAACTAAAAAATAAGACTCTAAACATACAATTTTTGTTGTCTCCGAAAAGATAAGATAAAACACAATAAAATAAATGATAAATATGTTATTTAGTGAATTTTATTAATATAAAAAATTAAAAGTACTAAACATTTTATATAATATGCGAGCTCACTAAATAAAAAATTATTTATTATTACTTTATTTATTCTAATTTTACTTTTTAATATGTACAAGTTGTACTTTATCCATCATTTTAGGAATAGAACGAGTGTAAATAATAATAATAAACCTCATAATTTTGTGTAATTTGGTTGGGCCACTAAGAATAAACTTGATTTTTTTATACTTTATTTTCTATATTTTATAATTCGAATCAAGTCCGAACAGTTTGAACTTTTCGAATGAATATAATTCGAATATTAATAGAAAATTGTAATTTGAGGACGTTCGAGTAATTTATCGAATCGTAAATTTATTAATATTTGAATCATTTATATTTCAAGTTGAGCTCGAATTGAACTTTTAGGCGAACGAGTATGAGTCGAATTCGAACTATTTGTTCATTTTATAGTCTTACAAACGAGGGACTAAAGTGATAAGTTTCCAAACTACGGTGAAAATAAACAAATACTATAAGTTGTAGTATAAGAAAATGTAAAATACGAAAACAAAAGCCTCTTTCAAGCGTCTGAAAACCCTCGCTCTCATACGAACACTCACTTGGTGGAACAGTCCGAGTCTCACCAATTATCAAATTGGCGCTAAATTTATCCTGTCGATACGCCCGTAGGGGTTATGCTCTATACAACTTCGTCTTAATAACTTTTCATAGCATTTGATTAATGGAAGGAAGGAGATTCGATGGAGTCGCCGTGAATTTTCACTCCGGCAACGGTTTTGCCGCCACCAGGACTCCTCCTCCTCCTCCTCGTCAATTTAATTATAGTTGCAAAAAAGTTAAGGTACCTCTTAATTTCTCTATACTACTTGATAATATGAAGTAAGAGCCCTAGTTTTTAATCTAGGTTTTTTTGGTCAATCTGGGGAAAAATACACCACTAGGTTTTCAGATTCAGTTACCCTCTGAACAATGTCTTTTGAGCTAACATGAAAGTTATTGCATTAATATATACTAGAGTTGAATGGATGAAAATGTTCAACCATTTATCAGCTGTTTCTGTGTTTTAATATCATGATTTTGTCTATAAACCTATTAAAACATTGGTTTTCAATGTTCAAATTGATATTAGGTAATGTTTCAACTACCCCAGAGTAGAGATATGAAGGTATGGCAGAACGTATGTGTGAAGATGTAATAATGAATAATTACTAGTTAAACTTTGACCATATGTATTTTAATGTATCAATCAATGCAATAAGATGCAGTTTAAATGTGATGGTATGGCAATCGCTATTCTCACTGTGGTTCATTATTCAATGCTATTGTCTAGATTGTGGTCTTGGTGTAAGTTCAAATCCCTGAAAGTATTAATATTGAACTATTTTATTTGGCAAATACGAAAGTAAAGAAATAACTATTTGAATTAGTATTTAAATGGTTCTGTTGATTGTATTCTGTATTAGTAACATGGTTGAATAGGAGCAAAGATATTTTAGTTATAGGTCTAAAATATTTTTGCAGTTTCTCACACGGTGTCATAACCTTTACATACAAGTCTCTACAGGAAAAAGAAAATGTTTTGTCTTTAAGATATATTTGTGGAGCTATAATATCATGCTATTACTTCTTTGTTTGTCTAGTTATATAGGGCTTTAATATCCTTTTTATTTCTATATGGATGGATAGCCAACTATATTGAGGAGAGGCGTTGTGGCATCACTTTGAGCCTTTTATTTATGGTTGCTCTGTTTGGAAGCAATGTTCTGAATTTTGATAGTTTTTAGATAACAGATGGATGGTTGTTTATAGAAACTGGAGCGCCCCCCCCCCCCCAAATAAATAAATAAAAATAAAATAATAATAAAAAATAAATAAATGCTTGGATAGTTAGTTCACAGATTCAATGCCTTTTTTTATAATTCCTTAAAGTTTCACCGTATCAGTGATTTTGGTTCAGAAGTTGGCATCTCTGAAGATCTTCGAAATATTATGTTGTGGACCATTTTAGGGGTATTAGTGGACCTTAGTAATTTCTTGTTCTGCAAACTATATTTTTCATTTTCTGTTCATTAGTTTAGTTTATTCGTTTTTCTCTTAGGTCGAGAAGGATATAACTGTTTAGCTTTCCATGAGCCCGTCAAGTATTCATGTATTTACAGTTATATCTACAATCTAATGATGAAAAATTTCACTTTGTTTAGGTTTTCAAGCAGTTGGTCCTCGTTTGAGAAAATAAATTTTGTTTATTATTTTAATTTACAGAGAGCATTAGAGCACTTGGCATCTATTGAACTAATTGAGTTGTGCAATGAAGCAAAAGTTGAGCGTTGTCGTGCAACTAGAGACTTGAGAAGCTGCGGACGCTCTGTTGAAAGTGTATTGAACTCGTGTGGACATGCCTCCTTATGTGCAGAATGTAGTCAGAGGTGTGATATATGTCCAATCTGTAGAATTCCTTTGCCAAAGAATGGGAACAGACTTCAGCTTCGCCTTTACTACGAGTGCATTGAAGCTGGTCTTATCTCCAAGAGATGTGATGACCGATTCCAAGAGAAAGAAGAGACTGACCAACAACTAACTGCTGATGTCGACAGGCTTTATTCTCTATTTGATGTTGCGATTGAGAACAACTTGGTTTCTCTGATTTGTCACTGTATCCACTTATGGTCTCGTTACTTATTCCAAACATTTGCAATGATTCTGTTTTAGTTTACATTTTTTGATAAATTTACTCCATTTTATACTTTTACACTTGTAAATTCAACCCCCGGAAATTTGGGCAGGTGAAGTTGTTGAGAAAGTCCAATCTTTACTTTCTTTGGTTCATCATCTATTGTTTGGAGATGTTTGCAAAATGAAAAGACAACAATAAGAGACATAATTCTTTTAACTACAAACAAACAGTAAGAGACATAAACGTGATTGTTTATAATTTACTAAAGCTGCAAGACTAGCGTATGAAGATATACTGTAGTTAACATATCTTAATTTTTAATGAGAAGTTCAGTTTTCCTTGACGAATGGGAAACAGATGTTACAGATGTCTGTATGGATGAAAGTGCTGTATCTAGTGATCCTATCGTTGCTTTCTTGCTGGATGAAGTGGTGATCAAAGATTGGTGCAAGCGAACATTCAAAACTATCATAGCGGAGCTTCAAAGGATCTGTATCCTTAATATTTGAAATGAGTTTTTGTTTACTTTTGAATTTGTTTTGTTCTCTTTGACTTCAGAATAGATGATCTTACAGTACAGGAGATGAAAGAAATGTTGAGTGTTCTTCTTAGGTTTTTGGTGAAGCTTGTTGGGATATCAAATGTCCTTGAAGTTCTGGAATCATCATTTAAGGGTTCTCTTTCAGCACAGTTTCATGATCTGCACCACTTACAAGAGAGCGTATTAAAAACAAAGCAGGTTTGATTTGTTCTAGCTCTTGATTGTTTAGTATTCAGTGTTTGTGTTAAAGAGACCTTTCTTAGTGTTTTTTGCTTTGATATTTACATGTTATTAATGATAAAAATAGTTGTTTACATCCTTCAGCTGCTATACTAATTTCTCCCAGGCTATATTCTAAAACCTGATGAGAGTGGTCATTTATTTTATTTTATTATTTGTAATTTGATATCTCTCTGTTCTATAAACAATCTAGTATTCCGGAAAAGGCATCACAATGGTTAAAATTTCAAGCAAGTTCAGTATTTGGGTGTGCATTAGCATCTTACTTTAGTTTTTAGTGAACTTTTTAGTAGGTGGTTGGTAACTTTACGTTATTTGTCTCACATATACATTCACATATATAATGTATGTGTGTATGGACACTTCCACAAGGTCAATTTGTGTGTTGGACACCAACACACCAAAATTGGAATTTTCTTTTACAAGTCCATACTTTTTGTCTAGAACATGTTTGACACTTTCAGACACTTGCGTCTACATGTTGATTTTTTTTGAGAAATAATCTTGTTTTGTCAAATAAGTATAATCGTTAAATGAAAAACAACTATTGTATCACAATTCTTAAAAAAATTGAGATAAGAGAAAACTACTAGAAGTATTATGAAGGAAAGAGTAATCACTACAAATACGTGTGTATATCAAATATTGATTGGGGCTACTTTTCTTTAGAATTGTTTGAGAGAGGGAGGGCACTTTTTTCGTTTCTAGGGAGAGAGTGGGGATTATATATTAAATATTTAAGTAATGCTATAGGGGTTCCAAATGTTTAACCAAATTTGGGTTCTCAAATTCAGATTTTATTCTACGATCAATTGTAGTCAACTAATATAACAATGACACATCATTTGGGATCCAGAATTTGGTAAAACATTTGGAACCCCTAGTATCATTCCAAGACGAGATATGTAATAATGACACATCATTTGGTGGACAAAATTTGGTAGAACATTTGGAACCCCTAGTATCATTCTAAGAAAACAGAAATGGTTGGGTAAGTTATGTCTTTGTGATGTTAAATTGTATGATTCTTAAATTAAAGGGATAAAATCTTGAGCAAATGGTTAACTAATGAAAGAGTTTATTGATATTTTGTTTAGTGTTATGTTTAATAGTGGAATTTTGAATGTTGAATAATGAAATGGGAATTCTTGATCTTTTGTCATTTGAGCTTTGCTAATCTTTTTTATTCCTAATTTTACTACGATAGCCAATAGTTAATGTAATCCAAGTATCCAACATATCCGGGTCATATTTATATTTCACTGTATCTTGCAGCATGACCTACTGTAATTGTGTGCCCGTCTGGCTAGAACGAAATAAATTGTGTTTGATGCGTCTTATAGTTCAGAAAAGATAGTCAACTGGAAAGAGCAGTATATATATATATATATTTTATGATATATGTGATAAACTTCTTATCAATGTTGTTTTGAACTTGGATAATCAGCACATGGAGATGATAATTTGGTGTATAAGACACCAGTTTCTGGAGAATGTCAGGTCTCGTCACACTAGTTACACCTCTTGGCGCTCCATTCTCCATGAAAGGAAATCAGCTGCAGTTCAACGTTCATGGCCTGATTCAATAAATCAGCCTACGGAGTCCACTATTAGATATGGTTCCACACTCTTCATTGAAGATGCACTAAAAAATATTGATGCAGAAGATGGATTTATAAGTGAAATGGGAGAAAAGTCAGAAATTTCAGCCTTGCAGAAGGATGGGAGCTCATCCTTCTTGCGGTCTAATATAGAGGGAATGGCAGGATACTACCCATTTGAAAATCTGCGAGCTGCGGTTGACATACTATTTTTACACGGAAGTTCAGATTTGGTGGTAGCCAAGCAAGCAATTGTATCCTTTTCCATTCAATAAATAATTGGTTTCACATTCTTGTTCAGATGGTGACTTATGTATTTATTAATATCTAGTCTTTCCCCTACGGAAAAATGGTTTACATAATGGGCCTTGTGTAGTTGTGTGTTATTTCTCCTCCATGACCCCATTACCCTCCTCCTTCTGGATTAGCACTATAATCAATTTTAGCATCTCTTTTGGATACCATGAAATTCACTCTCTACCTAGCTGCTCTTCAAATCAGAGCATTAATATGTTGAATATCCTTAATTTTGTAACAGTTCTTGTATTACTTATTTGATCGGTACTGGACACTTCCTGATGAGAAGTGGAGATATGTTATAGATGACTTTGCTGCTACTTTTGGTATAACGAGGCATTCCTTACTGGAATCTTTTACCTTTTACCTTCTGGATAACCACACTGATGAGGCTCTGCAGGTAATTTTTTTCTTTTTCTTTGGATTTTTCATCAATTTTTGAATCTTTAAAGTTTAAGGAATTCTTCATCTAGCAGCAAATGGGCTATCAAACTTGCAATCTAATAGAATAGGAATTGGGTTTGGAACTTTTTTTCCTTTTTCCTGTAAAATTTTATCATTATGAGATGTTATATTCAATTTATAATATATTATTGAATTTGTTAATATTCTCTAGATAATTAATTAATTGACTCCTCAGCACTAAGTTTTGATGAATTTTTCTGTGGCATTAAAATATCTAAACGTGTGTTCTACACAAAACACACACAAATATAAATATGCTACAGTTGTTTAGCCCTCGTGTTGTCCAACTTGTACGACTAGTTTGTTAACTTTTAATCTTCTTGCAGTGTGGATGATACGATGATCTGTATGCACTGTGTGAGGTTTTGATGAAAACAATGAACTATGAATTTTCTCCCTAATTTCTGTGCTGCATTTGAGCGTAGTCTCTTTGCTTTGGTATGCTCTCCTTGTACCTGGGAGGCATCCCCTTTTTGGCAGCTTGTTCTAACAAAATTTTACTTGTCAAAAAAATAAAAATCATTGTTCTATTTCCAACAGAATTTTATCTACTGAATCTAGGCTATTCATTTTAGTCAGCTTGTTCTTAAATGCTTGTACTTTGCATTGACTATTGGGTATTTATGCTACCAATCAGTTCATATATCTCTATATAGATTACTGATTGTTGCCTCAGATATTGGCATATTACCAAAACAGTGTCGAATCATATGATATATCATTTGTGTTATGTGACTCATGCCTTTACGTAATCTCGTATGCTAAATGTTTTTCACCCATTGTGCTGCTTAGGAAGCCTGTAACCTTCTTCCAGAAATCTCTGGCCCAACAACTCATCCTAAGGTAGCGCAAGTTCTGTTAGAAAGGCAAAATCCTGATGCAGCTTTTATGGTTATACGGTGGTCGGGACGTGATGGTGGTGCAGAGTTAGTTTCACTTAGTGAGGCTGTCACTGCTGTTCGGGTGAGAGTGGAGTGTGGACTTCTGACTGAAGCATTTATGTATCAGAGAATGATATGCTCCAAACTCAAGAAAAAGAAGTCGAGGCATGAATCATTGTGGAATGCTTCTGATATGTTAAAAGACGAGTCTCAGACGTGTATGATCTGGGTGGAGGCACTGGTGACTGAGATCTGTTGTCTTTGTATGAGAAGGAAGTTGGTAGATCAGATAATAGAACTGCCTTGGGATTTGGACGAGGAGAAACATCTTCACAAGTGCCTATTTGATTTTGCTGTGAATGACCCATTAACAACAACGGGAAGTCTTCTTGTGGTGTTTTATCTACAGGTATCTTCAATTTTTTTTTTGTTTGAAGCTTTCTTCTCAATTTCTGTTTATTTTGGTTCATATCTATTTGATTTGAAAAATGGGATTTTTATCTGCTCGTAGTTATGTTAATGCATACTGAAATTTTAATGGTATCATAATCATAATTATTGTGAGGTATTTATTTGGTTCAGGACTTTTAAGGATGCATTTGTACCTTTGCCTCCAAAAGCACAACTCATGGGGTCCAAGTAAAAGGGATTTTCGAAATAGTTGTATGCACATTTTTTTTTATCGTTAATATTTTTTCCCCTTCCCAATCTTGTGGGCTCTTTATCTGCTGGTTGTTGTGTTAAAGCATACCGAAATTTTAATGGTATTATCACCAGGTATTTATTTGGGTCAGGACTTTTAAGGATGAATTTGTACCTTTGCCTCCAAAGCACAGCTCATGGGTCCATATCCAAGTAAAAGGGATTTTCGAATTAATTGTATGCGTATTTTTTTTTGTCATTAATATTTTCCCCCCTTACTTCCCAATCTTGCTATTAGTGGAAGCTACATATAGTATTAGTATTCATCAGGTTGGTGACTATGTTGAAGCACAATAGAGTTTAATTACTTTCCAATTTTGATACGAGTTAAAGTTATAATTGTACTAGTGATTTAACTTGTTGGTTATTAAGTTGAATCGTGATACTACATTGGATCTATTATATTCTAATAGTTGGGAATATTTTGTGCATCTTGGTATTCTGTTTGTGTAAGAGAAAGTTGGTGATGTGTTTCTCTTAACTGTTTGGATACTTAGTAATATCGTATATTTGTTTATTTTGCGTGGCATTTCTTGCCATTTTGCTACTATTTTCATTAGTCTCATACTAGGTGTCTAAAAGAAGGCGACCTCTATTTGGGTGGATAAACCAGATAATTTGGTCAATTCATGATTTTTGTTCCTTCATTTATAACTCTCAGAAACAATCTTCTGTTCTTTTTAAACTTCTACATAGCTGAGAACTAAGTTTATTAAAGATAAACATATCCAACAAAATTGGCCAAAACCTCTTTGGTGAATTGCAGGCATGGAAAATGAAGGGATGAGTAAGTCTTAGGAGTTTGTACCAGGCAAGGATAGTAATAGTTATTAGCTTGTCTTCAGTGTCAGTGTGAGGTAACTTCAGTTCAAGCAAAGATAATGTTGATTGTTTGACTGAGATGATGCACACCCGAATAAAGAAAATCAATGGTGACATTTCTGAGATTACTGCTATTGGAACTAAGCAGAGGACTGCTAAGATCTGGATTTAATCTCATAGTTCTGCTTAAAATGTGGTCTTTGAAAGGCTTTGGTGGAGCATAACTTATTATCAAATAAAAATAGTAGTGGGCTTGTGTGATGATCCATAAAGTAGTGATCATCTCCTTGTAAACTGCAATACACTTTGTTATATTGATACCTGCTCCTCACGTTGATGTGCCCTTTTAATGTTTGAATATTGCCAATTTGTCCATCAAGTATCTTGCCGTCGCATACAGATAACTTCCCCTAGTAATTCACATCCTTGCTGCTGCTTCTGAAGGGTTGTGTGCTTCTGTTAGTTGGTTGCATATATTTGGGTTCATTAGATATAGGATTGCTTTTAAGATTAGCATTTCATACATCACATAAATACTGTTCAGCTAATTAGACCCGTCTTTCCTCTCTGTTATAGCGTTATCGATACATTGAGGCATATCAAGTTGATCGGAAGCTTCAAATTTTGGAGCAGGACTTCGTTTCTAAGAATTCTGTCAGTGAAGATATCTTATCCAAGATGAGGCTGGCGGGTCAGTGGAGATCAGGATTGGTTGTAAGTAATTATACTTTTTGACAAACTTATATTTTTGGTAAACAAAATAATGCAATCCAGGTACATAAAAATTAAAACAATTGCTGCTCGTTGAATAAGAAAGATACTTTTGGGTACTCTTGTTTTGTAGTCATTTGTAGACTATCAGGCAGTGGTCGACTGAAATAGACTATATGAGGAAATTTCAGTTGAACTAACAACCCTGCTCTTGTGCAACAACCCGACCGCCACACCTGTAAAAACGTCTTTTTATTTTGGAAAAGGGGAAACTATAAGCATCAGGAGATTTTTGTTGTATTATGTACCAAAAGAAAGAGTTATGGTATATAATAATACTGCGTCATCTGTTTTTGTTGTGATTCTGGTGTGAACATTACATTAGTATTTGAGTTGAAAACTGGTCTACTGAAGCAAAGTTTTGGTAGTGGGCAGTATAGATAATCCAACCTAGAGGTCCTGTTGATTTATACTGGATTGTCACCTAATGCAATATAGGTTTGCAATTTATTTATTGTTTCTTTCTTTCGTATTCACTCTCTCACGAGTGGGATGCTAATCCTCCTTAATCTCAATTTCCTGCAGTTTCTTCTCTTTTTATTGTTGTTGTATTTAAGAATGTAATCATTGCACATATTAAAGAAAATGGAGAGAGTAATATGGCATTTATTTAAAGTAAATATAAGAAGCCTGACTTACATTACACAGGACAAGAGTATCTGAACCAATGTTTCCACAGGACAAGAGCTTAGCTTTGCTGCCAGAAGTCCAACAGCAACTAGTGAAGACCGGAAAATTACCTGAGCTTATCCCTCCTGACAATGAAGTTGATGCCCCAGAAATATCTGATTTTCCCAAACGACAAGAACCGATTTTGACCAGTTTATTGGTCCCTTCTTCCGTTAATTCTTCCCTAGGTTTTCGGGTTGAAAATGCAATCCCTTCCTTGAGACCATTTACTGCAACTCCATCCAAAATTGTTGGATCTGTTAACCCCCAATTCAATTTCAGGAAGTATGCCTCTACATTCAGTTCTCAAGTTAGTCTATTTGACAATGCCGAAAGAGTACCCAAGTCGCTGAATGCTATTGCCAAAAACTTCAAATTTGATGACATCATGTCCCCTGCTTCTCATAATGTTAGTTCTGTGATTGCCACTCCACTAAAAGAGTTCAATAGAAGTTCATCAAGAAATCCTCGGAATAGCCATCTCCATGATGAACAACTCAGTCGAGCCTCTCCGGAAAAGGGAAAAAATAAGTTTACTAATCAATTCCAGAATACAAGTCCATACTCCCGTAGGGTTGCGGCTGATCCTATTATTTCACCCAGCAGAAGCCATGGATTGCTTAAAGATTCTGCTCAAGACTCGTACTTAAATGTGTCTGGCAAGAATGTGCCATCAGACAAACCAGATAAAAATTGGGCTGGGGCTCCTTCAGGTGATTTGATGGACATCTCTTCGAGGTAAGTTATCATTCTATTTCTTTGGGATGCTCTTGGCATGTTTATAAATTTTTCCAGTTAAGAGTAGATTTTCTTGCGTCATTTGTATGTTGCTTGAGGTTTTCCTTTTCAAATTATCAGCCTTGAAGAGAAGGATTTTCCTGTTGAGGATGCAATTGCAAATGGTGGGCCTAGGTGGCGGTCTGATGACACTAGTGAAGATGAAGATCAGCAGAGTCCATTTGGAAATGGACTTGCAAGGAGTGCTACTTATAATACACCCGTGATAAGAGCCAGAAGAAGTAGGTTCAGCAAAAAATGACTTGCGCCAACCAACTTAAATTATTACTTGCTAATGCTCCTTTTGAGTGATTTGTTCAACAGGGGTCGGTAATGGCACCCACAAAAATACAAAATTTATGCAGGGGGGATTTGCTCCGTCTGCAGTTGCCCCTGACGGCTGCATCAAGTTACATGTATTACCCTGATTTAGAAGATAATGAAATGCTGAGTTAGTGGAGGAGATGCTAGTAGGTTTCTTGGCTATTTTTCCTAGTTTTTTCTTCCTCTTGCTGCTGTCGGGTGTGTTACCTAAGGGGATTCTAGCGAGCTATCCGTGTAGGGTCGATCATATTTTTGTATTCTATTTGAAACAGAAGACCAAAGGCCAATATTTTGACTTTCCAGTACAGAGTTATTTTTATGTGATGATTTTGATTTAAAATAAACACTTGTTCCATATACATTTAACCATATTTTTATAATCGTTTTAATTATATTTATTGTTCTCTTAACATTATTTTGACTCGGATAATATTAATCATTTGATTGATAAACGGCAGAGAAGACTAAATTCATTTCCAAAAGAGTATACATCTATTGTGTGATTTTAATAACTAATCCATTAAATAGATGGAAGATTATATTTATTTACTGAGCGCATTGGTTGGTTGTTTATTTCTAAAACCGTCATTGATATCTTGACACCAACAATGTATAAAACTCCCTTCTTTCTATAATATTTTGACAAAAATACTCCCTCCTTTCAATAATATTTGGAATTATGACCGAAAATATTATATTAAATTATCTCACATATTATGATAATATTAAATTCAATAATGCTACTATTACATAAATAAAATCTCACATACACGCACATGCCTACCGGGGTTTATCCGGATTCCTCACTCTCTCAGTCTCGTACGGTCATACCATACCCATTTGTGTCGGGCCTGAAGTCATGGCTTACCCTTCTCATTCAACAGTCATATTGCATCAATAATTTCATAGAAATCCTCCATAACAAGAAGTTCAAAGCCATCCCCTCAATTGCAGTGAAAGCAATTTCTGCATCAGATGCAGCAGCAACCATGGTTAATGCCATTAGGGGTTCATGAACTTGGTGACCATCAGGTTTATTTCTCTCTCCTCCATATGGGTAAATTGTTCCTTCTCATAGTCTTGTGCTTTTGTTCTTAAAGTTTCTGTAGTTCAATGCCTCTCTTTAAATTGATATACAAATAGCACAAGGAGTTTAGGTTACAACTAGGATGAAATTAGTATCCGGACATAAACTGTTTAGGTGTAGTAGTGCTACCATTCAATTTTTGCCCGAGTTTTCTTTCAGCAGAACTAAAATGATACAGGTTCTTAAATGGGAGGATGTACAAAAGATGGAGAGATCAGGGTAAAAAATAAGGCCATTGGAGTTAATAATTTCATTGATAGTAGGATCTCTGTTGTGCCAGTGCGCAAATGCCCTAGGTAGGTGCCACTGTTATTGGAACTGTTCATCAGGCAAAGGGGTTGAAGTTGTTTATGATTCTGTTGGAAAGGACACCTTTCAGGTAATTGATGTTCATCCTTGTAATCAAATCTGCTATCAAAACAAAAAGCTGCAAAACGTTATTTCCTTGATAAATAATCAAATATGAAATGTATGGCAGGCAGTTACTTATTAAATTAATATTGCCATGGCAGTTGGTAAGGGTTTGCATGGGTATCATTAATGATGTTTTCAATACTTTAAAGATTGGGTATGCCATTTGTCATAAATTCGATGGTTGTAAGTTAGTTGTTGGGAAAAATTACCTCCCAAATGCTGTTGTCTTTGATAAATTAAATGAATAAAATATCAGTACATGCCAAACAGATTAAATCCGCGGTTCCGCCAAAAATAAGAACCACTGCAAGAAATAATGAGTAACAATAACCAAACACAAGACACCAAGATTTTACGTGAAAACCCCTCTAAAACTAAGAGGTAAAAACCACGGGGCGATATCTGAAAAATCCACTAGAATAAACTGAGAGAATACAAAGATATCTTAATTTGAGTACAAACTCAAATTACTTCACCACAATAACTATGTGATGGAACCCAAATAAAACACCCTTTTATTTGAACTATCTTCCTCTCTCTCTCTTTCTAAAGCTTAGCAAATTGCAAAAAAACTTTCTCTATTCTAAACTCTCGGATGAGAGTATATATTTTTGTGTTGGTGTATTTGTTCCTTCCATTCGCTTGCCTTTTATAGCAGTATGGAGAGGAGAGGAGAAGTAATGAGGTTTGGTGTTGGTTGGGAGGGGAGGGTATTAAATGAGTAGGTTGATTGGTTGAGCTGTTTTGCGGCTATTAATGGGGAGGACATTGACCAACAATCTCCCTCTCCGAACCCATTAGAGGAGATAATTTCTGTGATCCCGTCATTTGGAGTCCATCCCGGCCAATTTCTTGCAAAATTTCTGTTTGTCACGAGTGACAACTTTTGTCAACATGTCCGAGGGGTTCTCGTCGGTATGAACTTTCTTTACTTTCATCAATTCCTTTTCCATCACTTCTCGAAGTCAGTGATAACGAACATCAATGTGCTTGGTCCGATTGTGATATGTGACATTCTTAGTCAAGTCAATTGCACTCTGACTATCACAATAAACCACATATTCATCTTGTGTCAGATCCAACTCTTGGAGAAACTGTTTCAACCATAACATTTTCTTGCCTGTTTCCGTAGCGGCGATGTATTCTGAACTCAGTTGTAGACAAAGCAACACACTTTTGCAACTTGGACTGCCATGATACTGTTCCCCTGCAAAAGTAAACAAATATCCCGAAGTAGATTTCTTCTCTTCAGAACCCTGCCATATCTGCATCTGTAAAACCCTCCAAGACTGGACTCGAACCACCAAACCCCAAACACAAACTGGAAGTAGCTTTCAAGTATCTGAGAATCCACTTAATTGCTTCCCAATGTTCTCTACTAGAATTTGGCAAATACCTGCTTACAACACCAACTGCATGAGCAATATCTGGCCGTGTACAAACTATTGCATACATAAGACTCCCTACAGCAGAGGAGTAGGGAACTGCTGCCATATCATCTCTCCCTTTATTGGTAGGACACATGCGCTTTGTCAGCTTAATATGACCGGCAAGTGGTGTACTAACTGGCTTAGCATCACCCATGTTGAACCTTGCAAGCACCCGTTCAACATACTTTTCTTGTGACAACCACAGTTTCTTGGCTTTCCTGTCACGAACAATTTTCATGCCCAAAATCTATTTAGCTGGACCTAAGTCCTTCATATCAAAGGACTTAAACAGCTCACCCTTGAGCCTGCGAATCATATTCAGCATCCTGCCCAATTATCAACATATCATCTACATATAGCAACATAATTACGAAGTTACCATCCGGGAACTTCTTGACATGCACACAGTGATCTACAACTGTTCTGTTGTAGCCTTGATCCACCATAAATGAATCAAATTTCATGTACCACTGCCTTGGGGCTTGTTTCAGGCCGTACAAATTTTTTTCGACTTGCAAACCAAGTGCTCTTTCCTTTAACTTCAAATCCCTCTGGTTGCTCCATATAGATTTCTTCCTTCAAATCTCCATGAAGAAAAGCAGTCTTTACATCCAACTGCTCAAGCTCAAGATCCATACTAGCAACTAATCCCAGTACTACTCGAATAGAATCATATTCACAACTGGAGAAAAAATCTCATCGAGTCAATACCTTACTTTTGAGCAAAGCCCTTGACGACTAACCGAGCCTTGTACTTCACTAGTTTTTCACTATCCTTCTTAAGCTTGAACACCCATTTGTTTTTCAATGTTTTTCTGCCCTTCGGAAGTGTAGTCAACTCATATGTGTGATTCTTGTGCAAAGAATTCATCTCATCATGCATAGCTCTCAGCCAATTGCTTTTCTCCTTATGAGTCTTGACTTCCTGAAAATCCTCTGGCTCTCCTTCCTCAGCAACTAAAAGATATTTAGATGAAGGATATCTAACTGATGGCACACGTTCTCTCATGGATCTTCTTAGCTGAGGTTCTTCAATGTCAGGTTGCTCCCCCTAATCAACACTCTCTGCATCTGACCCATCACCATCGTGCAAATCTGTATTAGTAATATCTTTATTCTGACCTCCTTCTCCAACTGTGACATTTTGTACTGGAGATGGAACTTCGCTGATGTCTGGAACTCTATTATCTCTGGGCTGTGTAACATTATCAAAATGCTCATAATTTAGGTGCTCATGAAACACCACATCTCTGCTCCTGAATAATTTTCTCTGTACTGGATCTCATAACCGGTATCCAAACTCTGCATTTCCATAGCCAACAAACACGCACGGAGTAAATTTGTCATCAAGCTTCGATCTTTGTTCTTTGAGAATATTTGCAAAAGCCTTGCACCCAAATACTCTTAAATAAAAATAAGACAAATTCTTTCCACTCCAAATCTTTCTTAGAATCTGAAAATCCAACGGTGCTGATGGAAATCTATTAATCAGGTAACAAGCTGTACGGACAGCTTCACTCCAGAATGACTTGGACAGTTTAGTCATTCTCAACTATGCATCGCACTCTCTCAATAATAGTGCGGTTCATTCTCTCAGCCACACTATTATGCTGTGGGGTACCAGGAACAGTATGCTCATGTCGAATGCCATGCTTACTGCAATATTCAGCAAACTCCTTTGAAGTGTATTCGCCTCCGTTGTTGCTACGAAGACACTTCAATGATTTTTCAGTCTCCCTTTCAACCATAGCATGAAAATACTGAAAATGCTGGAATACCTGGTCTTTTGTTCTCAACAAAAATACCCATACCTTCTGCGAAGCATCATCAATAAAGGTAACAAAATATCTATTTTCACCCAAAGACTCAACCTCAATGGGTCCACATACATCAGAATATACCTTTTCTAGTAACTTTGATTTTCTTTTAGCTGAGCTACTAAAAGAAGCTCTATGTTGTTTTCCAAACAAACAATAGTCACAAGGGCTTAAAACAGTACCTTTAGCAAAAGGAATGAGTGACCTTTTTGCAAATAACTGCAACCCTTTCTCATTCATGTGGCCAAGCCTCTTATGCCATAAGTTTGGTAAAGAGTCATCCTCAATTGTATTCAACTCGCTAGAACACACCTTCACACGAGTCTTGTACAACGAACAACAAGCATCACCTCTTGCAATCACCATAGAGCCCTTGATAATCTTTCACTTTCCACTGCCAAAGTGATTTTCATAGCCTTCTTTGTCCAAGGCCATGCCAATGAAAGTCCAATAATAATCTAGAAGGGGGGTTGAATAGATTATTACCGTTTAAAAATTATCTTTGGACTTTTTGAATTTTAGTGGGTTAATTTTATCAAATTAATAAGCAGTTTAAAATTTAATCACACAATGCACAGATACTTATCTGGTTCACAACATACAGCCCGGGTATGTTGCTACGTCCAGTCTCAATCTCCTCTCCAGGACTTGAGATCCTATTACTCCCTATAATAAATACTCCTTTAATAGGCGGAGAAGCCTGTACAAAATTTTAAAGATAAACTTACAACTATCCTCAACTAACTATCTTGGACAGCGAACTCCCAGCTCCTTCCTCAAGCTTAGTTGAATCTTCTTTTGAGCTTAGTACTATTTTATACTTTGGTCTTAAAACAACAATCTCTTCCTTACCTCACAAGTACACTAGAGACCCAACTCCCAGCTTAACTCTCTAAGACTCTAGTCTTGGTAAAAGAATTATTGTCTTTCTCACAAGTATAAAATAAACTAACTCAATCTTTTTCTTTTACAAAAAGTTTGTTTGAATATTTGCTTCTAACAATAAGCAGATAAAATTGTAGAACAGAAGCTTCTCAGATAAGTAGATATAGAATTTAAGTGTATAATAAAAGTTCAAGACTTTTATGTGATGTGCTTCTGTGTAAGCAGATAAAAGATTTAAGCACTTGTAATAAAGATTTTCTTTTTCTTTAAAGAATATATTTATATGGATTAAGAAAAAGATTTATCTTTATAAAGAGTGTTTCTTTTGGTGTTAAATAAATATAACTTTGAATTTAAACAGCCACACACACTTGTATAATGCAACAATAATTTATGGACAATTATATAAACAGTATATTTGATGACAGTTTATCAAGTATGAAAAAATGATTTACTTTAGATAATACTTGAACAAACTTGTTTCACCCATTTATATATATTATATTATACTTGATCTACGTTGCGAATAATTTGGTCACTTGGGATTTTAAAGACCGTCCAGAGTATTTCAAGGAAATATCATCCGAATTGCATATCGGTATCCAAGTACTGACTAAATTTTTCGATTCACAACTTGATAATCGTATATAGAATATTAAAAAATATTTATATAGATTATTTATATCAGTAAAGGGCCACTTGGGATTTTAAAGATCGTTTGGAGAATTTCAAAGAAATAACATTCAAATTGTATATCGGTGTTCAAGTACTGACTCTTCACTAGATATGATAGACCATATATAAGATATATATAAATGTGTATAGCAGGTTATATCTGATTATCTAAATCTATATATTGATTATATCAGTAAAGGGCCACTTGGGATTTTAAAGACCGTTTGGAGAATTTCAAAGAAATAACTTTCAAATTGTATATCAGTGTTCAAGTACTGACTATTTACTAATATGGATATATAGATATATGAATATGTATGGCAATTTATCACACACACACATATATATATATATATATATATATATATATGAATGAGCAAGTATGAGATGATATGAACAATTATAATTTAACAACTTCTCTCAAATACTTGGGACCAATTTTTCTCTTCCAATAGAATTATAACTTTGATTGAGAGAAGAGAATAAAAGCTTGTTTAGATAATATGTAGGCAAGGAGAGTAAGCTTTTTGATTATAAAATTAGTAAATTGAAATGAATAGAAAAGCTTCCTATTTATAGAATTTTTGAGGTTTTGGGCAAAATCGTAATTTTGAAAAATTATTTTTAAATTGGAAGGTCCGGATTGCATGATGAAAAAATGAGGGGCTTGGATCAATTTGTACTGGCCGATTTTTTAGCCCAACAATTTGAGTTACTACATGTTGCAATCATTTCATTTTAAGTTGGTGCCCAACATTTGAAACAAATGCATAAGCCTTTGTTATTTAAAAGTTTGTTTCTAGCACACAATCCTTCTTTGGTACAAACATCAACACACGCATATGCCTATTCATGTTCGGACACACAGCACACACACATGCATTACATAATTTTGGCACACACTTTCATGCACATGCACACACGGTTCATACCATGCACACACACACACGGTTTATATATATATATATATATATATATATATTTACATATATAATATATTTTAAATATATATATATAATTAGAAATAATTTTTGCCCATTTTTAAAATCATTTTAAAAATAAAATAGGAATCTCCTTGCCTTAGAAAATGTTACTATATGAACTCATTTTATTAACACTTATATTAATTTATCAAGGTCATAGAATAAATTCAAATAAAGTAAGAAAATAAATATTTTTAGTCAAAATATAAGAGGTAATTAATAAATCAATTTTAACACTTTTAATCCTATGGAGAGGATTCTACCCTTTTGATCTTTAATCTTAATTTGTTATTATCAAAATTAAATACTTAGATTTGGAGACCTATCAATCTCCCCCTTTTTGATGATGACAACAAGTAAAAATATTTATTTTTTAGAACTTCCCCTTAATTCATGAAGCTCCCCGTGAGTTCATGAATCGGATTTTTATAAGAATTTTAAAATTTTGAAAAACTATTAGGCGGTCGTTCACAGTTATAACCATCCAGGCAGCTTGTATAACAGTTGTATCTGATATGCAAACCATTCAACATACAATCCATCCATCCTGTTCAAGCAGATAATTATAGCAGTTATATCCTGTCAGTCTCATCCAAACCATTCAGAACCATTCATGGAGTTATAACAGTTATAACCAGCAGAATCATTTCTGCTCTCATATCAGATTATTACTTAAAAATAATCTGATATTTTTCTTTTTCTGATATTTTTCTTATTTTTCTTCTCCGCCTTTGTCATTAACAAAAATGGAGGGGTTCAAGGAAAATACCAAATCACCTGCAGAAACTTGTTAGTTTCAGAAATTTCCTGCAAGTTAGAATTATAATTAAACATATAATAATAATCCTAATTATCAGTTAGTTAGTGTTTATTATAGTCATCCAGAATAGTTAGTAGTTAGTTTACATTCTTCCTCAGAGCTCATCAAAGTTAAGTGGGGAGAAATTCATACCCATGTTTGTGAGTAGCAGATCAGGAGTGGTCTGACCAGAATGGTTAGGCTGGGCAGAGCTAGTAGTGACAGTGAAGTTGTAAGGGGGGATTGACACCTTGTGGTGTTCCATCAATATACTCACCATATCTTGTAAGTGTTGTACAGACAATTTTAAAGCCTCTAACTGACTCAGAATTTCAGACTGATTCTTCAAGGAATAACTGACTCATGCTGTTTAAAGAATCAATTTGGGATAGTAGATTTAAATGTCTCTATGTGGTTAGTGTCATTAGGTTGGAAAATAATTAAAGGCTTAGAAGGAAGATTTAAATGTGACATAATATTGCTATTGTGAATCATTTGAACCTTATGAAGATGAACAGGAACACCCAAGTGTATAAAGATTCTAGTCAACAAAAATTCATACCCCATGCAGTTATTAGAATGACAGAATTCAAAGGATGTCAAAAGAAAGAATGGCAGACTGTAAGGCATGCATCCAGTCAGAATACACTTCATAAGTTCTAAGTCAAAAGGACTTAACATTTTATCATTTCTAACAGGCATGAAGTTGTGTCTCAGAATTTTTCCTAAGAACTGACAGTCAGCAGTAAAGTAATCAAGATGCACTTTACATGGATATTCAAACAAATTAGTAGGCTCAGGTTAATCAGTTGTAAGTGCAAGATTGTGTTTAAAGGTAAGACACTCAGTAGTGGTGATTCCTATGGGAAAGGTGTACTCATTTATCTTGGGATAATCTAAGAATTCTTTTCTGAGATCAAGAGCATGTAAAAGCAAAATTTCATCTATCACATAGTTTTGACCTTGTATGCAGGTCTTAATACAAGTTAGAAAACCAGTTGAATCATGCACAAAAGACATATGAGCATAAAATTCAGCAATCAAACTAGGATATATCTCTCTACTTGTAAAAGAGATAAGACAGTCCCATCCTATACTGGTTATCTTCTCTAGCAGACCTGGAAAGCTATTGAAAGAAGTTCCTACCCCAGGAATCAAGTTATGTTTTATGTGTTCATACTTTGTTTTTGCAGTAGGTGTGACCAACAAAGGAGTGTATAAATCAGGGTGTGGGTCAGTAAAGCTTTCAAACCTTTTTTTTTTTGAAGAATGGACAGGTTTCATGTTTTGAAAGTAAGTGAATGCACAAAACTGCAGACAAATAGTAGAAGAGGTTTGAAAGTAAAACTGCAGACATTAAAAGCTATCCTTTTATAGAAAAAGTACAATTAAAAAACTTTAGTTTAATTAATATGGTATGACCTATTTGTCAAAAGTTAAACAGTTCTTATGTGATGACTGTGCAGTATGAACAGTAAGGGACAAGCAAGTTTTGTACTGTTTTAGAAGATTTAAATCTTTTGTCAGATTTTTCTTTTTGAAAAATTTGCCCAGAAGTTCAATTAGAAGGCACAACCAAATTTTAAAAATGTGCAGGTTATTGACATAACAGGCATGATCTAGAATTAAACAAAGATATATGCTATCATAACTTATTGGCCCATATCAGACTGTAGGAAATTAACATAGATAAGTTATCACATATATGCCCACATCAAACTTGTTGCAAATCAACACAGAGATACAACCAGTCAATGTTACACAACACTAACATGTTGTCATTGTCAGATGCCAATATATAAAGATATAGTGTGTTAACACATTGATTCAACAAGTCAGTGTTATATAAACTGAGATAGCATATGATCTCTTTTATACATGTCAGCATATAACAGTAGTAGTATATAATTACATAACATGGTAATTATTTTCATCACCTAATGTCTATATTTAAGTAGACATCAAAATTGCAGAATTTAGACATGAAAATTCAATTTCGCCCAATATTCATACTCATATAGACAGTCTCATATATAACAGTGGCTTTCAGATAGCCACACATGCAAAACATAAACATGAAACTCATTTTTATCACAGTCATCCAATTTTAGATAGACAATAAGATTACAAAATCTAGACATAGAAGTTATCATGTTTATATAATGCTTATATTCACATAGACATATATATATATATATATATATATATATATATATATAGCCAGTGGCTCTCAGATAGCCACACATATCAATATTCATATATTCTCAGTTAATCAGAGAGGGTGAAGGGATTATTTTAGCACAACTATTCACAAATTGAAGCAGCTTTCAAATTATAGCGCAGGTGTATCAGTAAGAGAAGAACCACAAGAACCACATTCACACACATACATCAGAAATTTCAGACTCACACAACCCAAGTATACATGTTTACAACATACATTATGTATATTTAGTCAGAAACATGTATACATTATATATATGAAATTTTGAAGTATTTGTGGAATTTTAGGGTTTGAAAAACATATATATATATTTGATAACAGAAATTAGGGTTTAACATAGCTTTTTTAAAAAAGTAAAAATTAGACAGAAATATTTAGGGTTTCGAACATACACAGACAAATAATATTAGTTCCGAGAAATTTATTTTTTTTGAAAAATACACAGAAGAAAAAAAAATTGTTTACAAAAAAATTGAGTTTGACAGTAATTAGGGTTTGACACAAAAATATTTGTAAACATAGATTTTTTTTAAAAAAGTAAACACATCAGTAAGAAAAAAAATTTAAGAAAAAATTTAGTATTTCATACACATGTTTGAAAAATATTTATATCTTATATAAAATTTTGGTATAAAATATATGAAAAAGAAATTATCGAAAACTAGAAAGTTTCCTTATATATATATTTTTTAAAATATACAAAAATTTTAACTTTCGACACACATTAAATATATATATATGAACCCTTAAGAAATTTTATAAAAAAAAACATTTTGTATGGATCTAGGGTTTTGAAAGAAAATTTGTCAGAGAAGATGAACAGAAGAAGAAAAAAAAAATATGGATCTAGGGTTTTAAAAAAAAAAAATTAAGAGACAAAATCAAACTAAGAAACATATGATTTTGTAAGAAAAATAGAGAAAACAGAAACATTTTTGGTTTGAAACAAAAAAAAACCCGACCCTATAAACACGAAGAACACGAAATTAAATTGATTGAACTATTAAGAAGACATAGAAGAATCATTTAAATGAAAGGAATAGACAGAGAACTAACTTGAATCACTCGATTTCGGCTGGTAAGAGTTAGGGTTTGAGGGATAGAGATAGAGAGAGAAGGGAGAGCGTCTGGGTTAGAGAGAGAGAGAGAAGGGAGAGAGGCGGCCGGAAGAGAGAGAAAGAGAGTAGAAAATGAAATAAAATTTGATTTTAGGTTTTTATATTTAGGATAATTAGAGTGATCGTGTGGCTGAAAACAAACCTCAAATTTGATCAACGACGCTTTTGAACCGGATTGGTTGACCCGTTTCACCATGATCGGACGGCTGAGATGAGTTTGTGCTTTCGAGTGTTGATCGAACGGTTGCGGCGAGCAATTCGTGTGCTTAGGCAATCTGGCTTCTGATTGGTTGGATATGATGGGCGCGGATTGTGTTTGTAGTTAACCGTTGGATTGTTTTTGTTGCTTGGACGGCTCAGATTTGATCAGATATATAATTATATAATAATTTAAAAAAAATATGATTTTTGATATGATTAATAATAGAAAATACTAAAATATTTATATTAAAATTAGTAAATTAATAATTTTTATTTTTATGAATATATGTAAATTAATTTTTTTTATAAAAATATAATTTTCTGATAATTAAGAGAGTATAAATATGAAATTTCAATATATATAAAGTGTATATTTAAATATATTAACATATATAAATAAATAAATTATATATTATATAACTATGAGTTTATATTAATATTAATAATATATATATATATATATATATATATATTTGATATATAATGTGTAATTGAGAAAGATTGTAAGTATAAAATCTTATATATAAAAATATATACATAGTACAAGTATATTAACAAATAATTTATATGTATAATTATGAGTAAAATTATAAACTAGTAATATTAATATATAATTCTGGCAAAAAATATTTATATATTACCAGAAACAAACAATTTTTTTTTTAAATAAGAGAGAAATTTAATACTTTATGAGACAATATCTAACATTCCTAAGTCTAAACGTAATTTACAAAATCTATCAGAACTTAGTGGTTTAGTAAATATGTCAGCAATATTTAATTCTGTATCAATGTGTTCTAATTTAATAATACCATTGTTGACATAATCTCGTAAGAAATGGTGTCTAACATCAATGTGTTTTGATCTAGCATGTAATACGGTATTTTTACTTAAATTAATAGTGCTTGTATTATCACATAATATTGACACACAGTTAAATTTTATATTGTAATCGGCAAGGGTCTGTTTCATCCACAATATATGTGCACAACATCGTGCAGCAGCTATATATTCGGCTTCGGTGGTTGAAATAGATACCGAATTTTGTTTCTTAGAAAACCAGGAAACTAAACATCCGCCTAAGAACTGACAAGTGCCACTTGTGCTTTTTCGATCAACATGATGACCGACATAGTCAGAGTCAGAGAAATACACAAGGTCGAATGGTTGACCTTTAGAATATCATAGACCTAAGTCTGTAGTTCCTTTAAGGTATCGAAATATTCTTTTTACTGCAACCAAGTGAGATTCTTTAAGATTTGCTTGGAATCTGGCACATTTACAGACACTGAACATAATGTCAGATCTACTAGCTGTGATGTAAAGGAGACTGCCAATCATTCCTCGATATTTCTTTGTGTCAACACTTTTTCCATTTTCATCAGCAGTTAGTTTATCAGTAGTTGACATAGGAGTATTAAGAGGTTTTACAGACTCTAAACCAAATTTCTTAATCATTTCTTTGCAATATTTGGATTGAGAGATGTGATTACCTTTTTCTCCTTGCTTGATTTGTAGTCCTATGAAGAAATTCAATTCTCCCATCATGCTCATTTCAAATTCCTTACTCATGCTTTTAGAAAATTCATTACACATTCATGTTAGTAGATTCAAAAATGATGTCATCAACATATATTTGTAAAATAAGAATATCATTATTTTTATATTTTGTAAAGAGAGTAGTATCTACTGTGCCTCTTTTATAACCATTTTCTAATAAAAATTTACTAAGTCTTTCATACCATGCCCTGGGAGCTTGTTTTAGACCGTATAAAGCTTTGTATAGTCTATACACATAATCAGGATGATCAAAGTCTTCAAAGCCAGGGGGTTGTTTAACATAGACTTCTTCTCCAATAACACCATTTAAAAAAGTAGATTTCACATCCATTTGAAATAATTTAAAATCTTTATGGCATGCAAAAGCTAATAACATACGTATAGACTCAATTCTAGCAACAGGAGCATATGTTTCATCATAGTCAATTCCTTCAAGTTGATTATACCATTGTGCAACTAATCGTGCCTTATTACGTATAACAGTTCTATTTTCATCTAATTTGTTACGAAACACCCATCGGGTACCAATACTGGAGGTTTCTTCGGGAGTTGGAACTAATTCCCAGACTTTGTTTTTTGTGAACTGTTCAAGTTCTTGCATAGCTATTATCCAGTCTTCATCAATCAAAGCATCTTTTATATTTTTAGGCTCAATTTGTGACAGAAAGGATAGATGACTGGCCATATTTTGTGCTTGTGATCTTGTAAGAATCCCTTTATCGATATCACCAATGACGTTTTCTATTGAATGATTTCTTACAGCATGTGATTCCTTGGGCAAGTCATTTAGCTGGAGATTAGGATTTTCAAGAGGATTAATATTGACAGAAGGAGAAATATCATCAATTTTTAGTTCTTCCATATTTCTGAGAATATCTTCAATAACTGTATCGTTTTCTGTCAATTCTTTATATTTTGGAGGAGGTTTAGATTCATCAAAGGTTATATTCATTGACTCTTCCACGACTAGAGTTCTTTTATTAGAGACTCTATATGCTTTACTATTTAGTGAATATTCCAAGAAAATTCCTTCATCAGATTTGAGATCGAATTTCACTAGATATTGTTTAGTATTTAGAATAAAACATTTACTTCCAAAGACACGAAAATAGTTTATTTTTGGAGTTCTTTGATAAAAGAGTTCATAGGGAGTTTTGAGAAGAATTGGTCTTAGCAAGACACGATTCAAAATGTAACAAGAAGTTGCAATTGCTTCGGCCCAAAAATATTTAGGAAGTTGATATTCATTAAGCATAGTATTGACCATTTCTTGTAGAGTACGATTTTTTCTTTCAACAACACCGTTTGATTGAGGTGTGTAAGGTGCAGAAAAATTATGACTTATACCGTGCTCATCACAGAACATTATGAAATTAGAATTATCAAATTCTCTTCCGTGATCAGACCGAATATAAACAATAGAGCTTTCCTGTTGATTCTGAATTTTCTTACATAGTGCAGAAAAGGAGTTTATCGCTTTATTTTTGAATTTTAGAAAATCAACCCAAGTAAATCTTGAATAATCATCAACTAGGACTAAAATATAGACAGCACCACCCATACTATGTTTAGGGATAGGTCCAACTAGGTCCATATGCAGGAATTCAAGTGGTCGAGAGGTTGAAACTGTGAGTTTAGGTTTATGAGATACATGAATTTGTTTTCCTGATTCACAGACTTCACAAATATGGTCTTTAAGAAATTTAAGTTTAGGGAGACCACGAACATGTTCTTTAGAAGATATGTTGTTAATTAATTTCATGTTAATGTGTCCTAATCTACGATGCCAAATCCAAGGATCGTCATTTGCAGATACAAGACACACATTGTTCATGTGTAAGTATGTATCTAAATCACACGTGTACACATTTTGACTTCTAGGACAAAGTATAATTAATTTTCCAGTTTGGTGGTATATTGAACAGTTATGAGGACTGAATGTTATTTTAAAACCACTATCACATAGTTGACTAATGGATAGAAGATTATACCTGAGTCCTGTGACCAATTGAACTGTTAGAGATTGTTATGTGTTTACTATACACATTTTCAATTCCAACAACTTTACCTTTGTTGCTATCTCCGAATGTTACCTCGTTACAGTCTGTAGCTTGTAGATTGCTCAATTTAGTTTTGTCGCCTGTCATGTGTCTTGAACAACCGCTATCAAGGTACCATTTATTTTTACTAGAATCAGCTGTGAGACATACCTGCAACATATATTAAATTCACATATTAGTACCCTTTAATGAGAAGGGTCCTTTGGGTAAGTTTTCCAATTTGTATAAAGATTGGTCGTGTTTTCCTTTACAAAGTTTGGTACAGGATAATAATCACTCGTAGGCACACATGTTCTATGAGTAGCAGATTTATAATATGCATGACTAACTCTTTTAAATGAAGGATTTTGATGAGAGTTTCTAGATGGTCTTTCATGATAAAGAAATTCTCTTTTTGTGATAATAGGTTCACTGTAACTTCCTTTTGGTACCCAAATCATTTTTCCTGTGTAGTTTCCATTCTTGGTATTACATGAGTAAATCGAATGACCATTTCTGTTACAGTAAGAGCATTTATCAAAAGGAGATGCATGACCTTTTTATTTGCTTTTAACATAATAGAGTTTCTTATGTTTTATCTTACTGGATTCTCCGATATATCCTAATTCTTCTTTATTAAAACTACATCTTTGTTGACCGAGCATAACGTCAAGATTTTTTTTTCTTTTGTAAATTTAATAACTGTAGAGCTTAAGTCATCTCGTTCTAGAGTTAACATTTTAATGTGACTCATTAGAATAGATTCTTCATTTTGTTTTTTCTAATGAATTTTTCTTTTTACTTATTTCTTGTTTTTGAGAACCTTCTATAATTATGGTAAGAGCTGAATTTTCATTTTTAAGATTTTTTCATAGAAATAATAAGTGTAGAGTTTTCCTTTTCAAGATTTTCATTTGTCTTTCTTAATTTTTCTAAGTTCTTCTTTTACTGCAAGATTTCTTGAAGAGTTTTGTTCTAATTTCTCATTTTCATGTTTTAATACTTCATTATTCATGATTAAATTAAAATTTTCTATTTCAAGATTTCTATTTGCTTCAATTAATTTTTTAAATGATGCTTTTAATTATAATTTTTTTAATAATTTCATTGTCTTTATATAGAAGATTATGATGTTTCGAATTTATCTCAGTTTTTGATGATGAGTCATTGTCCGCCATTAAACATAGATTTGCTGTTTCTTCGGTTGGCTCAGTAGGTTCTTCTTCATCACTTAGATTCCAGCCTTCTTCAGCTACTAGAACTTTGTTGTTGGCTAGTTTTGGACAATCCTTCTTGAAGTGTCATGGCTGGTTGCATGCAAGTGGGAGATTGATAGTAGTGTGCATACAAGCCAATCATGTATGATCATAAAGCACATACTTTGTAAACAATCTTATTTATTTATTAATAAAATATTCATTTAAGGCATATAATTATCTACATGGTGCTGTTTTTATAATATGTAAATAACCCATAGTTTTAAGCAATGCTTTTATAATCATGATGAGATCATGATAATGAGATCTAAATTCTTCGAAAGCTTAAAAACTAAAATAGTTCCCAATTGTGGGATTACTAAAATGGGGATTAGTAAATCCGAATAGATTGGTACCTATGTTGCTTGCTCATTGGATGAGGATGACTGATCTCATGGTCATTTGTGTGGAGATACTAAAGCAAGTATGTAGGTGCTTATTGGAGAATAAGTTCACTGAACGTGACTCGCTATGGAATACCTAATGGAGTTTTACTCGCCTGTCAATACGAATTTCTAATGTGATAGTAGTACAAGTGATCCTTGGACTTGAGATCATCATAGTATCTTGTATGTAACAAATTATACTTTGACTTATTCCTTAAGGCCTTTTAAGGCATATATAGGGTATGCTTGGGTATAATGAGTTGCATATGGAGATAATGTATGATCAATAAAGAATCTACCACCTCTAGTAAAAGAGGAGATATGTCCTATGTGATTCGTTAAATGACAACCCAGGAATCCTTGGCCAAGGTAGAATGAAATTAGAAAGAGGTTTTTAATTTGCATTATTTGGAGTTGTGCATTTTCTAATCGAAATACATATGATTAAATAAATTAAGACTTGACAGTAAATCCATGTCTTATATTTAATTGGGACATTATATGGTGGAAGGATTGAATTGTACGGTAACTATTAACTCACAGGTTCTTTTATGATTAATGTTAAAATCTATATTATCTGGAAAGTCGTTGATCGTTAGGGAGACTTATCCCTATTGTAGAATAAATATTATTTATTTAAATAAATTATTAGTTTAATTTATTTATTTAAATAAAATTAGAATTGTTCTAATTGATTTATTCACAATCGGTTTAATATGGAGAACCTAAAGGGTCACACCATAAAAGGAAGAAGAATTATTTAAGAAGAAAATGGTATGATTGTAATAATGCATTAAGTATAATTAATTTAATCTATGGTGATAGAATAAATTAAATAGCTTAATATTTATTATTTAATATTTTAGAAATATTAAATATAAATTAATAAGAGGAGTCTTATTAATATTATTATTATTTTAATTCTAAAGGAGTTTAGGAATTAATATAATATCAATACTCTCTCTCAATCCTAATAAGATTAGGATATAAATTAATTAAAAGTGTTTAATTAATTAATTAAATAAAACCCTATTCTAATTAGATTAGGAGGGTTAACCTAATATCTATATAAGAGAGTCTTATATCAGAAATAAGGGACGTGAATTTTTCAAGAGTTGGGAGTACACATATTCTATAGAGATAGAAACAAGGGTTAAGCCAATAACCCATCTTATTGAGTTCTTCATCTTCCTTGGTAGATCACCGTTAGAGGCCAAACATTTGGGTGGCTGACATTGATCAAGGGAAGGAGCCACTACAGAGGAATCAAAGGAATCAAAGGAGTAGAACTTGTACATGAGGAAGCTTGGATCTTCAAAGGTATAATTCTGTTTTTCTCCTTCTATATTCACTGATAATTGATGCACAAGAATGATCATGGTTATGGGTTTGTATAAATTTTTTGAAAACCTAGTTTTTGCGCTTCCGCCCTATTATGTGATTTAATTGCATGATTGCGTTACGTACAAACCCAACAGTGGTATCAGAGCCAATCTTGTGCTAATTATCAGTATATGTGATTCCATACATGTATGATATGCGATTGGATCGAGTTCTGGGCAACAAAAATTTTTCAAATTCTGCGAAGCTGCGCAGCTGCGCCGGTACAAGGCAATATTTCTGCGCAGCTGCGCCGGTTACTGTTCCTGGTTTTCATGCTGCGCAGCTGCGCCGGTTCCCTTTACATTCTTGGCGCAGCTGCGCCACTGGACAGGAACTGAATTTTGTTTTTTGTTTTATTTAATTAAATGAATGGTTTATTTAATTAATAAAAGCTTAAAATAAAGATGTTTATTTTATATGAAATGAGATTTCAGAATTGCTAAAATTAAAGAGTTTAATTTGGAATTGTTTTTTAATGAAATAAAGGAGTTTATTTTTCCAAAAATAAAGTTTAGCAAATTTTTGCCCATTAACTGATATTAATACATATATGGAATGAATTTATTTTCATGAGATGAATAAGTTTTATTGATACGTATGATGATATGTATGGTGATAAAAGGGATTGATTATGGACTATGACCAATGTGATTGTATTTTATTTTTGAATGCTTGAATGAATGAGTTTTATAAAATGGGGTCTGCGTACCTCGTCTTCTCTAGTTTTATTCTCGATGTAAATTTTATCTCCTTTCTATGTACTTCCCCTTGACTGCTGATCAAGGTTTTTATTTAATTTTAAATAGTTAATGTAATAGAGATAGTTAGAATTATTTTGAAGAAATTGGAGACCAAGGAGCAAGAAGCGCGTGAAGACCCGTTTGTATGGAGCCCGGGTTTAAATGTAATAGTTACATTTAAACTTTAAATTCTTGCACTCCTAAGTTTGACCTTTTGGTTCACTTGGTGGCTCTAGTGAACCAAACTAGAATAAAAGTCCATAATCAATCCGAGTATAATATAGTATTCTATATTGCATGCTAAATATTATATATATTATATTTTATGCAAACATGCTTCGCATGTTTAATAAAATGACGCGTATTTTATATATATATATATATATATATATATATATATATATATATATGTGCATGCGCGCTTAACAAAATGAGACAAATAATAACAAACCCTTCAAATAAATAATATTAAGTCTGAAGCGTTCAAATGATATTTGGAATATCGAACGTCGCCTTCTAGCATGATTAATTAATAGAGTATTAAATATTTAATATGAGTTTGTTGTGCTATCCACAAGGCGAGTATTGAATATTTAAGATGTTAATTAATCACATTTGATGATTATCAAGAAAATTGAACGATCTAGTCTTGTTGTGCTATCCACAAGGATAAATTTTTTTTTTGAATTTATGAAAGTGCTAGGCTGGACTTAACTTAAATCATTTTAGTTCGGATGTGCACACATATGACCATTATAATTTAAGAGACAACATAAAAGGAGTTACATGGTGATGTAATTGACAAGAGTTGTCTACCTATTTATTTGTATATCGCTTGTTGTGCTATTCACAAGGTTATATACATTTGAAATGGGATGCTTAATCTCACTAGCAAATCTTTAATTAGATGTTGTCGAACTATATAAGTGAGGGTAATATAGTTTGATGAAAATAGTGGGAGATACCAATTTAAAATAAAGACCTAAATTTATTTTGGTGTGCAAAGTTAATAAAATGAATGTTTGCTAAAATATTATCTTTTCACATGCAGAATTTTAAAAATGTCAAAATCACTAATCTCACTACGAAGCATACTTGATGCAAATAAGCTTACTGGCCCGAATTATGAGGACTGGTTAAGAAATCTGAGAATTGTTCTCACTGCTGAAAAGATTTTTTATGTCCTAATTCCAATATCCCTGAATCTGTTTCAGAAACAGCCTCTGAGGAAGAGATTGTCACTTTCAATAAGTGGCAAGATGATGCATCTGTGGCTCAATGCATCATGCTCGCATCCATGAATAACGAGCTTCAGCGTCAGTACGAAAAAAATGGATGCTCCTGCTATGCTGCTTCACCTCAAGGAGTTGTATGGTGAACAGAGTAAGACTGCTAGATATGAGATATCTAAGGAGCTCTTTCGATCTCGGATGACCGAGGGCACTGCCGTCGAGACTCATGTTCTGAAGGTAATCAATTTGATTGAATGCCTTGGACAGCTTGGGTTCGTCATGGATGGGGAGTTGAGTCAAGACTTGGTCTTGCAGTCACTCCCTGAGACCTTCTCGCAGTTTGTGGTTAATTTTCACATGAATAAGCTAGATGTCAGCTTGCCTGAGCTGCTTAACATGCTGAAAACTGCAGAAGGTCACTTCTCATCCAAGAAGAACCATGTCTTGATGGTGGATTCTTCCAATAAAAGGAAGAGGCCCAAGGTGTCTTCTGAAAAGAAGAAATCTAAGAAGGCTAAGGGAAAAGGGAAAGAAAAGGAGCAAAAAAAATCTGAACCAGCTAAAGGAATGTGCTTTCATTGCAATGAGCCGGGACATTGGAAGAGGAACTGCAAGAAGTTTCTAGCAGAGAAGAAGCTTGGAGAAGCTTCGACTTCCAATCAAGGTTTGTTTATGATTGAAATTAATTTTTCAGAAAGTCAAAATTCTACTTGGGTATTGGATACCGGCTGTGGTTCTCACATATGTAATAATGTGAAGGGACTGGTCAGAAGTAGAAAGCTGAACAAAGATGAGGTGATCCTACGAGTGGGAAATGGAGCAAAAGTTGCTGCATTAGCTGTAGGAACTTATTGTTTAGCAATGCCTTCGGGCAAATTCATTTATCTTAATAACTGTTATTATGTTCCGAATATTATTAAAAATATTATTTCAATTTTTGTATTGGATATGAAGGTTTTGACGTTATTATAAAGAACAATGGTTGTTCTATTTATAAAGACGATGTTTTATATGGTATTGGAAATTTGCGAAATGGACTTTATACACTTGACTTACAAGAAAATATATTTCAAATTGAACAAATTAAGAAAAAGAAAAGAGATGATATTAATTATACCTATATGTGGCACTGTAGATTCGGTCATATCAATGAAACAAGATTACCCAAGTTGCATAAAGATGGGCTCCTCGAGCTATCTGATTATGAATCATATCCAACTTGTGAATATTGTCTCATGGGTAAAATGACTAAATCTCCTTTTAGTGGAAAAGGGGAGAGAGTTACAGAGTTGTTGGCATTGATTCACACAGACGTTTGTGGACCTATGACAACAAGTGCACAGGGTGGGTATTTTTATTTTATTACTTTCACTGATGATCACTCAAGATTTGGATATGTGTATTTAATGAAATACAAATCAGAATCATTTGAAAAGTTCAAAGAGTTCAGAAGTGAAGTAGAGAAACAAACGGGCAAGAGTATTAAGATACTTCGATCAGATCGAGGTAGAGAATACTTAAGCAGTGAGTTTCTCAATTGTCTCAGAGAAAATGGTATAATCTCACAATGGACTCCTCCAGGTACACCACAGTTAAATGGAGTATCTGAAAGGAGAAATCGAACACTGTTGGACATGGTTCGATCCATGATGAGTTTTATCGACCTTCCAATTTCTTTCTGGGGATATGCCCTAGAAACGGCTGCATACCTACTTAACAAGGTACCTACCAAATCCGCCCCAAAGACTCCATATGAGATGTGGAAAGGAAGGAAACCAAATCTTAAGCATGTTAAGACTTGGGGTTGTCCAGCTTATGTCAACAAGTTTGAAAATGATAAGTTACAGACTAAATCCGATAAGTGTAGATTTGTGGGATACCCTAAAGAAACCGTAGGGTATTATTTCTATCATCCAACTGATCAAAAGGTGTTTATTGCGAAACATGCTACCTTCTTGGAGAAAGAGTTTATCCATGAAGGGGTCAGTGGGAGTAAGATATATCTTGAAGAAGTTCAAGAACCACAAGTTACCACGGACCAAAGTCAAGTACCTAACCAAGTAGAAGAACCTACTGTACCACACCCTGTTCGTAAATCTGAAAGAGTACCGCAGATACCTGAGAGGTATGGATTCGTTATAGAGGATGACGATGAGGTACACATCATGAATGATGATCCATTGAATTACGAACAAGCTATGAGTAATAAAGACTCAGGAAAATGGCTTGAAGCCATGAAATCCGAAATGGACTCCATGTATGAAAATAAAGTATGGACTTTGGTTTCACCACCTGAAGGTATTAAATCTATTGGGTGTAAATGGGTTTTTAAGAAAAAAACTGGAGCAGACGGAAAGGTAGAGACCTATAAGGCCTGACTGGTTGCAAAAGGTTTCAAACAAAGACAAGGAGTTGACTATGATGAAACCTTCTCACCAGTAGCCATGCTCAAGTCCATTCGGATTTTTCTTGCGATTGCAGCTTACAACGACTATGAGATCTGACAGATGGACGTGAAAACGGCCTTCCTCAATGGGAAACTTGAGGAGGATGTGTATATGACACAGCTAGAGAGATTTGTTTCAAAGGTTGGAACAATCAAGTCTGTAAGCTGCAACGATCCATTTATGGATTGAAGCAAGCTTCTCGTATATGGAACATTCGTTTTGATGAGACAATCAAAGAGTTTGATTTTATCAAAAACGACGATGAACCATGTGTGTACAAGAAGGTTAGTGGGAGCGCAGTATCATTCCTTATATTATATGTTGATGATATATTACTGATAGGGAATGACATTCATATGTTACAATCCATTAAAATCTGGTTATCTAAAAACTTCTCCATGAAGGACTTGGGTAAAGCATCCTATATTTTGGGGATAAAGATCTATAGAGATAGATCTAAAAGGATGCTCGGCTTATCCCAAAGAACGTACATTGATACGATGCTAAAGAGGTTTAGCATGGAAGATTCCAAAAGAGGTCTCATGCCGATGAGCCATGGAATAAATCTCTCCAAGAAATAGGCCCCAAAGACACCTGAGGAGAGAGACCGTATGAGTAATATCCTTTATGCTTCTGCAATAGGATCTATCATGTACGGTATGATATGTACTAGACCGGATGTTGCTCACGTACTTAGTGTAACAAGCAGATACCAGTCGAATCTAGGAGAAGAGCACTGGAAGGCAGTGAAAAATATCTTAAAGTACTAGAGAAGGACTAAAGATATTTTTCTTGTCTACGGTGGGTCTGAATTAAAACTCGAGGGATTCACGGACTCAAGTTTTCAAACAAACCAAGATGACAGTAAATCTGTTTCAGGGTATGTGTTTACCTTGAACGGAGGTGCAGTGAGTTGGAATAGTTCCAAGCAGCAAACAGTTGCTGATTCAGTGACAGAGGCAGAGTATATAGCTGCAAGTGAAGCTGCAAAGGAAGCTGTTTGGATGAAGAAGTTCATAACTGAACTTGGTGTAGTTCCTAGCATCGGAGAAGCAGTTCCCGTATACTGTGACAACACCGGAGCGGTTGCACAGGCTAAGGAACCCAGGTCTCATCAGAAATCTAAACACGTGTTGCGACGATTTCACTTGATCAGGGAGATCATTGAAAGAGGAGACGTCACCTTGGAGCGTGTGGGCTCTCAAGACAACATTGCATATTCATTTACTAAAGCTCTAACACAACAGCAGTTTGATCGTCACTTAGAGAAGATGGGTATGAGATACCATGGCGATTGACTTTAGTGCAAGTGGGAGATTGATAGTAGTGTGCATACAAGCCAATCATGTATGATGATAAAGCACATACTTTGTAAATAATCTTATTTATTAATAAAATATTCATTTAAGGCATATAATTATCTACATGGTGCTGTTTTTATAATATGTAAATAACCCATAGTTTTAAGCAATGCTTTTAGAATCATGATGAGATCATGATAATGAGATCTAAATTCTTAGAAAGCTTAAAAACTAAAATAGTTCCCAATTGTGGGATTACTAAAATGGGGATTAGTAAATCCGGATAGATTGGTACCTATGTTGCTTGCTCATTGGATGAGGATGACTGATCTCATGGTCATTTGTGTGGAGACACTAAAGCAAGTATGTAGGTGCTTATTGGAGAATAAGTTCACTGAACGTGACTCGCTATGGAATACCTAATGGAGTTTTACTCGCCTGTCAATACGAATTTCTAATGTGATAGTAGTACAAGTGATCCTTGGACTTGTGATCATCATAGTATCTTGTATGTAACAAATTATACTTTGACTTATTCCTTAAGGCCTTTTAAGGCATATATAGGGTATATTTGGGTATAATGAGTTGCATATGGAGATAATGTATGATCAATAAAGAATCTACCACCTCTAGTAAAAGAGGAGATATGTCCTATGTGATTCGTTAAATGACAACCCAGGAATCCTTGGCCAAGGTAGAATGAAATTAGAAAGAAGTTTTTAATTTGCATTATTTGGAGTTGTGCATTTTCTAATCGAAATACATATGATTAAATAAATTAAGACTTGACAGTAAATTCATGTCTTATATTTAATTGGGACATTGTATGGTGGAAGGATTGAATTGTACGGTAACTATTAACTCACAGGTTCTTTTATGATTAATGTTGAAATCTATATTATCTGAAAAGTCGTTGATCGCTAGGGAGGCTTATCCTTATTATAGAATAAATATTATTTATTTAAATAAATTATTAGTTTAATTTATTTATTTAAATAAAATTAGAATTGTTCTAATTGATTTATTCACAACCGGTTTAATATGGAAAACCTAAAGGGTCACACCATAAAAGGAAGAAGAATTATTTAAGAAGAAAATGACATGATAGTAATAATGCATTAAGTATAATTAATTTAATCTATGGTGATAGAATAAATTAAATAGCTTAATATTTATTATTTAATATTTTAGAAATATTAAATATAAATTAATAAGAGGAGTCTTATTAATATTATTATTATTTTAATTCTAAAGGAGTTTAGGAATTAATATAGTATCAGTACTCTCTCTCTCAATCCTAATAAGATTAGGATATAAATTAATTAAAAGTGTTTAATTAATTAATTAAATAAAACCCTATTCTAATTAGATTAGGAGGGTTAACCTAATATCTATATAAGAGAGTCTTATATCAGAAATAAGGGACGTGAATTTTTCAAGAGTTGGGAGTACACATATTCTATAGAGATAGAAACAAGGGTTAAGCCAATAACCCATCTTCTTGAGTTCTTCATCTTCCTTGGTAGATCACCGTTAGAGGCCAAACATTTGGGTGGCTGACATTGATCAAGGGAATGAGCCACTATAGAGGAATCAAAGGAATCAAAGGAGTAGAACTTGTACCTGAGGAAGCTTGGATCTTCAAAAGTATAATTCTGTTTTTCTCCTTCTATATTCACTGATAATTGATGCACAAGAATGATCATGGTTATGGGTTTGTATAAATTTTTTGAAAACCTAGTTTTTGCGCTTCCGCCCTATTTATGTGATTTGATTGCATGATTGCGTTACGTACAAACCCAACACTCCCAACTTACCTCTCTAAGACTCTGATCTTGGTAAAAGAATTCTTGTCTTTCTCACAAGTATAAAATAAACTAACTCAACCTTTTTTTTTTACAAAAAGTTTGTTTGAATATTTGCTTCTAACAATAAGCAGATAAAATTGTAGAATAGAAGCTTCTCAGATATGCAGATGTAGAATTTAAATGTATAATAAAAGTTCAAGACTTTTATGTGATGTGCTTCTGTGTAAGCAGATAAAAGATTTAAGCATTTGTAATAAAGATTTTCTTTTTAAAAAAAAATATATTTCTATGGATTAAGAAAAAGATTTGTCTTTATAAAGAGTGTGTTTCTTTTGGTGTTAAATAAATATAACTTTGAATTTAAACAGCCACACACTTGTATAATGCAACAATAATTTATGGACAATTATATGAGCAGTATATTTGATGACAGTTTATCAAGTATGAAAAAATGATTCACTTTAGATAATACTTGAACACACTTGTTTCACCCACTTATATATATTATATTATACTTGATTTACGTTGCGAATAATTTGGCCACTTGGAATTTTAAAGACCGTCCAAAGCATTTCGAGGAAATATCATCCGAATTGCATATCTGTATCCAAGTACTGACTAAATTTTTCGATTCACAACTTGATAATCGTATATAGAATATTAAAAAATATTTATATAGATTATTTATATCAGTAAAGGGCCACTTGGGATTTTAAAGACCGTTTGAAGAATTTTAAAAAAATAACATCCAAATTGTATATCGGTGTCCAAGTACTGACTCTTCACTAGATATGATAGACCATATATAAGATATATATAAATGTGTATAGTAGATTATATCTGATTATCTAAATCTATATATTGATTATACCAGTAAAGGGCCACTTGGGATTTTAAAGACCGTTTGAAGAATTTCAAAGAAACAACTTTCAAATTGTATATCGGTGTCCAAGTACCGACTCTTTACTAAAATGGATATATAGATATATGAATATGTATGACAATTTATCACAGATATATATATATATATATGAATGAGCAAGTATGAGATGATATGAACAATTATAATTTAACAACTTATCTCAAATACTTGGACTAATTTTTCTCTTCCAATAGAATTATAACTTTGATTGAGAGAAGAGAGTAAAAACTTGTTTAGATAATATGTAGGCAAGGAGAGTAAACTTTTTGATTATAGAATTCGTAAATTAAAATGAATAGAAAAGCTTCCTATTTGTAGAATTTTTGAGGTTTTGGGCAAAATCGTAATTTTGAAAAATTATTTTTAAATTGGAAGATCCGGATTGAATGATGAAAAAATGAGGGGCTTGGATCAATTTGTACTGGACCGAATTTTTAGCCCAACAATTTGAGTCACTACATGTTGCAATCATTTCATTTTAAGTTGGTGCCCAACATTTGAAACAAAGGCATAAGCCTTTGTTATTTAGAAGTTTGTTCCTAGCACACAATCCTTCTTTGGTACAAACACCAACACACACATATGCCTATTCATGTTCGGTACACACAGTACACACACATGCATTACATAATTTTGGCACACATTTCCATGCACATGCACATACAGTTCATACCATGCACACACACATAATTTATATATATATATATATATATATATATTATATATTTTTACATATATAATATATTTTAAATATATATATATAATTAGAAATAGTTTTTGCCCATTTTAAAAATTATTTTAAAAATAAAATAGGAATCTCCTTACCTTAGGAAATGTTACTATATGAACTCATTTTATTAACAGTTGTTATTAATTTATCAAGGTCCTAAAATAAATTCAAATAAAGTAAGAAAATAAATATTTTTAGTCAAAATATAAGAGGTAATTAATAAATTAATTTTAACACTTTTAATCCTATGGAGATGATTCTACCCTTTTGACCTTTAATCCTAATTTGTTATCATTAAAATTAAATACTTAGATTTGGAGATCTATCAACCAGAAATCAAGTTGAGACTCAGATCAGGAACGTGTCTAACATCCCTCAAGGTAACATTGCAACCAACACCTATCTGAATGCAAATATCGCCAATTCCAGTAATCTTGGACTGATCAGTATTTTCCATTCTCACTTACCCAAAGTCTCCAACTTTGTAAGTTGTGAAGAATTTTCTCTTGGGTGTAGCATGATACGAGGCACCAGTATCAACCACCCAATCAACTTTCTAATCATCAACATGCAAGCATTCTTCTTCCCCAAATGAAAGAATCACATCTTCAGTGACTGTGGCTGCAGTGTTCTTCTCCTCAACCTTTATTTGCTCACCATTTTTTTTTGTCTAACCAGATTCTGTAATTTCTCTTGTAATGACCTTCCTTATTACAATGGAAGCATCTATACGTTTCACCTTGTCTGGTCTTTGACTTGCTCCTGTGATTTTTGCTTTTGCTACGACTTTAATCTCCTTTGTGAAATCTCCTAAAATTGCTTCTGCCCCTGTTCTCTGCAACAAGAGCATGTGTCTCAAAATTTACGCTTTGCTCCTTTCGCCTTGTCTTCTCATTATGGAGACTGTCCTTGACCATTTGCATAGTCATTTTTTCTTCCGGATCTGAATTGCTTAGAGACACTACCAAAGTCTCCCAGTTGTTTGGCAACGAACTGAGAAACAAAAGAGCCTGAATCTCATCATCAAGATTCAACTTCATGGTGGACAGCTGGTTCACCAAGCCTTGGAACTCACTCATATGCTTCGACACACTGCTCCCGTCTTTGTACTTCAGGTTCACAATTTTTTGAATCACAAAAGTTTTATTTTGTGCATTCTTCTTTTCGTACATATCTCTAGTGTTGTTCATAAAGTATGAGCATCCGTCTCCTGCGAAACATGGTGGAACACACTTTGATCAATTCACTGTCGGATGTGACCAATAGTCTTCCTATTCATTTTATTCCAATCAGCCTCAGATTTATTCGCGGGCTTTTTTCCCTCGAGCTCCAACGGATCAAACAAATCCTTGCAATAAAGGATATCCTCCATTCTGGGCTTCCAGATCGAAAAAATTGAAGAGGTCAATTTAATCATGGCTCCGACTGATTCCTCCATAAAATTTATCAAAAACAACCGAGCAAATAACCTTAGCTCTGATACCAGTTGTTAGAAAAAATTACATCCCAAATGCTATTGTCTTTGATAAATTAAATGAATAAAATATCAGTATATGCCAAACAGATTAAATTCGCAGTTCTGCCAAAAATAATAACCACTGCAGAAAATAATGAGTAAAAGTAACCAAACACAAGACACCAAGATTTTACGTGAAAAATCCTCTAAAACTAAGAGGTAAAAATCACGAGACGATCTCCGAAAAATTCACTAGAATAAACTAAGAGAATACAAAGATATCTTAATTTGAGTACAAACTCAAATTACTTCACCACAATAACTATGTGATGGAACCCAAATAAAACACCCTTTTATTTGAAGTATCTCCCTCTCTCTCTTTTTCTAAAGCTTAGCAAATTGCAAAAAAACTTTTCTCTCTATTCTAAACTCTCGGATGAGAGTATTTATTTTTGTGTTGGTGTATTTGTTCCTTCCATTCGCTTGCCTTTTATAGCAGTATGGAGAGGACAGGAGGAGTAATGAGGTTTGGTGGGGGTGGGGGTGGGGGTGGGGGAGGGGAGGGTATTAAATGAGTAGGTTGATTGGTTGAGCTGTTTTGCGGCTATTAATGGGGAGGACATTGACCAACATTAATTGCTGTTTGGATTATATTTACTCGACTTAGGTGCTGTTTGTTTACATCTGATTGCCTCTTAATGGACTGTCTCTTATTCGCTAAGAGGCATGATGCTGTTTATTTTTTTTTTGTTACCTCTGAATGCCTCTTAATCGGTAAGACAGAAAATGAAATCTTAATAATTAAGAGGGGCCTTTTAATGAAATTTTTTTGATAATTTTTTTTATATAAATATATTCAACAATATTATTCACTCATTTTTATTAAATTAAATATTTAAAATTATTAAATAAAATTTTACCTTTTAAAATGGTAAAATAGTGTCATTAAGAGACAACTTAGTTTTTAGTTATCAAACAGTTTTTTAGATTCAGACCTCATAACCATTCAGATGATCTAATTTATTAAGACATCATAATCATTCAGATCTTAATTCTCAAGTTTATCAAACACAACCTTAATTTATTTGAAGGGTACAAGCATCAGGTTGATGACCAAACCAACCACGATCCTAGACAACACACACCTAGTCATATTCACGTAAGTATGCCAAGCTTATAGTAGTTAATGCAGATAAATGCATTCCTCAATCTAGAACCAGACAGTAGAGAAAGTTACCCCCCATAATTCCAGTGTTCTCGAGTATTCAGTAATTAGGAAATTATTGTGTTCAGGGATGGTTGGCATGCTTAAAAACTCGTGGGTACATGGTGAGTACCCCAGATCCAGTACCTTTGTCGGCACTTGCTGGGAAATCCCTCTTCTTAACGAGGCCTTCTCTCATACAATACACTGTGACACGTGACGAGCTGCTGGGGAAGTGTGTGCTGATGTTGCATCAGGTGTCTTACGGGTCCGTGTAAATCACATTTACACCTTATCTCAGGTTGCGCATGCTGAGCTTGAGAGTCGAAAAACATCTGGATCTATTGTGCTGATACCAGATGGACTATAGCAGTAAGCCTGCCCATATGCTTCAAGCCTTCAGTCTTGTGTTCGGAAAGGATTGGAGTAGTATATGGTTGCATTCTTGTTTATTCCTGAATCCGGATGCGTCAAACTTGCCCAGGTCTGTGTTTTCAGAGAGAAAATAGAATAAAATTTGAATGCAGCTACCATTTTAGTTAGTTATTATTATTAGAAATACCATTTTATTAATAGAAATATCTTTTTTTCCTGTTTCTGTTTTCCTCTTCCGGTACTCTCTAATTTTCTTTTGTTGCTCTCCAGTGCTTCTTTTTTCCTCCTAAACTCTCCATTTTATTTGTATGTCCTTCCGTCTTTTTTCTTTATGTTAGATGTTGAAATTTCGTCAAATGGCTAGACTAGGGTCCTGTTTGTTTATACGTATAACATTTGGGACATAAGTTCTTTGTTTTATTTGTTGGGTGTGGGTCCTCACCCATGAGAATTATGAATTCCAAGTTGGACTTGGAATTGGATGTTTTGGACAAAACACGATTTTGGTCTAAATAAAGAATCAATTGTGAAAAAGGATTTGATAAGGAGATGTGATCCCTAATTTGATTAGGAGAATAAATTGTTTCTAATCCATAATAGGAATGGATTAGAAAGAGTACTATAAATAAGGCTATGGAGGAGTCTTATTTTATATATGAGAGAAGCTTGGTAGCAAGAAGGTACCAAAAGAATAAAGAGAGAGAATTACAGTTTGTGGGTATCCGGCACCATCTCTATTCAATAGAAGCTTGAAGACTTTATTGTTTGGAGTGTTTTTGGGTGGTGAAGTTAATTAGGTTTCTTAACCTAATTAAAGGTAAATTTGTATTCTCTTGATTTATTGTGTAACCTCAAGTTTTAGGACATAAAACTTGGGAGGATTATTGTAAACCCATTATTAGTGATATAGTGGAGATTCGGAGTTTGACCCGTGGTTTTTACCTCTTAGTTTTAGAGGGTTTTTCCACGTTAAATATTGTGTCTTGCTTGTGGATGGTTATTTGTTATTTTTGTTCTCATAATTGGTTTTGTTGATTTCCTATTTAATTGCACAAAGACGGAAAAGTAATTCCTGGGATTGAGATTATTTTAGGCGTACTTTTCCCAACAGTGGTATCAGAGCTTGGTTATTTTTGTGATTTTCTTGTGCGAATTAAATGGAGGATTGGACAGCAGGTTGCATGATTAATCTCAAGGCTGCAAATTATGCAATTTGGAAGCCAAGAATGGAGGATTTGCTTTACTGCAAGGATTTGTACGAGCCACTTGAGAACGATGGAGTTAAGCCCACAAACAAGAGTGACGCGCAGTGGAACAAGATGAATAGGAAGACTATTGGTCTAATTAGATCGTGGATTGATCAAAGTGTGTTTCATCATGTTGCCACGGAAACTGAAGCCTATGCTCTCTGGAAGAAATTGGAGTCCATGTATGAAAGGAAGACGGCGCAAAATAAAGCTTTTTTGATTAGGAAGCTTGTGAATTCTAAGTTCAAGGATGGAAACTCCGTTGCAGAACACTTAAGTGATTTTCAGAGTTTGATAAATCAGTTGAGTACGATGAAGATGGTTATTGACGATGAGATGCAGGCTTTATTGTTGTTGAGCTCTTTGCCTGATAGCTGGGAGACGCTGGTGGTGTCGCTGAGTAACTCCGCTCCCAATGGTACGCTGACTAT
This sequence comes from Panax stipuleanatus, assembly GCA_020205555.1. Lineage (NCBI taxonomy): Eukaryota > Viridiplantae > Streptophyta > Magnoliopsida > Apiales > Araliaceae > Panax > Panax stipuleanatus. The sequence goes on from CM035118.1 coordinate 151,344,506, forward strand.
GAATACAGTCAAGGATAGTTTGTTCAACGAGGAACAGAGGCGAAGAGATACCGTAGTGACTAGTGCTGAGTCACAAATTTTTGTCACGCAGAGTAGGGGCAGAAACAGAAAGGAAAACTCACCTGAAGATGACAAATTCAGGGGAAGGTCGAGAGATAAAAGAGAGATAATTTGTTTTTACTGCCAGAAATCGGGTCACATAAGGCGAGAGTGCAGATTTTTGAAGAAGGAGCAGTCTAAGAAAAAGGATGAGGATAAAGATTCGATTGTGTATCTATCCGATGTTGATGTAGCCATTGTTTGTGATGATAAACCCAAGTGCCATGTTAATGATTGGATTATTGATTCGGGTGCTTCGTTCCATGCTACTTCTCGTGGTGAAATCTTTACATCCTACACTAGTGGTGATTTTGGCTATGTGCGGATGGGAAACGGAAGTGCATCCAAGATTATAGGCATTGGAGATATTTGTTTGAAAACTAACAGTGGTTGCAAGTTGATGCTGAAAGAAGTCAGACATGTTCCGGATATACGTCTTAATTTGATCTCTACTGGTAAGCTTGATGAGAATGGTTATAAAAGTTACTTTGGTGAAGGTCAGTGGAAGCTCACTAAAGGGTCTCTAGTGATGACTAGAGGTAAGAAAGTAGACACTTTTTACACGATGCGGGCGCATGTGAGAGGTGTTGAAGATGGGGGAGTTAAGCGAAAAAAAGTGTGGTACAAAGCCATGCGAGATGGGAGAAAAACCTTGCATGAGAACCACGAGAGGAAAGCTCTTCGCTTTAAATGGGTACCAAAAGTGAAGAAGGAAAGTGACAGCTCGCAATCAGGTTACAAAGCGGTTGTGAATGAATTTGGCAAGCAAAAATCTGTCAAGTTTGAGTTAGATCCTCCCATCGAGAAGAACCATGCCGATGAGACAAAGCCGGTTATGAAGATAGTTGAAAATTTCAAGAAGCTTGAGTTGAGCCAAGACTTCGTTGGAATTAACTCCGAGTAAGGAGTTGTGGTTGGTGATCTCTCCTCTCATGGGTTTGGAGGGGGAGATTGTTGGGTGTGGGTCCTCACCCATGAGAATTATGAATTCCAAGTTGGACTTGGAATTGGATGTTTTGGACAAAACACGGTTTTGGTCTAAATAAAGAATCAATTGTGAAAAAGGATTTGATAAGGAGATGTGATCCCTAATTTGATTAGGAGAATAAATTGTTTCTAATCCATAATAGGAATGGATTAGAAAGAGTACTATAAATAAGGCTATGGATATTGTTGGGATAGTTCACATGAATCCCATATCGGATAAATTCAAGAGTGTAGATGGGTTAATAAGTATGGTGGAGCCTCAACCTAACAGGTTAACCTTTTAGGTAAAGAGGTGGTCCAACATGCTTATTGGGCCCAATCTGGTGAATTGATGTGGGTTGTGGATGAAACAATTAACACTACAAGTGGTATCAGAGCTCATGGTTCGATGGACCCAAAAATATATCACAAGGTGGAGATAGAGTTGGATCAAGTGGAGTACAAAGGTTTGAATCGGGTAGAGCGGGTTCAAGGAGATGGCTCTGAAAAAATTGCTCGCACAAAGGTTTGAGTCGGGTGGAGCGGGCTCGTGGAGATGGCTCTGGAAAAATTGCTCGGGTCCCACGTGTGTGCCTCTTGGGCGTGGTGGAGTAGTTAGAGTCAAACGGGGGAGCTCTTGAAAAAAGATTCAAAGAAGGTGTGCTGATGGAGTAATTAGAGTCGAACGGGAGAGCTCTTAAATGATTCAAAGGTGTGCTTAATGGTGAATACTCTAGTATATACTTGTGATGGGTATTCAAGTGAAAGGTGGAGATTGTTGGGATAGTTCACATGAATCCCATATCGGATAAATTCAAGAGTGTAGATGGGTTAATAAGTATGGTGGAGCCTCAACCTAACAGGTTAACCTTTTAGATAAAGAGGTGGTCCAACATGCTTATTGGGCCCAATCTGGTGAATTGATGTGGGTTGTAGATGAAACAATTAACACTACATTATTAGTTCTGGATAACAAATCAAAGATGCCCCCAAATTGTACATCTAAAAATACATTTTACACTAGGGTGTTTTATAATTTTGTTTAATATCATGTCCAACAACCATATAATAATTTGTGAACAAATTTAATATTTATCTTTTTTAAAATGACCAATGTATCCTATTCAAATACTATCTATTTCTTATCACTAATAAGAGTATAATTGTTTAAACGATATATTTTTATTTAATTTTATAAATAATCATGGACAAATAAGCGTAATATAAAATTATTTTAAATTATTCTATAAATAATTTTATTTTAAATAAATATGTAATTAAGATTTTTAACTATACTATTAATAATCTTAAAATTATAATTCTGATAAACATACATGGTCTACAAGATTTGCATAAAGGAGCACTTATAACGATAACAGCAGCCGACCTCGAAAGGAGCCTTACAAACCACGAGCACTTTTGGGCCTATTAGATTATGGTAATTAATCCCTTTTTTAAGATTTGGGTTATGATAATTACCAGCATAAATATCAATAATGCTACTATCACATAAAATAATCACATACCGCTCACATACAGCTGACTTGACACCTATAGATTTGTTGTTGAGTTAAGTGGACCATGTCAACAATAAATCCATGAGTGCCACGCCAGCTGTATGTGAGCGGTATGTAATTATTTTATGTGATAGTAGCATTATTGCATAAATATTTAAAAAAATGATTTTGTATGTTATTTAACATTTATATTAGGAATGATTTTCACATGTAAAAAGTACATTAGTCTCTCAATGTCCACCAAAAAAAAAAAAGATGGTACATTAGTCTCAGTCCGTTTGCAAAACGGTGTGGGCCTAATTCGATATAACTAGATCGACAAATGTGATTAAATATTATTAATGCCCTAGTTCTGAGTAATAGAGTTTGAGCCTATACATTTTTAATTTCTTCAGGCCTAAAGAGTTCAGCCCATTACCCATTCCATACAATCTCTTCCTTTGGCTTTTCCGCTCCCGGCAAAACTCTTTCTCTCTCACAAGTCGTACGCGAACAAACTGAAACCTACTTCTACTCAACTTGGAATTCTCTCTCTAAAGAGTGATTGTTTTCTTCTTTTGCATTCTTAAAACTGGGTTCAACTCATTCTTAGCCTATTATTTCTGTGGCGCAGTAAAATGGAGGTGAATTCTTGGGACAACTGGGTAGAACAGGCACTTTCCAAGCTAGAATCTTTAAAACTCATCCGATCTCTCAGACCCATTCACCTCCACAGCAACATTTGCCAATCAAAACCCGTTGCAATTGAGCCCAAAAATGACGACTTCCAGGTTTTCGACGGTTTGCGGCAATGGGATCGAGATTCTGTGGAGGTGGATATTGCAGAGTCCACATTTCAGAGATGGATCCGAGACATTCCTAGTTCTGGTACACTCCTATTGCACTCAATTCCCTGTTAGTGATGCATTTAAAATGGTTTCGTTCGTTATGTTTTTTGGGTGCAAGCTTTATGTAGGAACGCTTTTATTCCTGAAATTTGACATGTCAAGTGTTTGAAGTCATCTCTTTCCTAATGCTAAGTGTTAGAATTTCAGTGCTTTTATTTCTTTCATATGCTTATTAATTTGACTCTTTTTGCACTTGTGTATTCTACAGGGGATGACCTTGTGTGCAGTGATGGAGGAGCTAATAGTGAAGCAGGTGCATGCCCTCAGAAGTTCAGAAAACTACTTGTATTCTCTGGCAATGATTACTTGGGATTAAGTTCACATCCGTCAGTAGCCAAGGCTGCTGCAAAGGTATTCTCAATGACCATTGAATTTCACATCATATACCTGAGTATATGTTAATGTTTCTGGAAACTTTTTACTTATATTACATATTAGGCAGCACAAGAACATGGAATGGGGCCAAGAGGTTCTGCTTTAATCTGTGGCTACACGAATTATCATAGGCTACTTGAGGCATGCTTGGCAGACTTGAAGAAGAAAGAGGTCTTACCTTTAGTTTGATATTGAATGCATTGTTTAACTTTGTTGGATACTATTTAAACTTTTTCTTAAATAAATCTATTAACTCTATTGGACATGAGAAAACTTGCTTGATTGGAGTTATACAATAAAGTTGATTGCGGAAATAAATAATAGTGCTCCCCAATGTACTTTGACGTTGTATGTGGTTGATATGTATTGAAGGAATTGAAGCGTATTCCAATTATTTAATTCCAAAAATATGGTGACCTTCGGAATATTTGGGCAGGCTTGTATCTTTAAAGTTTTCATATTTGCAAACGAAAATTCATTGGTGTAGCCAAATTTGTAATATGGATTCTGCTTTTTAATGAAGACAATATTATATACTCCAGATGTTTGCCAATATTTGACGTATCATATATAAAAATAAAGCTTAGGGTCCAATTCTTTTTACTAGGGAAATGTTTTCTAGTTAGTTGATTTAGTGGTTTTGATTTTCCAGGTCACAAATAATGATTTGCAAATGGTAAAGAAAACCCCATGAAAAATGTTTTTATTACTACTTAAAGTTTTGATAGTATGAAATCAAGGGGAAACCTAAAAGGAAAAGAAGAAAAAAAGTAAAGAAAAAGTATTAATGTAGTGGTGCAGTTTCCTGGATCATGGTATCTATTACTGTATAACCAGTCTCAATATGTCGAATGAGAACTGATGCATAGTGAAACTAATGTTACTTTATAGGATTGCCTTCTTTGTCCCACAGGCTTTTCAGCCAATATGGCCTTGATGACAGCAATAGGAAGTGTTGGCTCCCTGTTAGCTGTGGGTGAAAAATGTTCAAGGGATGAAAGAGTTGCCATATTTTCTGATGCTCTGAACCATGCATCAATTATTGATGGTATCCGTCTTGCTCAGCGACAACAAAGCATACAACTGTTTGTTTATAGGCATTGTGACATGTCCCACCTTAGTGCATTATTGTAGGTGATTCATCTCAGTTGTTGTTACTTTGACCTCTCCCTCCCCCTTCCAAGTAAGTTACTCTCCCCCACATGTCTCATGGCTATACCTTCTTCATGTTTTGACAGATTGAGTTGCAAAATGAAGAAGAGGATTGTTGTGACTGATAGGTTAGTCATATAAACTGCTTTTTTGTTTCCACCTGGTTTTGTACTCCATTTTGATTAGTTGAGATAGTTGTGCTGCTTTTTTCAGTGCAAATTTCTGTATTATCCATTAGTTGCCAAATTATGGTGACGTCAGGAAATTAAGAAAGCAAAACTTGGAAACAACTAATCAAAATTTGATTTACTGGTTATGGTGTAATCACTTGCTCGATATCTAATTGAATGTAATAATGGTGACATAGTCCTGAACCATAATTTTGTCTTTCATATCAGGGAAGAGGAATTATTTTTATTATCTCACTGCTCTTAGCCTCTTACACTAACTGTTTGAATGTGTATATGCTCTCCAATGTTCAAAGGGATTAATTTGTGATTTTACCAGCTTGTTTAGTATGGATGGAGACTTTGCACCAATGGTAGAGCTGGCAAAGCTTCGTAAGAAGCATGGTTTTTTGTTGGTGATTGATGATGTAAGTTTCTTGCATGTTTGGGGTGTATAAGAAGCATTTGAAGTTTGTCTTGTAACAGTTGATAGTCACTTTCTGAGGTCTATATTTCTTTTTGTCTTTTTTGACAAATCTTTGAAGTTTATCTTCTTTTAATTAACAAACTTCAAGTAGTGTAGTCTCTTGGACAAAAAGGCATAACAAAATTCACAATGTAGGAAATAAAATTTATAAATCTGAGAGCTATCTTGTTAGATTAATGCCATGCAACTCTTTATCATCTTTTGATTGTTCTGATTGTGTTTTTATCTTTAGTACATGTAAAGAGGTAGATATTGCTTCTTTTCTGTATACAATTGTAAGATGGTGTCTCATCTTCTTAGTTTCTTCAGGCTCATGGAACATTTGTTTGTGGTGAAAATGGTGGTGGTGTTGCTGAGGAGTTTAATTGTGAAAGAGATGTTGACATATGTGTGGGCACTCTGAGTAAGGCTGCAGGTTGCCATGGTGGATTCATAGCATGCAGGTAATCCTGACAGTGTGCATGCCATCAGCTTGAAAACAGAAATTGACCTTCTTCAGTTGTCTCATGTGAAGAAAGCCTTCCTCTAATTTCTAAGTTACATGCAAAACCATTTTTCACGGAATTTTTATTAAGATTGTACGATTTTTTTCCTTTCTCATTCTCGGCTGAAATAAGACTATTAATATCAAATATTATCATTACCATCTGGAATGGTCAAAATTTCCCTAAGTAGAGCAGAATGACTGAACAATGATATTTTATCTTATGTCAATTTTTTGGGCATATTACAAATTTTTTATGTGAGTTTGCTGTTGAAATCATCTGATGATGTTAAATAAACCAACTTCTTGTTCTTGTTAATTTGCTCTGCTTTACATTATTGAGAGCTGTAGTTCTAGCATCTATTATTTGTACACATAATAAAATTTGAGCATGTCTGTTATATTGCCAACGTGGTTTAAGATTGTCTCTCATTACTTGATTCCTTGGTTAAAGAAAATAAATTAATGCTGCAAATAAAAGGAGTTCAATTGGTGATTTCCTCCACTTGTATGTCGCAACTGTATCTACAGTGTTCATTTTTTAACTAAGTGCTACATGAACAGCAAAAGGTGGAAGCAGCTCGCGCAATCAAGGGGACGTGCTTTTATATTTTCAACTTCTACCCCGGTCCCCATTGCTGCTGCTGCACGAGGTAATCTTTTTGCTCATCTTTAGGGAACTGTCACTGCATATATTACCAATAATCACACATTTTATTTGATTTGTGATTAGATTTTGTAGTGTACTAGGTCTGGTGCGAAGTCTGCTAGTGTTTGAATTGGTAGTGGGTTTAAAAAAAAATTGTGCAATAAACGTGATGTATAATTGTAAAGGCTGTGAAACATTGTGAATTTAATCATGGGAGCCATGGCCCTTTTTGGCCTGAACTGAATAATCTAATTTCAGAAGTCAATGAATATAATGATGCTTATCTACAAAAAATGGTAATTGTTAAACTTTAGTTGTCTTTCTACGAAAACCTTCAAACTCATTGTACTTTGTAGCTTATGTTCTTAATAAATCCTATCAGACTAGAAAAAAATAAAATAAAATAATGAACAACGCGAGGGAAGAATGAAAAGAAGTGGCAGCACGAGAGAAGTGGTAAATTAGGCTGTACACATGGTTGTCCAAGCCCTTGTCTTTATTGAGGATTGTGTTCTGGCAGCTGCTGTTTTTGTAGCGAAAGAGGAGAAGTGGCGTAGAAGAGCTATTTGGAACCGGGTGCAAGACTTCCATGCTCTGACTGGAATCCCCATTGCAAGTCACATCATTTCCATTATTGTAGGGAGTGAAGAGAAGGCCCTGCAAGCTAGCAGGTCACTTCCTCTTTCCTTTTTGATATGTGTGCTATTGCTGTAATTTCTGTTCCTAACTGTCTTACATCATGGAACAGGCATCTTTTAAGATCTGGTTTCCACATAACTGCAATCAGACCCCCAACTGTGCCCCCTAACTCATGCAGGTTCATTGTTAAAACTTTGCCTCCTGATTCTTATTGATGGATCCTAAATTTGTGTGTCGCTCTTTTTATGATGCTCATCTGCATGTATTCACGTGCTATCTTATGCTCACTCTGATTCCTTCTCTGTTGATGCATTTGATTGAGTTGTCTCGGCTCATTTTGTAATAATTGCATTGGTATTTATTTGATTTGTAAAGTTGTACATTGCAAACTGAAAATTTTGGTTTATTTTTGCCTACAAACATGCATATAGGTAAAGACAGATACATTCACATTTTTTACTCTCTCTACTCACAATCTGTGTATATAGCTCGTAGTGCTTTGCACTTCAGTCAGCTGGCTCAGCTTTAAATCTCCAATTCTATAACTTAGGCTTGTGCTCCCAGTTAATCCAGTTCAATTTAGGTTGAATTTATGTAGTGTTTGTTAAAATTGTGTAGTAAGAGCTTATTCAAATAGAGGTTTTGTATAAAATAGAGGTTAGTTTAAATGTAAAAGAGTTATTTGATAACCAATCTTTATTATATGTTTGAATACAACATTTACTATTTTACGTTTCTATCGGATACAAGCTTAGGTTGAAGATAAAAATATAATAAATGTTAAATAATTAATTCAAATAAAATCACCAACAATGTATAACTAGTAAAATATTTCAAGTGTAATAAAACAGAATAATAATTATGACAATTTTGTATAATTATTATAAAATATGGCGATGGTGGTGGTGGGTGGCGAGTGGTAGTGGTGGTGGTTGGTGGTGTAATGAGAGAAGTGAAGTGAATAATTGAAAAAATGAAATTAGAATAATGAGGATAAAAGACAAATGAGGAGCCTCTTTTTTTAAAAAGACTTGCCTCATTCTCTCTCTCTCTCTTTTTTAGGAGCCAAAAAAAGAGGTTGGCTAAATTTTTATCAAACAAAATCGTCTCCGGGCGAAAAAGAGGTATAGTTTGAAAATCAAAGTATTTAGAAAATAAATCACGCATTAGTTATTGTAAAAATTTGTGAAAAGATGGGATTGATCTGATTGTTTGCAAGTCCACTTTGGTTTGATGCAAGTTTATGTTTTATCTTGGACATTCACGGGTTTGACCTTGCTTGCTTATCCATGGATGAGCTTATGCTTTAGCAGTTTAAAATGCTTGATTCTGTTTTTTGCACCTTTCAGTAGGAGTATTTATATGATTGTTGAATCTTGTTTCTAGGCTGAGGATAACTTTGAGTGCAGCACACACAATGGCCGATTTGAGGAAGCTCACCGCTGCATTGTCGCAGTGTATCAACTTTCATGATATTGGATTCAAATACTCAAACTCCAATGCAAAGCTATAGCAATATTTGCTGCACTATTTATATATCTCAAGATCTTTAGTCATTGAATTGTATTATCTTTTTTGCAGTATAGCTGCTGCAATCATTTGGGGTAGCCTCAAAACTATATAAGAAATTTCACTTCTAAATGCAATACAAGTCTTTTCCATGCTAATCTATAGCGGCTCTGCTAGCTCTTCATCTTAATTACTTGACATCTAGTACCTAGTAATTCAATTGAAATAAGTAGAGCCGACTGTGTTTCAATTTTCTTGCAAAGATGCATCATGAAGGGATAGTTAATATGCTTTATTTATAGTGTTAACAAGTAAAAGGTCTCCGATAACCAAGTGCAAACCGGAAGATAATATCCAGAGAAAGCATACACAGAACGTAACGAGCAGTACCATCACAGCGCTATATATCTGTGATTACAGATTGCAGCATGGTTCCCACAAAAAATTAACTACGTAAGACTTCATTTTATATTAAAAAGAGCCTAAGAAATTCATCCACGGCGACCGGAATCATCAGAAGCAGAATTGGGAGAAGTTATAGGAAGCCAAGGTCCTACTACCCCAGTGGACAAGGCGGAGGTGGAGGAGGAGGAGCTTCCCCTTTGCTGCTGTTGTCGACTGCAATTAGCATTCGTCATATTCCTTTCCCCGGCAATGGTATCTGCAGCGCCCTTATTGCTACCGAGGCTACTCCCAGCACACTCCCATGCAGATGCAGTCCCACTCATCTCCCTCTTCACCGTTGATGGCAGCAACTGTATATTTACTTGCAAAGATAAATTAAATAGCATATAAGTACTAATTACATATATATATATATATATAGGCATTCACAACGTTAATTAATAATCAATTCCCTTTAATTATGATTGATCTTGATGATCAGTTTGGAGGAAAGCAGCTGTACTCACACATGGCGCGGTAGTAGTGGTACTGGTTACAGTTTGTTGGGAGGGTGGGGTTAGATAGAATCCTTCATCAGGGTTGGGAATTTCATTGAGGTTAATGAGAGTGGTGGTATTGCTCTTGTTCTTGGTGGTGGTGGTAGTAGTGGTGGTGGTGGTGGAATAACCAATGTTGCCATCCTCATATGGCCGCCGTGCAGTGGATACGGTAACGGTAACGGCACGCCTCTCCGGCACGGGCTTGACGGGGGAGGTGGGTGGGCAGGTGGTGGAAGGGCAGCTGGGGTGGAGCTGAGGCGGTGGAGGATGAGACTGAAGGTGGTGTTGGGACCACAAAGAGATCCTCGACCTGGACCACAACCTGATGAGGGGACAACATGTTACTGCTGTTGTTGTTGCGGGCCATGTTTGGCCAAAGGAAAGTCCCCTGAGGTTTGCAGATTCTGAACCCACTCTTGAGCTTCTGTATCTTGCTGCTTTTTCCTCTGCAGCTGTCTTTTCTGCTGCAGGTTGTGGTACTACTACTTCTGCATTCCCCTCAGCTCCTCCTGATGATACTGCCACTGCTAATTTGCTCTTTTCTGAAGCCGCCTGATTTTTCTCCTTTTCAGCACAACAACACTCTTTTGTCCTAGATGCAATTAATTTTGTGCATGATCTTTTAAGATCTTCTACCTTTGAATTCAGCTTCCCAATTTCTTCCTGCATCCATGCATATACACACCCCCATATATGACAACCACCCGTATGAGCATCAGTATCATCACAGGAGTTTTAAGTTATAATGATACTTGTGATTAATGTCTAAATTGCAAAAAGCTGACAACCATCATACAACACCAACACCATCCGAAAGAAATATCCATGCACTTGTTATTTGTTTACATTAATATTACTTGTTCTCCACAAAAATAAAAATAAAAATAAAAATACCATTTACCAATTTTTTTGTTCCACAAAAGAATCCACTTTTATTGATATTAGTATAAAATGTCACAATGTTTTTAAATTTGCCATCATGTAATTTCATTATCATGTAATTACGTACCACTACTAAAGTAAAACCTAATTATTGTTTTTAAAGGTAAACATTGCAAATTAAAAATTGCAATTGAAACTTCTTTTTTTTGGAAAAGAAGAGAGTATCAAATAGTAGCCCTTTTTTCATCTTATTTTGTTATAATTCTATAGTTCCAAATAGTGTTACACCTATTATATAATATATACTCCTTAAGTGCAATCATTTGAAATTAAGGCTCAAGTAAATGCAATTCAAGGCCAGATATATATGGCTACATATACAATACTTATCTCATCATCAAACAAGATCACAAGAGAACATTATCCTTAATTTTCAAACAAGTTGGGATTTGGCTCTGTTGGTGGAAGGAGGGGGGGGGGGGTTATGCAATTTATGCTATCTAATGGTTTGGTTTCATCCCATTCTGGTACTAATTTGGAAAGGTTCTTAGACACATAAGAAAAAGTCATTTACCATTTCAGATCTTAAATTATTAGAGGTATATATGGTAACTGAAGGATATATGTAGCGTTAATGTTACTTCTTAGATACTGAAGAATGTTTGTTAATACTAGTATTAAATACCTTCACCCCTCTCAGGGAATCTGACAAGTCAATCAGTTGCTCCTCGTTCTTATCCTGCCAAAACAAGTTAAGAAACATAATTGTTAGTAATGGAAAATTAATAACTATAGCTAATGCGAATGAAAACTCAAATTGATCAAACTACTGTTAATAAACAATATACCAGTTGGACTAGTGCAGAATCAAAGTCAGACTTCGAAGGTGCCATTAATGAAGTATCAAGATTCAACTTGTGACAGATGGCACCAGGATTAGAAACCTGAATAGATAGAGATTCCTCTTCCCTTTTCTTTGTTAAATGCTCAGCGATTTCTCTGTTCATTTAACAAAAAACAAAGTTCACGTGCATGTGGGAAAATAGCAGATATGTAGTCTTTAAAAGAAAAGTTTTTGGCTCTTCACCTTCTTAGGTTTTCCATATCTTCCTTTAACTGCTTCTTGGACACCATTTCCTTCATATCTCTGTCCATAAAACATCAATTTAAAACAAAAATTAAAGCTATTTTTCAAACACTCACATTCCAACATATATTATTGCAGTACGAAATTTATTTCCCTAGTCTTTTTCTTAATTGCTTTTGTTTTTCTTATTACCTTCTTAATTTGGAATTCTCTTCCTTCAGCAGCTTCAACTCCTTAGCACAAATGGGATCCTGAGAGGGACAATCTCCGGGCGCCCACCCAGGTGGTGGAGTCCAATAAGGATCTTGCACCCCAGCCTCCCTCCTGATCTTAACAAGATCAGCACTTTCCAACCAATATTCCATTGCCCCATCCGCATTGTGCCGCCTCCTGAAACGCTCAGCCCCACCCGGCGCAATTTTACCTGCCATGTGCTTCAGTAGGTGATCTAACAGCCCTGTATCACCTATTCGTTTCCGAGCCTCAAGTCTCAGGGCAGGCCGCAGAATTGGGTTATTAAATACTGCTCCCTTTAGCTTCATCACCTCCAGAAGATTTTCCTCGGCTAGCTTATACCTTAATATATAAGCCAATATTCAATTAAAAAAAAGTGAAACTGGTTCTCCTACTAGCAAATCAAATATAACATAGCATATGATTAATCTTTACCTCTCTGCTGACCACCTGTTTTTGGAGTTTCCGAGTACTGTTTTCTTGCACTTATTCTTGGACTTCTTATTGCCCTGCCTTTGCTTCTCATATTTTGCTTTCTTTGCTTTTCGATTCACATTTCTGAAACTATACCTCTTTCTCTTAAGATTTTCGTTGTCATTCTCATTGGTTTCTTCTTCTTCTTCTTCTTCTTCTCCTCCTCCTCCTCCTCCTCCTCCTTCTACTTCAACATCATCTTCATCATCTTCTTCATCTTCATTATCATCATCATCATCTTCATCTTCATCAAGTTCAAGTTTGAATTTCCCTTCTCCTGTAACAAAGCTTGATGAAGACTGCGGGTGACTAGTGCTCTCTCCGTGCTTGTTGAGGAACTTGACTTGCCTGCGGATACCCCATCGTACCATCCCATTACTCTTTAGTCGCGATATTAAAGGGGTTGCTGTTTCCTTTTTGGAAATCACATCTCCAGCTATTGATCCAGAGTTCTTCACCAACCAGAATCCTTCAAAGTGATTGTTATCATTAAATTCTTGAGATGTGATCTGCCGACAAAGCACCTTCCCTGCGAGCTGTATTCCCATGACGAACATCTCGTCCAGAAAAGGGTAAATATCAACACTGCTTATTTTGTTGCTGCTGAGGTAAGTGCAAAGAGACCCAATGCTCGGATATCTCACCGTAACGTTCAGCTCTTTTTTCTCAGTCACCTGAAACCACAAACCCTTTTTCAAACAAGTATATTCATATATAAAGAGAACCCATCTCGAAATAATTCATTCATTCAAAACCCCCACAAAAACGAAAAGCAGTATTATATTATATACCATGACGACTCGGATGGACCTGAGTTGAACAGAGGTTCTGGCGGGTAGGTTCGTATGATCAATCTCATAAACATAGCCCACTTCGAAATGCTTATCTGCAATGCTATCATCTGTTGGATACAAGACGAGCAATTCATTACTCATATTTTCCATTTTTCTTCTATGACCCTTAGTGATTCGTTACAATACATATATATATATATATATATATATACACACACTGATATATTTATATATACACTGAGAGAGATGATAGATAATATTGTTATGAATTATGTAGAGGGTACATTTGGAAGAGAGGAGGGGTTAGTGAGAGTGTTACCACTGGCTAGCAGAAGTTGTCTGGCTAAAGATGGGAGTTGTGCGCCGTGGATGAAGGTGCTTTGATCTTGCCTTTTCAAGTTCATCATTTCCTGCAAAAAGGAAGATTAGTGCCACTATATAAAGCAATTACACCAACACCACCCACTGTATATATATACTCCGACCTAGCTGAGTATAATATATTCATATAATTCTCTCTCTGAATCTTTATATACGTGACAGAATATAACTATATCCCTCATCACATACTACACACGCACTCTCTACTCTATCCCTCTCTCTCTCTAGAGTGAATATAGGCTGCCATATCTTAATCACAATATTTTTCCCCGTTCATGCGGTCGATAATATGATTTACAGACATTATTATCCAACCATGTTATGAAGCGCGTGAGTGAATGAGAAAAGGAGAGAGAGAGTTGATGTTAGGGCGCGTGTGAGAAGACGAGAACGAGTGCATGTAAGACAAAACCAAAAAGAGTAACAGAAAAAAGAAATTCAAATACGAACCATGCGTGAGATTGACAGATACAAGTATATTTGAGAGAGAGAGATAGGGATTTTTATATACATGCACATAATAGGCTCTGGAGAGGAGAGAGAGAGAGCTCTTACATTGTTATTAGTAGCTTCACTAAAAATATTTCTCGACCTTCTGCGGTGATATGTTTCCATGACTAACAACCTGCAAAAACAAAATGGAGTATCAATGTATACATGCAGTTGGATAGATCTGAAAAAAATATATATAGATAAAGTTTAAAAGTTATTAAAAAAAAAGATAGACAATGAATAATTAATGAAGGGATAAATTAGGGTTTCTGGGGGACTGGGGTAACTGTCTGAAAATGTTATGAGTTGAAATATGTATATATATAGTAAGGTATTAAATGCTGCGTCTGAGAGTAAAAGAAAGACCTAAACACAAATATAGAAATTGCTGAAAAGTATGAATTCGAGTGTTGACTAGCTACTAGCAATAAAACCTTCAAAAATCGAGTTTAATTCAAAAAAGTAGAACAAAAAACAAATCCACTTAAACGCATGGCGAAAGTACTTGATTCACAAGAATCAGAGCATCAACATTGGAATCAATCAATATATTCATATATATGAAAGAAGAAATATGTTGTGTCAAGAGAGAAAACAATAAAAACGTAAATGTATATTTCCATTTGCTAAACTTAGTTCAAGTCCTTTGAAACCCTAAAATCCATTTTACTTTTCTAGATGTGTATATATATATATGTGTGAATATATTATACAGACACACATACAGTACACTGATCGAAAACTAGATTTTTAAGAGGAAAAAAGGCTATAACACAAACCTTCACAAGGATCGAGAAAGATCGATGCGAGTTTTCACTGGTTCTGATCGAGCTTCTGATCCTGAAGAATGGAAATTCCTAGCGCGCGCTCTCTCTCTCTCTCTATATATATATATATGTATAGGGGTGTATATATAAGAGTGGTAAATAATCAGTGCTTGCTAGCTACAGTTATATATATGATCTTCTTAGTGGAATATATATGTGGAAAATGAGAAAGTAAGAGAAAATCGAGGGTTGAACTTCACATTCTCTTGAATCAGAAAAGCTACCTTCTCTTTGCTATGATTTAGAGAGAGAGAGAAGGAAATATACGTATATAGAGAGAGATGTTGCAGGAATAAACAGAAAATGTTTCCTCCTCCGGTAGCTAGCTATATTTGTCTTTAAAACAGAGTGAATTACAAATATGGCCTTGTGCCGTTAAGATGGAGACTTCTAGTGGGGTTGGTATCCAGTATTATTAGCTTACTTTCCCTTCAAGTACCTTCGCTATTGGATGCTTGCCATCTGTCCTGATTTGCTGATTTCACGAACCTTCCACATGATATCCACGGCTGATACTGAGTTTAATTAGCTGGATTTGATTTCTATCAGTGTCACACTATATTTTTATATTTATCATCACAAATTTATTATCATGTTATTATTATTATTATTAAGAGTAATACTAGAGAAGAGATCTTAGGTTCAAACATCCTCGCCCAAATTAGTAAAAAAAAAAAAAAGAAGTAATGCTAGAGACACCATGCTATACACAAAAAATTGTGCACACATAGTATAAAAAGAAAGAAAATAAGGAGCGAGACCTGCAATGGAATGTTTTATATATTTTTATTAGTAAAAAATACATTGGTCATACTCTTGTATAGTTGGTGCACATAATATTATCCTATTATTAAACTAAACACTAACTAACAATGCTATGGAAAAGATCCTAGGTTCAAACATCCTCTCCCAAATTAGTTATTAAAAAAAAATACTAGAGACACCAATTATACACAAAAAATTGTGCACACATAGGCACATAGTATAAAAAATAATAATAATAAGGAGCGAGATGTGCAGTTAAATGTTTTATACATTTTTATTAGTAAAAAATACATTGGTCATATTATTGTACATTGGCACACATAATATTATCCTATTATTATTAAACTAATTAAACACTAACTAATAAATTGAAGAGTAGTTAACATAAAAGAGAGTATTGTTTTGGGGAAACAAATTTAACTGGAAAAATATAAATTAAACAAAGCTTTTGTAGCACGTAGGTGAAATGTTTGATTGGCAAGCAAGAGTCGTTAAAAGCTTTAAATAAATATAGTGTTTTATTTGAAATTCAAGATTTAATAGGTGCAACATTTTATCAAGAGTTACTTACGTATGCATGCATGTTGGTTATATATATGTATGTCAACGGCTATCACATTAGATGGGGGTTCAAAAATTGGCAACCCAATTGTAATTGATACATGTAATATGTTTTGAAAGGCTCGTGAGAACACATATTATGATTGAACACAACCCCATGCGCCCATCAATCAAAACAAACAACTGCAGGATTATCATGGGCATTTCATTTCTGTCAAATGATGGCATGATGGTTTCTTCCATTACATAGCAGTAAGTAATTCGCCTTCATACATTCTACGCATTCCTTGAACTTGTTATTATTATTTTTATTTTTATCACACTTCCACAAGCAAGAACCTAAACTAGCTGCAGTCGGATTTTATTCTATTTTCTCTATGAAAATAGTACATGGACTCAACCAAGTTTAACACCAGAAATAAACATAATCCAAGACGACTGCTAGACTCCATCTGGTATCAGCACAATAGATCCAGATGTTTTTCGACTCTCAAGGTCAGCATGTGCTTGTGCAGCCTGAGATAAGGGGTAAGTGTGATTTACACGGACCCGTAAGACACCTGATGCAACATTAGCAAACACTTCCCCAGCAGCTTCCAGCAGCTCGTCACGTGTCTCCGTGTATTGCATGAGAGAAGGCCTCGTTAAGAACAGGGATTTCGGAGCAAGTGCGGACAAAGGTACACTACTAAAAAAATGGTCATTTGTGATGGTCAAAATCTATCACAAAAACCAGAAAAACCATCACAAAAGGTTTACGTGATGGCTTTAAGCATCACGTTGGTCGTCTTGTATACGCCCATCATGAAATGTTTTACGTGATGATTTTGGCAATCACCGAAACATTCAATCCTTTTGTGATGGCTAAATCTGTCACATTAATATAGTAGTTATTTGTGATGGCCGAAGCAATCACATCGTTTTTATGATGGCAAAAACAATCACCATTTATTTGTGATGGCCGAAGCAATCACGTCTTTTTGTGATGTCACGACCATCACAGAATTGTAAGGTTTTTATGATGGCCAAAACAATCACCAAATGTTAAGGCATATGTGATGGCTAAAGCAGTCATACACAAGTCTCTTGTGATGGTTAAAGTAATCACAATTGTCCCTATTTTTGTAATCTATTTATACTTTTTGGTGATAGTAAAGCCATCACAAAATTCTTATATTAAAATATATTTAATTGTCAATTTTATATTTTAAATTTGTAAATGCCTAAATTTCAATAAATTCGAAACGTAAAATCATACAAAATTATTAAAATGAAGAAACCTGATCCATTTAATTAAAAATCAATCCATCACCAACTACTTAAATAGGTAGGCTATATGTCGTAGGTTTATCAAACAATTAACTAACCCAACATCTATCAACGAACTCCTAAACTAATAAATTAATAATTAAAGGCTAGATCATCTCAAATTCTGCATGGAATCCTCGTTAGAGTCGTCATCATCTGTCGTCATTCTCAACATGTGCGGCTGAGTTATTCATTGGAATATCAGCTGATGCATTTGCCAGAACATCATTTTATCACCACCGCTGCCTTTTAGAAAGGAAAAACAAGCAGAAAAATAAGCTTTAAAGTAGAAGCAATATGTACTTTAAAAAACTGTTAAATTTTTGCTAAAATAGTTCATGTTGATGCCAATTGTTATTTTAATCAGCAAACAAGAGAATAAACATATATGATTGTCCATATGCTCTGTTTGTTTCACATACATGTTTACCACACAATTCGGTGTTTGGCTGGGCACAATCTTTTTCAGAAAATAGTTTACAACACCCAAATGTTTTTGTTCTTTTCTAATAGAAAGTCATCCTAAAAAAATATACGCATAACATCTGTCTAAATAAACTGTATCTAAAAAACTACAACCAATTGCCTATGTTTTGATTTGCCTCAACACCCTCCCAAAAAAACTAAATTTAAAATTGACATGTATCTAACAAACTATGGTGAAGGAAGCAAAAACATTGTTTTCCATCGAGCTATATTATATAATCTCTCTCTAAATGTATATACATACCATGATGGTCATGAAAACATACAACATGAAAACATTGAGAATATGCATTATTTTCATTTATGAATTCAGGTAACTCTGTTCGCAGTACACTGTCCTGGATGCTGTAACTATTTGATTGCAGATAGATACCCCAATGCAAAACAAACCTGGATTGGTGCAGTCTACCCAAATTTTAATTTTATTTTTCAAACATTTTTTTACAGGGGCACCTGGAAGAGTTGGCTGAAATTGGTCATAAGCAACAAGAAGAGCTTATTAGACGGCAACTACAACTTGAACAAACTCATGGTCATCTGATACAAAATTCAAAGGCAATATTAGCAGCTCAGGTTAGTGTAGCTTTCGGGGACATTATATATGCTCGGAAGTTAGCAGTTACTTACTTTATGTACCTTTCTCGAATGTCTGTATATATATACTAGTATAACATCAACCACCCCATCTCCTAGGCTCCTAACAATTATAATCCCTACTCCATTTTTTCCCCCTTTATTAACCTATGTACCACCCCATCTCTTTAATTATAGGTGATTCAGGAACATTAACCACCCCATCTCTTTAATGCTAGGTGATCAAGGAACATTAACTTTGACATGAACGATACAACAAATATTCTTAAACTGGAAAACCCATTAATATTTTAATATCAAATTAAAAAGTAAAACCCATAATACCTTCAATCTCTTATGATTAATGACTATTCATGCTTTTCTTTCCACCTTTAGCAAGATAAGGTGTGTGTCTTGGCCCCATTGTGTGATTTCGTGGTTAGGGCTTTTAGAGGAGTTGCTATTTGTATGTTTAGAAAAAATGGAAGGCTATCAAACTCTGAGTAGATCTTGTCTCTTGTTTTGTAATTTTTAACCAGTAGGATTTATTGGCTTCCTTCTATACTCTCTTCTCGTCTTAATTGGTGAAATTTATTTAAACCTTTACCTAGGTTAAAATTTTGATATCTCTTTGATATTCATAAGATGCTAACCAATAAAGCTAGAAATCTATCCAATTTTCAGCCTGAAGGCAGGGGAAAAACATGACGAAATAAAAATAGTCAATCAAAGCTAATTGAAACTATCTCATATGGTCACTTCAGAACCCAAACACCAAATTCAATAATAAATAAATAAATAACAACAAATGAATACCATAAATATATAGATCAATTTTAAGCATTTCACCTTGATTTAATCAAATCAGTTAATAACTGAAATTGGTGATGTAATATAAAGGGAATAGATGAGTTAGAGCACTGACCTGAACATTATTGAAGAGATTCAATGGAGTGGCAAGACATAAAAAAGCTCAGACACCCAGATAAATATCTACAAAAGAGATTACAAATCTCAAAACCATAAAATTATATATTAAAAATGATAACTTTGAAAATAATGGACACTTATAATTTATGGGTCTCGCCCATTTGCTGCGTTAAATCACAACTGTCCCACTACATGAAAACAACACAGTGCACCCACTACATGAAAACAACACAGTGCGTACATGACAATAACAATAATCGATCCAAATTTAAATTTGAGAACACCTTCCATTTTAAAAAGGTACAAACCACAGAGTGGGACATTTTATCAAACACTTCATGTGCATTACACACACAAACACTTCATTTCAAAATACTCAAAACCATAAACATGAATTGACCTCTATAAACATAAAATTCAACACAAACTGATGATTATTATGATATAATAAGACTAAAAAAGTTAATTACAATCTATTTGATATTCTCAATTGAGGTTTTCGTCGTAGTCTAATTCAATAATTCATGAGCCATAGATTATTATTTCAGTACAATTCATACTTATTTTAAAATTACCCATAGACATGTTCAAACCTTAACCTTAATTCATGGAATGAAGAACAAAAAACCAAAACAATTGACGTACCCGTAGTTAGTAGAGTGGAGGCAGAGACGCCAGAGGCCGAGATTTGGGGATTTGGGTTAGGCAGGCAGGCAGAGAGTGCATACACCTCTTTGATTGAAACATCCGTATATGAATTTTGGCTCAAGGTGGAGAGGAGAAACCTAAATTGGTCTCTGTTTCACGTCTAACTGCTTTTCCAGACCAATTAAGTACACAACTCCTAATTAAATTAGGAACTCTGATTTAAAAAAGAGAGAGTTGATTTTAACTTATAAAAATAACTAATATTGTAAACTCTTTAAAAATAATATTGTAAATTAAATTATTATTTCAAAATTTAAATAAATTTAAATTTAAATTTTAAGATGTCATAAATTAGTTAATAATAAACTAAAATATAACTCTTTTCTAGAACAGAAAAGTAATAATTTAACACATTTGTGATCTGTTCCACAAAAAGAGTCTTAATTATTATAATTTTTTTTATTGTCAATTTACAATATTTTAAAATTTACATTATTTTAACTTAATATTTTAATTACTAAAACATTTAATATTATAAATTATTTAAAAAGTATAATTAAGAATAAAATTCTTTTTAAAAAAATTTATTACATTACAATTTGAGTTAATTCTTTTTGCAGAATAGATGAATAATTTTTTAACATTTGTTGTCTATTCCACAGATAAGCCTTATCCATTTTTTTATGGTCAAAATTTTAAAGTTTAAATTATTGTAAATTTATTTACTTAGATTAAAGAAATAGTCGATATTGTAAGTTACTTAAAAAGTATTATTAAAAATAAATTTGTTACTATAAAAAATTAAATGTATTTATATTACAATTTATATTCACCACAATTAATTCTAAAAAAAATTAAAACAAAATAGTGACCAATTTTATATCTCGCAAAAAGCCTCTGAACAATAATATATAGTGAGTAATAATTCATTCATTAATAAATATTTTTTTTCTTGCAAATTTGTATCATAAATTGACGCCAAATATCCTTTTATATACCACCTCAATTTTGTGAAAGAAAAACTTTAAATTGTGAATGATGTTTCTTTCGCTAATAACTATATTGTCACTACATTTTTTTTCCTTCACAATTCCTTCGCCAGACAACTCCTCATGTGAAAGAATGAATTTCTTCACAAATTTTCCTTCACAACATCTATAATTTCTTGTAGTGATGGTTCAAACACAATTAAGAAAAATAAATTGAAAAAGACCTCCTTCGATAAATGGCAAAACAAATATATTCTCGCGTTCGTTGAAATTTTTATCAATTGTACCCGCCTCCCTTCAAAAAACAAAAAACAAAAAATAATTTACGCGAAAATTTCAGTGATTGTAATGGTTGTCACAAATATTCTATAGTGATAGAACAACTAGACATCAGTAAGAGCCATCATATATACTATTATTTTGTGATTGCTAGTAAATTCCATCACCTAATATATTTGTTGGTCATATATGCTTGTTTTTTAGTGATTGCCTTGACCGTCACAAATAGTTTATAGTGATGGAAAAATTAGCCATTACTAGGAACCGTCATCTATATTATTATTTTGTGATTGTTGAAAAAGTCCATCATATAATACCATTTTTTGAGATTGCTTTAAATGTCGTCATAAAGGTCTATCACATGTGGTTTTCTTTTTGTGATGGTCTTGGCCGTCACAAAATATTTCTTGAACTTTTTTCTTTGTGATGGCTTAAATGCAATCACGTTATGGAGAAATATATAGGTGATGGTTGCTTGCCATCACAAAAACAAAAAATTATTTTTGGACAATATTTGGTGATTGAAATAGTCGTCACATATATACATCCATGATGAAAAAATTAACAATCACTAGAGCCATCATGTATATACTATTTTTTGTGATGAGCTAAATAATCCATCACGAAATATTGTCTATTATGATTACTTTTGAAAATCGTCACCAGGATCCATCACGCATGCTTGATTTTCTAGTAGTGGTACTGGATCTGGGGTACCCGAAGACTGCCCAAAACTCACCATGTACCCACGAGTTTTTAAGCATGCCAATGATCCCTGAACACAATAATTATTTGCTAATTAGAGAATACTCGAAAACACTGGAATAATGGGGGGGGGGGGGGTAAACTTTCTGTACTACTGTCTGATTCTAGATTGAGAAAAAAGAAGAATGCATTTGTTTCTATCCAACCCTGGAAGACATTAAGGATAAGCATGGTATATTTCCGTGATTATGACTAGGTGTGTGTTGTCTAGGATCTAAGTTGGTTTGGTCATCAGTCTGATGCCTATACCCTTTTAAAAAATTTAGTCATGTTAATATAATCCAAACTGTAATTAACTTATTACAACCACTGAATATATGACAAATGGGATAAGCAATCTTGTAAGTATTGAAAACATCATTAATGATACCCATGCAAACCCTTACCAACTGCCATGGCAATTTTAATTTAGTTAATTATTTGACAATTACATTTCATATTGATTATTTATCAAATAAAGTTTTCCAGCTTTTGTTTGATAGTAGATTTGATTATGAGGATGAACATCAATTACCTGAAAGGTGTCTTTTCCAACAGAATCATAAACAACTTCGACCCCTTTGCCTGATGTTATCTCATTCACGCGGGTTACAAAGTCTTCTTCCTTGTAGAGTATGACGTGGTGACAGCCATCATCTTTGGCTTGTGTTGCTTTCTCTTCGGTCGAGACAGTTCCAATAACAGTGGCACCAAGGGCATTTGCCCACTGGCACAACAGAGATCCTACTCCACCAGCTGCAGCATGAACAAGAACTGTGTGCCCAGGTTCAACCTGTAATACCAGCCAATTCAGTCTAATATGCAAGGGGATGATGCAAATAAAACCTCATTGTGTTTCATCATAAAATTACAATATCAATAGGAGGGCTTCATTTTAAACATATGAGGTGCTTGCAAATATGGGGAAGGACGTTAGTTTACCCGTTATGCTACCTGTCAAAAAAAGATCTCTTTTCTTTCTTCTATTTTGGGAGGGGAACTAGGGAAAGAGGAATACTCCGAGATGGAGACATACATGAGCAGATATTTCCAATAAACATCATTAAAAGTGCCACTCATCTGATAATTAACATTTTAAGAAACACCAATTTCTATCATTTTGCAAAAAAATATGATTGTGATATATTACAGTAATAATTTTTTTTCTAAAATAAAAGACACACGCACATATCAAAATGATATGCTTGATTCAAAATGTTTTGCCGTTTCATAAGAGGTTAATTGTAAACTTACCTGGGCCTTCCAAGAGGAAGTCTGAGTTCACTGTACTTTAGTAATCTTGCCATTGTATTATATTATAAGATAACTTCAATCTTTCGAGGTAGTTTTTGCTGATTTTCAATTTTTAATTTTATGAATTTTCTGGTTAGGTTTTACGATAGGCCACCCACTCGAACAGTATGTGCTCTATGGATTATGAACCAGCCTTTTCACAGTTGGGCACAGGTCCTAGCATCTTGGAATCACAACTGAACTCAGATCACCATCACATGGCAGAGACAAGATCTTTGATTTGAGATGCCCCAATCAGCTTCTTAGTGTTTATATAACATATTAGTGACAGAAATATCCTGATAAGGCTTGGCTGTCAAAAATTCCGAAGGCAACACCACAACTAAATCTAAATGTATCGAGTGAAATCAAACTGTATCAAAGCTTTGCCATCATCTATTATATGGCCAACTTTTCCTAGATCCAGTTATTCTGCTCTATAGTGCCATGAAAAACCACAATGTCATTATTAACCTTGACTCATTTCTATTATTTTTCTTTGTTATTTATTTTATTGTCCTATTTCTGGTGACGTGATTCATCATATATTTAGAGACGGCAATTTTTCTTAAACCATTTACAAGAGCTTTCGTTTTGAAGAAGCAACTACGTAATCATTGCTGCTACATTGTTTTGAAGACATTATACATAGAAGAAATCGAGAAAAACAATATTATATATATATGTGTGTGTGTGTGTGTGTGTGTGTGTATAGTTTCAAGCAATACTTTAGCAGACAATGGTAATTTGGTTTGCATTGAAATGGCCTATGCTGAGACATTTATTGGCAATGAGCTAACAGCACATGTTAACCACAATATACACTGAAAGGAATACCTCTATATACATAAATGGATAATGCCTTGGATGAAGATGACAGGCATTACTCACTACAGAGTGAAATTACATGCACAGAAGGAATCCGTGCATATATAGTGATTCAATTATGGAACACAACTGCACAAACAGATGCGTAAACAAGTAGGTTTAATGTTGCCATGAATTGGTGAACAATAAATTTTAAATGTAACAAACTGAGACATTTGCACTGAAAACTTCTCCTAATTAAAATGATATCATAATTTCATAAACTTCGTTAGCCTTCTGGATGCAGAAATGGTTCGATTTTATTTTCACAATATAATAAGAAAGATTGAAAAAAATCATACCATATACTTAAATTTTCTGGACATTTTAAGTCCAGATTGTTGTACAGAGCCACTATTAAGGCAAACAAATGAGGAAAAACAAAAAGAAGAAAGAAGAAATTCTGAACAATATTTAGCAAAAGAGCACCCCACCTTAAAGCAACGTCGTACAAGGGATTGAGCGGTCATTCCCTTGAGCATGACAGAGGCTGCAACAATAGGATCAATAGCAGGGGGAACAGGCACCACTTTGTCTGCTGGAAGGATCTGCTCCTCAGCATATGAGCCCATTGGACGACCGGCATAAGCAACAATGTCGCCAACTTTTCTGCCAGTTAACCCAGGACCCACAGCTTCCACAACACCTACTGCCTCCATACCTGAAAGTAAAATTTAGACTAATTTACTTCTTAACCTAACCTTAGCATCCAAGTAAAATCTCTATGCATTTAATCCTCTTAGATATCCAATAATAAATGGCAAGACAAATATTCTATAAGAAGATTTTTTTCCCTGAGTTCCATATAGGCGATCATCCCAAATGAAAAGTTCCATGCAAATAAAGAGTCTTGTTGAGGATGCTGGAAAGAAATGAATAGCTGTGACGATTCTATCTAGTTGAAAGGAAGCCTCAAAAATAGAGGAGGATATACTTCACTTTTCTAACTTATTTTCTTTTCTTCTCAACAATGTTTGCAAGAAAGTAGGGGTAAGGTTAAAAATGCAAATTTCTACCATAAAAGTTTAGGAAATCAGATGTATGTATTGTTAAAGTAGTTTCATGATTCTGGTACAAAGAGCTGTGGACTGAGAACGGGCCGTCAATAAATGCACTGTTAAAGTTGAAATGTTATCTTAAAAGCATAAATATTAGTTTTCAGATAATTTACAGCGCTAGTTCCACCAAAATATTATCTAGAAGATGCATTTTCGAATGCTATAACCATTTAACAAGAAGATTCCCCAAAGTATGCATCTCTGCTAGTAATCAATTTATGAATAATTCTTTGCACTACCAGTCACAGACTCTATTAGATAAAGTTTCCCCTCTATCTAATAATAATGAGAAAATTATACAAACAACCACGGGAAAAAATAAAAAATAAATAAAAATTCAGGAGTTGAACATAAAGTAGAACCTGATACCTGATCCAAACAGGACCTCAGGGATCATTTTATTAATTATGGTATCACTTAAAAATATCCATCAAGTTGAATTTGCAAAAGATAATCAATAGAAGGTAAACCTGGTGTAAACTGGCAGTGGTGCATTGTAAACTCCTTTGCGAAAGTATATATCGATGAAGTTAAGTCCAACGGCCTTATTTTTTACCCTGACCTCTCCATCTTTTGGCTCTCCTATTTGTACATCCTCCCATTTCAGGACCTATATCATTTTAATTCTGCTGTAAGAAAACTCCAGAAAAAATTGAATGGTAGCTCTACTACATCTAAACAGGTGTCCTGATACTAATTTCATCCTAGTTACAAAATAACGGAATGTCAACTTAACTCCTTATGCTATTTGAATATCAATTTAAAGAGAGGCGTTGAACTACAGAAACTTTAAGAGCAAGAGTACAAAAAACCATGAGAAGGTACAATTTACTGAGGACAATATATATTAGTACTGTTTTTGGTCAGGCATGAAATTTTTTAAAAGAAAGACATGTAAAGAATATGAAATAGGCAGGATAATGGCTCTCCACTCTCAGATGACGAAAGTGCCACTAGGCATACACCTTTATTTAATCATTACTAAATAATCATTTTATTAAGAGGCAAAAGGGTAATGATATTCTCAATCTACAAGAAATAGTCCAAACAAACATAAACTGATACTCAAATAATTAAGAGCTTCTAGCCGCACAATCAATTTGCCATCCTAAACTTAGTCAAAGGCTATCACTAGATTCAACAAACCAACTGAAACGTGATCGGAAATAAAACTACTCAAACTCAAACAATTCTATACGAAAAATCGTACGCATACGACGAATTTAACACGAGAAGAAACGAAGAGCAGGGTAATTAAGGAATTACAGTTGACCAAGTTTTTACAACAATCGAAACTACCAGAAACTGAATAATCAAGTATGTGAGCTAATAGTGTTAGAATATTTTATTCTCTTATGTGGCCTCTACTATTTATGTAATTATTGGGCTTACATATTGTATTAATTTATTACTTTATTTATGGGTTTGGTAATTAATTGTGTGACCCATAAATATTATTACTAATATTAAGTTGGCATAATGGGCCCTAGGGTTTCATAATCTTGATGGACGATTTTGACCCTTAGCTATCTAATAAATAAAACAGTTAGAGTTTGGTCCCAGTTGTCGTCTCAAGAACTTTATACACACCTATACACCCATCATAAGATTGAGAGACAATTGAAGACCTTCACCCTTACGCGCAGCGGAAGCTTGATACATACAAGATGTCTTCTCTCAATTCATGTAACTGATGTAAGTACCTAATTGTTTAATTGATTTTGTTCTATTGCAATAGCACGTTCTGTTATAATTATTTAATATCTAGTATCAAGAGCATAATTACGTTATTGTATAGAATAAATTAATTATGTTGTTATGCTATAAATTTTAATTCCGCATAATTATTATTTTTATTGAACGGAATCATAATAATGAAACATATATATATATATATAATTCTTTTATACTCATGTTCCTGTTCACGAAATTGACTTCAATTCATACTCTGGGACCGCCGCATCTTCAACTTAATTTTGATAAAATTGAAGATAACAAAACACCTACCTATAAACAAATCTCCAATCAAAGTCCTGATATTATTTCAAATCAGACTTTATCCATATATGTTAAAATAGTCACTTTACTATATTTAAAATAACATGAATATTAAAAGAATATCAATACTTTTGTTATCAAGCTTCGGAATGAATTAGTTAGTGAATGGCAGAATAATGAATTGATGAATTCATTATTCGTGAATGGTAGAATTCATTATTCTTCAATGACAGAATAATATGTATCTTGTCCTTTATGGAGTGGATGGATGAATTCATTATTGGCAGAATAATTCATTATTCGTGATACCCTTTACTAATAAACAATTTACTATATTTAAAAAAAATAATTATGATATTCTTATGTCCTGTATTCATGTTAAAATTAACGTGATTATTTTATAATTAATTCATGTTCATAATTATATATTTTAATTTAAAATTCTAGAACATGATGTGATATATTACTAGGGCTTTTAAGTTGTTTATGTAAATTATAAATAATGACAATTTTCAAATTTGATTAAAAATGTTGTTTAAATGAAATTGAGTTTAATCATAATAATTTACATGTATGCGTGACTCTTTTATTGTTAAAATTAATAATCAGTCCAACAGAGGATTATTAATTGAAACAATTAAAGATTAAGAAAAGTCGCATAATGTTACATTTAATAAATAAATATTTTAATTTTACCCAACGGAAAATTAGAATTAGAATTTATTAAATGAAATTTTATTGCATAAGTTGTTTATCTCGTTTCTGCCCAACGGTGATGCGTGGATAAATGTGTTGTGCATTATTTTATGGGGATGTTATTAGCATATTATTAATTGGACCAACGAAAGATTGATAATTATGCACCAACATCTCATTAAAATCTATTTTTTGGTGTTGTAAATAGATTTTATGTAACTAACTGCTTGCCCTACAGTTGGTTTTATTATGATTAATGATTAATTATTGTTGTACATTATGGAATTTCTTTTAGTTTTTTGTAAGCATGCTTATGACCTTGATTATGTTTCAGCATTGACTCCAACTACTATTTTTGCTTATGTTGCTCATTTGACTACCACTAGATCTCATAAGAAGGCTCATAAAAATGGCAAAGGTTTTAATAATAAGAATAAGCAAATTTCTACTAAAACAAGTAAGACAAATTATTCGGTTAATAACTCCGATGCATGTCTTAAATGTCACTTCTGCAAGAAGCAAAGACATATTAAGAAAGAATGCCCTAAATTCAGAGAATGGCTTGAAAAGAAAGGTATATCGTCCTTTAATTATGTAACTTATGAATCCTTGCTAATTGATGTTCCTTCTAATACATGGTGACTTGGCACGGGTGCTATGGTTCACATTACTAATTCATTGCAAGGATTTCTTTCAAAGAAAACACTCCAAAAGGGGGAAAGAACCATTAAAGTTGATAATGGAGAGTCTATACAAGTTGAAGCTGTAGGAACTCTCCCTTTAGTTTTGGAGAGTGGTTTCACCTTGTATTTATATGATATTCTTTATGTTCCCAGTATGACACGGAATTTAATTTCTGTATCTAAACTTGACGTTGATGGATTTTCGTTTAAGTTTGGGAATAATAAAATAATTATTTATCATTACTCTCATGTTATTGGTTCTGGCTCTTTAGAGAGAAATCTCTATAAGATAAATTTGGATAATGTCTTTGCTGAATCCTTATTAACAATGAATGTGACAGAAAATACCTTTAAAAGTGAAAATAAGAGAAAACTAGATAATGAGAATTCTTCAAAATTGTGGCATAAACGCTTAGGCCATATTTCAAAAGACAGAATGCAACGTCTTATAAAGGATGAAATTCTTCTTTCACTAGATTTTTCTGATTTTGACCATTGTATTGAATGTATAAAAGGAAAATTTGTGAAAGGTTAGAAAGCAGCTACTAGAAGTGGTGCACTGCTTGAGGTGATTCACACTAATATATGTGAACCATTTTCTCCAGAAATTGGGGGACATAAATCTTTCATTACGTTCATTGATGACTATTCTCGTTATACTTATGTCTACCTGATTAATGAAAAATCTGAATCACTAAATATGTTTAAAATTTTCAAGGCTGAAGTTGAAAATCAACTTGACCGAAAAATTAAAGTAGTTAGATCAGATAGAGGCGGAGAGTATTATGGTAAACACTCCGATACAGGTTATAGTCCTGGCCCATTTGCCTTATTTTGTCAAGAAAATGGAATCGTCACTCAGTATACAATGCTGGTACACCGCAGCAGAATGGTGTAGCTGAGAGACGAAATCGTACCCTTATGGATATGGTACGTAGTATGTAATGTAATTCTTGTTTACCGATATTTTTGTGGACTGAGACATTAAAGACGGTTGTTCATATTTTAAACCGGGATTCCTAGCAAATCTGTCCCTAACACTCCTTATGAAATTTGGACAGGTAGAAAACCTAGCTTAAAATAATTACGGGTGTGAGGCTGTCCAGCCGAGACTAAGATTTTAATCCACAAATAAAGAAACTCGACTCTAAAACCATTAGTTGCCATTTATTGGATATCCTGAGAGATCTAAGGGTTTTCGATTTACCTGTCCCTCACATACCACTAGAATTGTTGAGACTAGGCATGTAGAGTTTTTAAAGAATTGTAATTTAAGTGGGAGTAGCGAGCATAGAAAAATTGATCTTGAAGAAAAACAGGTTTTATATTCCTAATCTTGTAATTCAATAGGGTGAGCCACAACAACCTTTTATTGAGGCGAATGATGCCCCTGATATAGCTAAGCCACCACCTAATGTTGAACCCTACATTATTGAAAATCATATTCTTGAAATTGTGTAGCCTTTACGTAGGTCCGAAAGACCTAGAAAGCCTGTTATTTTTTATGATTTTATAACCTATCTTAATGAGATTGACTATGATTCAAGTAAGATTAATAATCCTATCTTCTATAAAGAGGCCATTACGAGTGATCAATCAACTCAATGGCTTGAAGTCATGAATGATGAGTTAAAATCATTGGAGCTTAATAACGTTTGGGATCTTGAAAAATTACCAAAGGGTATTAAACCTGTTGGTTACAAGTGGGTCTATAAGACCAAATTAGATCCTAAAAAAACGTTGAAAGGTATAAAGATCGATTGGTTGCTAAGGGTTTCACTCAAAAAGGAAGGTGTGGATTAGAATAGTCATGGCTTTAGTAGCTCAATATGATTTAGAGTTACATCAGATGGATGTTAAAACTGCATTCCTTAATGGCAACTTGCATGAGAATGTCTATATGGCACAACCAGAAGGTTTTTGGTTAAGGGCAAGGAACATATGGTATGTAGACTTAAGAAGTCCATATATGGGTTAAAACAGGCTTCTCGACAATGGTATCTTAAGTTTCACGAGGTGATGAGTAATTTTGATTTTAAGAAAAAAAATATATAGTAGATCAATGCATATACTTGAATGTCAGTGGGAGTAAATTTGTTAGTCTTGTTTTGTATGTTGATAATATACTACTTGCAAGTAATAACTTAGACTTATTGCATGAGACCAAACGTTTCCTTTCTGGAAATTTTAATTTGAAGGATCTCGGTGAAGCCTCTTATGTTATAGGTATTGAAATTCATCGAGATAAGTCTTGCGGGATATTAGGATTGTCCTGAAGAGCTTATATTGACAAAGTTCTTAACAAATACAACATGCAAAATTGCTCCCCTACTGTCGCCCCTGTTGTCAAGGGTGACAAATTTGGCACATATCAATGCCCTAAGAATTAACTTGAACGTGATCAAATGAATCTTATTCCCTATGCTTCTGTGGTTGGGAGTCTTATGTACGCTCAAGTTTGTACACGTCCATATATAGCGTATGTAACTGGCATGCTTGGACGTTACCAGTCAAATCCATGTTTGGATCACTGGAAAGCAGCCAAAAAGGTTTTACGCTACTTACAGGGCACTAAGGATTTTATGCTTACATTAAGAAAAACAGATAACATTGAAGTTGTTGGTTATTCTTATTCTGATTTTGCTAAATGTAAAGACGAAAAGAAATCTACATCAGGATACATCTTTATGCTTTCAAGAGGCCCTATTTCGTGGAGAAATCATAAGCAGAAGTTAACTACCACTTCCACGATGATGGCATAATATGTGGCTTCTTATCATGCTACTCGTCGCGCCGTATTATTGAGGAATCTTATTTCATGACTTAAAGTTATAGATTCCATTTCAAGGCCATTGAAAACATTTTGTGATAATGATTCTACTATAAATTTTTTCAACAGCACCAGTTCGAGTGGTGCTAGATTGTACCTCGACACTAAGTACTTATTTGTCAGGGAAAGAGTTGAAGATCAAAGCGTTGTCATTAAGTATATTAGTACGCATGATATGTTAGCCGATCCACTTACGAAAGGCTTACCACCCAAGCTCTTTTTAGAGCATGTTGCCGGCATGGGTTTAACTGGTAATCTTAATTAGTGATCTATTTTGATGTAAGACAACAATTTTGAGCTCATTGTTTTGAACTTCACATTATGTTTATAGTTTGCTATTCTCTTTATCGTGCACACTTGAGAATTTATGAGCAAACGGAACAATTATGTTTTGGACCATATGAATGAGTTTAATCTATTACCACTTATGTAAACTCTATTCATACCTGTTATGCTTAATGTTAATCTTTGTTCTAATAAAAGTACTAATTGTGTAACTAATGGGGATCTTGTGTTAATAGTGACACAAAGATTATATTAATTCGCATTGGTATTTTTATTCGAACAGGATGTAGATATAAATTAACACTTGGCCAAATTAATGATTGTAAGCATTATATTTTATATATAAATAGTATTTCGGCCAAGTGGTTAGAATATTTTATTCCCTTATGTGGCCTATACTATTTATGTAATTATTGGGCTTACATATTGTATTAATTTATTACTTTATTTATGAGTTTGTTAATTAATTGTGTGGCCCATAAATATTATTACTAATATTAAGTTGGCATATTGGCCCTAGGGTTTCATAATCTTGATGGACGATTTTGACTCTTAGCTATCTAATAAATAAAACAGTTAGGGTTTGGTCCCAGTTGTCGTCTCAACAACTTTATACACACCTATACACCCATCATAATATTAAGAGACAATTGAAGACCTCACCCTTACACGCAGCGGAAGCTTAATACATACAAGATGTTTCTCTTAATTCATGTAAGTACCTAATTGTTTAATTGATTTTGTTCTATGAAATAACACGTTCCGTTATAATTATTTAATAAATAGAACTGAGGGGGAAAAGCCACTAATAAATACCAATTTGAGTACAAGTTTAGGAGGGAGCAGAGAGAAATAAACCTGATGGTCACCAAGTTCATGAACCCTAATGGCTTTAACCATGGTTGCTGCAGCAGCTGATAAAGAAATTGATCTCTTGTTATGGAGGAGGATGAAATTATTGATGCCAAGTGGTTGTTGAATATGAAGTCGCTTTTGGTAAGAAGAGCCCGAGACAAATGGGTTGGGTATGATAGAGCGAGGGTTTTGAAGTTTTAATCTGGATAAACCCATCATCTTCGTCAAATTTAACTTCTTTGGTTCCGTTGACTGTTTGTTTGGTTTTAACCGTCGCGAATTTTCACGTGGAAGGTACGTAGTGATTATCTAACTTGGGCACATGTGGGATTAAATGATCTTTTCTTTTCTTTTCTTTTAAAAAAAAAAAATCAATTGTACAAATGCTGAGAAGATGACAAAATATCTAAATAGTTTTAGTTAAACTTTGTTACAAAATGATGTAGTAAAATGTAATTAAGATGATCCATAATACATGAATAAGTCTAATGAATATGTGCCTAGTGATAATAATTAACTACAATTAGCCATACTATTTTACCGTTGTTTTTTTAAAAGTCTTAAATATAAATTATTATTTTGAATTACTATATCAATTATTATTCTGAAGGGAGCCTTGTAAAAATATCAATTTCTCTTGTGAAAATATCAATTACCTATTTAAATTGATGATGTAACTTGCTAATTAAACCTGAACATATTTATATGTAAATAAAAAAAGTTATTTCAAAAAAAATTTCCCACATTCACTAAGCATTTGAATGTAAATATGTCAAACCATCTTTTTATCTAATATTAAAACTAAATTTAAAAAAAACTGTTACTAAATAATAAAATCAAACTACCAAATTCAACTTGGTGGTTTATTTTCCGTCTGGGTTTACATAAATAAAAACACTCATTCTTCTTCCTATTACCTAAGCAAACAAACAGATGAGAGAGCCTAAACCTCGAAATCTCATAAACCAACCATTCTAGTTGCGAACTTAGCCCAGATCTGAAAGGAAAAAAAAAACATTTTTGACGCCTTCAACAATGATTCCGATAGGAAAATGAAGTGAAAAAGATATGTATATATAGTGGCTGCCATGGGTAAACGAATCAGCATGAGATTAGTCTCCTATCCGACTTCGAAAATGGGTGCAATACTCGTTATTTCATCGACCTCGACTTTGTCTTAGAATTCGAGTTTGCGAGGCAAACGAATCAATACGAGAGACTATTATGGACTCTGCTGCCTAGGGTTTTTGTTGGTAGGGGTGAGTATTTGAAGCAGATCATCAAAGTAATGAGCGAGCGATGCAGCAAGAAGATCGTTGAAAAACAGAGTTGAAAAGCGGAGGCCTCACCTTCCACTTCCGTCACTCTTTCCTCTTTGTTATTTTTGTATATCGATTTGTCGTTTGTACATATTTGTGTTTTTTGTAGGGTTTTCGAAGATGATGGTGGTGCGTTGGAAAATAAGCGGTGGCGATGGATGTTGCAGATGGATGCGGAGGCAACTCTTTTCATCCAGTTTTTTTTTTTTTTTTGTAAATGGATTCTTGTGTATTTAATTGGGTCTCAACCAACTGATGAAGAAGATAAAAGATATTGGTTAATTTAAAATATATATTTTAATTTTGCTTTTTAATTATTATTAGTATATATTATGTTTTGTTATATTTTTATCTTTTTTTCTTAATTAAAATTATACTAGTTAAATAAAAAATTATTTCTTTATGACAGAATTAAAATGTCACATGTCTATTTACCGAAAGTGAAAAAAATAAATTATTTAATTACAAAATTTTAAAAATTGATCATCAAAATAAAAATAATAATAAAGAGTTCATAATAATAATTTGTACTTGTACTTTTTTAAAATAAAAAAACAATAGTTCGTGGAATTTGCAAAATCTGACCGGATATGGGCAAAATATCCACAAAAAGAAGACCCAACCCCATTCTTAATTAGCAATTGAGATTATAGCTTAAAAACAAAGTATCATGAGTTGGCAATTTGGGTTCGATTCAAAAAATACGAGTGAGGTTCAGGATTATTAATAATATGATTCAAATTGCTCGAATAAAAATATAAGTAGACTTTGAATAAGATTATACTCGATTCGTTTAAGATTATAACTACTCGAATTATCGATTGTGATTCGATTGATACAAATTTAATTAGATACGCGATACATTTTCTTATAATATATACAAAATTAAATTAAATTAAGATAATATATTATTATTATTTTAATTTTAATTATGATTTTATATTTGTAAAGTGTAATAGTAAATATATTTTCTAGTAAAATAAAAAATTTAATTTATAATTATATTTATTATAAATTTAATTATTATGCGAAAACTCAAATTCGAGTTTGAATTTAAAGATCGTGAATAATTTGAATATATTTTAAATTATAAATATTTAAGTCGAGTAATTTTGTGACGAACAAGATTTTTGTAATTTAAATTGAATATTTATTGAATTAAATAAATATTTTTTGATGATTTAATTATTGAGTTAAATAATTAATTGATGAAATTGTGATAGATTAATTTAATTGTACGTGTCACATTAGTTAAATTAATGTGGTGAATTTTATATTCAAAGTATGTATTTAATTGAGCTTATTTGATTAATATATTAATTAATAAGCATAATATTATTCTAATTAATTTAAATAATTAATTAGAGATTTAATGATTTGGCATAATTAATGAATGAGAATTTTAATTATGTGACTATGTGATTTAATATGGATTTATGCTATTTTATTTAAGTTATTTAAATAACATTAATTGATTAATTATAAGTGTGACGATTTACTATATAATAAAAATTTATTAAATTAAGTGAAAAGGAGAAATAAATGAGCTAGCCAAACGAGACCCTATGAGGAGTTGGCCAGTTAACCCACTAAGGGCATTAACCGACCACGACTCCACCAGCTTGAATATGCGTATAATTATATAGGCTTATATAAACATATAACATATAAAAATTTATATTTCATCAGAGTAAAATTTTAGAGAGAAAAACTCAACGAAGAAAACACAGAGAATTGAGAGAAGATTTTCATCATCCTTGAATCATCTTCACAAACTAGCAAGGGTAATTCCTTCTCCTAAGTTTTTAAATTCAAGTTCTTAAAGTTTTCCATTAACGTATGTTAGAAATTCTATGTGAATAACTAATTTGATAATTAATGTATGATATGATTTTATATGTGTTATTGTATGATTATAACATTTTGTATATCATGTATGCATGATTTAATGCGATTAAATCCATGTAGTTATGCTTAATTTGATTTTTCAAAAGTTACAGAGTTTTTCATTTACGTGCTTTAAAAATTATCTGTGAATGGAAAAAATTGATATTTGTTCATTATATGGCTATATGTGTGTTCATATGTGTTTATAACATATTATATGCCATATATGCATAACTTGCAGTAATCGAATTTTGTTTAAATTGGGTTTTCAAAAATTACAGAGTCGTATATATGGCCATACAGGCCCTTACGTACAAATTTTATACCATGAATCGATGGTTTAACTTTGAATTAACATTTGCATATGATTGTACAAGTTTATACCAACAAAACGGAAGTTAAACGAACGGATTCGGTGTTATAACGAATCTGTAACGTTGAATTTCTTGATTTTCTTCAAAACCGTCAAGAACAGTGAAATTTAATGATTTGATTCGAGTAATTGCATGATTTAAGATATTAAAAACATGTTAGTAACATTGTATGATGTTTCTATGAAGTTCGTACTTCATAGAAATCGCTGTGTGAGTTTAATTTGCATTTAATTAGAGTAATTGGGCCAACGAACTGTCAAAATCGCGAACCAGGGAGTGCACCAGCAGGGGGACCCGCCCCAGCGGGTGTTCATGGGTATTAGGACCCGCCCCAACGGGTATAAGGGTTGTCCGGGAGCCTTTGTTTTTTTAATTTTCGAGACTGTTTTGACCTCCTGTAGTAAAATAAGCATAACATTTTCATACGAACTCCGATTAAGGCGATTCAAGATGATTCGGAAAGATAACGAGTAGACCTACAACTTTCATTCTTTAAGTTTTTCAATTTGAAATCGTTAAAATGGGTAAAAATGGTCATCTTTGTGACTGATGCGTATTCGTAGGACAATCGGAGGGCTTCGAACATGCACGCACACAAGTCTAGTGTTCTCGATAATAAAAGATGTTTTAAGTTACATACATGAATATTATATGATTTGAAGTTCATGATTAATAAATTAAGTTATTGACATGTATAAGATAATGTGAAGGTTCAAGTTAACAAACTAAGTGCGAACTTGAATATCGTAATTGTAAAACTTGATTATGATTGTTTAAAGGGCTATACATGTGTGATATGCATGTTGTGAGTTTACATTCATGTTATGTGGTTAGCCATTGAGTAATATTATAAACCAAGTTGTAAGTCGAACTTAAGTGAATAGTTCAACAGTTAAACATGGTAGTTATGAAAACTAATCGATGTCGTATACATAATGTAATGTGTAGGACGTTGAGGAAGTGAATTGTAATTATATTTGTAGCTTGTGCAAGAGGCAAGTATCCTATTCCCTAACTTATTAATTTAGCAAGTTCCTAAATTCTAATTTATTCATTTATTAAGTCTTAGACTTGTGTTTCTATATCGAGTAAGCTCGTGTTCTTAATTGTTCCAGTTCGAAATTCATATTACATATTGTAACTCTTTTAAAAGCATGACTCAGTTATACAATACTTATTCGATTGTATACTCTTGAAATTTATTATTCAAGTTGAATATCGATGTTATTAGTTGAACCTTATAGGACTAGTGAACCCTTATTGATTCGACTAGTCCATAGTTGATGAACGTTCTAAATTCCAAAATACTTATGAGTTTATCCAAACCAAACTTCCTTTGGTGCGGACTCTGATGTCAAAACTGAGATGAACAACCTGTAAAAGGGGAATTATTTACGCTTTAGCGTTTAGATATTGTGCACAGTATGGTACTAAGGGCTAATCCCCCTAAGTACGAGAAGTAGAGTCCATAGTCTTATGACTGTTAAAGGTTTAAATCATAAAAACTTTACAACCTAGGACATAGTTCAAGGTCTTATGACCCTCAGACGTTCTTTTGATTCCTGTTATTCATTCTTGAGTCAAAAGTTGAGTTTCTTTATTCAGATGTTTTTGATTCACTCGCATGTTATTATATTGTTGTCATATTATTATACTTGTGGGCAATCGTGCTCACTCTTGCGTAATAATAACATTGCAGTTAAGAACGAAAGGTCCAACGAGCCTTCTACTAGCGAAGGCAAGGGCAAAGTCAACAAGTGATGAAGACTTGTTATTTATTTTGTGTTTATATTTCAGACTTATATTAGAGTTGTGTAAGACTTATTTATTTATTTATGTTCCGCACGGATGTTTAAGGTTAGTATGACCTGAGATTTATTTTATTTATTACTCAGATGTTGTAACCCCATAGGGGAGGATTTAATTCTATTTATTGCATGATTTGTATTTACTATAGGTAGATAGATGATATTCGTATATTGAACACCAAATCCCGTGAAATTGAAAGTACCCGAATTTGAGA
This sequence comes from Panax stipuleanatus, assembly GCA_020205555.1. Taxonomy (NCBI): domain Eukaryota; kingdom Viridiplantae; phylum Streptophyta; class Magnoliopsida; order Apiales; family Araliaceae; genus Panax; species Panax stipuleanatus. The sequence continues at coordinate 151,383,003 of CM035118.1, forward strand.
GTGTCACAAATTTTTTTTAAATACAATTAGAATTCGAATGTAAATTTATAGTTTCCAATCCAATTGCAGCAAAAGTTTGTGTTCTACTTTTTTACACCCTTCATAGTTAATTGTCCCAACATAGCAAACCCGGTCCCACTTCTACCAGGTCTCTCTATTTTCAAAGAACAATAATTAAATAAATAAATAAATTTCGGCCTTACATCTATCTTGCTTCCTGTGATTTCTAGGGCTTCAAATTGAATTCGAGGTTGAATTTTCAAAGTGTCCTAAATTTGTAGCCCTTTCTCTCTTAATCTCGACAGTAGAAGAGATGGTACTGTCACAGAAGCTCCACGAAGCATTCAAAGGCACCGTGGAGAGAATTACAAATCCACGAACAGTATCTGCATTTAAAGAGAAAGGAGTTCTCAGCATCAATGAGTTCATCCTCGCCGGCGATAATCTTGTCTCTAAGTGCCCTACCTGGTCCTGGTATTAGTTTTTCTTCCAAATTTTTTTTCTAATTTTTAATTTGTTGGATTAGGTTTACGTGTCAGTTTATCTTTTCTTTATTTGTTTGATTAACAGGGAATCAGGTGAGCCAAGCAAGAGGAAGTCATATTTGCCCGCTGAGAAACAATTCTTAATCACCAGAAATGGTAAATGCCATAGTCCATGTTTTCAGCTTGTTTCAACATATGCTAAGATGGTCTTTATATAGTTTATAAAAGCTACTATATTCTGTATGATGTATTATTATGGATAAATTGATATGATTTTTACCCCCTATTCTCTTGCTATAATATGTTTTATAGTTATATGATTCTATATAGGTGTCAGTGATCTAAAAATACATATTATTTGCAATTTTCGACAATTTTTTTTAAATGACGAATGCTGAGAGTTGACGTTAATATGGAAGTAATGCATGTTGTGAGAATATAATATATTGTTAAACACTGCCTACAATCTATTGGGTGCAAGCATGAATTCTATCACGGTACAAACTTTTATAAAAGACCTTTGATATGATTGCAATCAAAGCATATGTCAAGGTAAGCTTCTATTGGTGTACTTAAAACCAGTCATAAACAGTATGGAACCAACATTTCATGAAAATGTTATGGCGATCACATCCTGGAGATGGAGTTTGTTAGGAAGTTTTATGTGAATACTTTTTTCCAGCAAAATAAATGAATTTTGTTTGCCTATGAATGAAAAACAAGTAACCAATATTCTAAAAGGCGCTAGGTGGGCGGCAAGGGGGGCCTAGGGCCTAGGGGGCCTGGGCAGGATTTTTTAATTTAAGCCAATTTTAATATTTTATCTTACATTTATCCAAACAAAACAATAATATAAGAGCAAAACAATCTATAATAAAGATAATAAAGGCATTTACTTAAAGTTCAAACACATATCCATATTGTCAATGTCAAAGTCAAACACAAACATGCAATTGTTCAAAGTTCAAATATATCTTTAACGTATTAGTTTTATTCATAAATAAGATTGTTATTAAATAATAAAATTTAAAATTTCAATATTAAAACTTAAGAAATTAAATATAAATTTAAGAATTATATTGAATTAAACTAAATATTACAAATGTATCATCATTTATATAATTTGAAGTTGATACAAGTTCAAAAAATTACAACTATAACAAAATTATCTATTTTAACTTGATCTTGTTCACTTTTTGTTGTGATTTGATATGCTACAAACTGCATTATAAATATGGTAAATCATTAGAAAAATAAATATATCAAGATCTGGTTTGAGTAGTTATAAAATAAAAAAACCTCTCCGCCTAGGCCCCGCCTAATTTTCTGGAGGAATTTTTTTGCAGCCTTAGGCCTAGGCGAGGCGTCAGGGGAGCCTAGTGCCTAGGTGGGGCGCCAGGAGGGGGCCTAGCGCTTAGGCGGGGATTTTTAAAACACTGCAAGTAACTACTATAAACATGGACTTCTGATATTTTCCACAGTAGAGCAGGCAAATTATATTAAACTTCTGCAGACCTAAATTGCTCACGGGGCTAAATTCCCTCTAATGTTGATGTATTTGGCTATTAGCCTCTTACTTAGCCAAATACCAGATGTTTTGTTAAGTCCACGTAGTAATCATTTGTCAGTTTCCAAACAGGTCAATCAACATGTAATGTAATGCATCAGGTGAGGGTTGTGCCAGTATGTAGTTCTTTAGATTTTACCCCATTTACACTCTCATTGGGATTATCCTTCTTTGCTTAAACAAGGTGTTTCACTGAAGAGGCTTTTTGAAGGATTCCAAAGAGAAATGGGATATTTGTTTTCAAGTTGAGGCTGACCCCCACTAGTCTAGTAGAGATAGTCAGAATTATAATATAGGAAAGGGAGAGAAGATGGTATTAAGATGATTCTAATAGTTCTATCTTTTAATATTTTCGCTCATCAAAAGATTAAAGATGATCCTAAGAGTTCTTTCAATCTGTTATTGACATGGGAAGTTTTACAAACGGCCAATACAATATAGTCTGGATGCGAAAGATTTTATAATTTTCCTGACGTGAAACATCTCAAGCCGGAATAAATCCATTTTTACAGGAGAAGCTTCTTTGCGTTCTCCTTATCGGTTCAAATGTTCCTTTATCTCAAACTAGTTACGGCCTATTAGTTCTTTGACTATTTCAGTAATTTTCTTAATTTGAACACCTGTTACAGTTCCTTGTCTTCGTAGAGCTGCATCTGTAGAAGAAGAATATGAAGCTGCTGGAGGTGAGGTTTTGCTTGATAATGAAGATAATGATGGCTGGCTGGCAACCCATGGGAAGCCAAAAGGTATTTTAGAAACTGAAGATGGATATTTTAAAATTATAAAATATAAATTTTGCTGTTTTACCTTGTGTCATCTACTTCTTCAGATGGAAAAAATGACGAGGAGGAAAATTTGCCTTCTATGGAAACACTAGAAATCAGTAAGAAGAATACTATTCAGTCAATCCCTTCATACTTCGGAGGTGAGGATGAGGAAGACATTCCAGACATGGCAGAGTATGAAGATCCTGACAACCTTATTGAAACAGATCCTGTAAGATATCAATGCACCAGTTTATTTTTCAAATTACTCTATGAGACAAAGTTTCAATTTTTTGGTTTTTCTTGCTATTGAAATTGTAGATTGATTTATGATCGTTGTGATAAGTGCAGATGCATTCTACCCTTTTATACTAGATATGAAATATAAGCCTCCCTAGTGACCTCCCACCTTTGTTCCTTAATTATTCTGACAAGTCAATCCTCAGAGTATATACGCCTCCCCAGTCACCTCCCACCTGTTGATTCATTGAATATACTAGATATGAATATTAGCAGATTGGATCAACTGAGGCTTTTAGGTGTTAGATATAATATTTGTCAGTTTATGTTGAAATATTTTTCTGAGATCTTTAGGCTTGCAATCAGCGGCAAGTTTTAAATTGGTGTCGTCACAAATTTTTGTGAAATTTCTGTTCAAGTTTTTCTTCGTTATGCTGGACTAGTTTACTATTCACAAGTGATTTGTTGTTAAACCATTCAATCTGCCATGCTGGTTGAAAGCTCTGATTATTTCCTTATATACATGCATGGGTCTATTTCAGGCTACCCTTCAGTCAACATATCTTGTGGCTCAGGAACCTGATGATGACAATATCTTACGAACTCGAACATATGATGTCAGCATCACGTAAGTTGAAATGCACTTATCTTTTTCCTGTTTAATAGTGAAACACCAGAATCTTCCTACCTGCCAGTTGATCATTTCTAGTTCCTTTTTGGATGTTATGATTGTTGACCTTAGATTCTTTTTCAGGTATGATAAATATTATCAAACTCCTCGTGTCTGGCTTACTGGATATGATGAGGTTGGTGACGTTAATTATATTTCTTAGTGTTGCTCCAGTGTTTAGATGCACAACGGGGTTATGCCATTCATAATTTAGCTTGATTAAAAGATAAAGAAGTGCAAAGGGTTTTCAGATTGACAAAGTTGTTGGAATGCATACAGATGAAGAAGTTCCAGTGTTTTTATGTACAAATAAAAGAATCAATCAATGATATATATATATATATATATATGTGTGTGTGTGTGTGTATGTGCATGTATGTATTCATGTATTTTTTGATATATATGCATAATTAAAATAAGATAGACATCACTCGTTCAAGATCAGTGGATCATCATGAATACTTGGACAGTTTGAGATTTGATTCTTGACGGTGTAAGCAGTCAATCCTCAGAGTATATTCAATGAATCAACAGGCTTACTTTATTAAATTGTCTATAGAAGTTTTACATTCAATAATTTCACTGGTTAAAATACAAATATTTATGGAGTGCTCTCTCAAATTTCTGCAGTCAAGGATGCTTCTCCAACCAGAACTTGTACTTGAAGATGTTAGTCAAGATCATGCACGTAAAACAGTGAGATTCTTCAATTTATCTTTTTTTAATGTACTTGTCATTTTTGAAATGTAACCTTAATTTGGGATTTGGATGGTAAGCTAAGACTTCATAACTTTCATTACTGGTATGATGGTAGCTTATCAATGGTTCGAAAAAATCTGTGCACCTTAAAACAAAATTGGAAACTATTGATAATTCAAGTTGACAAAAAAAAAATCACAAAGAAATATCTTTTCATAAGTTTCACCTGTATTGTAACTACTGGTTTGTATACGACATCTTTGTCTCTTCAGGTTGTTCATATCATAACAATAGAAGATATAATGATTCTTTTGGCTAACTATTGTGTGAAAATCAAATGGATTTTTCTCTTCATCTCCTTTTGGCCTTTAAGAATTGATTTTCTTGTTATAGATTTATTTATTTTCCCTATATGGGCTTTGATGCTTCCTATTTCTTAGGTAAAATTTAGAAATATACCGATTCATGTCTTCCTTAAAGATGTGTGGTTGTACCATGGAAACACCAGCAAAGATAATAGGACCCCTGCTATATGATGGCATTGTAATCTCGTAAGCAAAATGCAGTGCAAGTACAGAACTCTATTCTAATAAAGTAACTAACAGATCCTCAATATTTTAATTATAGCAGAAGGTCTCAGGAGTTTCTGCATCCCCAGAAAGGTTTAATACTTCCTATGGCACAATCGGCAGAAGATTCCGAATAAACTTAACTATTAGGCATGAGCTCGACTAGTAAAATAACACCACAAGCTTCTATAAGTTGTAATTCAAATCATGATGCTGCAATAATTTCAGCCTCATACTGAACTGTTCATGCATCTGAAGTTTCTTAGATTACAGTGTAAATATTTTCTGAATTAGATGTTCCATTAACCTCCGATGCTGAACGAGCAAATATATGATATAGTATCATAAGATTTCAATCCATCCATTGTTGGTTATATTCTTGAAATATTTGAGTTGCATCTTGTATATCAAACAACTTCGCTTGCTCAACTAGGTGCCCAGCGACAAGTACCTTATCTTGTTTCTGGACACATGTTAAACATGGTAAAACTCTCCTCCTTTCTTGGGCTTTAGAGTTTATTATGATTTAAGTATTTTTACATAAGCTAATGCACATGGCAAGATATGCTACGCTTCATCCTTTGTCAAGGATTTCAACAGAGGGGAACTTGTGCTGTTTTTTCATCTGATTAGTTTGTGGAGGACTAAGTGACTAACAACTACCTTAACTTGTTTCTTGAGACATGTTATTTCGCTATGTTCTTATTCTGCTTAAACATTAGACACTTCCTCCTTTCTTGGGCTTTAGAGTTTACAATTATATAAGGTAAGCTAATGCATATGATGAGTTGTCAAATCGTGAAGCGTAATGTTAATCGGAAATCCCCATACTGTGTTTTATGTATCGAAAATAAAGCTGTAAAATGACCAAATGGTTCGGGCTTGATTCGTATTTACTTGACTAAAAATTCGATTCGAGCTCGACTCGAAATATAAATGATTTAAATATAAGCAAATTTAAAGTTCGATAAATTACTCGAATCTCTTCAAATTGCAATTTTCTATTTATACTCGGAGATCATATTCGCTCGAAAAGTTCAAACTGCTCGGGGTTCAAGATCGTGTTCGACTCGATAGCTAAATGAGCCTCAATCAAATTTTATTTCATACTCGATAAATTTTATGAATCAAATCTGAGCAACTCAATACTCGGCTTGACTCGGTTTATTTACATCCATAATTGGAAACGAAATGAAAAATGTGGTAATATATATTTAAACATATAAAACACACATGAGCTTGACTATGTATAAAAATAGTCTAGTGTAAATATTATTATAGACTAAAAATAAATTTAATATTAAATAGCGGTCAAAATACTCTAAATTAATTTATTAGATATTATTTTAGCAATCTTTATAGAGTAACAAAAGTAAAAAAAAATAGATTCAACTTTAAACTACAAAACAAAAGAGAATAATTCAATTAACAAGTGGAGATTTATGTATATGCTTACGGAAAGTGACATGAGAAAAATAGAGTGCATTCTGAAGAAGTAGATATATAACTCTAAAAGTGATTAAATGTTCATCAAGCCATATAGTGATATAGAATATGTTCGTGCTAAAAAGTCTCTTCAATTGAAATGGTAGAACGCTTAAAAATTTTGCTGTTACTCTTTTTGGATCTACATAGAAACTTTTTCAAGCCAGTTACTAACTTTAAAAAGTATTGTGCATTGATCGTATCGGATCGTATGATGCGGTGTCATTTTTGATTCACCCTACTCGAATTGTCTCCATATCGTATCGTGCGATAATACTGATAACTTTGGTTTCATCCTTTGTCAAGGATTTCAACAGAGGAAAAATTATATACCCGTGCTGATTTTGCCAGTGATCAGTTTGTGGAGGATTACTCTGACAACCTGACCATCCAGTCTGCCTTGGCTAACTCTCTTCATATTAAATAATGTGTTTGTGGTCATCAGTCTGCCAAGTCAGAAAACCTATTAGAAAATTTTTCTCTGGTTTATTATTTTATCGATTCTGTTCTGTTCATTTTGTTCTTTTGGATTTCTTTGGGTTAAGTCTTTTTGAATTCTATTATTATTATTATTATTATTTTGTTTTAAACTTTGTAAAACTCAGGTAACTATTGAAGACCATCCACACTTGCCTGGAAAACATGCATCTGTACATCCTTGCCGACATGGGGCTGTGATGAAGAAAATCATTGATGTTCTATTGTCACGAGGAGTTGAACCAGAAGTAGACAAGTAATCTTTCCTTTTACTCATGTTATGCACCAAAAAAGAGTGAGCGATAATATAGTTTTGCTTCTGAATGTTAACTAGAAATGTGTTGGTTTTGGGTAAAGGTTAGTTGTCGGTCTAGACTTGAGACCTCACTGCTGCTTTGAAGTTTGAAATTTATCCATCCAATAAGCATGGTTTAGACTATTGATTTTTGAACGAATGCTACAAACTGTATCGTATTGCGAGTTGTGTGCCTTTGTACTTTTGTGCTTTATTTATTTCTATATATTAAGTCAACAAACTGACTTTGGCTTGGTGTATTTTTTTAGGACACCAGCATAGGTTTAGTTGGGTCTTAGATGGCTCAACTCTAATCCCTGACTGGCTGACTTTCAGAGTCTTTTGCCTAAATACTCTACTAATTCAAGTGGCATGCTCTTCTGCACAGAATTGTAAATTTACTTGATATTAGTCCACTCCTTTTGCATGCCTGTTGTCTGGTTTTACTTTTTAATCTGGTTTGGATATGATGATGCAATGAATGACAGCACTAAACATCATATGAAGTAACATTGAAATAGTTTGGTGTTTTGCTTGGAGTGCACATATCTCATCTATTTCAAGTCTTGATATTTGCTATATTACAATTATGCAAGGAATACAAGTGATGAAGGTCAGTTGAATGGGGGATATAATTCAAAGAAATAATCATTTTTTTGGTGGTTTACCAGCTGCAGTCCTCATATTAGTTTAAGTTAATAGTTCAGAGACGTTGCATTATTGTGGTACTGGTCACTAGTTCAGGCAGTAGGCACAGGGTTAAATCTAGATATTAAATTTCCTTGTTGCATGTCTTCCCCTTGCAATTTATGCAAACCCATCGAGTATTTTATTGTTGGATCATCACTTTTTGATGCTTTGGCAGTCTGAGTCTGTCAGTTTTCTCTGTTTAATTATCAATCTGATCCACTGACTTTTTTAGGTACCTCTTCTTATTCTTGAAATTTGTTGCTTCTGTCATTCCAACTATCGAATATGATTACACCATGGATTTCGATCTTGGTAGCTCCAGTACTTAATTTGAAGGTGATTCCTGTTAACTGCCCTAATTTATTTATTTTTCATTAACATGTCCTTTACATTTATACCTTTCTTGAATGAATATATGCCTCAAACATGGATAGGAGTGAAATCCTATATATGGGATGCCTAGCCTTTCTGACTAGTATAAACTCAGAATCTGGATGTATGATTTTATTTTCAAACCTTGAGGTTTACATTTTCCTGTGTGCTAATAAAGACCGAGTTAGGATCATATTTCTGATGTCAGAGTACACCATAAGAATTATATACATCCAGCCTCTCTCGCCGTTCAGAGATAAACTGTACTCATGCAACTCATCGCCAAAAAAAAAATGTCAGCGGTAATATATGAATTGTTTTCAACCCTGGAGGAGGTTGCATTTTATGTGCGCTAACAAAGACTTTTTTTATTTATATAAATTAAAAATGGAACTGTAAGGATAAATATGTTTGGTAAACCAATTTAAGCTTTTGGTTTCTATACTATTGATTTGAAAATTTTCAAAAAATTTCAGAAGTAGAAAATTTTACTTCCAATTTTTTTTTATTATAGAAAGTCTTGAAAATGTGGGATAGATTTAGCAAATCTTTAATATCCCAACTCAACTTGCGTTTTACCCCAAACTGGATGGGATAGGCTAAAAATGAATGCATATGAAAGCGTTAAAGATCATTAATATCCTAAATAAAAACAAAAGGCCTTGAAGAGAAATTGTTCCATTCCCGTTGGACTTTCTCCTGACGTTTTTTGGCCACCAACGCTTATAAATATCAGCTTCTTTCAGTCTCTATTTTCAAAGAGGGAGGTAGAAGTTAGAAAATACAAGGGAGTTTTGTACTTCTTTTCATCTAAACCATTATCTTTGTACCTATCTTCATGGGTTGTCTTCACTACGTATGAACCTATTGTATAAGCTATGTGTGCTTTAACTAATCCAAGTTTTATTGCATTTTGAATACACGCATATTTGGATGAATTGAAGACTCAATGGTGGTTATCTAATAATGGTTAATTTTCTTTTGATAGGTAAAAGAAAAGATAACTTATCTTCTTCTTGATTACCAAAATTTCTTCTTGAAGAAGATCAATAGATTAATTATTTCTTATTTTATATTATTATTAGATATAAATATTGGGTATTGCCCACCCCCCCCCTTCTTTTTTTCTGGCTCTCGTAGGTTTATTTGTGGTAATTGGGGTTTTTATCTTATTCCCTATTATTTTTTGGCCCACGTAGGTTTATCAGATGAAAGCTGCCAGCCAAAACGATGTAAAGCTAAAGCAGATGATTAAAATTAACTTGAAGAGTGGTCTGGTCGTCCAGACATGTTATAGTGTAAATTTGCACAATCACTTGATTTGAACAAAATGTTATTCTGATGACAGGAGACTGACTATACTGTACATAACAAATAAATTAGTAAAATTGATAGTTTCGTAAATATCCTCTCACACCGAGTGGACGGCGTATTTGCTATCAAAGATCTTGCAGTTTTTTGGTAATTAATTCTATACAAATAAATGAAAGACGACTAGTACTCTTGACTTTTACTTGCACGCACTATTAAATCGTGTCAAATAAAAATATATTCCTTGCGAGTAAAAAATTTTTATTCTAGAAAAAGTATTTTTTTTTTGTTCATGTTTGTATCACAATTTTATTATTATGTTATTACTATTAAACTATACACTCGCTATATTTTATGATTAATATAGATTTTTTTTTTTTAATATTTACAGATTTTGGGGTCAAACCGAGGGAGTTTAGTTTACTAGTATTACAGTATGATGATATGAACTGGTAGTATTCGTTTTCTGATGATATTTAAGCACGTCCCATATATATTTTGATCCTTTCCAACAATACTAACGTAAAACCATCCTCAATTTCTGATTTTCTTACGGCATACAAGGTATGTATGATCTATATAGAAGCAACATTAAAAAAAAATTAAATGAAGATGATTATCTTGAAAGGGAAAAAGAAGAAGGTAGTGTAGTATTATAACAATGGGATACGAGTTGTGTACAGAAAACCTGCCGTGTTACTGCATACTTACTAAACATATCTCAAAGCAAATAATCCAACTTTCATCATACAGTGGAATGACGAAAAATGATCAAGCCTTACTGGCTCGAGTCACAACCACAACTAAGAAGACCACAACCGACAGTAGGAAACAAGTTCTTAGTTTTTCGTCAAAGGAGTCTGCAGCTTTTCCTATTTTCTTCTCACTTTTTGGAGGCAGAAACAATTCATCCACCATCTTTGTTATTTTGTCGATTAAGTCCCTGATTTTTGCCTTTGTGTTGATGAAAATCCAACTCAATACGTCCATGGCTGCTTTTGAATCATCATCAGAACCCTCATCCGAGACACAGCTCACACCATCATTCTTATCAGCTGCATTGGAAAAAGAATTTCACACCAGTGAATGTCAATAGAACAAGCATGATTTAATGTTTTTAGATATGACTATTTAAACAGTACCAAAATTAGTTGTTAGCACGAATGGACTGGACTGGCTTACGAATGGTAGGGTTACCATCATACATTAGACACCTGTCCTGGTCACTATAGGGATGAACAACGCATGCACACAATAAAACAAAGACGCACCTAACCGCTGTCATCAATCAACAATTAAATCTAAAATCTTTGATTCCAAGCGTAAATTTAAGCTACAAAAGAGGGGGTGGGGGGGGGGAATACACAAACACCAACTAAGTTCAAAATATTCATCCTCACATCAACGTTTTCTGTATTATGTTTTCTGTTTCCATATAGGTGCTTCTTAAATCACAAGTAGTCCATGTGCCCCCTGATCTTAGTCAAAAAACTGTGCAAGGTATAAGCATTCCAAATGCTCAGTTTGTACTAGCTAAATTTTTGTTTATGAACAGATTTGTATTTGTACGATAGAAACCTTGCTTTTTTGATGTCAATGGCACCAAATGGGAACTCGAGGTTCTTCATTCAGTAAGAAGAAAATATTAATACTCGTCCCAAAGCAACGTATAAACAGACGACAAAATTTAGTCAGTGCCATAACACCACCTTTGGCATCGACTTCAGGATCAGAGAAATGTCAAACAACGTCAAAGAAATCGATACAATTAAGGAGATTCATACACACATACCATCATCAAGTGACTTTCTAAGCTCCCGCACCACCTCATTGTTCAAAACAGCATCCCAGACAGCCTTATCAGATGATAATGAAATTACCATTCTCTACACAAAATTTTGATATAAACATAAAATAAGGAAAAGTCGAGATATATTGATCTTAAAGAAATCTAGGTAACTTCAGGGGAAAAAAATGAAAGTTCAATCCTTCATTCCATATATGTCAAGAAAGAAAAATAAAATTCACTTTTGTATTGGTTTTGTTGATTAAGGTGATGTTTACATTACAGGATACAAAAAAATTGTTAGATATGTAACACATTGTAAAGCAATGGTTCATTTTACATTGGAACTTCAAACACCCTGAAAAAGGGGGCCCGGGGGGTGTGTGGAGGAGGCATATAACAACATCCAGTAGCAATAAGTACCACATAATCCGATATTTTCAGGAGGTTCACATTCAACAGCATCACTAGTTAATTGTAGTGGCCTCACTAGTCCATTAGTGAGAATAAAAACACACATTCGCGAATTCGCTTGTAAAATTGAGGCATAGATGCCACTTCAGTTTAGCAACTATTCTGACTAATACAAATGATCTCAAAAAATTTATTAGAACATTGAATTATTGGGTTGATACTATCCAAAAAACTGTTTTATGAAACTCAACTACTCAGAAGAAATATGTAAATTTTTTCAGTAGTTCAGGTATCATTAAAATTACAGAAGAGACAGCAACACAGTATTTTAAATCATTTCAGTTTCCATCTAACTTTAATTTGTGTTGGAAAACTATCAAATTTCTCAAAGAACAAATATATTTTATAGCAATCTGAGTTTCTGATAATATACTGATACTGAATTTAAACAGAAGGCTCACCTGAACAGATGGTTCAGTCTGCAGTAAATGAAAAGCATCATAAACTTTGTTAGATCCACAAGGCTGCACTAGTCTTGAATTACATAGGTTTAGTGAAGGCTCCACCCAATCAACTTCTGAGCCAACTGAAGGAACTCTATCAACGAACCCAACTGGCCTAGTAGTATCGTCTGGTACATCCTTGTCCGAATCATAAGCAGCTCTGTCCTTGATGAGCTGTGAAAAGGACACAGGATCAAGGACCCTAGAAGGAATATCCATTTTTAACAGAAAGTTGTATTAGTAAAGTCGAGAGTGCCAAAAGAGGGAAATAATTGCTTGAATGCAAAAGCATGAGTGCAGCGAAGATGAACTCTGACAGCACCTCGAAGGGGCAATTCAAGTCCAGCTGGAAACTCGCATTTTCTTTTAATTTTTTTTATAGGTAATTTGACTACAAGTATGAGCATTTGAAATTAGAACCAGCGGCATTGAGGTTATTCCTCAAAGCCTCTGCCACTTCTCCCATCCCTTGGAATTCAAGTTACTCGCATATATGTTATTCATCGGAAAAAGCAAGTCGGTCTATTCATGCACCAGCCAATTTAAACTTGGATAAATAATCAGCTGTACGTAGGTTATGTCAAAACAGTAGCTTTTACAGCGAAATTTCCAAGTCGCAAATAACATGGCTTCATGCTTTCTTTTAATCAATATGCAAATTGGAGCTCAGATCTACATATACACTAATACATGCACTTTATGGATCCAGTCATCAGCATCAACAAATTACATAATTGTAATACATTATAAAGTTTTCACTTTATCTACTGGTAGAAATTCTTTGAGCTATATCATTCTGTGAGATCAAGATGTAGAGGCCAAGTCTTGGTTTGAGGAGTAAATGACAAGGTGAAGCACACAAACTCTGAATATGTTTCCATCTGAAATGGAAATATGCATCCCTTAAAGCATTATTGTATACATCCTAACTGCATGATGGTAAACCTTGGTCTGCAAGTGTAAGAATGTGGTTCTGTATCTAGCAGAAGTCACTTTGTAGGTGAAGTCAAAGATTATGTCAATATCTAGCATGCACCCTTCCCAGCAATCTACTTTGTGGGACAAACTGCAATAGATATAACAGACCGTCTTGAAATAAAATTGAGTTTCCGAGTTCCTTCATTTTGATAATTTTTAGTCAAGGACTGAAACTATAGAAATACTTATGTCATTCAACAATTATTAAACGGGAATAAGAACTAAAGTTCTTAAAGTGGCCTGCATTTTTCTTGAGAATAAATTATATACGGATGGCCTGTAAAACTACTCCAATAACAACATGCCACGTAGGAAGTTTCGCAGAAAATCAAGGGATTTGAAATTCAATATAATGAGTTAAACAGTTTTACTATGATAAATAGTACAAATTTGTTAATACAATTTCAATATAATGAGTTAGAACAGTTTTACTATGATAAATAGTAAATACAAAATTTGTTAATACAATTTAAATCCCTTGATTTTCTCCTAAACTTCCTATGTGACGTGTCATGTTGTTATTGGATGGCGTAAAACTCTAGTTTTACAGGCCATCCGTATATAATTTATTCTCATTTTCATTTTCATTTTATGCCATAATTATATCCTCTATAACTGATATATTGTAGAGTGTAGTTTTAGTTTGGAGGTTTAATGGACTTTATGCCAACTTGCGACCAATATTAATAGAGAATCCTTGAGTCATGAAATATACATAGTCTCTCGGTCATTGACATAGCAAACTCATAGAAAACTTGGTTTTGTTGTTAACTGTTCAACTCTAATCCCATGGTTATATTTGGCTGGATAGTTTATGCTGCAAAACAAAAAGGGAAACCCAAGACTGTCCCCCCATATTATTTTCTACTTAAAATCACATGAAAAACTAACCTGAAAAGTGTAGAAAGTGACACCGCTAATTGACTTGAGATGAATAATTGCTATGATGAGGTTGTCTCAGAATTATTAATATTAGCTATAAGCTTATAAAAAAACACTGTGCCTCATTTTGAGCTTTTTTTCATAGGTTGCCAGTTTTCGAAGCTCACTTTGCAGGTGAGAACGAGATGTTGACAGCAATCATTTTCGGTGTTTTTTGATAAAAAAAAATATAATCCAACTTTATTAAACCCCAAATTTCATAATCAATGTCACAGTCACAATCACAATCCCCATTAACATCCTTGTTAAATTAAAGAAAATGAAAAAAAAAATCTGTCTTTTGACTTATTAGGTGTTTGATGTATTGCAACCGGAACGCTACTCTGATGTATGTCTTAATCCATCGCCATCATGTACAACATCATGTATATATAAACAATATTAGATGCTAGCAAACTAAATTGTTGTTTCTTTTACACAAGGCATAGTTATCATCATCTTCGTGATGGCAAAGAGTCATTTGACATGATTATCATTTTATAAATTCTTCTCAAGCAGATCTTTTATCTAAAAAAAATTCCATCCCCATAAAATTCTGCAGTACCACAGTCAAGATTTAACAAGCCTACTACTCCATGGAAGGACAATAAGACGAGCAAAATAATAATGAAAAAGAAATTTATCAAAATCACTTCAAATCTCACACAAATAACCAAGACAAGTGATTTGGTTCAAGAACCAATCAAAGAAAAAAACACATACTAAAAAATAAAAATAGAGGCAAATTCAATTAAATAAAGTGAATCGAAATAAACAACACTCACTGGTGGAGAGAAGTGACTGCATGTTGAACTTCATCCAGAGATGGAACAGGCCCAAAAACAAAACGATCACAATTAAACACAACTGGGAGTGGTGCCGTTTCATCATCATGATCATGACTTATAATTCCATCAATACACTCCCACTGATCAAACTCATCAGTGGGACTGGGGGAAGAACAAGAAGAAGCCCATTTGGATGTGGCAGATATTGGAGCAACAACATTAAATGGGTTGTTGGAGAAAGGTGATGTTGGAGAGGAGAGAGAAAGGGTGTTTGAAGTAGTGGGTTTATAAGTAGTGGATGATCTTGGACTAGTGTTGGTGGGTTGTGAAGTGGTGGAGTGAGAAAAAGGTTCTTGGGCTGGGCCACCGCCGACACCGCCGGTCCGAACAGCCCTCTGAACCGTCCTTAACATGCCTCCTCCGCCGCCGCCTCCACTTCCACCACCCATTCCGCCGCTACCACTCCCAAATGACCTCCTCATGCTCTTATCCTCTCTCTCTCTTATGTCCTACGGATATTGCAACAGATATAAAGACCTTTTTTTATTAAAATAGTGCTACTATCACATAAATATTTTATATAACTTTCACATACACATATATATATTGCGGATCCCGCACATCAAGCAAGGATCCACAATATGTATGTGTGTGTATGTAAATATTATATGAAAATATTTATGTGATAGTAGCATTGCTCAACTAAGAGCAATCTTATGTCACATAATTTGAGTCACATAAAATTTATATATATATATATATATATATATATATATATATATTTGTGAATTCTGCATGTTACACAAGATTCATAGTATTTATTATTTATGTGTGCATGCGAATATTATATAACCCAAAATTATGTGATAGTAGTATTATTTGAAAACTAATTTATCCCTGTTTCAATAACTTTTCACACCAAGCCGTCAACAATTGGAAAATAATCCATTTTGTCTATAAATATATCCACATGATATATAAAGATCGTTTAGGGACATCTCCATTAACACATTAAATTCAACAAATAATTTGAGCTCAATTCGTATTTGTTCGATTAAAAATTTGATTCGAACTCGACTCGAAATATGAATAATTTAAATGAGAAAATTTTAAAATTTTATAAATTACTCAAACCTCATCAAATTATAATTTTCTATTGATTTGTTCGAAAAGTCTAAACTGCTCGGGCTTGATTTGAGATCGTACACGACTCGGCTCTCAATTACATCTTATTTTATATTTGATAATTTTTTTGAATAAAATCTTAACAACTCAATACTCGGCTCGACTCGATTCATTTACACTCTTAATATCCATAAACCTCTGTAACATTCGTGACTCTTATTTATTAATATCCATAAACCTCTGTAACATTCGTGACTCTTATTTATTTATAAATATATTGAAACAATCGAGTCAAATTCTGATTCCGAAATATGTCAAATTTCAACTCTAAATCGAATTAAATTAATCCAAATAAAATTTTAATCACATATTCACCCAAAAGATCATAAGTGAAATTATTATCGTTAATAACTTAATTCCTTATTATTGACCATGTATTTCATTAACATAAAATATAAAAGCTGATAAAATAATCTCTACGTACTTGAATTTTTTTATGATATACTTTAAAGTTGGGTATGTTCATACATGTAAGTTGTAACCATTGACGAACTCTAAAAATTATAATCTTGCAGCATAAATTTTAAATTTCACTAAAAGGAAAGGTCAATATATTTGTGAGTAAGGAACAAAAAATCATCCAAGTTTTTGTTTTGAAACCGTCACAAGCAACCAACTATTAAAAATGTAAAAACTGTAACTATTCAATCATTTATAGTATCTTTTAAGTTGATGATGTTTCTTTAAGAGAATAATACTTTTTCTCTTCTAAATTATATAATTATTATTGATTTTTAAAAATTAATTTAATATATTTTTAAATTTAAATTTAAAATAATTTATTAAAAATTATGAAACAATAAATATTTGAAAAATTGACAATAATAATAAAAAAAGAAAAAAAGTTTTTGACATATTATAGAAACAAGAAAGCCAAAGGAATTAGTTAATGAAGTAATAAATAAATGAATTTACACAAAAAATTGAATGGAAGTATACGATAGAGATTATGTTTAATTTGTGAAGATAGCATGTTTCTTTCAAATAATTTATGCTGACCAAATTGAATTTGGAAGTTCTTATATGTATACAAAAAAATTAAATATGAGAATATTTAAATTGTACGTATTTTTACTCTCTATTGAAAGTTAAAATATAAAAAAATAAAATTCAAATACATTCATATTTAATTTTTCTATCGAGTAGAATTTTTGTTTGGGATTTTCCTCCAACTTTGTTATCTCCGCCTTATAATTGCCTCGTCACCCTCCCAAATCTTTGTCTTTCTGCCACGTGCATTAAGGACTAGGAATACCATGGATTTACAGAAAAAAGAAATAAAAAAAGAGTCCAATAAGGATTCATTCCAAAAGGCCCATATTATTCGATTTGACTTTGGAATCGAGCCTTCCGTATGCCCAATGGAAAAGTCGCAAGAGTTGAACCCAGCCCACGAAGATTCGTGAAAATTATTGGATACTTTCGTCTTCTTAATTCTTTCCAGCCCATACCGTCCTCCTCATTGAAACCCTAAATGGCTCTTCTTTTTCGCATTACATCTTCATCACAGCTCCGCTGAGCCGTAATCCTGAGAGGATCTGAGAGCTACCAACTCAATCATGGGTATGCATTTTCCCCCCCTTCTTCTTCTTCCTTATGATGGGTAACCCTAATTTCTGCTTGCTTCAAAATGTTATGATATTTATGCACAGGTTTATATATGTGTTCATTTGTTTATCCGGTTAGTTTTCGTTCAAGTTGTGCAATATAATTTTGGATTTTATGTTTTCGGTTATGAAAGATAATGGGGCTTATGAATGATAGATGATAATCTGGGTTTTAGTTTATGGGTCTGTGTATATCGTACGTACGTTTCACATCCGTAGAATCAAGTGTTTCTGTAGAGGTATGACTTTTGATGACGTATAAGCTATTTTATCCATAAATGGTACTTTTATGATATGAGGTTTCAGCTTCTCTTGTAGTTTAATTTATGATTGCACACACAAAATGTATAGTCCGTTTTGTCATAGCGTATTGGAATCTGATAATTTTTACTTACTTTGATTGTGGGATTTCATCAGGGGCTTACACTTATGTGTCAGAGCTATGGAGGAAGAAACAATCAGATGTGATGAGGTTTTTGCAGAGGGTGAGGTGCTGGGAATACCGTCAGCTTCCTTCCATTGTGCGCGTTACCCATCCAACCCGCCCTGATAAGGCCCGGCGATTAGGCTACAAAGCCAAACTGGTGAATCTTCTGTTGTTTATTGGAACAGTATATACTTTTGTTTATTATAGTTGTTAGTGTATCCCTTGTTTGTTCTATTGCTTTGATTTGTGTTCTTTGCTTTTATGTTCAAAATTATCATATTTTCATGTTAGAAGCTATCTGCGGTGTCTTGTTTCATGGTTGGCACCAAGGTAGATTGACCTGTGCCAAAATTTATGTACCGCTGGTTTTTTATGCTTTTACACTCGGGTCCTTTGCTCATCATTCTGAAGATTATTCACTTCATCAGTTGTGAAGGATTTGTTGTTCAGGAATTGAATGTTCATGGAGAGGCTGATATTTGTTTAGTGGTTTAATGTACTTCTATCTGCCTGATGCATAGTTGAATGGTGCTTTTAGTAAATCATTTCATGTAGTTGCTTCAATGATCATGTTCATTCTATTTGCACTTGTTCTAAAAGTCGAATCTATATTTTGTTTGTTAAGGTGGTGTTTTTGCATAGCCCAATTGGATGATCATGTTACCATGGCCGGGTAGTAATCTGGTTGCTTTACTTTTATCATCATGAAGTAGTTTTAGGTGGGGGATCTACTACTTATATGAAATCCGAGTTATTTATTTTTGGTGCGTGTAAACGTGGTTTGTCAATATAATTTATAGGGACATTTTTTCTGAAAATATTAACACAAGTTACCTGTAGAAGAAATATTATTAAAATAAAGTAAGCACTTTATCAAAGGAAATTCGGTGTGTTTTTTTATCGTGGTGTCACATTATATTAAGATATAAGGAGACAGGTACCTATTCTATGTCTCTTTGCCATGTCTCAGGCCATAAGGACTACTAATGTTGCTTTTTGTGTTCAATATGTGCAAATATTATCCTTGCATCTTTGAATGTAGTGTTATGATGACCTTTGCAGGGTTATGTGGTTTATCGTGTGCGTGTAAGACGTGGTGGACGCAAGAGACCTGTTTCCAAGGGTATCGTGTATGGAAAGCCCACAAACCAGGGTGTCACTCAGCTGAAATTTCAACGCAGCAAGCGCTCAGTTGCTGAGGAACGTGCTGGTCGTAAACTGGGTGGTTTGAAAGTTCTCAACTCATACTGGATCAATGAGGTGCGTCTAAGGTTTTTTTTTGTTTTTGTTTTTAACTGCACATGCTTTATACATTTTCTGAAGTACATTTCTGCCACTTGTTTCTAGTGAACAAGTAGTCTGTATCTAGACTAGTAAGAAACATTATCTTAATGGTAATTCATAAGATGCATTTAAAATTTTTGTTGAGATGTATTATGAACCTTGTGGCAAACCCATGTATGGATGCAAACATTAAACATATAGTTGAAGCTCAGCCTATTTTGGAGTGCATTGGTGCTCGTCTTTAAGTTGTGCATTAATACCTGGAATTTAAGAACGTTGCGTCATTTTTTGGAAGTTTATCATCATATACATCTACATTCTTTAATGCAGGATTCAACCTACAAGTACTTTGAGGTAATTTTGGTTGATGCGGCCCACACTACTATCCGCA
The DNA here is from genome assembly GCA_020205555.1 of Panax stipuleanatus. Lineage (NCBI taxonomy): Eukaryota > Viridiplantae > Streptophyta > Magnoliopsida > Apiales > Araliaceae > Panax > Panax stipuleanatus. Next base: position 151,402,911 of record CM035118.1, read on the forward strand.
ATGATCCAAGGATTAACTGGATCTGTAACCCTGTCCACAAGCACAGAGAGCTTCGTGGACTCACTTCTGCTGGGAAGAAATACAGGGGTCTTCGTGGTAAGGGACACTTGAACCATAAGGCACGACCTTCAAGAAGGGCTACCTGGAAGAGGAACAACACACTCTCGCTTCGTCGCTACCGTTGATACTCATGTGGTGTTATCTGGCCCTTTGATCATTCAATTTTTTTTTTGATTTTTTTTGCAGTGTTGTAGTTGTTTTTTCAGGACCAGGAGTTTCCATTTATCTCTGAACATTTTAAACCTTCTGAGTTCAGGTCACCAAGTTATCTGCTTGTTTCATTACACAATAGACCTATTTATTTTCTTCAGGGTGGTGTTATTTTACTTTTTCTTAATTTATAATTGCATACACAGTCTTGGCTTGAGGAGCAGTTTGTTTAATCCCACTCTAAGATGAGAAAAGGGGGATTCTTTTTTAATTCATCTTAATTTTGAATCTTGGAAAAGTTTTTATTGGTTTTGGAATTCCAGTTCTGATGTTTTTATTTAAACTTGTCTAATATTTTCGAGTCTGGGATTCTAAAATTTTGTGCTTGTTTATTCAAGTAGTTCATGGCATAATGACTTTTCTTTTACAACATATTTATGTTGCAATTCACAAAATGCTAACTTTATTTGAATGCATCATTAAGAGGAGTTTTATTTAATTGAGGAGCTTTTTTTGAATGTCAAAATTTTGTATGAAAGTACCTTGAAAGGGCATAAGAATGATATGATGTTGCAGATTTATTGTTTGACCAGGAGGGGTATCATTTTTTTCTTTTTTTTGTTTTTGGGACCAAAATCGTATATCGGAGAAAGAGATTGCAAGTTTTTTTTTAAATTATTATTATTTTTATTATATATAAATAATTATCCGTTCCAAATTAAAAGATGATTGTTGATTTTTAAAAGTCAATCTGTTCAAACTTAAAATTTGCATCATTGTTTAAAAATTGTGCAATAATAAATTTTAAAATGAATAATTTTTTACATAGTTTTAAATATTAATCATTATATCAATTAAAGTTAAAATCATACAATTTTAACTTTAACATTGACATAAATAAACAAAAGCAATATTGAAATAATATGGGTCAAATTTCAAGTCCTAATCGAATCAAACCGATCCAAGTAAAGTCTTAAACAAATCTCCGGTCAAATCCCAAGTTCTGATCGAATCAAATCCATCCAAATAAAATCTTAGACAAATTTTTCTCATATTTTTTGACGCGGGACTGGAGTGTACGTCATACAATTGGTGGTTTCACTCCAATCTGGTTTTTGACTACTTGGTCGCTGATCCTTGTGTAAAAATGTTGCAATGAGTTTGGTTACTTCTTCGAGTCATTCTACCTTTAGGCTTCTTGTACGTTGTAATGTCAAGTAATTGACCATGGCTTGGTTGCAGCAAGACTGGCAGCCGCTTTAAAAAATTAGAAGCTAAACGCAGTCCTAATTATTCCTAGCTCTACTTTCTTATTGAAAAGTAGACCTGGCAAACGGGTCAGGCCAAAACAGCCCAGATTTTAATAGGTTGAAAAAGTAAAGTCAAAAGTCTGTTTTTTGACGAATGGGGAGGGCCGGCCTGCGGACCTGGATTGATTTCTGATCATATTTTGACACATTTCTTGGCTTGGTCCAAAACGACCTAAGTTTTGATGAGTTGAAAAAGTGAAGGTCAAAGTTCGTTTTTTGACGGACGAGTCGGGTCGGCCTGCGGGCTTGGGCCGATTTTGTCAGGTCTATTGAAAAGCAATGGCATGATAGAAATTTCATGTCATTTTATAATCGAAAAACAACAAGTATTTATAGTCTTGGAACAAATAAAAAAGGAAAATTAGTTTAAGGAGAGAGGGAGTAATTTAACTTCACATAAATCAAGGTAAAACTTCGAATGGGAATATATATATTCGCAATTTAATGTAATAAAATCGTGGTTGAAGGTTGCAAAGGGCAAGAAGGGTGTATTTCAGTAGGCATAAGCGTGCCGTCGGAGCAAAGAGGGTTGAAGGGTACATACATACAAAAAGCTAAGAATATGAAGGTTGTAATGAATAAAAGACAAAGGGTGATGATTTAATACTCCCACGGGACTGCCGACTATGGGTTGGTAAATTATTATAAGCTTTGAAAAAGAAGAAAAATAAAACATTTAATACTCGTACATATGATTAAGATGTAGACTAGCTAGCTAGGGATATATTTGGACAAAAGAGTATCCAACAATAAAAGCTTACTTCAAATCTTCTAAAACAATATGATAACACAATTTGAGGTTTGTTGGACTCCATTGATGGGATTAATTACTAGAGTCCTCCTCTTAACATGTGTTCTTAGGGCACATGCTAAGCACACAGTTCAAAAAAATATTCTTTTGAATTGTGTGCATATTTTCTTGATTTCTGCATTTGCACCAAGTTCAAGGGAATATGCACATAATTCAAAAGAATATTTCCTTGAACTGTGTGCTTAGCATGTGTGCCCTTAGGGCACATGTTAAGAAATGAACATTAAATGAGTGCAGGGTGAATACAAACATTTGTTTACGTCGCTGATAATTAAATAGTGGACTTCTATCGGATGAATACAAATATTTATTGACGTAGCTGATAATCAAATAATGAACTTCTACCGTATCAACCTCCTAGCCTAGCTTAATGAGTCGAAGCAAGCTGCAAGTCACTGACCATGCACCTACTGCATATCAACCTAACACCACATATTACTTGCTTACTACTCTTTACGCACTCTTTAAATTGAGAATTTAGTTTTAGCGGACCCCATCTATGACCAACGCTAATCCATTGCAAGTAGGTGGCCTTTTCACATCACCTACTCTTGTGCTACCATTCACACAATAATTCTATATCCCAAAAATTTGGTCTTCAATTAATTAATAACAAATTTAAATTTAACTCAACTCCGAATATTTCATATTATTAATACTTGGCAAAACTCTGTAAAAATATGGATTTTACCTAACTACCGTCTTATAACATAAGAAGAAGAAGAAAAAAATGTGTCGTCAAAGTTGACTGTAACAATAATTAGTCAAACGTGTTCTAGAAAACAAAATAAAATCAGTCAACCGAAATAATTACAATGTCTTATATAAATACCACCATTTCTTAAACTAATCTCTTCTCCATTATACATACATATGCAAGAATTTTGGCCAAATTCCAAACTGGCAGAAACAATCTGAATCATTTCGTTGTCTTAATGGAGGATTGATTAATTTTCACACAAACAAACACACACACACACACACACACACACACACACACACTATATATATATATATATATAAAGCATAACTTTATTTAACAGCACCAAAACGATAGAACATGATACGTAATGATATGAATGGGGCCACTAGTGAAACCTTTTGTTATATTCTTAAATTCTCAGGACCCAAAAGATACAGCCGGTAACAAAAGTTTCAAAAATTGTGATTATTACGGATATCTCACATGGATACCAGTATTCATCCTCTATGTTAACTAACTTATTTTTCCGCAGTTGCATATTCTTTTTTTTCTTTTTTTTTTAGAAAACTCAATGTTTAGATAAACACAAGGACAAGGTTATAAATGGAACCAAGCAGTTCGAGATCCATTCTTTTTGGTTACTTATGATCTGTTTGTTTCTGAGTTGTTTTTTTAAAAAAAAGAAAATAATAGAAAATTTAAATTTGATGAAAAAAGAAAAAAATAATAAACTTATAAATTTTCTTTCACGTTGTTACTGAGTTTATATATAAAAAAAATTACAATTAAAATACTATTTTACACTTGTATTATTTTTGTTATGTTTATAATGTAAAGGGAACAATAAGGATTATAAAATATTTACTCAAGTTATTTAATTTTTCGTTCATTTTTGGATGAAAAAATTTAATAATAAAAATATCTAAATTTTCTGTTCATTAAAAAACTGAGTAATAAAAAAAATTTAACTTTCCGTCTATTTCTTCTTCATTTTTTTTTGGCTCAAACAATAAGTATGAAACTGGGGCATGTTTAATTTGAGGCAATATCTCAAGTAATTTTTATGTTTTTTTACATTTACTGTATGTTTTTCTCATCAGTCACTTGGGCGTATTTACAGTTTTTATACTCACCAACAAACCCTAATGATTTTGTTCTCCACTAAAGCAAGAAAAGAAATGTAATGGACAAAAAAGCCCATTTGATTAGAGAGAGGAGAGGGGACTCATAAGTCAAACATAAGGAGTACCCATTGGGTTTTACTTTTGTGTGGACTATGGACCGATGGTGGCGAGCCAGGTCATCGCCTTCTGCCATTAAGGTGGGGACACACACAAAGCCTCATTCTAATCTACTACTACTATATTGGGACCCAATCTTAATTCGAGCATGTTCAATTCTTTCATCATTCTCTTATGGGCCCCACTTTCTTTCTTTCTCTTTGGGCCATGTTTTTTTTGGTTCTATTGTTTCCTTTGCATGTCAGATTTTGTACCCAAATCCTCAACAACAAACTGGACCACGGACCATGGTCTATGGCATATACATATAGAACATGTTTGTTTGCAAAATTATAATTTTGAGATTATAATCTTAAAATTATTAATTTTAAGATTAAATAGTTCTAATTACATACTTATTTTTTATGGAATAATTTAAAATAATCTCATATTATGTTTGTTTTTTTCAGAATTAATTAAAGGAATTAGATAAAAAAATATCGTTTGGATTATTATATCCTTTCCAATAATAACATATTTTAAACTATAATTTAAACTTTTTTATACATCAAAAAATAATGAACAATTTTAATTAGAAACTTTTAAATAAGTGATTATATTATTCAATCAAATGCTTACCGGTACTAATTATATAATTTAACTTTAAATAAAATTATAATTTTATCAAACACAATTTATGTAGTACACACGTAATACTAATTAATAAATTAAATCACTAACAATAATTAATTCTATGAAAAATCCTAGTTAATCCTAGTTTCAAAAAAAGGTTAAAAAAAAACATCAATACTTATATATAAATACACATAAATGATGACATCATCAAATCAAATCAATTGGGAAAATTTATTAAATGATGATATCATCAAATCAAATCATTTGGAAAAAATGAATCCACTCGTAATTAATTAAGTGAGTTAACTCACTTAATTTGATAACTCATCTATTCTTCTATAATAATAACAATAGTAATAATAAATAATAATATAAATAACAACAACAACAACAACAACAACAATAATAATAATAATAACTGTAATAATAATAATAATAATAACAACGGTAATAATAGTAATAGTAATAATAATAATATTAATAATAATAATAACAATAATAAATATAATAATAATAATAACAGTAATAATAAATAATAATAATAGTAGTTACAATATGATAGGTCTCCAAATCTGGTTATTTTATTTTGATGATAACAAATTAGGTAAACAGGTTAAAAGGGTAGAATTCTCTCCATAGGATTAAAAATATTAAATTGATTTTAATTACCTCATTTATTTTGACCAAAAATATTTATTTTCGAAACTCTATTTGAATTTATTTTCTAACCTTGATAAATCTAATATCAAGTGTTAATAAAATGAATTCATATATTAACATTTTCTAAGGCAAGGAGATTCCTATTTTTTTTTCAAAATGATTTTATAAATTTTTTATGGGCAATTTTTTTTTTCTAAATATATTTATATATATCCGTATATATATATATATATATATATATATAATATGTGTGTGCCGCATGTGTGTGTGTTAGTGGGCTGCCCACTTTCATATATGTGTGTTGTGTATAATGCATGTAAAGAAAATGGAGGCATTAACCAAAAGGTGACAGCTTGAATTTGAATTTGGCTATGTGCTGGCATGTGTAAACAAAAAAAAAAGGCTGGCTTGTTCCCTTAATTGCCTAATCCGTGTGCTACAAAATTAATCCGGACCATTTAAATTTTTATCTTACAATTCGGATCTTCAATTTTAAAAATGATTTATCAAATTATATTTTTGCCCTAAACTCAAAAATCATATAAATATGAGGTTTTTCATTCGTTTCAATTCACCAATTCACAAATCAGAAAAGCTTACTCTCCCTTGCCTACATTCTGTCCAATTAAGCTTTCACTCTCTCTTCTTCTAATCAAAGTTCTAATTTTGTTTTGGAAGAGAAAAATTGGTAAAAGTATTTGAGATAAATTATTAATTCATTATTGTTCATGTTATCTCATACTTGCTTATATATATAAATATTCAGATATAAATTGCTATACACACATATATATATATATATATATATATATATATTTTATCTATCAATATCAAGTAAAAAAATCAGTACTTAGGTACCGATATAATTCGGAAGTAATTTCTCTGAAATTCTCCGAACTGTCTTTAAAATCTTAAGTGGCCTTTTACTGATATAGATACATTATATAAATATTTCATAATATTTATATGATTATCAAGTTGTGAAACGAACAATTTAGTCAGTACTTAAATACCGATATTCGAAGATATTTCTTAACAAAGAATATTATCTGGACGATTTTTGAAATCCTAAGTGGCCAAATTTTTCACAACATAGATCAAATATAATATAATATATATAAGTGGGTGAAATAAGTTTTTTTAAGTATTATTTAAATTGATCAAATTATTATACTTAATAAACTGTCATCAAGAGTATAATGCTCACAAAATTATTCATAGATTATTTGTTGCATTATATGTAAGTTTATATTGTTATTTAAACTCAAAGTTACATTTGTTTAAAACCATAGAAACACACTTTAAAAGAAAAATCTTTTTCTAAATCTATTTTAAACCATAGAAACACATTCTTTATTAAAGAAAAAGAATTTTTTTGTAAAAAGTACTTAAATCTATATATCTGCTTACACAGAAGTATAACACATAAAAGTCTTGAACTTTTATCAAATACTTAACTTCTATATCTGCTTATTTGAGAAGTATCTGTTCTAAATTTTATTTACTTACTTTAGAAGCAAAAATTAAAATAAACTTTTGTAAAAAGGAAAATGTTGAGTTAGTTTATTTTTTGTACTTGTGAGAAAGACAAAAATTCTTTGACTAAGACTAGAGTCTTAGAGAGGTCAGCTGGGAGTTGGGTCTCTAGTGTACTTGTGAGGTAAGGAAGAGATTGTTGTTTCAAGACCAAGTCATAGAATAGTTCTAAGCTCAAAATGAAGATTCAACTAAGCTTGAGTAAGGAGTTGGAGTTCGCTGTCCGAGATAGTTAGTTGTGGATAGTTGTAAGTTTGTTTATAAAATTTTGTAAATACTTCTCCATCTATTGAATGAGTATTTATTACAAGGAATAATAGAATCTCAAGTTCTGGAGAGGAGCTTTAGACTGGACGTAGCAACATACCCTAGCTGTATGTTGTGAACCAGATAAATATCTGTGCATTGTGTGATTGAATTTTTAACCTGCTTATTAAATTCTTAACACTGTAAGTTAATCTACTAAAAAATTCAAAAAAGGCCAAAGATAAATTTTTAAACAGTGATAATCTATTAAACCCCCCTTCTAAATTATTATTGGACTTTCACAATAATAATAGTAATAATAAAAATAAAAATTAATAATAATAATAATAACAATAATAATAATAACATTAATAAATAATAATAATAAATAATAAATAATAATAATAATAACAATAATAATAATAATAATAATAATAATAATAATAAAAGTTATAATAATAACAATAATAGTAATAAATAACAACAACAACAATAATAACAACAACAACAACAACAACAACAACAACAACAACAATAACATTAATAAATAATAAAATTAATAAATAATAAGAATAATAATAATAATAGTAATAATAATAAGAATAATAATAATAACAACAACAACAACAACAATAATAATAATAATAATAACTGTAATAAATAATAATAATAATAATAACAATAATAATAATATAACAGTAATAATAATAATAATAATAATATTTTTCTCTTTTTCTTTACTTTTGTTTAAAGACAATTTTTCATTTTTTTCTTAAATTTCATTATTTATTTTAATATTTATACTACCGACTCCTAGATTTCCTTCATTTTTATTTAAGAATTGCCATATTAGAAATTAGCACCATGTCACCACTGCCACATCAGAAATCTGTTAGTCAAATAACAGTCAAGACACTTTTTGTAACAGGTTTTAAATTAACAAAATTTCAATGAGTTGATTATAAGAAAAAAAAAGTTTTGTGACTCATTTGTAAGTTGGCATTGAGTAGAGTGACCAAAAAAGCATTTATCTACTCCAAATTATCACATATACAAGTAATTAAATGGATTGTGCACTTCGAGTATTTTTTTTAACATGAATGTTTGGCAAATTATAAAATCCACTATTCAAACTAACCTGTGCATTACACGGGCTATCAACAGTATATATAATGACAGGTGGGCAAGTTTCGCATCTTCATGAAGAGATCATCTTCAACAAGCAATGAACTGTGAGAACGAAAAAAGAGAAACAAATATAACAAGATATTATTGTCATTTTAGAAAAGCGTTGAGGCTAATTTTGTCTAGTAATTTTTAATTCCAAATGGTAAGGATTATAAACCAGGTAAAACATGATATTAAATAATCTCACATCTTAAGCTATTTTATAATATCAGGACTAATAGTTCCAAACTCAAATTTAAAAACAAACAAGACAATTGAAATTAATAGTCATATCTTAAATATAATTACTTGCAAACAAACATAGTCATAATATATAGTAGTATCCTAGTATTATAGCTTTAAAATTGCATGCTTTTAACTAGGGTTGAGCAGAATTTGATCTTAAAATTGCACCAAAAATTGATGAAATCGCATTAATTGAGTTGTACCAACGGTTTCGACATATGTAACAGTTTTAGAATGACTAAAAAATCGCATGTGGTTTGGGTGCAGTTTTGGAATGCTCTCGTATCATTCAAAACGCATCGCTCTTATATATTATAGTACCTCCGTTCCATAATAAGTGTTTTTTTAGCTTAAATCACACATACCAATACACAAGCTAAAATAGCAAAAATACCCTTAATATACTTTCTTTGTTTTGTTTGAGCTGACTTTTTTTATTACCTTTGGTCTCTCTTTCTCTTTCTTCAACCTTTCAACTTTTCAATAAATACGCAATAAATACCATTGGATGCATAAGGGCACATATGAAAAAAATATTATAAAAGTTGTATTGGAGTTCTAACACATCACTTATTTTGAAAAAAAATGTTAAGCCTAAAAAAGCACTTATTGTGGGACGGAGGTAGTATATATTTTTAAAAGTTATATAGGTAAATTCCTAAAAGTATAATATATAATTTTAATTATGTTATGCACTTTTAAACTTTTTGTTTGTGGCTTAGAATATTTTTAATTGAATTGTAATGATTTGAGCAATGTTGAAGCATTCAAGAGTAACATATTTTAAACCTAAAATTTGTTGCTTGATGTTATTTTGTTAATGTCATGTATGATTTCTTATACATAAAGATGAATTTGATTTATTGGTTTTAGAATCGAAACCGAATAAAATAAAACCGCTTCGCAAATTTTAAAATCACACCGCACCAATCATGTGCGCTTTTAAAATTATTAAACTGCACCAAACAATTTCACGTGCGATTTAAACTTACTATACTTTACGCTACGCTACTTTTAAGCAACTTTACTCGCTATATTTTCTTTGTTATCCCAAGATCATGTTTTCTTAGATTTTATCTTATATATCAATTTTAAGGTGTGCTTTTTTTCTGCTTTTTATTAACGTTCAAATGGAGTAGTATTTAGGAAGGAGTGTACTTACAAAATAAATAAAACTAGGAAACGTATAGAAGTGAAAGAAAATACTAACTAATAAGGAAAGTGGGATTATATTGAATCCAGAGAGATACTTGGGCACGCTTTTGCAAGATAAGGCAAAGTTTGTTTTAGTCAGTTGTATTTGTACATAGACAGGCCAGCAATGCAATGATTGGCTGAATTGGAAGATTCTGGTACGTACCAATACCAAGATTGTTGGCTGGCTGCTCCTGTATTTTCATTTTCGTATCCTTAAATTGTTAAAATTAAAAAATAATCTTTAAGTTTGTTAGTTGTTAACTTTGAATAGTGATATATACACACCCAAAACTAAATGTTGCACACCTTATATATTAAAGAGTCTATATTACTCGTAAGTAATAAGAATTAAATTAACATATTTATCACTTATTTATTTTGTTGAAAGTTTTTTTTTTAAAAAAACAAGTCTAAATGATTTTCTACTTTCTTTGAATTTTAAATTTTTGTAAATTTATTTGAAGTCGAAATAAATCTTTTGAATTAGATGGACCAATAAACTATATATATTATATGTATTTTTATAAAATATCAAAGCTAAATTATATATCATGGCTTAATTAAGAACACGAAGGTTTACCGTTATAAATCTTTTTTTTTTCTAATATTTAATTCAAAATTTTAATTAATTGTGTTATAAAATATCTCAAATAAAAAAAGAATGTTATTAAGTAAAACTGTAAAAAGATATTAGATTTAGTAAAATAACTCAAATAAATATATGGTTGAAAATTAAGTTCTGGTTAAGCAAGTGCATACATGATACACTTTCTATTTTATAAATACGATGTATAAAAAAATTAAGATAAAATAAATAAAGGGTAAATAATTAAATTATTTTAAATATATTAAAGATAATTTAACCTTTTTAATATATTTAAATATACAATTATATATATATATATATATATATATATATATATATATATATATATATAAAAGCTCATAATTTTTTCAAAAACACTTGCATTTATAATGATGATGCAAGGTCATAAATGAGCATCATCATCAAACATCTCTTTACTAAGTCAAAATTGACCATAAAAGCAAACAGAAGTTGATACACCAAACAGATCGCCTCATAACGCATGCCTGCCTACATTGCCATCACTTGTTTCTGTTCTCGAATATATCTATATCTATATATATATATATATATATATTAGTAATTGTCCGTGACTGAAGGCACGTTGTAACGAAAAATTAGATTAAAATTTAAAAAATACTACATTACCTTACGACTATTTGCAACTTCAAATAACTTACAATCAGACATAACAATTATCATAATTCACCATACCACCACAATAATTAATACATACTCAATCATCAACACATATCCAACCACCAAAACATCAAGCTAGTCGCTACTAATTTCAAAAAATTTCGACAGAGTTTCATTTAAAAATAAATATCCAAAAAAATCTAAACATGTCTACAAATCTTACAATCATCAATACATATCCAAACTACCAAAACAACCAAGCCAGTCGATACTAATTTCAAAAAAATTCGGCAAAGTTCCATTTAAAAATAGATATCCAGAAAATTCTAAACCTGCCTACAAAACTTACAATCACCAATACATATCCAAACCATAAAAAAAAAAACCATCAATCCATATCCAAAAATCATCATAACCATGTATAATTAGTTAACTTTACAAAGACGGAACACAAAAAATATAAAAATACAGAAAATAGAGAAACAACATGTTGAGCATAAGACCCCTTACTTTACAGCTTACACTAAGTATTATTTACAGCTTACACCAAGTATCCTTCAATGTATACCTGAAAATTATCGAAATAGGTTAGTCAAAATAAAACAATTGTAAATCCGAAACATAAGAACCCTTATTTTACCCTGAATTATTTAAAAAATAAATGAGCACACATATTTGTATGTAGTGGGGGGGGGGGGGGGTGTGGGAGAATGATTTAGATTGATATAAGTAACCCTTAGTTATGGATGAATATAGACTTACAATCAAATAAAGTTTTCTTAGTGCCATTTCAATAAACGGTTCATTTGCTTAATGATTTAAATCATAAATCTGTATTGGTGGCAGTATAATGGTGTGTGTGAGTTTGATTTGTGAGTGTTTGATTGGTTACGATTATGTGTGTGTGTTTGTGCATGTATTGTGTGTGTTGTGTGTCTACATGAGAAGTAGAGAAATATAGAGTCTTAGTAAGAGAGACTTTTACACCTTTGCATTCCCTTTCAACCTAGGTGCATCAAACATGTGAAAAGTGTCATCCACGCACCCTTAAAGAATGTCAAGCTCAGCCTCTCTCATTTTAGTTTGGTATTTTTCAAAAAATCGGACAATGCCAGAAGTCAGTAATCTATCTCACCAATCTCACCAAGCTCAACACAGGTGCAATGGCGGTTTTCTTCTTCTTTTATCCTCTTTCTTTTTTATCTGTTCAATTTTTGGAGGTTGGTTGAACCCAATTTGAATCTTTTTCCAATTTAAAATTTAATTTAATTTAATTTAAATTCATGGGAAGACATATCAAGGGTATTGGTCAAGGTAGTTTGCGATGAAATACACTTAAAACAATAATTAATATTTGGAACATACACTTCTTTTCTATACCTCCTGAACCAAGGCCGTCACCCTAATCAATTCCATTGTAAATTAAAATATAAACTCTTGAAAAATTGAAGTAATTCAGGAGCTTGTTCCTACTCAACATGTGCACACGGTATAGGACATTTAAAAATATAACTTTTATTTAAAACATTCATAAAAAACAGGGGGGAATAAAACATGGTTTCCAACCACTACTTGCTCCATCACATATTACTAATCCTATCTTCCGTTTTAGGGATCAGAAAGCCAGAATATGCTTTTAATACTCATTTTCATGCACCTCCCCTACAAATGGATCTTGAAGGTACTTTGAAGACTGGTGATATAAAAGGCTATTTAAATTTCAAATTACCCTTTATAAGACCCCAACTTGAAGTTCTTTTTGCCCAATTTAAAATGGTAACTAAGGTTAGGTATTGGGAAATCAAAAGGTCAGAAAAGTATAAACTTGGGAAGGTGGAAGTAATATTTAAAAAATGGATCTTGAATTTTGATCATATCAAAGTTAAACCTTTCCTATACAATCTTAATAGTAGGCATCTTTAAAACAATTAGAAAAATTAAACCATAAAACAAACCAATTAAAACAAATCTTTTAAAACTATATTAAACCCATAAAAGTGTCTATAAATCATCTATAAAAATGGATACCCAAAAATAAAACTTACATCACAGTACACCTCTACTTGAGTATCTAGCTTTGACCTCCAACTTTGCAAATCCTAAGGGTCAAAATCATTAAATAAAACTATGTTAGAAATACATGTGAATGAGGAAATAAAAAAAGAGAGTAAGAATGCCTGATCCAAAATCATTAATAAGGCTTAGTCAAAATGTTAAAGAGTCAAAAATATATCCTGCAACCTGAGACAAATTATTACACAGAAGATAGTATTGATGTATATTAAATCAAATTCTACCACTCTTTAAACAATAACCCCAAATCGTTTCATCTTAAATTCATTTTACCTTAAATGCAACCTACATGAAATTTATAAATCACATGTTTTTCCCTTCCTCCAGAAGAGTTTCACAACAAAATATATGATCCAGGTTTTAATTCAATCACTATGTTTTTCCATTTCCTTCCTCCAAATCAATTTGCTAGTGTATTCTTTTATTCTAGTTTTCTAGAAAACATAGTAAACAATTTGATAACATATCCTCTTTCTATTTTTAGGTTATAACAGAAAACAATTATTTTGACAATGACATTCAATACCCATTTTCAGAAAGATATTAAGAAAAAAAAACCTAGAATCGAAGAACAACAATACGATAACAAAAGCAGAAAACAGAAACAATATCCATAATAGGCCTCTAGTACTTTCCTTTTTATGAGATCCAAAATGGAGGCTAAAGTCAACTTTTTAACTAACCAAAAAGAGCATATATTTGTTCAATTTCCCACTAGTAAAATAAACTTTAATAGAACCAATTTCCTAGAACCAATTTTCAAATCACATCTTATTTCCGAAAGTAAACGCAAAGTTTTTATTGGATCATTGCATTTGACACATATGATCCAGGTTACTCTTAACCTCCTCAGTAACCAAACTACACAAAAAATAGGCCGGACGTACTTTGTTCAATAACTTCTTGATATATTCACATAGGAGCAATTATAGACGTTTCTAATGAGATGGAATATAGATAACCTATTACTTATTAACATAAGACTTAATAATCTTATGGCCATTCTAATTTTGTAGAATTCTTATGTTGTAGAATTCTAATTTTAAAAGAATTTAGATAAACACTTAACTCCAAGCAGAGGCTTGAGACTTCATACGGAGGCAATCATTACCATATGGTTTAGCTACAACTTCAAGCAATATAAACTCCTACAAAACTATTTATATGCACGGGCAAAGATTTTGCTTATATGTCTAAACATTCTTTTAGAAGAAGGACTCATTAGAGCCTTAGTTTCTTGAACCAGAACCTTCACTACAAGAAATAGGCCCATCATCGACCAATATTATCTGCGACGGTCGTATTCGGTCGTTAATATCAGACTTAGCGACCGCTATTAGCGACGGCTATCCAAAGTAGTCGCTATTTGTAACTAGTGACCATCGTGCGGTCGCTAACAGGTCACCGAGTTGAGTTTGACGCCTGAGTTGGCAGGAGAAATTAATTCAAGTCTGCGACCGTATCCGATCGCAGATAGTGGTCGTAGAACGGTTTGACTTTCTCAGCAGCTCGACCATCAGTCAATTAAAACTCAGCGACCGCGTGCGATTTTCAATGGCGGTCGCTGATCCTTTTTAAATACGATAAGCTCGGTCTTCTGCAGACGATGCGAACAGAAGAGAAAGAGGGAGGGAGGAGAGGAAGAAGACGAAGAAGGCGACGCCCGGCCGCCCGCCTCCGCCACCCGCCGTACGCCGGCCGCCGTCTGCTGTCGCCGTTCGTCGCCGCCGGCAACCCCCTCTAGGTATCATTCAATCTCTTTCTTTCTTTACTTTAATTAGTTTATATATTGATTTGAAATTATATATATATATATATTGCATATTATGTGTTTATATGTGTTTATATGTGTTTGATTTGGCTATTTAGTTTGAATATGGGTTAGATTTATATATACGTTATATTTAGTTTCAATTTGGCTTTAATTTGTGCAATTTGAGTACATGCATGTTCATAATATGATATTAAGGCTTATGTTAGTTTATTATTATATAATATTAATTACTAAAATATATAAATTAAATATTAATCTACATTAAATTAAATATAATAAAATAACTAGAAAATAATACAAACTAAAGTAAAGAAAATAAAAAAATAAATTTCACTACTAAAATCAACTAAGTAGCATTTACTTAGTTTTTACTCCTAAATTTATAACTATTAAGTTTGAATTAGTATTAATATTATTTATTAGTTTCCCAATATTAAATTGCTTAGTTAATATTAATTATTAGTTTACCAATATAAATTTACTTAGGTTAATATTACTTATTATATACCCAATACTAATTAAAATAAATTAAGTAGTATTAATTTACTTAGTTAATATTACTTATTATATACCTAATACTAATTAAAATAAATTAATTAGTATTAATTTACCTAGTTAATATTACTTATTAGTTTTTCAATACTAATTAAAATAAATTAATTAGCAATAATTTACTTAGTTAATATTATTTAATTATTAGTTTTCCAATACTAATTATAAAATAAATTACGTAGTATTAATATTACTTATAAAATAATGCTACTATCACATAATTTGGGTCACATAAAGCTCACATACACATAGTATGCATGTGTGTATGTGAGCATTATGTGACCCAAAATTATGTGAAAGTATCATTATTTTATAATATATTACAAAAAAAATAACTCAAATTAAAAATAATGTAATTAAAAAAAAGAATGACAATGATTTAATTAAAATAAATAAAAGAGAGAACATACTCTATCAATAACTCAACTGCAGTATTATTAAGACTTACTTAATATTTTGAATGTTTTGGACTCAAATATCAGCATTTTCTTGGAAAATAATTTCTCTCACAATCTCTATTATCATGAAAGTATATATCATATGAATCTGCGATCAATTAACATAATTAGTCTTGAATCTGACTCCACAAAGCAATATCTCCGAAACATATACAACAATAAAAGAGAAAGATGAAAGTTTTCACTTGCTGAAATATTACTTGTCACAGTTAGATGAAAACTTAAAATTATATATAATGTAACACAAATACGTACCTTCATCATCGCCCATGAGTAATGATTACTAGGATAAGAGTCAAGAACTTCCTTGTATGCAGGATTCGACATAGCAGTTGCAGTTAATACTCCAACAGGTTCCTCGAAAGCCAAAAAAATATGGTTGTGTAGTTCTTGTTTGTGTTCCATACTCGAATAATAAGTTAATTGAATTACTGCAGACATTCCTCACTGTTCCATCATAACAGATGACAACATCCCTAAGTAGTGCCATTAAGTTGTTGAATATAGCAGTATCACCTATTTTTTTGTGCGAACTACCCATCTGAGTAATTCGGAGTGGTTAGAAACTGTTTATGTAATGGACTGGACCCATATCAGCCGATGATTCATATCAATGAAATAAATCATCGCTTGATATGGGTCCAGTCCATGACATAAACAACTTCTAACCACTCCGAATTTCTCAGATGGGTAGTTCTCACTAGAAAAATAGGTGAGACGTTCTGTTCAACAGCTTAATGGCCCTCGTTCGGGATGTCGTCATCTGTTATGATGGAACAATGAGGATTGTCCGCAGTAATTCAATTATCCTATTATTCGAGTATGGGACACAAACAAGAACTACACAACCCTATTTTTTTGGCTGCCGAGGAACCTGTTAGAGTATTAGCTTGCAACTGCTATGTCGAATCCTGCATACAAGGAAGTTCTTGACTCTTATCCTAGTAATCATTACTCATGGGCGATGATGAAGGTACGTATTTGTGTTACATTATATATAATTTGAAGTTTCCATCTAATTGTGACAAGTAATATTTCAGCAAGTGCACACTTTCATCTTTATCCCTTATTGTTCTATATATTTCGGAGATACTGCATTGTGGAGTCATATTCAAGACTAATTACGTTAATTAATCGCAGATTCATATGATATATACTTTCATGATGATAGAGATTGTGAGAGAAAGTATTTTTCAAGAAAATGCTGATATTTGGTTCCAAAATATTCGAAATATTAAGTAAGTCTTAATGATACTGCAGTTGAGTTATTGATAGAGTATGTTCTCTCTTTTATTTATTTTAATTAAATCATTGTCATTCTTTTTTTTAATTACATCGTTGTCATTTGAGTATATAAACATATATATCTTTCTGTATTTTATATACACATCTTGATGATATTATATTTTGTGAACAAACAGGACTTCTGATCATTCATTATATAGAGATTCAAGACTAGCACGATAAATTTTTCCCCCTATACTCCTTGAGAAGTGTAAAAGCTGGGTTGTCCCACCTCTCCATGAAATCGGGAAACATCCTCTGTTTTAAAGCCCTAGGCTTTTTAGTTGTTGCTCCTTTTTTTGCAAAATCAACTACCATAGAGTGAAGGGTTGTCAACTGAGACATTTTTTACTTATAGTCTTATCTGACTCAAGGTTTGCATGTAATATGAGAGACTCCTTGAGAGTTGCATGAAGTTCAACAGTTCCCAATAAGTGGTTCAATTAATTCAACTGTACTTCATGTTGAATTCCTGAACAAAGTGGTTAATTAACGGTTTGGGAGTGAATTAACACTTTGTTCGGGAATTAACCACTTTGTTTTGGGAATTCGAGAGGAAGTACAGTATGGTGAAATACTTATTGAAAATTATTGAATTTCCTGCAGCTCTTCCTCTGTAACGCCCCCAAAATAGGTCCAATCCACCCAACCCATTCTAGGGTCGCCACGAAATACACTCAACAAAAATTTCAAATACAAATCTTCAAGTTCTAACTTTTTAAACTGTCGTACAAAATACGACCACAATTAAACTGTGAGTTTCAATACAAATACAGTGCCCATACTCCAAATCAATAATACGTTACAGCAAGGTACAGTCAATAACTGTTTTAGGAATTAAAATCTTTGGAAAATGTTCAAGGAAACCTTCGTACATGGGAGGCCATGCATCCATGTTATAATAGATATCGTAGGACTCGAGAATTATCCTTGGTTGACCCAATAGACCCCAAAGAAAAACGAGAAGATTACTATCTTGTTCATTCCAATGGTGGGTCTTCTCTTGCCATATAATTATCTCTGTTGTCTCAAACTGAGAATTATATTCTAACCGTACTCCAAGATTATATAGGTAGTGTTCATGGATATAATCAGCAAGTGGATGTGCACAACCATGTCTTATGATAACATGAAGTTGTATGTGGTTAGACATCTTGTATAATAGTGACAAAACACCCTTCCAAAGTTGGGTTCACCTCACCTAAGTCAGGTCACCAAAAACAACCGTTAAATGACGTATAAAATACGACGTACTTATCTAAAATTTTCAATAAAATTATTTTCATACTGTTTGGTGGAAAACTTCAACAGTTCTAGACCCTCGTTCTATTCCCCTGTTATCCCGCTCGACCCAGCTACGCTCTTATTACTTGAAAGGAATTGTGAAGCAAAAGGGTGAGCACAAATAGCCCAGTAAAGAATATCATGACTAAAGATAATTATATTATCAATAGTTTTCATCAGTAATAAATCAGAGATTTAAACATATGGTAAAACTTTTCAACCATAGTTGTAGCGGAACGAGCAATCCATTAGAAGAGTCAAATAGACTATAATGTCTATTATCTTCTCCATGTTAAAAGTCCATCAATAATATTTTATCCCTGTAACATCAATCAACAATTCCTGTCCACAATCATGTAAGATCATGATCATAATTATCTTGATGAATTCCTCTTCGCACTCAGGACGAAGATAATTCTCATCACCTGTCTTTACCTGAAACACCAAAGATCATGGTTATACCAAATCACAGTTCCTGTTCATAATCATGCTAATCAATTCATCTTTGCATTACAAGCCAAAGATATTCAACAATTAATCATCCATCTTTGCACTACAGGCCAAAGATATTCACAAATCAACAGCACATCTTTGCACTACAGGCCAAAGATATTCAACAATAGGTCATCTTTGCACTACATGCCAAAGATATTCATAAATCAACAGCTCATCTTTGCGCTACAGGCCAAAGATATTCATATCTCAAAAAATATCTAACCATTTCAGAATTTATATAGACAATAATTATAACCATGTTGATCAATTCACCTTTGCCCTTAAGCTAAAGATATTCAATTGTAAATTCAATGGTCATGAACATACCAGTCAACAATCCATCTTTGCACTACTGGCCAAAGAGAATCTATAGTCATGATCATACCAATAATCTACCCATCTTTACACTCAAGTCAAAGAGAAATTTCATCACCAGGATTATAAAAATGTTATATATGATAATAAAAATAATATGATCAAAACATCGATCTCCAAGTTCAAAAAATACTTCATAATAATACTTTGTGGAGCAAAATTCAAAAATAAAGCTCAAAACTTAGATCCAATCAAAGATATGAACCTTAACAGGCAACTTGGACAAATAGAAGAAAATTTAATTTTTCGGTGAATAGTACCGTATAAGTGAATAGTGCCGTATACGTGAATAGTGTCGTATACGTGAATAGTAACCCCGACATGAAAAATCTAGAAATTTCATAAGAAAAATCATACTTCGTGAATAGTATTCGTGAATAGTACCGTATTCGTGAATAGTGCCGTATACATGAATAGTGTCGTATACGTGAATAGTAACCTCGACGAAAAAATAAGAATTTCAACATAAAATCCATGACAATATTTTTGTATAATGATATTGAAAAGAATAACATCATTTACGAAAAAAATAACATCCCTTACCATCCCTTGCCTCAAAAGAATAGTACCTCTGACTGGAATATCGGATATAATATCGAAGGAAACTTGCGCTGAATACTAATACTCAAAGTATTGAAATACTCACAAAAATACGCTCGATATTATAGAGAGAGAAAACTTCTGATTCTGGTGTGATTTTCAATTCTAACCTAAGCACCCTATTTATAGGAAAAACTTAGGATGCCAAAGGAGACTAAAATAATAAAATATTATTATTTTTAAAAAAACTCCAGCCGCCGGCTGCTCTTCAAATTCAAATTTTCAACAAAAGTGGGGGCCCACCCATTAAATAATATATATATTTTCTGAAACTTCAATAATTCATAACAAATAGCCCCTTTGTCAGAAAAATACAAATTTTATATCCTTCCATAGGAAATTTAATTCTCTACAACTTTGCAGAAGAAAGTTTTTCCAAATTCCAAACATAAATTATCCGGAATCCATAAACAGATGATTTCTCACACCAAAATATTGATAAAAACTCATCAGCGCCAATTCCTTCTTTAATATCCACAAAATAATTATTTCCTTATCATATAAATCAATAATTAATTATTCATAAATAATATTATAGAACTAAAATATTAACAACCAGGTCGTTCCTAGGACAGAGGGGGCCTTCCGATAAGGACTTCTCCTTACTGGCGCGCAATTAAATAACCCCTCCTAGACAGAACTTCCTTAGACATTGTCAATAATGCTATCTAATAATATTATTCAAATAATATGAATTATTGAGTTGATAACGTGAAATACTGTGCAACGACAATTATTGAATCAATACTACAAAATATCAATTGTAGTCATTATTGAATCAATCATAAAAAATAGCAACGTAGCAATTATTGAGTCAATAAAATATCAATGCAGCAATTATTGAGTCAATAAAATATCAATGCAGCAATTATTGAGTCAATAATATAAAATATCAACGTAGCAATTATTGAGTCAATAATATAAAATATTGAACAGTAATTACTGTAACAATAATTGAGTAATGGCTTCTCACGTAAGACTCAATAATTCGAAATACTGTGCAATACCGTGTGCTACTACGCAACACCGTGTATCACTGTATTTTAACCATCGGGTATTTCAACAGTACTAACGGTAACAACTACGCCGTTATCTTGTAAAAAAGTTATTTCTGTCGCTTTCTATATCCGACAGTTATTCCGTTGTGGGGTCCACAAATAGCTGCGCCGTCGTACGAATATTTTCCTACAACAAGAATATTCCATGACCAAACGAATATTCCCCGACAACAGGAATATTTTATAACCACTTTGCTCATTTTAAAAATGTTTGCACATTTCACCCATAACTTTCATATTTATCAAATCAACACCTTACTATTTCGAAATAATATATAAAGAAAACTAAATCTTTATTCATAAAAGTTGGGGTCTTACATCCTCTGTCTCTCATACCTTGAGTCAGATAAGACTACGAGTAAAAAATATCGAATTTGACTACCTTTCACACTATGGCAGTTGATTTTGCAAAAATAGGAGTAAAGATGAAAGGCCTAGGACTATAAAACCGAGGATGTTTCCCGATTTCATGGAGAGGTGGACCACAACTAGCTTTCACTTCTCAAGGAGTACTGGGGACAAACTTTATCGACGTACGACGACAACCGACGACTGACGACAGACGACAGACGACAGACGACAGACGACTATATATCAAGATCGTAATCTACTTCTTCCACTTGGCATGGATATCTATAATGATGCCGAGGTAATTTTGTCATTAATTTAGCTTTATGCATGCATGTTTAGTTACTTATGGAATTCTTCTATTGTATCTTTTCTTCAGGAAGCTGTTTCTCTTTGCAAGGAGGTCTATAAATATAACTGGTAAGAGTTTTTAATCTTTTGCTTGTTGAGTTGTTTGATGTCAAAGGCAAACGTCCATAATTATAGTTTTAGATTCAATATATATAGTTTATATATATTTTAGTCGCTTCGAGCGATTTGTTTGCTGTGTTGGTTAATTTATGGGCGTGGATCGATTAATTTAAATAGTTTTGGTGATTTATATATACTGTTGTGTGTTGATGAGATATAAAACAGGTACAAATAGGTATAATTTTTTTGGAAATCCATAAAATAGACAAATTTTTTTATTTTATTTTATTAATCAGCGACTGCATACGATCGCTGATAGGTATTAGTGACCGGGGGTGATTTGGCTATATCAGCGACCGGTGGTGGTCGCTAATGGTGGTCGCGAACACGTGGGCCATGTCAACACTGAGACGTGACTCAGCTTAGCGATGACTTCGGTCGCTATCGTGCAGTCGCTGCCACTTCGGTTGCTAAAAGTGGTCGTCGTCGTGTCAGTCAGTGACCAGATAATATGCGGCCACTATCTGCGACCGAAGACGATCGCTAATAAGCCTTTTTCTTGTAGTGCTTGCACATGACACTTGTCAAAATTACATAGCTTTCTTAAGCCTTTAGAATGATAACCTCCTTATCCCGATTTCAGATTAGTTGATGTAACATGAGTCCTAAAGAAGTAATCTAGCGCATAAACTAAGGTCCTGAGAGCTAAGCATTGAATTTATATCCTATATATAGACTGGATTACTGGTCAGAAATTTTCAGGCAACTTATGGTAAGAATCAAGTGTCATCATTTAAACCTCAGCCACTTAGCAAGAGTCTGTTTCAAATAAATCATTAAGCATTTAACACAATATAGGTCTCCACATTTGATAAGGCATAAGCTTGGCCAAAACTGTCAAACTATTTCCAAATAAACAAATTAAAACTATTTATATTCTTTTTCCATCTCAATTTTCGATTGGAGGACTTTTCTTAAATGTTTTGGTTTTTTGTTGTTGGAAATGGGTTGAGTACTTTTGAATTGACCTGTTAGCTTAATTCTTATTTTTTAATGATTCCTAGGCAGGTATATGGTTGCTAAACTTAAAAGGTTTAGTTTAGTGGATTATGGTCTAGAATTTGTGCATTACTTGTTACTAAAACAAACCAACCGAATAGAGATACAGATTTTTGATTGGGAGCCTTTAGAGAAGTTCCTTTGTCAAATCTTCTTAGGGATGGCGGGCAGTACTGCATTAACTCCTGAATCATTTTTCCACTGCTTTCGTTCTTATGTATTTCTTTTGGGAGCTCTTTCCTTTCCTCTACATGCATTATAATTCCTTTCTCTCATCTTCAGTGAAATCTTCACCTTTTATCTAAAATTTTTATTGTAAATTTATATTCACTACACTCCTAAAAGAATTGTCAGTTGTAAAGTCTATATTTTTCCACTAAAAGTACCTGTAAATCATCTATAATTTTAAATTCAGTAATAATCATATAATTGAAAAACACAGCAACCATATAATGCAGATTTTGGAAATGAATATGAGATACAGAGGTTAAATATTATTTTATGGAACTTTGAACTTTCAACCTGAAGTGAATTCCTTGCAACGGTGCCACAAACCATTTCTTCAATTATTTATATCTGCACACTCTTTGTTCTACATTAACAAACTAGCATCAGCAATCATTAACTTATACTGAATGAACTACATGAAAAAACGGAATAAAATCCAAACAATTCACTCCTACTAAAAATATCCAAACTCATAAGAATTGAATTATGTAAATTAGTAATTTTCACTTTTGCAAATTCTTGATATAACTATGCATAAAACAAATAAAATTGATTTTAGTACCAATTGAAAGGCAGGTAGTGATCAGTCGAGATAATCTTCTGCAACATGCAAACCAATTTATTAGGAAATGCATCAAACTTCGAAGAAATAAAAAAGTAAGAAATTCAATTGGGCAAAAAGGAAAAGATGAGCTCTTTAAAGCTCAAATTGGGCAATCCCTATTTGAGAAACCACAAAAACAAACAGAGCACAAACAAACATGGAACCCAATTCAACCATCAGTCCATATAATCACTTCCATTTGATTGATAGCAACAAAATAAACAACTCATATGGCTCTGTTCTTCGGCACAACTATTATTTTGCTATATATCTTTGTCAACAGTACAAACATGATTATAGAAAGAAGCACTCGATGAGTCTAATATATTCTCCATATATATATATATATATATATATATATATAGTTTATAGTATAGTTTAATAAGTGAGAATCATGAGTAGAACTCATAAGTGGAAGAGTCTGCAATAATATTTCGCAACCCGCTAATGGTTGACGCCAACATTAAGAATATTGTTGTGTTAGTCTATTTTCGTTGCAGAGTATTATTAATTTGATTACCCAGTTGACGACCCATGAGGCACTGAATCTCTTAGGTTTCTTAATTTTGAGCGGTGGAATAGTTAGGCGGAACGACAGCGCAATTGGAAGGGAAAAGGGGTCGCCGGTGTAAAAATGAAAGTTTTTACTAAGGAATTTGGAGATGGAGGAGAGTAGAAGGGGAGAAGAAGGCGGAATAAGAAGGGGCGCGGGATTTGGGTAACGTGTAGGGGGGGTTTGATTTGGGTGGTTTTTTTTGTGTGAGATGAAATGTGAACCTTTAGATTAAGTTGAAAGAATTGAGATGAAATATGAACCGTTATTGTGGTTTCTCAAATTTTAAAGTGGGAATATATTCAAATTTGGTTCTGTTTTAAATCTTAGAAGTACCCTAGTAAAATTCTAGTGAAAGTGTTTGATTTTTACTGTTTGTTATTATAATTATGGGCTAATGACAAAACTGTCCCCCCAAATTTGGACAAAAATTAATTTGATACTCAAAGTTTAAAAATCTTCAATCAATACCTCTAAGTATTTTAAAACAACAAATGTGTTCTTTTTTAGTTTGACCAACCAATTTGTCGTAGGAATACGGGTTGACTACCTTTTTTCGTAGGAATACATCAATACGCGTTCTACAATCCTCAATTAAACTTGTATTTTCAAAGTTTAATAGTTTAATCTTAAATTTACTAATTTCGTTGGACTATTTAGTTTAAGCCTTCAAGATCAGTCACCTCTGCCTATAACTAACTATACACAAACACTTAGAAAAATAATTGTCATAATAACCCTACATTATTTGTATCTGTCAAAATCATGTAACCATGTACAATGTGGTCAACACATTTACACTCTCAGCCTGTATTCTCTTTGTCAGTAATCATTTCAAAACCAACCAGAATTTCAAACTATCAAAGCATATAATTGGCATTAAACCTATATGGTCCATAGTTCATAAATCTAGTCTAGAAAACCGAAAACGCAGAGTTAGAGAAAAAGTATTTTCTCTCATTATTTATTCTCTCTTCAACTTATAATCATCACTAAAAATTTCAAAAAAATGTAAATGAACATGAAAAATGAAAAGGGCAACCGCATGTTAAAAGATGATGGGGTAAAAATGGAAACTTTTTGTCTCATTGTTTCTTCCTCCCATTTTCCAAGGTATATATCCAAGTAACAGTTTTATCCATGTAACAAAGCAAATAGTGAAACATATAAGTATAAATAATGTAGGGGAAAAGAACAAATGGTCTTATGAGTATGAAGTAATTAAAAGCAGACAGAGAGAACTCACTTGACACTGATTGAAGACAGAAAAGCTCAAGAACTTGCGACCCAAATGTGAATTTGGTAAGCTGGTAACTGCACAAATCAAAACCCATTTATTAACTTACTAGTTTAATATTCAAGTAAAAAAATCTCACTTGAAAGTAAAGATTATCCGTGTGACGCCCCCAGAATAGGTCCATTCAACCCAACCCATTCTGAGTCGCCAAATACATGGTACAGAATTCAAATACAAACTTTATATCATACGGTCGTGCAAAATACGACCACACAACTGTGAGTCTCAGTACAAATATGTAGAAAATATTAAGATTCAAACTAAGTCCTCATTACAAGTATTATCACACTATTTATCAGAAATAGTGAGGACTACTACTGCTCTAACTCGGACCATCACTCTGTCCCCCGACTAGTCCCCGCAACATTCTCATTTCCTGAAGAGGACAACAGATGAAAAGGGTGAGCTCAACTAGCTCAGTAAAGAATATTATGACTAAGATAATGGAAAACAAATTATCGTTAGTCTTCAACAAATCAGATAAAATATAATGGACAACCAACTTCAGATCAATATTCGCAGCGGAAATAACAGTTCATTAGAAGAATTAAGCAGAGAATAAAGTCTACTATCTTCTATAATTTAAAAGTCCATCATCAATATTTTATCCCTGTAACATCAATCAATATACATCTCGAATCAAATATTCATCTTTGCACTACAGGCCAAAGATATTCATTTGTATCATCAGTGGTCATATTCATCTCAACACCTGTCATCTTTGCACTACAGGCCAAAGATATTCATCAGGTAATCATTCATCTTTGCTCTACAGGCCAAAGATATTCATCAAGTAATCATTCATCTTTGCTCTACAGGCCAAAGATATTCAGTTACATCACCTTTTAGGACTGAGGATGATGAAAAATATTTTAAAGAACGAATCCAGTGAGATAAAAGACAAAGACTAAGGATTCGTATTTTAGTATATCCAATTCAAAAATACCTCGTAATAATCAATTATGGAGCAAAATTTCAAGAATAGAGCTCAAAACTTGGATACAATCAAAGATAGTAACCTTAACAAGCAATTTGGACAAATAGAAGAAAATTTAATTTTTTCGTGAATAGTGCCGTATACGTGAATAGTGCCGTATACGTGAATAGTAACCCCGACGGAAAAAGTAAGAATTTCAACATAAAATCCATGACAATATTTCTGTATAATGATATTGAAAAGAATAATATCATTTATGAAAGAAAATAACATCCCTTACCTCAAAAGAACAGTACCTCTGACTGGAATATCGGATATAATATTGAAGGAAACTTGCACTGAATAGTAACTCTCAAAGTATTGAAATACTCACAAAAATACGCTCGATATTATAGAGAGAGAAAACTTCGAATTCTGGTGTGATTTTCAATTCTAACCTAAGCACCCTATTATAGGAAAAGCTTAGGATACCAAAGGAGACTAAATGAATAAAATAATATTTTTTTCCAAAATTTTCCGCCGCCTGGCGGCTTTCAAAATTTTCCACAAAAGTGGGTCCCACCCACTAAATAATATTTATTTTCCGAAACTTCAATAATTCATAATAAATAGCCCCTTTGTCAGAAAAATACAAATTTGATGTCTTTCTATAGGAAATTTAATTCTCTACAACTTTGCAGAAGAAAGTTTTTCCAAATTCCAAACACAAATTATCCGAAATCCACAAACAGATGATTTTCCACACCCAAAATACTGATAAAAACTCACCAGCGCCAATTCCTTCTTTAATATCCACAAAATAAATATTTCCTTATCATATAAATCAATAATTAATTATTCACAAATAATATTATAGAACTACAATATTAACAACCAGGTCGTTCCCAGGACAGAGGGGGCCTTCCGATAAGGACTTCTCCTTACTGGCGCGCAATTAAATAACCCCTCCTAGACAGAACTTCCTTAGACATTGTCAATAATGCTATCTAATAATATTATTCAAATAATATGAATTATTGAGTTGATAACGTGAAATACTGTGCAACGACAATTATTGAATCAATACTACAAAATATCAACTGTAGCCATTATTGAATCAATCATAAAAAATAGCAACGTAGCAATTATTGAGTCAATAAAATATCAATACAGCAATTATTGAGTCAATAATATAAAATATTGAACAGTAATTACTGTAACAATAATTGAGTAATGGCTTCTCACGTAAGACTCAATAATTCAAAATACTGTGCAATACCGTGTGCTACTGTGCAACACCGCGTATCACTGTATTTTAACCACCGGGTATTTCAACAGTACTAACGGTAACAACTATGCCGTTATTTTGTAAAAAAGTTATTTCTGTCGCTTTCTATATCCGACAGTTATTCTGTTGTGGGGTCCACAAATAGCTGCGCCGTCGTACGAATATTCCCCGACAACAAGAATATTCCACGATCAAACGAATATTCCCCGACAACAATGAATATTTTATAACCACTTGCTCATTTTTTAAAATATTTGCACATTTCACCCATAACTTTCATATTTATCAATCAACACCTTACTATTTCGAAATAATATATAAAGAAAATTAAATCTTTATTCATAAAAGTTGGGGTCTTACAACCTCCCCTCCTTATGAAATTTCGTCCTCGAAATTGACGTACGTACCTGGTATGTCAAAAAGGTGAGGATACCTCGCTTTCATTTCCGATTCCAACTCCCACGTCATTTCCTCAATTGCATGGTTTCTCCACAAAACTTTAACTTGAGGTATAATTTTCGAGCGTAGGACATGCTCCTTTCTATCCAAGATCTTGACAGGTACCTCCTCGTACGTTAAATCTTCGGCTATCTCGTCTGGTTCTAACTCAATAATGCGGTTTGGATCTTTCACATATTTACGCAACACGGATATGTGAAATACGTTATGAACACGAGACATGCTTGGAGGTAAAGCGAGTCTATAAGCCACATTTCCTACTCGGTCAAGAATCTCAAATGGACCAATGAATCGTGGATTGAGCTTTCCTCTCTTCCCAAACCTCGTAACTCCTTTCCACGGAGCAATACGTAATAACACATGGTCCCCGACATTAAATTCTACGTCCTTTCTATGAAGATCCGCATAACTCTTTTGTCGATCCTGTGCCGTTTGTATACGTTGTCGGATCATTTGGATCTTTTCTGTAGTCATACGTACTAACTCCGGTCCCAACAATGTTGCTTCACCCACCTCGTTCCAGCATACTGGAGAGCGACACTTTCTCTCATACAATGCTTCGAATGGGGCTACGCCTATACTTGCCTGATAACTGTTGTTATAGGAGAATTCCACCAATGGTAAATACTTATCCCAACTCCCTTTGAAGTCTAGAACACAGAGTCTCAATAGATCTTCAAGAGTTTGAATAGTCCTTTCCGATTGTCCGTCCGTTTGAGGATGATAAGCCGAACTGAATCGTAAATCCGTGCCCATAGCTTTCTGCAAACTGATCCAGAATCGTGAAGTGAATCTTGGATCACGATCCGAAACTATGGATACTGGCATGCCATGCAATCTCACAATCTCATTCACGTACATATGAGCAAGACGTTCAAGGGAATAAGTCTCTCGTATCGGCAAGAAATGAGCAGACTTGGTTAATCTATCAACAATAACCCAAATCGCATCTACGCCTTGAGAAACCTTAGGAAGACCTGTAACGAAATCCATCGTAATATGCTCCCACTTTCATTTCGGAATCTCCAGTGGTTGCAATGGACCCTTCGGTACTTGATGCTCCGCCTTTACACGTTGAAAAGTTAAACATCTTGAAATAAACTCCGCGATCTCTCTCTTCATATTGCTCCACCAAAATGTATGTCGAAGATCACGATACATTTTAGTACTCCCAGGATGGATTGCAAACGGTGTGTTGTGTGCCTCCATCATGATTCTATACTTTAAGTCAGAATCGTTAGGAACACAAAGTCTGGAATTGACTCGAAGTATTCCCTCTTCATCGATTCTTGCTTCTAGAATAGCACCTTCTTGCACCTTCTTCTTCATCTTCATCAGCTCCGCATCCGTAGCTTGAGCAGCTTTAACTTTATCAACCAAAGCTGGTTCTACGCGTATACTTGACATCATCGCACTCGTCCCCACATATGATCTTCTACTCAACGCGTCAGCTACCACGTTCGCTTTTCCAGGATGGTATTGGATAGTATGATCGTAATCTTTCAACAACTCAAGCCAACGTCGTTGCCTCATGTTGAGTTCCTTCTGAGTGAAGAAATATTTAAGGCTCTTATGATCCGTATAAATCTCCACTTTCTCCCCGTACAGGTAGTGTCTCCAGATCTTCAACGCGAAAACGACTGCTGCCAACTCTAGATCATGAGTAGGATAATTCCTCTCATATTCTTTGAGTTGTCGCGAGGCATAGGCTATAACTTTCCCATGTTGCATGAGAACACATCCTAACCCTTTGCCCGAAGCATCGCTGTAGATAACAAATCCATCCGAACCAGATGGTATTGTCAGAACAGGTGCCGAAATGAGCCTCCTCTTGAGCTCTTGGAAGCTCTTCTCACATTCCTCGCTCCAAACGAATTTCGTATCTTTCCGAGTCAACTGAGTTAATGGAGTAGCGATTCGAGAAAATCCCTCTACGAACCTACGATAATAACCAGCTAAGCCTAGAAAGCTTCGTACCTCGGTCACCGACTTAGGTTGCTCCCAGCTTTGTATTGCTTCAATCTTCACCGGGTCCACAGATACTCCACGTTTCGATACCACGTGCCCAAGGAATGCTACTTCCTCAAGCCAGAACTCGCATTTCTTCAGCTTGGCGTATAGCTTGTTCTCACGAAGCTTTTGAAGTACCAGCTTCAAATGGTGCTCATGATCTTCACGGCTTTTAGAATAGATGAGGATGTCATCAATAAAGACAACAACGAATTGATCTAAATATTCCTTAAATACACGGTTCATCATATCCATGAAAGCAGCAGGAGCATTAGTCAGTCCAAAAGACATGACTAAGAACTCATAATGCCCGTACCGTGTTCTAAAAGCAGTCTTTGGAATATCCTCAGTTTTAATCTTCAACTGATGATATCCAAAACGAAGATCGATTTTTGAAAAGAATTGCGCTCCTTGCAACTGGTCGAACAGGTCATCAATACGAGGTAGCGGATACCTATTCTTAATGGTGACATGGTTCAACTCTCGATAGTCAATACAAAGTCGCATACTCCCGTCTTTCTTCTTTACGAATAAAACAGGAGCACCCCAAGGAGACGTACTAGGACGAATAAAACCGATGTCTAACAACTCTTGTAATTGGATCTTTAACTCCTGAAGTTCAATAGGAGCCATTCGATATGGGGGTTTAGAAATGGGTTTTGTACCGGGCTCAAGGTCAATAAAGAATTCAACTTCACGTTCTGGGGGTAGACCGGGAAGTTCTTCGGGAAATACATCAGGAAACTCATTAACAACGGAAATATTATTCAAATCTGATGTATTCTGGTTTAGATCAGTGACATGAGCTAAGAAAGCTTGACATCCATTTTTTAATAAACGAATAGCCTTGTGATTTGAAATGATATTGACTGATTTTAGGGGTTTAGTGATTTGGATTCGCTCAACAGGTTGATTAGGAATATGAAAACTAACAACCTTACGAAAACAATCAATTTTGGCATGGTAAGTGGTTAACCAGTCAATTCCTAAAATCACGTCAAATGCAAGTATTTTCAAAGATATCAGATCAACAGGTAAGATAAGGGTACCAATCTGAATCAAGCAAGATTTGTAAACTGTAGATGTAACGAATGTTTCTCCTAACGGAGTTTCAACAGATAAGTCAAAGTCTAACTTATCAGAAGTCAAGTTCAAACGTTGAGCACAAGCAGGTGAAATAAAGGAATGGGTAGCACCGGTATCTAACAAGGTGTAAACTTCGCAAGAGTTTATAATCAGCTTACCCGTAATCACCTCGTGCGGATTCTTCGCGTTTTGGGATTTCACGACAAACGCTCTTCCAGGAATCACCGACTTTGACTTGTCTGCAACCGCCTTTGGAATCACAACTCCAGCTGGACTTGGTTTCGCTATAGGACAATCTCGAGCTATATGTCCTTCTTTTCCACAGTTATAGCATCCTTTGAATAGTAGTGGGCAGTTTGGGCTGATATGTCCCTCTTTCCCGCATTTAAAGCATACGACCGGTGGTCGTTCTCCTCCCCTCGAAACAGTTGATGCTGGTGCTGATGTTGACATCTTTGCGTTCTCATTGTTATACCTTCTCTTTTTGAAATCTCCTCCCGATTCGCTTCTTCTACTATCATGGCCACGATAACCACCGGAGTGGTTACCGCTTCTGTCATACTTTCCTCCTCGCTGGTTGTCATTGCTCCGATGACTGCTGCCACCAGTACGACCTTGGTTGTGGTCCCTCGGTTGAACATAATCATTATCTCGTTCTAATAACTGGGCCCTATTTACTACATCCGAATATAAAGAAAATTTATGAGAAATGAGGTACTGACGTATTTCGGGTTTCAAACCTCTTAGAAACATCCGCGTCATACGTTCCTCATTCTCCACCAAATGAGGTACAAACCTGGACAGCTCCGCGAACTTAGCCTCGTACTGGGATACCGTCATGTTGTTTTGCTCGAGTCTAATAAACTCTACTTCCTTCATATGACGAATACTTTCAGAAAAGTACTTGTCATTGAACAGTTTTTGGAACGCTTCCCAAGACATCTTGAGTGCGGCAGGCTGGGTACGCTTCACAGACTCCCACCAGTAATCTGCCTCTCCACGGAACATAAACGTGGCGAATGGAACCTTCTGTTCCTCCGTGCATCCCAAGACATCAAATATCTTGGTAATTTGTTTAATCCACGTCTCCGCCTTGATCGGATCTGGCTTTCCCAGAAACTCTGGTGGTCCCAATTCTTTGAACTGCTTGGCAGTGACAGCTCGCGTGTTGTTATTATCTCCACCTGTATGTTGAACACGAGTATCCCTCGTCTGGTTTTGCATGAACTGCAAAAAACTTCTAAACATCTCATCATTTATCGTTTGACCAGCGTTGTTTTCAGGAAGAACATTGCCTTCTTGATGCACGTTCTCCTGGTTAACGATTAAAGGTGTCTCCACGGTCTCATTCACTTCGTTGTTAACATTCTCAGCTGCCATTCTCAACTATTGCCATAAAACAAGGGTTAATTAAACAAATTAACATATCACATATTAACCCTATGCTCCGAATGACCAATTAAATACCACATAAGCTTAGGTAGGACGTACTAGCGAAGGATTTACTCGTCTCTCCCCTCCTAGTTCTATTCCCCGATCTCCGCCAGAGATCATATCCCTAAGCTCTGATACCAACTGTGACGCCCCCAGAATAGGTCCATTCAACCCAACCCATTCTGAGTCGCCAAATACATGGTACAGAATTCAAATACAAACTTTATATCATACGGTCGTGCAAAATACGACCACACAACTGTGAGTCTCAGTACAAATATGTAGAAAATATTAAGATTCAAACTAAGTCCTCATTACAAGTATTATCACACTATTTATCAGAAATAGTGAGGACTACTACTGCTCTAACTCGGACCATCACTCTGTCCCCCGACTAGTCCCCGCAACATTCTCATTTCCTGAAGAGGACAACAGATGAAAAGGGTGAGCTCAACTAGCTCAGTAAAGAATATTATGACTAAGATAATGGAAAACAAATTATCGTTAGTCTTCAACAAATCAGATAAAATATAATGGACAACCAACTTCAGATCAATATTCGCAGCGGAAATAACAGTTCATTAGAAGAATTAAGCAGAGAATAAAGTCTACTATCTTCTATAATTTAAAAGTCCATCATCAATATTTTATCCCTGTAACATCAATCAATATACATCTCGAATCAAATATTCATCTTTGCACTACAGGCCAAAGATATTCATTTGTATCATCAGTGGTCATATTCATCTCAACACCTGTCATCTTTGCACTACAGGCCAAAGATATTCATCAGGTAATCATTCATCTTTGCTCTACAGGCCAAAGATATTCATCAAGTAATCATTCATCTTTGCTCTACAGGCCAAAGATATTCAGTTACATCACCTTTTAGGACTGAGGATGATGAAAAATATTTTAAAGAACGAATCCAGTGAGATAAAAGACAAAGACTAAGGATTCGTATTTTAGTATATCCAATTCAAAAATACCTCGTAATAATCAATTATGGAGCAAAATTTCAAGAATAGAGCTCAAAACTTGGATACAATCAAAGATAGTAACCTTAACAAGCAATTTGGACAAATAGAAGAAAATTTAATTTTTCCGTGAATAGTGCCGTATACGTGAATAGTGCCGTATACGTGAATAGTAACCCCGACGGAAAAAGTAAGAATTTCAACATAAAATCCATGACAATATTTCTGTATAATGATATTGAAAAGAATAATATCATTTATGAAAGAAAATAACATCCCTTACCTCAAAAGAACAGTACCTCTGACTGGAATATCGGATATAATATTGAAGGAAACTTGCACTGAATAGTAACTCTCAAAGTATTGAAATACTCACAAAAATACGCTCGATATTATAGAGAGAGAAAACTTCGAATTCTGGTGTGATTTTCAATTCTAACCTAAGCACCCTATTATAGGAAAAGCTTAGGATACCAAAGGAGACTAAATGAATAAAATAATATTTTTTTCCAAAATTTTCCGCCGCCTGGCGGCTTTCAAAATTTTCCACAAAAGTGGGTCCCACCCACTAAATAATATTTATTTTCCGAAACTTCAATAATTCATAATAAGTAGCCCCTTTGTCAGAAAAATACAAATTTGATGTCTTTCTATAGGAAATTTAATTCTCTACAACTTTGCAGAAGAAAGTTTTTCCAAATTCCAAACACAAATTATCCGAAATCCACAAACAGATGATTTTCCACACCCAAAATACTGATAAAAACTCACCAGCGCCAATTCCTTCTTTAATATCCACAAAATAAATATTTCCTTATCATATAAATCAATAATTAATTATTCACAAATAATATTATAGAACTACAATATTAACAACCAGGTCGTTCCCAGGACAGAGGGGGCCTTCCGATAAGGACTTCTCCTTACTGGCGCGCAATTAAATAACCCCTCCTAGACAGAACTTCCTTAGACATTGTCAATAATGCTATCTAATAATATTATTCAAATAATATGAATTATTGAGTTGATAACGTGAAATACTGTGCAACGACAATTATTGAATCAATACTACAAAATATCAACTGTAGCCATTATTGAATCAATCATAAAAAATAGCAACGTAGCAATTATTGAGTCAATAAAATATCAATACAGC
Source organism: Panax stipuleanatus (assembly GCA_020205555.1). Classification (NCBI taxonomy): domain Eukaryota; kingdom Viridiplantae; phylum Streptophyta; class Magnoliopsida; order Apiales; family Araliaceae; genus Panax; species Panax stipuleanatus. The sequence goes on from CM035118.1 coordinate 151,437,857, forward strand.
AATTATTGAGTCAATAATATAAAATATTGAACAGTAATTACTGTAACAATAATTGAGTAATGGCTTCTCACGTAAGACTCAATAATTCAAAATACTGTGCAATACCGTGTGCTACTGTGCAACACCGCGTATCACTGTATTTTAACCACCGGGTATTTCAACAGTACTAACGGTAACAACTATGCCGTTATTTTGTAAAAAAGTTATTTCTGTCGCTTTCTATATCCGACAGTTATTCTGTTGTGGGGTCCACAAATAGCTGCGCCGTCGTACGAATATTCCCCGACAACAAGAATATTCCACGACCAAACGAATATTCCCCGACAACAATGAATATTTTATAACCACTTGCTCATTTTTTAAAATATTTGCACATTTCACCCATAACTTTCATATTTATCAATCAACACCTTACTATTTCGAAATAATATATAAAGAAAATTAAATCTTTATTCATAAAAGTTGGGGTCTTACAATCCGAGCAAGATTACTCGTCATTGATAAAGAAAGATTCATCTAAGCAAACTATGTCTTCTTCTTCTTTTCTTTCCATCAATTTGTTTTAAGTTTGTACAGGGAATCTGGTATCAGGATTTTCTTTGGTTTGATTTTTTTTTTTTCTGTTTTTCCATTAAACTGAACGAATACTTTAAATTGGGGTAGGCTTGGGTTTGTTTGTGGGCTGAAAATTATATATAGCATGAGATATCAGACTTAGAACTCTGTGGCAACTCTCAACTGATGCTTTGTTAGCTTCTTCAACCTCCATTTCACCACCCTTAAACCAAAAATGGGCAAACAAAAAACCTAATTTTACAAACCCATGAGGCCATAAACATCAAAACCACCTCGGAGTCAACTACTTTAATAGATATAATTATTATTATAATTATCATTATTATTATAATTATTATTATTATTATTATTATTATTATTATTATTTCAAAATGGATTCATGGTAATTTTCTTTCTGGATATTTTCCTGAACCTGCATTGCATAATGCTACTTGTAGCAATTTACAGTTTCTTGATTTTAGGCATAACATGTTTTTGGGTAATATTCCGGAAATTTTAGCTTCTTTTCATGGCCTTAAAGAGCTTGATCTTGGGACTAATATATTTTGTGGTTCAATTCCTGAGAGTATTGTTGGATTAAGTTTGAAAAAATTGAATCTTTCACACAACAATCTTACTGGGGTTTTGCCTAATTTTGGGGGATCAAAGTTTGGGGGGAGGTTTTTGAATGAAACAACCATGGGCTCTGTGAGGTCCCTCGAAGTCAAATAAAACATAAACCCAAATAGTAAAAAACCCATCTTGATTACTCAAACAGCAACGATACCCAGTGATCAAAATTAAAAATAAAAATAAAAATGTTCAACTCAACAAAAAGGTCAATCAAAACTCAGAAGTTTACCTAGAAGACCAGATTAAATTGAGGTACTAAAAAAATCAACCAACGAAAAAGACAGAGTCTCAAGTAAATGGTAAAAATAGTAAAGAAAATACCTTTTGGTGAGCTTTGAGTGGTGTCAAACCCTAGATTCGTTAATCTCCATGGTTGAGAAAGGAAAGAAAAGTGAGAGACTGAACGGTGTGAAAGAGAAGACTTTGCTTCTTCAGAGAATTCACACACCCAAAAAGATTGCAAAATTACAATCTTATTCCCCCCCTCTCTCTCCTGCCATGATTTGGGCGAGATATTTGTTATGTGTGATTAAATGTAAGCTTTTTGATTAAGTTGAAAGAATTGAGATGAAATCTGAACCGTTCTTGTGCTTTGTCAAATTTAAAGTGGGAAAAGATTCAAAATGAGTTCTATTTTACTATATATATGGGATTGATCTATTGACAACATTTTTAATTTAATATTATTTTTACAATTGATCGTGAGCGTTCATCCTAAGATCGAACGATTTAATAAAGTTTATGTCCGCAATTTAATATTGCGAATGGGACAGATGACCAAAATACCCTCTTTATAAAAATCTTCGTCTGTAGTATTAAACTGCGGACGCTAGGTATGCACAAATGGCCAATTGGGAATCGACACCGTTTGTAAATAAGTCTCGTCGCAGTATTAAACTGCGGATGTCAAATTCAATTTTTTTTAGTTTTCAAGGTTCAATTAATTCCCAAAATTGCAGTCATTGATGTTTGTCAAGAATACCGGATACTTGAAATTGATTTTGTTATATGTTTCTTTCTTAAATATTGAAAAAGGATCGTGGAAGACCTGAAAAGAAATTTTCAGAGATTGCATATTTACATTCAACATGCTAACACATTTTTTTACAAAGGGGGATGATTTAAGTTAACCCAGATCACAGATATATCATAAAGATGAGACTGTAAAATTTCAAAACGTATATCATTGGCATTCAACACAATCGGAGCCGTGAAAACTAAAAAAAATTAATTTGGCATCCGCAGTTTAATTGTAATACCCGAGAAATTTCATATATTATTAAATGAATATATTAATGGAAATGAATATTTATCTGAATATAAATGATTTTGTGTTATGAGATGAGTTAACTCAATTATATTAAATTGAATAATTATAATAATTGAGAATATATGGAGTTTGCGATGAACTCGTTGAATGCCTTGTGTGGCACAGTGATGAGAAATGTTAATGATTATATTAATTAATGAAGAAAATACTACGTGAACAATTAATCTATGTAAATTGTTATTTAATTGTTATTATGAAAGATGGAATATGAATGGTGATTAATAGTATGTTGATTATTATTATTACAAATAATAGAATAATAATAAGCAACTTGTTTATGAATATTAATTAATTATTATGGAGATTAATAATTATATTGATTGATAAAGGATGGATTAATATTATTAATTAGTATTTAATTGATAAGATAAGTAATTTATTAATTCTTATGTGCAAGCATGCGATATTAAAAGTATAACGTATAGTAGCTAACTATATATTATACAAAGTGTAAAGTACAATGTGACTATGTTTTATATATATAAACTATATAGTAAAGCTTATTGAGTTGTAAGAGTTACATGAAATGTGTATGTGACAATTGTATGTGAAGTATACATTAAAATAGTACATCATGAATATATTGTAAACAATTGTTGATTAATAGAATTTAATAATAAAGGAGACAGTGTAGTGTCATAATATCTGAGAAAATTATATCGGTAAGATAAAATGTACATGGATTATATGTGTGCAAATTACACTTACTACATTATATGAATTATATTATGTCATTAAAACTACAACCTAAGCATGTATTATATGAATACAACCTAGGTATATCACATGTGCAAAGTAACATAAGTGTGTGTATACATGAATGTTGATACAAATGCTGAAGTTGATTTGCTTGTCCCATATTGATAGTCACAATCCTTGCACACGTGAAATACTCAAAGCTAGCCTACTCTCTATTCCTTAAACTCAGCTTACTAGCTATCATCATGAAGGAGAATGGCTGGATTGCTACAGCTTCACTATTCCACCAACTAACCCACCAACTTCTCATTTACCATCATACAATCTTCATTTCCATTGAATTGATTTGGGAGAGAAAAACATTGCCTGGATATTAATTCTTCTATAAATGAAAGCTCTTCTCCTCTCTTTTCATTTGCTTAGATTTTTGATTAAGTGTTGAGTTGAGAGGATATAGAGAGTGAGTATTTATATACATATCAATAGAGGGAGAAGAGGGAATTAGCAGCAAACTCATTTAGCAGAGGTATAGAATTCCTTCTTGTTCTTCATTTTCATTTTCTGTCAATTCCAATTCTTGATTTTGGTAGAGATTCATTACCTTATGATTGGGTATTGTTTGATAGTTATTGTATTGGCCTGCTAGTATGTTAGAACTATAATGCAGCTTGGTTACAGTCGAAATTATTGTAAAATTTGGAAATTAGGTTTGTAGTTTGCCGTTTGCAGGTACTGTCTGCTACTGGCTGAGAATCGGCGCAGCTGCGCCAGTCTTGTACTGGGGAACTGCGCAGCTGCGTCAGCAGCCTGTTCCAGTTTTTGAATTCTGCTAAGAATCTATTAAGCGTAGTTGATTATTATGACTTAGGCAAGACATACTAACATGAGTAACTTGTATATATGGATATGTAGACCTAATGTGAACATGTTCTACTATGGTTGTATGCACGATTAATGAACGGTTATAGTTTCCAAAGTAAACATAAAGTTTTGTAAACAAATTTGGCATGTTGATGTTCTGACTTTGCAAGCATGTTAGGACGGCTTAGAAAGGCATGAAAAGTATGTCAACTTGTGTGTATGAGTTTCATAGTGTAGCACGAGCATGTTGAACCTCGTTAGTGAGCGTTATGAACAAAAACATGAGTATTAAAAGTAAACTTTGACACGTATGTATCATATCCATATTCTGATTTTGCAAGCATGTCTATATGGCTTAGAAATGCATGTCAGACATGTTAACATATGTATATATATAACATGAATATGATAGGCTTTATTAGTGAAGCTTTACTAATGAAAATATGAGATTTAATTGTGAACCTTGACATGTACATTGAGTTTTAGATTCTGATAATTATGAACATGCTTGATAGTGCCCTTAACCTCAATAATGTATCGTAAATGTATATATACCATGATTAGGTGTCGTGAGTTAAGTTAAGCATGAATGAAACATATTTTCAAACCAAAACGATGCTAGTTGCATGTATGCGATATGAATGCTCATGAACATGCCTAATACAAGATATACGAATGTCTTATGTGTTTAAAAAGCGAGCATATTAGACTTTGTGACTTTCATGACCTTAAGTTATCAAAAGTGTTAACCTAGAACCATATCATAAAAGAGAGAACTTAGATGGACTTGGGAAACATGCAAAACTCTTTAATATGCATATATGTTATGTGATATCATATGTTGATACTTGAATCCGAATCCGATCTTTGATGGTTAACTTACAATAATGCTATAACTTGCTAAAAAGAGTATGTTTGCTATTTGTTATGATCTTATGTGATAATGACGATATGTAAACTTGATTAACCCGAAAAGAGGAACCTTAAGGATAAAAGATAATGTAAGTTATGTCAATCTAAAGTCATGAAGTGATATAGTACTATGCGTGATATATAACGGTATAGTAAGATTGAAGACTAACTTATATGTTGATTGCATGAATGAGATAAAGTATAATGTTAAACTGTATGACTAATGAATATCCTATACGCATAACTATGTTACGATAGGGATTCGAAAGTGTTGATTTACTTAACGAGGATAAACTACGCTTAAGGCAAGTATCATAGACCCTTGCATTACTTTATTCAACGGATATTGTAAGCAAGTATCTAAACCTTATCTCTTTGAATGCAAGTTTCCTTAAACCATTCTTGATTGCAAGTATCTTATCCTTGTGTATACTTTATTCAAGGAACGTTGTAAGCAAGTTCCTAACCCTACTCTTTATTGAGCGTTCATTAATCTTGTACTATTATTGTCGTGCAAGTAAACCTTTGAGATTACAAGTTATGTATTATAAACTATATACTTCATGTATAAGATAAAAGTCGATTCATATTCTTCGAGCTTTAAATCTTGAGATTTAACTTATAATTGTTGTGATCTATACCATTTGATTCGGCTAGACTTATATTGTTGAAAGGCGACCCAAACTAATTGATTAGTGCGGGATCTTGTGTTTAACTGAGATGAATAACCTTCTTTGAAGGGAAATTATATTTGTCAGGAGACCGACGTACGCACTTTAGTACGATTGAACGATATGCATACCGTAGGGTACTTTAGGCCGATCACCTGTTGTACTTGTTTTATTGGATTATCAGTATATTTCTGTTAATTCTAGTAGAAGTTCTTAGTCCTTAGTGACTGTTCAGTATTCAGTTATGTTGAAATCTTAAATTGATTTAGTATTGAATCATATTGATATTATTCTGTCTTTAGCGACTGTTATTGAGAACTGTTGATATTCTTGCTATCCTTGAACTATCATACCTTGCTATACTTTTTTTGGGATTCGAGAACTATATTACTCACCCTAGTTGTTATATTACTTGCTGAGCAAACTTGTTGCTCATTCTTACTTTTCCTAAAATATTTCAGTTAAGGCAGAGTAGTGCGGACCCTCGGTCACCGACAAGGGCAAGGGAAAGGCTACTGAGTAGCTTTATTTATGTAGAACTTTATGATTTGTAATAAGAACTTATGCTATTATGTATTAGTTAGGTTTATATATGCTTAAGGTATGTTTAAGCTATGTAATCGATATTTAAGTTACGAGACCTTGGGACGTGAATAAATTATATTATCTAAATGTAATCTATTCGGTAATAGTTGTGTATTATTCCACTGTGCGATGCGACATTTAGTCGTAATATTTATTATGGTGTTAAATTTTAGAACGTGACAAACCGAATTCGAGTGACCAAGTGGCGGTCCGAATTTGAGGGCGTCACATTAATATTATGGACGAGACTTATTAGTTGGTCATACCTAACATCCGCAATATTAAATTGCAGACGAGGGACTTGCAAAGGAGGGGCATTTTAGTGTTTTGCCCCGACCGCAGTATTAAACTGTGAAATACTGAAAATAAAACTGCGAACGAACCCTTTATTTAATCGTTCGATCTTCGAATGAAGAGTTACGATATATTATAAAAATAACTTTAAATTGACATGGTTAACTATCGATCGATCCACATATATATGTTCACACAATTTGAAAATTGAAGTGATTTACTTTGAACGCCAGTGAATTCTTTCTTTCTTTTTTTCTTTCTTTCTTTCAAACAATTATAAACAAACGTCATAACAATCATTTAATTAGTCTCTATATTCGAGGCGGGGATCTTGTTTTTTAATCAAAATAATTCTTATACTAGTATTTTCCAAATATCCAAACTAGTCTCTTTGGTTGACATGCATTAAGAGGCCTTAATCACTGACGTGGCGCTTAAACAAAATAAAAATTGATGACATGGCTTTTTGAGTACTAGGGGGGATTTGAAACTTGAAAAAGGAAGAGGAAAAAAAGAGGGAAATAAAACAAATAGAAAAATAGAAAGAAAAAAAAACGCATAAATATAATCATCTATGCATTTAAAATTTTTGATATTGGGAGTCCTCATGTTTGACATTGTTCAAATTTTCCCTTCAATTTGGCTGGTAGGAGTCTCAATTTTCAGCCTGCTAGGGCTTAAAAATGGAGGTTCAAGGAATTAAGAAAAAGGGGTTAGGAAAGAGAGGGGATAGGTATAATTAAGAACAATTAAAAAGACCCTCTCTCTATTCACAAAGTACACAGACTAAAATAAAACTAGCTAGCAATCTAGTACGTACACGGTACAACGACCAAATTAAAGAATCCTTTTGCCTAAATCCCTAAACAAACGGCAGATAGAATCAATACGCTCTGGCTGATCTCTGATCATGTCTCACCTAATTCGGGGTAAAATAAGGAAAATTCTAAAGAGGAGTGACCAAATTCGTTAAGCTGCAGAAATGGTGGGGGAATTGAAATCCCTTTATTGGATCCTACGATATAGATCGCCACTATTACCCTGCATTATCAAAATGTTGGACAAAGTTAAAGGAAACAAGGAATGATGAAAAGTAGTAAAAAAGAAAAGAGAGGGAGAAAACTCTGAAGAAATCCCCCAGAATACACAAAAGTATACTACTATGTGTTTGGAGACTAAACAAAGCAAAATACTGATGACAGAGAAACAAAAATGACGAGTAAGTGAGAAAAAAACTAACACATGAGGGATTCTGATTCTAAATAGTTTAATTTAAAAATACCAGTCATTAATTGGGGTTGGTTGTGCTTCAAAATACTAAGTTTAGCAAAGTCCCAATCCAGATAGGCAAGTTCAAAGCCTCTTTATGTGAGTACATATAATTGGAGGTCTCACCGTTGAATCCTGAAAGGTAAACGTTGAGAACCTATCTGTACTTGAGGTTATGACCTGTGGGGTAGAATCAATTTTTAGGAACAGTAACTTTGCTACGTCTCAGTTTCATTCTCTTACTAGATATTCCCTCCATTCCTAAATAAGTGGCATTTTAAGAAGTTCAAAAATTTTCAATATATTTGAAATTTACAAATTTCTAGGAAGTATTATTTACTATTTTTCCTCTATTGCCCTCAAATATATTCTTTCATAATTTATCTCTCTCATTTATCTAGGCAACTTTATACATATTTTCTTAATTCATGCAAGAATAATTGTGACAATTCAAATCAATCTTAATGACAAAATTGAAACAATAAATGACTTTCTTAATAAGTGTGAAACAGTCTAAAACAATATTTATTTAAAAAATGGAGGGAGGGAGTTATTCTAATTTTGTTGTTCTCTTCACTCGTTAAGGCTACATTTGGAACAATTCGTGTATAACATAGAGTTGTATTATACTGTTTTAATTCTCAATATATATATATATAACAAAACACAATTGAATTTAAATTTCTCGCTCAATCCAAAAATCATTTAGATCGTTCAAAATTTAGAATAAATCTCACCGTTCAAAGCTAAATAGTGTCAGAGGCACGGACGGGTACAACTAGTATATATATATATATATATATATATATATATATATATATATATATATATATATATATATTAAATCATTTAAAATCAAAATTCATAATCAAGTTAGTACTTAGTAAGGATTTTAACAAATTAAATGGAAATATTGGTACAATTAGAATGAGTAGAAGAAGAAAGGCTGAATGATACTTCTATTCTTTCAAGTTGTCACTCATTTTCAAAGTCATTTTTAAAATTTAATTTTCGCCAGTTAGATCCTTAAAGTGATATTTTGTTGGCGTTTCCGTTCCTTCAGCCCAATTTGACCTCAGCCCGACCCATTTTGATCAATTTTGACACAATCCGATCCAGTTTGACCTGCCATAATTTGTAATATTTTAAAATAAAACAAAATATTATTTTTAAAATAATAACTATATTTAATATTTTTAAAAAATAATTTTATTTAATATTTTAAAATAAAATATTATTTTTAAAAAATAATTATTTTAATATTTTAAAATAAAATAATTATTTTAATATTTTAAAATAAAGTATTAGTTTTTTTAAAAAAAATAAAATAGTAATTATATTTAATATTTTAAATAAATAGTTTTTAAATAATTATTATTTTTAATATTTTTAAAGTAAATATTATTTTTAAATTAATAATTATATTTTATGAAACTTTACTCATTTTAAAAAAAAAAATAGTTTCTAATAATTTTTCCTTTGAATAATAATTATCTTTATAACTTTTTAAAAATAATATTTTATTTTAAATATAAAAATAAATATTATTTTAATATAATAAATATAATTATTATTTTCAAATTATTTTTAAAAATAATTTATTTTAAAATATTAAATATAATTATTATTTTAAAAATAATATTTTATTTTAAAATATTAAAAATAATAATTATTTTAAAAATATTTAAAAAAAATTAAATTTTAAATATAATTATTAGTTAATTTTTTTAAAAAACTAATATTTTATTTTTAAATATTAAAAGTAACTATTTTTTAAATAATTATTTTATTTTGAAATAGTAAAATAATAATTTATTTTAAATATTAAATATAATTTTTTAAAAATGTAAATATAACTATTACTTTAAACTTATTTTAAAAATTATATTGTATTTTAAAATATTAAAATTTTGTGTTGGGTTAAACTGGGTCGGGTTGAGGTAAAATTGGGCTGAAAGAACGAAAATGCTAACAAAATACCACTTTAAAGACCTAACTGACGAAAATTAAACTTTAGAGACGACTTTGAAAGTGAGTGACAATTTGAAAGGACAACAAAAGTGTCATTCAGCCGTAGAAGAAACAATAGTTATGATGGTAGTATAGTTTATTTATTTCTTACTCTTTCTTACTTCTTTTTTTTTTCACTTACTCATATCTGACAATCATTAGATTCCGATTAATCTAGAATCGAGCTATGATCGAACCCAATTGGAGAAAGCTCTTCTAACACCATTTTTTTCATTTGCAATGCTCGAACTCAAAACCTTATTTAAGGAGAACCGAGCTCTTTACGCTAGAATCAATAGATGTTGATATTCTTCCTTCTCTTTCGGTACACACACTCTCTCTCTCATAACAAACAAAGAAAACCCACTGATGAAACTAATCATCATGAAACACCCTCTGCACCCAGCACTCCTAAAAAGCATTTCTAAACATCAAAATCCCACCATCCCTTAAATTTACCCCACTCCTAAATAACCACACAACCCACTTTCCCCATTCTCAACCAAGATTTCAAAACCATGAAACTCCATTTCTCCCCCACAATTACATTCTCTCTCTTCTTCTTCATCTTCCTCCTTAGACTCTCCTTAGCACTCTCAGCCACAACTCTCCCTCTCCAACTCCTGTCCCTTCTCTCTCTTAAATCCTCCCTCAGAGACCCTCTTAACACCTTCCGTGATTGGGACCCTTCTTCACTAATTTCCTCATCAAAACCCGGATTAATCCATCCCATCTGGTGCTCCTGGTCCGGCATTAAATGTGATCAAAATACAAGTGAAATCACTTCAATTGATCTCTCCGAACGCAACCTCTCGGGCACAATTCCGGCCAACATCCGATACTTGGCACCCCTCCGGAACTTGAATATCAGCGCAAACACGTTCGATGGACCATTACAACCCGCCATTTTTGAATTACCGTATCTAAAAGCCCTTGACATAAGTCATAACTTTTTTAATTCCACATTCCCTCCAGGCATTTCAAAATTGAAATACCTCGCCTTTTTAAATGCTTACAGCAACAGCTTTAGAGGCCCTTTGCCAGAGGAGGTAATTCACCTCCACTTTCTTGAGCACCTTCACCTTGGTGGCAGCTACTTTGATGGCCAAATTCCGGCAAGTTATGGCAGTTTTCGGAGGCTAAAGTTCCTAGACCTCGCAGGAAACGCACTCTCCGGTACAGTTCCGGCTGAATTGGGTTTCTTGAAGCAGATTGAGCATATTGAAATCGGATACAATGTCTTTGCCGGAGAAATTCCCACCCAACTTTCTCTGTTATCAAGTTTAAATTACCTCGATATCTCGTCTGCAAATCTTTCGGGCAAAATTCCAGCTGAACTCAGTAACTTGACGAAGCTTGAAACTCTATTGCTCTTCAAAAACCATTTCACAGGAACAATTCCGGAGAGTTTAGCCCAATTGGTTTCTCTAAAAGTTCTTGATTTATCATTCAATCACCTTACTGGCACCATTCCTGAACTTTCATTACTAAAGGAGCTAAACACTCTGAGCTTGATGACTAACGAATTAACAGGCAAAGTACCGGCCGGCATAGCAGACCTTCCCAACCTCGAATTTCTGTCTATTTGGAACAATTCTCTCACAGGAACTTTACCACAGAAGCTAGGCTCGAATGGGATGTTGCAAAAGGTCGACGTCTCTTCAAATTCGCTCTCGGGTCCCATCCCTCCACATATTTGTGATGGTAACAAGCTAGAAAAACTCTTACTCTTTTCCAACAAATTTTCAAGTCAATTGCCTCTCTCGCTAGTAAATTGTACAGCCTTAGTGAGGTTTCGCATTCAAGATAACAATATCAATGGTTCATTGCCATATGGCTTTGGGTTTTTGCCTAACTTAACGTTTATGGACATCAGCAAAAACTATTTCAGCGGTTTAATACCCAAAGATTTTGGCAATTTAACCAAATTAGGGTACTTGAACTTGTCCAACAACTTGTTCAATTCTGAGTTGCCTGATAACATATGGAGCGGTCCAAGCTTAAAGATATTCTCCGCTAGTTATTCCAATCTCATTGGCGAAATTCCAGATTTTATCGGATGTCAAAGCTTGTACAAGATTGAAGTAGAAGGGAATGCATTAAGTGGTAACATTCCGTGGGATATTGATCACTGTGAGAAGCTCATCTGCTTAAATTTAGGTCGAAATTCGCTTACAGGAATTATTCCATGGGAGGTTTCAACTCTTACATCAATCACTGATGTTGATTTGTCTCACAATTTTCTCACCGGCACAATTCCTTCTAATTTTGCCAACTGCAGTACATTGGAGAGCTTCAATGTGTCATTCAATCAGCTCACCGGCCCAGTGCCGTCATCCGGCACCCTATTTTCAAGCTTCCACCCGTCGTCGTTTATGGGTAACGAAGGTCTTTGCGGCGGCGTGCTGAAAAAGCCGTGCGGTAACGGCGGTCTCTCGACCAGCGATTTAGAAGGGCAGCACCAGCAACCGGGGAAAACCGCCGGAGTCATCGTGTGGATCATGGCGGCTTCATTTGGAATCGGGCTGTTCATTTTGATAGCCGGAAGCCGGTACTTGTACGCTAGATATCACCGAAGATTGTCTGCGAATGACCCGGAAATTGGACCTTGGAAATTAACCGCGTTTCAACGTTTAAATTTCACGGCGGATGATGTACTGGATTCATTGTCGATGACAGAAAAGATTCTAGGGATGGGGTCCACGGGAACAGTCTACAAAGCTGAGATGCCAGGTGGCGAGATCATAGCAGTGAAGATGCTGTGGGGCAAGCACAAGGAGGCGATCAGACGGCGAAGAGGGGTGTTCGCGGAGGTGGAAGTGTTGGGAAACGTGAGACACCGGAATATAGTGAGATTGTTAGGGTGCTGCAGCAACAGTGAGTGCACGATGCTGCTGTACGAGTACATGCCAAATGGAAGCTTGGACGACTTGTTGCATGGGAAGAATAAAGGTGACAATTTGGTGGCGGATTGGCTGACCCGGTACAAGATAGCACTGGGCGTAGCGCAAGGGATTTGCTATCTTCACCACGACTGTGACCCGGTGATCGTGCACCGTGATCTGAAGCCTAGAAATATATTATTGGACGGTGAGATGGAGGCCAGGGTGGCGGATTTTGGGGTGGCGAAACTGATGCAGTGCGACGAGTCCATGTCGGTGATTGCTGGGTCGTATGGCTACATTGCGCCAGGTATGCGTTTTAAATTTGATGCAATAAAAATAGGGTTCTCTTAATATGTGCCCTAAGGGCACATACTAAACACACAGTTCAAGAGAATATTTTTTTGAACTGTGTGCATATTCTCTTGATTTCTGCATTAACACGAAGTCCAAGGAAATATGCACACAATTCAAAGGAATAATCCCTTGAACTGTGTGCTTAGCATGTGCCCTAAGGACACATATTAAGAAATTTCATAAAAATATACTACCTCCGTCCCACAATAAGTGCTTTTTTAGACTTAACATTTTTTTCTAAAATAAGTGATGTGTTAGAATTCCAATACAATTTTTATAATATTTTTTCATATGTGCCCTTATACAACCAATGGTATTTATTGGGAAGTTAAAAGGTAGAGACCAAAAGACAATAAAAAAAGTCTCAAACAAAATAAAAAAAGTATATTAAAGGTATTTTTACGATTTTAACTTGTGTATTGGTATGTATAATTTAAGTTAAAAAATTATTTATTATAGAACGGAGATAGTACTATAAAGGAGCAAACAGTATTAAAATCATAATATTGTTAGAATTAGTACTAGTAGTAGTATTAAATAAGAGTGATTTTTGTTTGTGACGTACATGTATTTTATTAATCGGTGGGGAAGCTAGCTATTGTGCGCCAGTAATGTGAGCACCTTAGTGATGGTGATGGTGATGGTTCGAGTTCACCTTTTTGTTTTGTTTTCAGTTGTGCAGTGTTTTGTCTAGTACCATTCAATCCGTTTTGTAGTGTGACGAAAAGCGTGGGAATAGAATAGCACGCAAATTGATTATTTATTTATTATTTGGTTCACCTTAGTATTTGTTTGTATTCTAATTAGTACTACTACTACATGACAAGCGTGGAGTACTAAAAATCTGCTAAAGAAATTCTAGTATATCTTTCAGTCGAAATATAATCATAGCTGGATTTCAGACCACGAAACATGAGGCCACTTTAATTTTGTTAAAGAATATCGTGTATTCAGTTTTATCTAATTTCTTAGTCTTTTTTTATAACATATAAAAAAATTGTGTAAAATTTATATTTAAAGGGTCTGCGAGAGCTCGATTCATAATAATAAGGTCAAAAAAATTTTATTTTGCCATTTGTTTTATATTTTGTACATAAATAATTATACATTTTACAATTATATGTGCATAAAGGGAAAAAAATACTAACTAGTTCTTGTTGGGGTCGGGCAGCCCACATCTTTTTCTTTTTCTTTTTCCTTTCGCCATCGTAGAGTTGCTATTGTTCTAACCAATAATTACGCGTGATGTGCTTTTTTTTTTCCTTTTTATTTACTAGTGATCATTTCTTGAATCCCCACCACGTTTACAATCCAACATCAGGCTTCAAAGTCAAACACATTGGTTGGTCAGCTGAGGTTTAGAATTCAATTTACAAAAAGAGAAATGTTACATACACAACTTATTATGATTTCAAAATAATTTATAGTATTTATTATAACTTGAATTTTTACAGAATCTAGTGATTTATGTGTTATTTGAATACATGTAAAAAAATAGGGTTGTGCATGGCTAAATCAACTAAATGACACATAAATCATTGGATTCTATAAAAATTTCAGTTTCAATAAATATTATAAATTATTTGAGAGTCATAATATATATATTTTACCCGGTCGCTCGGCGGGTCGCCCCAGTGTGTCCCCCTGCACTTTTTCTTCAATTTAGGCAACGTAATTGATATTTATACTGAATACTAATGACCAAAAACAGTCGGCTATACATCCATGGTAAAATGAATTTACAGAATGATTAAAAACTAGTTTGGTCTTGCAGAATATGCTTATACTCTACAAGTTGATGAGAAGAGTGACATATACAGCTTTGGAGTGGTGCTGATGGAGATTTTAACCGGAAAGAAATCGGTAGACGCGGAATTCGGAGAGGGCAAGAGCATTGTGGATTGGATGAGGTCCAAAATCAAAACAAAACAAGGACTTAGAGATGTGCTTGATAAAAATGCCGGTGCATCTTGTGCCTCGGTCAGAGAAGAAATGATGCTATTGCTAAGGGTTGCGTTGCTTTGCACGAGTCGGAATCCGGCTGATCGGCCGCCCATGAGGGATGTTGTGTCCATGCTACAAGAAGCCAAGCCCAAAAGGAAATTACCCGGAACCGGTGGCGTTGCCGGTAGACAAAAGGCAAATGTAGATTTTTGAAATTGTGGGGATTTGTTATAGGAGTAAATTTCTTTTCCTTGTCGATGAAATTTTTAAGCGCTGTTAAGCTACGCATGTACTATGTGTATATATAGCAGTTTAAGTATTTGATTGTAACTAACTAATGTTGTCTCTGATTTAATACGTTAAAAAGGTTTTCCGTCACAAAATAATGTGATTGGTTATGGTTGATTACTATTACTAAAGTCACCCGTGCTGGATTATTAACTAATCACACTTTACCACGTCATTTTATTTTTGGTGCATAATAAAAGGGGTCCCACGGATTGCGGACCTTGAGGGAGTTAGGTGCTGTTTGTTTACATCTGATTGTCTCTTAATGGACTGTCTCTTATTCGCTAAGAGGCATGATGCTGTTTGTTTGTTTTTTTTACCTCTGAATGCCTCTTAATAGGTAAGACAGAAAATGAAATCTTAATAATTAAGAGGTACCTCTTAATGAAATTTTTTTGATAAAATTTTTTTATATAAATATATTCAACAATATTATTCACTCATATTTATTAAATTGAATATTTAAAATTATTAAATAAAATTTTACCCTTTAAAATGGTAAAATAGTGTCATTAAGAGACAACTTACTTTTTAATTATCAAACAATTTTTTAGATTCAGACCTCATAACCATTCAGATGATCTAATTTATTAAGACATCATAATCATTCAGATCTTAATTCCCAGGTTTATCAAACACAACCTTACTGCTCCAAGCAAGAAGTACACCTCCATCGTGGTCAGAAAAATTAGTAAAATATATTTTTTACCCATATTAAAAAAAAAAAAAAAAAAAAAAAGAGTAAAGCAAGTTCCAAATTTATCTTTAATAATGAGTTTTCTTTTCCCACTAAATAACATACCTGCTCTTCACTTTATATCATTTTTGAGAACAATAAAATTATATCTCTGATAAGAGGATGGAGGTAGTGTATAGTTACTGCGAGTTTTATTATAGTGGCCCAACGAATTGTTGACCAAATCCAAAGCTCAGATTGAACTTAGTGCCCTCAGGTTATATTGGGCTTGAAATATTTGAAACTTGGGATGGGCTGCGCAATTTAATTTTCTTCAGTATTTAATTGTGAACAATTATTTCTTACATAACACAGCAAAATTATGGAGGAAATTGGATATGATATTACAGATTGGGTATTAATCATTGGATGAATTACATATTTTAGTATATTTTTAGAATACATCCATAAAATAATTACAAAAGTAACACATTTTTTCATATTTATTTATAAAATTAATGCTGTTGGGATATGATTATTTGGGTCTGGCCATGGTGCAGCCCAATCTATTTAATGGTCCGACCCATATGTATTTATTGTGACAGTAAGAGAGTCCTTATTAAAATAGGATTGTGTTTCCTTATTATTATTTGGAGGGATAAGGAGTCCTTCTCCTAGTTGGATTCGAGTGGAGGTGACTTCTATATATACGGCTACAAGCAAGGGTTGAAGACATGATGAAACACACAGGAGAAAATATGATACAACACAAATACACCATATGTACTCCCAATATTATTATAGTGGATTACTCTCTCTCTCTCTCCGTGGTTTTTTCCCAATTGGGTTTCCACGTAATTCTTGTGTTCATACTTTATCTCTTTATTTATGTTTATGTTTATGTGAGTGTATTTTAGTGAGTTTGATTTCACAACGATACAATCAAACCGTTGGCGCTGTTTTGGCCCGTCTTTTTGGGTGATTTCGTCGGGCGTACAAAATCAGGCGTTAACATTGGCGCCGTCTGTGGGAAAGAAGACACTTGTTCTAGTGTCAAATTAAAATCATCAATCCATCAAGAAAGAGAGCTTACATATGAAGCTAAGTTACTCTTTATTTTATCAATTTAATAATATATATTCAATATATTGTTAATACTTTATCCGTCTGTTTACATAATTCACTCAGAATGAGAAGAACCTTTTTTCTCTCTCAAATCGATGTACTTTGCATATTTGTACAATGATAGATACTATGTAATTAGTACAACTACAAAGTGGAAAGTACCATTTTAATACTCCAATATGATTTGACGTTAAAACGTGAACAACCTCTTTTTTGCTATATGGCGTTAAAATTGAAGTCCACTTGCATGTGATCTAATATGTGCTGCTTGGGTTTTGCCTGTCGAAGCATGAACGCTTTTTATACAATATTATTTTCAAACGATTCTAGTTGTTGAGAACATCAATATGCTATAAATTGTTTATGCGGACTAAAATCTCCAGAATATTTTTGTCCAGTTATTGTACAGACTGACACAGTTGGAAGACGATAACAAGATGAAGCATCTGAGGAGATGACAGTGCGATTGACCGCACATGGAGCGATTGGGAAGAAACAAAGGTGAAAGAGTCAAAGACCTTCGCTGACGGATTACATGAACTATTTGTGCTCGGCCAATGACAAATTCAAAGGGGCCATCAAGCTTCAGCTTCAGGAAAATGAAGGGTTTCCAACAACTACAACTGAAAAACAGAGTCTAGTTGAATCTAGCATACAAGGCAGGACTTCGGCAGGGATTTGACACTCGAACCGAAAGGATAAAATCCCGAGGATAAAATCCCTACGGCGATTAAAATCCTACGGCGATTATTTTTCCTACGGCGATAAAATTTTACGGTGATAAAAATCTTACGGCGATAAAAATCCCGAGGATAAAAATCCCGAGGATAAAAATCCCGAGGATAAAAATCCCGAGGATAAAAATTCCGAGGATAAAATCCCGATGATAAAATCCCGATGATAAAATCCCGAGGATAAAATCCCGAGGATAAAAATCCCGAGGATAAAAATCCCGAGGAGACTTTTTGTACTCTCTTATTTATAAGTTCCCTTATAAATAAGAGACTAGGGGGCAATGTTGGGATATGATTATTTGGGTCTGGCCATGGTGCAGCCCAATCTATTTAATGGTCCGACCCATATGTATTTATTGTGACAGTAAGAGAGTCCTTATTAAAATAGGATTGTGTTTCCTTATTATTATTTGGAGGGATAAGGAGTCCTTCTCCTAGTTGGATTCGAGTGGAGGTGACTTCTATATATACGGCTACAAGCAAGGGTTGAAGACATGATGAAACACACAGGAGGAAATATGATACAACACAAATACACCATATGTACTCCCAATATTATTATAGTGGATTACTCTCTCTCTCTCCGTGGTTTTTTCCCAATTGGGTTTCCACGTAATTCTTGTGTTCATACTTTATCTCTTTATTTATGTTTATGTTTATGTGAGTGTATTTTAGTGAGTTTGATTTCACAACGATACAATCAAACCGTTGGCGCTGTTTTGGCCCGTCTTTTTGGGTGATTTCGTCGGGCGTACAAAATCAGGCGTTAACATTGGCGCCGTCTGTGGGAAAGAAGACACTTGTTCTAGTGTCAAATTAAAATCATCAATCCATCAAGAAAGAGAGCTTACATATGAAGCTAAGTTACTCTTTATTTTATCAATTTAATAATATATATTCAATATATTGTTAATACTTTATCCGTCTGTTTACATAATTCACTCAGAATGAGAAGAACCTTTTTTCTCTCTCAAATCGATGTACTTTGCATATTTGTACAATGATAGATACTATGTAATTAGTACAACTACAAAGTGGAAAGTACCATTTTAATACTCCAATATGATTTGACGTTAAAACGTGAACAACCTCTTTTTTGCTATATGGCGTTAAAATTGAAGTCCACTTGCATGTGATCTAATATGTGCTGCTTGGGTTTTGCCTGTCGAAGCATGAACGCTTTTTATACAATATTATTTTCAAACGATTCTAGTTGTTGAGAACATCAATATGCTATAAATTGTTTATGCGGACTAAAATCTCCAGAATATTTTTGTCCAGTTATTGTACAGACTGACACAGTTGGAAGACGATAACAAGATGAAGCATCTGAGGAGATGACAGTGCGATTGACCGCACATGGAGCGATTGGGAAGAAACAAAGGTGAAAGAGTCAAAGACCTTCGCTGACGGATTACATGAACTATTTGTGCTCGGCCAATGACAAATTCAAAGGGGCCATCAAGCTTCAGCTTCAGGAAAATGAAGGGTTTCCAACAACTACAACTGAAAAACAGAGTCTAGTTGAATCTAGCATACAAGGCAGGACTTCGGCAGGGATTTGACACTCGAACCGAAAGGATAAAATCCCGAGGATAAAATCCCTACGGCGATTAAAATCCTACGGCGATTATTTTTCCTACGGCGATAAAATTTTACGGTGATAAAAATCTTACGGCGATAAAAATCCCGAGGATAAAAATCCCGAGGATAAAAATCCCGAGGATAAAAATTCCGAGGATAAAATCCCGATGATAAAATCCCGATGATAAAATCCCGAGGATAAAATCCCGAGGATAAAAATCCCGAGGAGACTTTTTGTACTCTCTTATTTATAAGTTCCCTTATAAATAAGAGACTAGGGGGCAATGTTGGGATATGATTATTTGGGTCTGGCCATGGTGCAGCCCAATCTATTTAATGGTCCGACCCATATGTATTTATTGTGACAGTAAGAGAGTCCTTATTAAAATAGGATTGTGTTTCCTTATTATTATTTGGAGGGATAAGGAGTCCTTCTCCTAGTTGGATTCGAGTGGAGGTGACTTCTATATATACGGCTACAAGCAAGGGTTGAAGACATGATGAAACACACAGGAGAAAATATGATACAACACAAATACACCATATGTACTCCCAATATTATTATAGTGGATTACTCTCTCTCTCTCCGTGGTTTTTTCCCAATTGGGTTTCCACGTAATTCTTGTGTTCATACTTTATCTCTTTATTTATGTTTATGTTTATGTGAGTGTATTTTAGTGAGTTTGATTTCACAACGATACAATCAAACCGTTGGCGCTGTTTTGGCCCGTCTTTTTGGGTGATTTCGTCGGGCGTACAAAATCAGGCGTTAACATTGGCGCCGTCTGTGGGAAAGAAGACACTTGTTCTAGTGTCAAATTAAAATCATCAATCCATCAAGAAAGAGAGCTTACATATGAAGCTAAGTTACTCTTTATTTTATCAATTTAATAATATATATTCAATATATTGTTAATACTTTATCCGTCTGTTTACATAATTCACTCAGAATGAGAAGAACCTTTTTTCTCTCTCAAATCGATGTACTTTGCATATTTGTACAATGATAGATACTATGTAATTAGTACAACTACAAAGTGGAAAGTACCATTTTAATACTCCAATATGATTTGACGTTAAAACGTGAACAACCTCTTTTTTGCTATATGGCGTTAAAATTGAAGTCCACTTGCATGTGATCTAATATGTGCTGCTTGGGTTTTGCCTGTCGAAGCATGAACGCTTTTTATACAATATTATTTTCAAACGATTCTAGTTGTTGAGAACATCAATATGCTATAAATTGTTTATGCGGACTAAAATCTCCAGAATATTTTTGTCCAGTTATTGTACAGACTGACACAGTTGGAAGACGATAACAAGATGAAGCATCTGAGGAGATGACAGTGCGATTGACCGCACATGGAGCGATTGGGAAGAAACAAAGGTGAAAGAGTCAAAGACCTTCGCTGACGGATTACATGAACTATTTGTGCTCGGCCAATGACAAATTCAAAGGGGCCATCAAGCTTCAGCTTCAGGAAAATGAAGGGTTTCCAACAACTACAACTGAAAAACAGAGTCTAGTTGAATCTAGCATACAAGGCAGGACTTCGGCAGGGATTTGACACTCGAACCGAAAGGATAAAATCCCGAGGATAAAATCCCTACGGCGATTAAAATCCTACGGCGATTATTTTTCCTACGGCGATAAAATTTTACGGTGATAAAAATCTTACGGCGATAAAAATCCCGAGGATAAAAATCCCGAGGATAAAAATCCCGAGGATAAAAATCCCGAGGATAAAAATTCCGAGGATAAAATCCCGATGATAAAATCCCGATGATAAAATCCCGAGGATAAAATCCCGAGGATAAAAATCCCGAGGATAAAAATCCCGAGGAGACTTTTTGTACTCTCTTATTTATAAGTTCCCTTATAAATAAGAGACTAGGGGGCAATGTTGGGATATGATTATTTGGGTCTGGCCATGGTGCAGCCCAATCTATTTAATGGTCCGACCCATATGTATTTATTGTGACAGTAAGAGAGTCCTTATTAAAATAGGATTGTGTTTCCTTATTATTATTTGGAGGGATAAGGAGTCCTTCTCCTAGTTGGATTCGAGTGGAGGTGACTTCTATATATACGGCTACAAGCAAGGGTTGAAGACATGATGAAACACACAGGAGGAAATATGATACAACACAAATACACCATATGTACTCCCAATATTATTATAGTGGATTACTCTCTCTCTCTCCGTGGTTTTTTCCCAATTGGGTTTCCACGTAATTCTTGTGTTCATACTTTATCTCTTTATTTATGTTTATGTTTATGTGAGTGTATTTTAGTGAGTTTGATTTCACAACGATACAATCAAACCGTTGGCGCTGTTTTGGCCCGTCTTTTTGGGTGATTTCGTCGGGCGTACAAAATCAGGCGTTAACAAATGCATTTGGATATCCTTCAATCGTGGCCCACGATTCTCTCCCTTATCTCTTCCCGTTAATTATTATTTTCTTATTCAAACACAAGAGACCCATTCTCTTTCTCTATCTCTCTCGCCATTATCTCTCTCTCAAATGTTGCATTGTTTGAGCTGCAACGGTTACAATATCACCATCGTGGTAACTTGTTGAGGGGAGGAAGGCTCGAGGAATCAGAAAGTCTTGTGAAACTGCAAGATCAGCCTTTACCCAAAATGGAAGAAGGCGGTGTCCGAATGACATCTTGTAAGCCCATAGGATCCAGCAAGGCATGACTGCTGCAAAGGCATAAAGCGCCATAAAGGCCGAGTTGAGAGCTCATTTCTTCTTGACAAGTCCTGCATAGAGAATAACTAGTCGGGCATGCCTTGCATGCCAACCAGTGCTGCAGAGACCATCTGCCATGTATTGTCACCTTTGTTTAGCCAATCGGGTACTGTCCAAGTATTGTTTTAGTAGGCCAAAGGAATAACCATGGAAGCTTCAGCCATTGTTGATGATGAATCAAGGTTTTGAGAAATTATGTAACAGATTCTTATTAGGCAAAGCACCTGTTATTACTAAGTTGAGAGTTGATTTTGGAAGCAAAGCCCATGCTAGGCTGTATCGAGTCTGTTTGTGGAAGACTATTGGTTGTGTAGTGCATGTGGTTTTCAAGGTAACCAAACCTTCATACCAAGGTAACCAGTTGGTAACCAAACCTTCATACCAAGGTAACCAATTCATACCAAGGTACCCAGTTTATAACCAAACTTTCATACCAAGGCAACCAAACCTTCATACCAAGGTAACCAATCCACTTCCACACCTGCAGTTTTTTCATAATGCAGTTGGTAACCAAACATTCATACCAAGGTAACCAAACCTTCATGCTAAGGTAATCAAACCACCTCCACACCCGCAGTTTTTTTATAATGCAGTTGGTAACCAAACCTTCATACCAAGGTAACCAATTCACCTCCGCACCTGCAGTTTTTTCATAGTGCAGTTGGTAACCAAACCTTCGTACAAAGGTAACCAATTCAGTTTTATTAGGTTACCAATTTATTTTGAATGTGATGCAGTTAGTAGCCAAACCTTCATGCAGTTAGTAGTCAAACCTTAATACCAAGGTAACCAATTTAATTTTATTAGGTTACCTTCATAGTGCAGATGGTAACCAAACTTTCAAACCAAGGTAACTAGACCTTCATAACAAGGTAACCAAACCTTCATATCAAGGTAACCAATCCACATCTACACCTGCAGCTTTTTCATAGTGCAGTTGGTAGCCAAACCTTCATACAAAGGTAACCATTTTAGTTTTTGTGGGTAACCAAATAGTCATAAAAAATTTCAGAACAGTAAGAGTTACATCTATTTGTTTTCAAACTTATGTTTGTAGGGCGAATCTTCTCCTTCTCATTGGCGTTAACAGTGATAAAGAAGATTACATTTGAGTTACTAGTGAAGCAGCCGATGAGCTTTGATCCATGCGAGTGGACCGAGAATTTAATGAAAGAATATATGATTGTCATTAAAGGCTTCTTCTATATTCCTTTTACTCTCTTCTCTCCCACCTACCGCAAATCCATTCAAGTTAGTTTTTTTTCTCTCTCTTTAAAATTAACAGTGATATATATTACATGTTTTTGTTGAAGACTAGAGGAAAAGCGGCTAAAGCGTTGAATTTGGTGGTGAGAGATAGGATGAGAGAGAGTACGGAGGAAAAGTGGCAGCGCCATTGACCGAAAAAAGTGAAGGAGGAAGATGACGAGAAAATATTTTTTTTTCATTCTTTTGATTTTGAATTTTGAATTCTAAATTTATTTTTATTGTTAGATCCCAAATATTTGAATTTGAATTATTAATTATGGCAGTCTTGATTTTAAGTTTCCTTATTAATGTGAAATTGAATGGTTTGAATTTATTACGTTACTTTTGTAATTATTTTATGGATGTACTGATTGTATAATTACTTTCTAATTATTGTATAGTACTGTAAAGGACCCTTAATCATTCGTAAGTAATAATCGCAGCAGAATGAGTGTAGTTGGGAGAGCGATGCCATTAATCTTGTGGGCTTGTCTTCATGAAAATAATCACCGGCCCAAAAAAATACTACGACAATTTTGGTTGAGTAAAAGAAATTATAAAGGGAACTCTTCCTTTTCCAAGAATGCTAGTTTCAACTTTCAACAAAAAAAATTACTCTTTCCGTTCCTTAAAGATTGCAGTTTTAGGAAGAAGAAAAATTGTTCCTTAAAGAATGCAGTTTTAGGAACCCAATATAGTTTTTGTATATTTTTTTCCAAATATGCCCTTGTTTTAATTTTTGCAGCAAAGAGTTATTACGTTCAGCCAAACTAAAGGAAGAGAAAGGCTAGCTTTGTCATTTTATCCCACTTATTGGTTTGTGTGTTTTTTGCTAAAACTGCAGTCTTTAAAGAACGGATGGATTATTTGATTTTGATCCTAATTAATTTCTATAACTCTATTAATAAAAGGTAATTTAATAATTTATTAGTTTCCAAGAATGTTAGTTTAGTAGGGGGCAAATGATGTGAAAAAATAACTCATTAATGGTGAGCTGTCACGTGTTATTTTTATAACTCTATTAATAAAAAGAAATATAATAATTTAGTTCACTGAGAATTCTAGAAACATATTAAATCTAGTAAATGATAGAATTTTCAAAAGTTTAATCAATTAAGGATTAGTAAATTGGAAGGTCTCAACTTATTAAATCCAGTAAATGATAGAATTCCAAGATGTTTAACCAATTAAGGATTAATAACCTGGAAGGTTTCTAAAATTTTACTCCCTCCGTCCCATAATATATGACGTTTTAGAATTGAGCACAAGAATTAAGAAAATGATTGTATATCATTAAATATAGTAACAATTGTCTACAATATCATTAAATTTTCATAATTATCATGCATATCTCATACTCTCTATCTCATCGGTAACATTTTCTCATGAAGGGTAATTTTGTAAAAGTTATAGTTAATTCTCCTAAATTAAAGAAAACGACAAATAATTTGAAAAAAAAATCATCTAAAACGTCATATATTATGAAAAGGAGGGAGTAATACTTAAGCCCCGAAGTAGAGGACTCTCATGTTTTAAATTCAATAAATTATAGAATTCTAAGAAATTTAATCGCATAGAATTCCCAATAAGTAAATGAGAATTCCCAAAAAGTTTAACTAATTAAAGATTAATAACTTGGAAGGTTTCTAAAATTCTAATTCTTAAATCCCGAAAAGAGAGGACTCTTATGTTCTAATCAAATACATAATAAAATTCCCAAGAAGTTTATGTTTAGTTAATTAGGGATTAGTAACCTGGAAGGTCTCTAAAGCTTCAGACTTAGGCCTTGTTAAAGAAAGTTTCTCACTAAAGAAAACTTCAGTAAAGAAAATAAATAAACTTACAAACAAACTCTTCACCTAAGTGATAATAGAACCTGTGATAGAAATAAACTCACAAACAAGCCTGTTCATCTAGGTGAAAATCAAACATGAGATATAAAGATCACAGTACCTTAATCTTAACCAACTAAATTAAGATCTCAAAATTACAGTTAAATAGACTATAATGTTCAATTGCATTCAAAATCGCTACTTGTATTTTAATTTAGTTTTTATATTCTAATAGAAACTTATATTATAAAAATTAAAATTTCAGAAATAAAAATGAAATTATAATTTTTTTAATAAATTATTCTGTTAATTTATCGGAAATCTCTTCAACCGCGAGTTTTGGTGGGGATAATCATATAGTCCTCTCAAATAATAAATTCCATAAATAAAAGGTCATCTTAGGAAACATGAAACTATCGCCTCACAACAACCCAGGCTTTTAGCCGTTTTGTTGGCATCATTACATACGTTATGAGGTTTTGTCCCCACTTTGAAAAACAATTTTGAAACTTGAAAAAGGCCACATAACGGCTCAATTGGTCCCTTATACTAATATTCACTAGATCTATAAGCTCCAAATAAAATTTATTATTTCTTGGTCTTTCCCCCTTTAGTTTATCAAGTTGCTAATCTATATATAAAGCTCAACCTAAAGAATCTTATAAAAATATATATAAACTTATTAAACTTATTATTTTCTCTCTCATTTGATAAATTGATACTAATAAGTGTATAAAATTAACAATTTTACTTATTAAAATAACAAAATCTCATTTTAATAATACAGGAGAAAGAGGGAACATAAAAAGGAAATTGAAACAACTTACTTGTCAACATACATCACAGATGATTCAAAAGAAAAGCTGAGAAAACAAATACAAGAGAAAATTCAGAGCAAACGCTGTGGGAAGAGAGATCGAAAAAAGAGGGCTGTGAAAACCAGAGAGAGGAAGCAGGTAAATGACGAGAGCTTGAGAGGTGATGCAGAGGAATGAATAAGCAGCTTCTCAGAAGCAGTCTTGAAAACAGAGGTATTAGTGCTCCAAGTTTAAGAAGAAGAAGAAGACAGGGTTCAAAAAAATGTCATCTTCACCAGAAAAATCTAACCCTAACCCTCCATTGAAGAAACCCACACGCTGGTTATTCAAAAACAATAAAGCTCTTAACAACATACTCTTCTCTATGAAACTTCAAAATCTCTCCAAACATCCACAACCCAATAAGCTAACTCCTCAACCTAACAAAACCCTAATCTTTGATCGGCCAAAACTCGTATCAGATCGAACTTCACTTCTTTCTGATGAAATTCTTCTTCAAATTTTGTCAAGACTCTCAGAATCGCAAAGGAATTCAAATTCCCTGGTTTCCAAACGGTGGTTAAATCTTCAAGGCCGCCTTGTTAGGTCAGTAAGGGTTCTTGATTGGAACTTTCTTTTATCAGGGCGTTTGTTTACAAGATTCCCAAATCTTATACATGTTGATCTGGTGAATGGGTGTGTTATTTCGCCTCGAAATTCGGCTACTTTGTTGACTCATAAGCTTGGGTCTTTTCATATTGATTCCAATGTTTCAACTGAAGGGTTCATTTCTGAAAGATGTGTTTTATCTGTAGAAGAAATTGATTTGGGCTTGAAGGTTTTAGCTAGTGGGTATCCAAATTTAAGGAAACTTATGGTTGTTAATGCTAGTGAAATGGGGTTGTTGAGTGTTGCTGAGGAATGTTTTATATTGCAAGAACTGGAGTTGCATATGTGTAATGACCAAATCCTAGGTGGAATTGCTGCGTTTCGGAATTTACAGATATTGAAATTGGTTGGAAGTATTGATGGGTTTTATAGCTCTTTGGTTTCGGATATTGGGTTGACTATTTTAGCTCAGGGGTGTAAGAGATTAGTGAAGCTTGAGCTGAGAGGGTGTGAGGGGAGCTATGATGGGATCAAGGCTATTGGGCAGTGTTGTCAAATGCTTGAAGAGTTGACACTTAGTGATCATAAGATTGAAGATGGTTGGTTATCAGCTCTTTCGTACTGTGACAATTTAAAGACATTGAGGTTTCTTGCGTGTAAGAGTATTGATCGTTGTCCAGGGCCTGATGAGCAATTGGGTGTTTGCCCCACCCTCCAAAGATTACATTTTGAGAGGTGCCAGTTACGGGAGAAGCAGAGTGTTAGAGCTTTATTTGTTGTCTGTCTGGCTGTAAGAGAGATTGTTTTTAAGAATTGTTGGGGACTGAAGGATGGTATATTCAGCACGGCAAATATATGCAGGTATTTGGTTTTCTTACTCTGTTCAGTTACTATTTTGCTTCACATTGTTGCTACTGGCTTTTATATTCTAGTTGTGGGTTTTGAACTTTCTCTACCCACATCATAAATTTCTGTTGTGTGGTACTGTTTGGTGTTTATCAATGGGATTGTGAGGCAAATTGCACCGGCATCTTAAAATCAAACTGAACACAGGTAAAATTTGTAACTAACTCGGGATTCTTATTTGACTTCTATAATGTTGGAACAGTTACTAGTAGGATAATAGCTTGAAAAACTGTCTTACATGGTAGAATATGTACCCACTTATATACGCATTCAGAAGCTTGATATCGAATAACCATACCACCACTCAAAAAGTACATTGTTATGGCTGATTTAACTGGTGTTCTTCTCGCCTACGCTACGCAGGATGCTTGAAATGGTGACCGAATATTTACCAAATATTGGCATGTTTTCTCACATAGTTACTTGCACCTAAACTCGAACCCTCTTTCTTATGCAATGATGCAATATATGTACCACTAGACCGACCAACGATAAACAAAGACTGACGATAAATTACATGTATGCTTAGATTTGGTGTGGGTAATGCCTCATCATGCATCTATTTGCTACAATGACTTTGATAGAGGTTGAATGCATTTAGGATTCAATCATCTACATAAAAAATTCATCAGTATGGAGTTTCAGCGTTGCAACTTATTGTCACAGGAGGGTTAAATTCCTGTCTCTGGAAGGCTGCTCAAGGTTAACGACACAAGGTTTGGAGTCTGTAATTCTTTGTTGGAAGGAGCTTGAAAGCCTCAGTGTGCTGTCGTGTAACAATATAAAAGACAGTGAAGTAAGTCCTGCGCTTGCGACCTTGTTTTCTGTCCTTAAAGATTTCAAATGGAGAGCTGATACCAAATCCCTGTTGACAGCAAGCCTTGCGGGAACTGGCATGGGAAAAAGAGGTAAATTTTTCAGAAAGACTCAAGATTGGAAGTTGTTGCCTACTGGTGCTTAGGTTCTACTTTGCTGTACACTTGTATGATTTACTGTATCATTGCTCTGTGAATTTTATTCATCCTCCTTGGATGGAACATGTAAGTTGACTATTTTCTCACTCTGGCGACCTCTGTTCCTTGTACCTCTGTTCATCGTCTTTTCTTTGTCAAGTTCAAGTCACCAATAAATGTTTTGACGGCGCAGCTATTGGTGGCCACCATATCTGTATATAAAAATAACACTGTTGTATTTATTATCCTCTTGAGAAATTAAGGACTTCACCGAACATGGTTTTTATTTGGCGCAATTTTGTTTGTTTTCTTCTGATGTAATCCTTTGTGCGACACTGACACGATTGTTTTCCCTCCCCACCCCTCCTTTTGTTGTTGCTAAACAATATTACTCAATGTTTTGATTTTGCATGAATCCATATGGAGATTGAAAGGCATAGAGAGTAATTTCTTTCAATACGTCAGCTTTGGAGAAAGAATACTGAAAGAGTAAGCCAGAAAATTGGCTTATAAATGAGACTATGGAAGGGAGATTCCTCCGAATTAACAAGCCATTCCTCCAAATAGCCTTCCAACGTTATATATATATATATCTAGGTACCATGCAAAAATAGATCATAAAGGTGTTTGATCAGATCAACCATATGAAAGTACAAGTTGAAACACATAACCAAGGATGCCAAGGCTGTATTGATATTTTTCTCATTTTTGACAATTGAAACAAATATGTTTACCATTCTTCCCATTATATATATATATATATATATATATATATATATTGAAACTGCAGTTAATTAATTTGAATCATTACTTTCTGGTCTGATCTCATCAGTCATCATCATCATCATCATCATCATCAAATCTCATCATCCCATAGATCTTGAATGGTCTTGTAGGGGCTTGTGGTTTCATTAACAAGAAACTCTCCTCTCATAATCTTCCTCTCCTCCATGGTTTCAACGGCGACGAAATCTTGATCGTCCAATCTCAGATGAAGCGCTCCCATGTTCTCTTTCATTCTTTCATGGTTGAAGCTCTTGGCGATTACGCTAGCTCCCTTAGATAATCCCCATCTCAGAGCAACCTGTTACAAGTTGAAGAGCCGGCCGGCCGTTGATCAACAATTGGTTAATGTACAAAAGTGAGAGCTATTATAATTATGGCCGCTTGTGAGTAGTAATAAATAAGCATTAAGTAAGCACCTGAGCTGGGGTTGTCCTGTGTTTGAGAGCAATAGATTTGATGGTTGGATGATCTACGACAGCCGTGGATCCCCAGAAATTTCCTGGCGCACCAAGCGGTGAATATGCACTTACATGTATCCTATGTTCCCTACAAATCTCTCTCAGCTTCCTTTGCCTCCACATTGGGTGCATTTCCACCTACACCAAATATATATACACACATTAATATATATATATCATATATATTACTACAGTAAATAATAATATAGCTGGAATCCTTAATTTGTGGATAATGAAATCGTGTAGGATATACATGCTGCTGCATGTGATTTGATACTAATATATTTAATTAAAAATATTAGTAAAATCTAAAATGTGGGTAAGGTTTAAATTTGTATATAAAACAACATATGTATATATATAAATACTTAAACCTAGCTACCTGATTAACAGCAGGAGGAACAGAGGCAAAATCTAATAGGCGTTGGATTTTGGTGGAAGAGAAATTACTGACACCAATACCCCTACAGAGGCCTAAATCCAAGCATTTCTCCATTCCAGACCAAGTGCCCTCCAAGTCCAGTTGTTGGAAGTCTTGTTCATCGGGTACAACACATGTAGCCCAGGGTTTCAACTTGACAGGCCAATGTACCAAATACATATCTACATATTCCATTCCAAGCTTCCTATATATACACATTACAGACAGACACACTATATATTACTGTACGTAAATTGAGCATGCATCCATATATATATATATATATATATATAATTTTTGGTTGGTTTGTTTGTTTACTTGTCTAACTAATTGCATGTACGTAGTACTTACTGGAGAGTTTGTTTGAGGGCAGAAACAGGATCATGGTGATCACTTCCCCATAGTTTAGATGTTACGAAAATGTCCTCTCTTTCAACCACCCCATCATCCATTGCTTCTCTCAGAGCATTTCCCACCGCTGGCTCCGAACCATATATTTTTGCTGTATCAAAATGCCTATAACCCATCTGCATGCATACACATTAAAAATTACATTTCTATATATAAATGAAACAACAATATTCAACTGCCATGTAAATTAAATGTGTGTTAATTTGAATTCAGTCGGAGTTAATTATATATATATATATATATATATATATATATGCATGTGCATGGTTTTACGTTCGTTCTTACCTTGAGAGCCATATGGATTGCTTGCTCGGTAGCCTCTCTATCATTTTCATAGGAATATGTCCCCAAACCAAGGACGGGTATGGTTGTGCCGCAGTTCAATCTCATGACCTCATTATTTCTCATCTTTCTTTTTTTCCTCTGTCTCTCTCTCCAAAAACACACAGACGAAAGAACAAGAGAGAACAAATAACTGGATTTTTTCCCCTTGTATCTCTGAATGTATTGTATTGTATTGTATACACTTGCATTACACCCATATATATATATTATACATAAAAGTCAACTACTTCATTTATTTTAATTTGCTGTTTTCTTAAGACACCACCACCTAAGATATGTATATATAATTAGATTGTACGCAATCATAGGTAAGGAGTTAATGAAAGTTGTTAGGACAGTCATATTAATTAGTAGTAGTAGCAGTAGTTTACATACACATCAAGGTGAAGGGGATCTTCCATGTCTCTTGGGATTTCATCAACACTTTGTTCATTTCATTTTCAAGGAATTAAATAATCAAATTCAAATTTATCCATATACTCCCTCCGTTCCATGATATATAATGTTTTAGAGTTGTGCACAACCATAATGAATTTATTTATATCTTAATCATGAGTCAAACTCGAACATTTTTTCAACTGACCAAATGAAGCCGGCTAAACTGTTGGGTGAATTTTCAACTTTATGTAATATAGTGAGTTTAGAGGAGAGCCATATAAATTAAATCCACTATTTATATACTGCTAGCTTGAAATATTAATTTTTAAATTATATCATACTCCATGTTCCTGTTATTAGTATACAAATTAATTAATACTGCTTTTTAGATTGTCAAACACACCCCCAAAACAAAGTCAATTAGTAGTTTAGTATGCACAGTGTGTCGATTATAATTAATTAAGGATATAAAATAACTCAAACAGTTCAGATTTAATTCGTATTCGCTTGATTAAAAGTTCGATTCTAGCTCTACTCAAAATATAAATGATTCAAATATGAACAAATTTTAAAATTGAATAAATTACTTTAACCTTTTCAAATTGCAATTTTCTATTGATACTGGGATCATATTCGCTTGAAAAGTTTAAACTGATTTGGCTCGATTAAAAATCGTGTTCGATTCGATAGTTAAACGAGTCTCAATCAAATTTTATTTCATACTCAATAAATTTTATGAACAAAATAACTCAATATTCAATTCGATTGGATTCGGTTCATTTAAGAAAGTAGGGAGCCTTTAACTATATATGGAGGAGAATTTTTATATTACCTCCGTCCCACAATAAGTGTTTTTTTAGGCTTAATATTTTTTTTCAAAATAAGTGATGTGTTAGAATTTCAATACAATTTTTACAATATTTTCCCATATGTGCCCTTATACAACTAATGGTATTTATTGCATATTTATTAGAAAGTTGAAAGGTTGAAGAAAGAGAAAGAGAGACCAAAAGGCAATAAAAAAAGTTTCAAACAAAACAAAGAAAGTATATTAAGAGTATTTTTTGTCATTTTAACTTGTGTATTAATTTGTGTGATTTAAACTAAAAAAATACTTATTATGGAACGGAGGTAATACTATATTTTAAAATAAAGTCTAACAATTGACTTCATTAATATTGTATCAAATTTAGTTAAATCCTTAAATAAGAATAATTGAGGAATAAAGTCAAACCGACCGCCCATCACTACCAGTGTAACAGAAACTATACTCCTCCCTCTGATGATCACAGATATAATTTGTCACCAAATTAATTCCACAAGTTGTTGACATTTGGTTCAAAAGTCAAGAGAGAGGTTAGAGAGTAGATGTCCTTCAAGCTTTTACAATAAAGTGTCTTTATTATGCATATTATTTAGACAGGTATGAGTATATGAATTAATTAATGGATTAATCTTTATTCTTTAGGGTTTGGGCCATTTTTGATCTACATTTTATGCACTCAAGTTATAAATATGGATAATTTCATTATTTTATTTTATGTTTTTTAATATTTTTCTTTATTTTTTTTTAAAAAAGTTATGAATTTACACATAATTATTGAATTATCCGTCTCACAAGTCAAGAGAGAGAGAGAAGTTTTCAATTCATCTTTCTGAAATAAATTTTAATTTAGAATTTTTGAAATAACACGTTATAACAATAATAATAATAGTAATAATAATTAAATTCAAAAAAAATTATATAATTTTTTTAGTTTAGAATTTTCTGAAATAATTTTCAATAGTCAAAACGAACTCTACTAAAGAGAATAGTTTTCAATTCATCCTTCTTTTATAAAAAATGAAAAAAAAAATATTATTATTATGACTATAATTATTATTATTATTACTATTATTATTATTATAACGTATTATTATTATTATTCTTGTTGTTGTTGTTGTTGTTATTATTAATATTATTTTTAAATTTATTACCGTATGTATTATTATTATTATAATAATAATAGTAATAGG
Organism: Panax stipuleanatus; assembly: GCA_020205555.1. Classification (NCBI taxonomy): domain Eukaryota; kingdom Viridiplantae; phylum Streptophyta; class Magnoliopsida; order Apiales; family Araliaceae; genus Panax; species Panax stipuleanatus. Next base: position 151,471,183 of record CM035118.1, read on the forward strand.
GGCAAGTTTTAACTTTTCGTCTGCAACAATGACTTTTTTAACTCTTTGTCAACGCATTTTGGGGAAAAGGGCCTACCGCTAATGACTGTTGCGGCGAGGAAATTTGAAAATTGATGTAAATTGATTTAGAGAGGGGGTAATTATGTAATTTCAAATCTTTTATCGAGAGATAGTAACCGCGCTAGAACCTGTAACGGCAGGACTTTTATTTTAATAAATCCAAATCATTTGTTATATTGATCAACGGTTATAAATTTGGTTGTTCAAATAGTGCTCATGACAATCTGATTGCCTATGAATTAATTCCATATATATATATATATATATATAGCATACATAAGTAGAAATGGAGGGGAGCTGTCAAGAATTGCATACACATTTTAATCCATTAATAATTAAGAATTGGAAAACAAGGTATATCTGTGATTTTGTAAGATTTTAGCACGTTCATTTAATCTCACACGTATCCACCGCGTTTTCTCATCTTTTCTGTGTTTCATTATATTTTATTAATTGGTCGGTCAAGTCTCAACCCAACAATGTACATCAACATGCATAGGAGTAATATATATATTTATAGGAAACTGATATTTTCACGCCAATCTCACTCGTATTAATATGAATCTATTTACTATTTATGTACTGAGAGATATCATCTAATAGTTTATACAAACAAACAGTTTAAGTCTAAATTTTTAGAGAACAACTTGTCTATAATTTTTAAATCATTGAAAATATAGATAGGTTGTTCATATATAGCTCATGAATTCTCTTGTCCTAATTGTAGAATAGATGCGTAGCCGTCAAAATAAGGCATTATTAATTGTACAACTAAACAAAATTAAAATTACTTGGAAAAAACTAATCTTATGATACTATAAGTTGCATAATAATATATCTATGCATAATAATAATAATAATAATAAACATAGGAATTTCTTAACATGTACTCTTAGGATACATACTAAGCACACAGTTAAAAAAAATATTCTCTTAAATTGTATGCATATTCCCTTGAATTTTGTGCAAATGCAGAAATCAAGAAAATATATACACAATTCAAGAGAATATTCTCTTGAACTGTATGCTTAACATGTGACCTTAGAGCACATGTTAAAAAGGACCCATAAACAAATAGCAATTAGCATCAAACTCCATCCAAAAAAGGGGTGCGTGGGAACAAAAAGAGGTAAACCTTTGAAATAAATAAATAACCCATCAACTTTGTTTGTACTACTAGTGTTGTACATGAGAGAAGGTAATTAAACCACAAAAACATATATTCCCAAGATGCAAAATAAATACACTTGTTGTTGTTAACTCTAAAGATCACTTGCTCTGCTTAGTTGCAACGCTTCTCTGTACAGTGGAAACTCCATCCACAAATTTTGTCCGAAAAAGAACATTGGCGTTATTGAACATTCCTTCTTTTAGAGAAACAACTATGAACTGCACAGCCAACCACGTTTATCACCCAAAAAGATTAACATAATTACATCAACACAAATTCCAATGTATAATCATGCTTACTTTTACTTCACCAGAAATCCATGTTAACCAAACTGAACTTAAACTACTCAAAAGGAGAAGTTGGATTAGCAATGCCATGTTAGCACCCTCCCCAAAACTGAAATCCTTCAACTTAGCCTTCTAAACCTAAGCATAGATAAAAACTAACTGAAATTCTACTCCTCTGGATGAAATTTTGAGCTACTTATTGTACAACTTACAGCCTCACTAACACAAGAATGCAGGTTCAAGTTCGAGACATCCACTCTTTGCAAAATATTATCCAAAATGTAAAATTTACAACTAGTCTGCTGACGCAGCTTGTCACTGCATAGGCTTGACAAAAACTGTGGTATGAATGTATATTTCAAAGCTACATATCCACAACTAAAATTCTTTTCTTCTCTTTTCTTAAATAAACGGAAAACCATGTTTAGTTATAAGTTTGACTCTAGGAAAGAACTGCAAAGATTTCCAAAATCCTGGGAAGATTAAGCAGAGACTTGTTCGTAACTAAGTAACATCAAATTATATCCATGTTAACCACTTAAGAAAATAAGTATGAACCTGCGAATGTGGAAAATGAGCTTTGATCATTCTTCCAATGTTCTGAGTGTGACTTAAATCAAGAGCTGCATCAACCTGACACCAGCACAAACAAATGCCAATGCAGTTAACGATGGCAATTGGAATCCAAGGGCAAAAGCTTCGAGTTTAGCCAAGTAAAATTGGCACAAAAAGTGTATACAGCAAACCATGGCCGGTACCTTTTTAGATAATGTAAAAACTAAACTAAGAACAACTATCAATTTTTATTTCTGTTTAAGAATATCAGAAGAATGCTAATAATTTACTTTATCCTTCGTTCAAGTTGAAGTGTATTTCTTTCTATTTTGGAATGTCTAAGAAAAAGTGACCAAATTTGACATATCAATGCTTTAATTTGACTACACTACTTGTTTGAAAAGTCAAAAACACTTTGAAGATTTGAGTACCCATTTCATATATAAGTGAATTGTTAAAAAGTACAAACTTGGAACTCGTGCAAGACACAGGTTATCTTTCTTTTTTCTCTTTTTCTCTTTTCTTTGGCTATTGGAATTCATTTCAATTTAGGTTCGTTGTTTTTTACAATTATTTACTAATTTAATGATCAATCAAATTAATTCAATTGTTGGTTCCTTTTTTATTTAGATTATTATTATTATATATATTAAAATTTTATTTAAATTGTGTGATCTTCGACCGGATGCGCAAAAGTTTTTTTATTCTCAGTATAAATATGATATATTAGAATTTTGAGAAAATAATATTGATTTATTAAATTTTTATCTAGCTAGATGAATAATTGAACTATATATTATAAGTTTATTCCGATGAATACTAAGATAAATAATTGAATGTAGTGTACATTAACTTTAGTTAGGACTCTAAAATAATTATTAGATTCTTGATTTTTATAAATGTTAGTAATTGAATTATATGTCAGGTTTCTAGTTTATTGCCAATCTGAATAAATGGTTTTTAGTTGATGAAAAGGTAATAATTTAGGCATTCATAGACCAATGTAGCTTACATTTTAGAGACATTTTAGAGTATACCTAAAGTGATCATAGAATAAAATTCAATTAATTAATGAGAATATTTTTTGGTGAATGATAATGAATGCATGTATATGCGATAATCAATTAGATGGGGTACATGTACACGTTAATTGATTATATTCATTGTATTTGAACATGTATTATTATTATGTAATTTTATTTAAAAATTATAAGCTAATGACCAAATTATCCTTGGAATGACCAACCAAATTAATTTATCTCCTATTGGCTTGTTATATAATTGTATTGATAATGAGATGCAAAATATAAGCCCTGTAAAGTAATCTTCTTTGTAAAACAGTAAATATATGTGAAGCTGAATAGTTCACTTAATTTCGGGGAGAGGAGTACTAATCTAGGACATTTGGCAAGAAAACCTAGTTTAGTAGAAATTAGATTTTATTTTGGATGAGTGCCAGAGAGCACTGTCCAGGATTAACACTACGTTTAATTGTTACAAAAATGTAATTTCTACTGTAATTCTCCTGCTTCTACTAGGACAAACACCTCAAAATGGTAAACTTTTACTATTAAAGATAATTCTAGGTTATCTTGCCAAATGTTCATATCTCTTGCATTTAAGGGAGGGAAAAAAACAATATACTGCATGCACTTTATATTATTTTTCCGAAGAGAGTCCAATAGTAGAATCTATACTACACTACATTTAGAAAAAAAGAAACATTAGAGAGGTACAAAAATCCTATTAATGACCAACAAACCAGATGGATGAACATCGCAACTCAATTACCATTTAGACATGTTTCTGTGTGTGGGTGTGTATAAAAATGCAATTAATGCACTGTAACTTATCCAACTCAGCCACTACAACCAGAGCAGAAATAAAATAAACTTTTAAATGTATAAATGAAATGAAAGTTGTTTGTTTAGAAGATCAAACATGCAATTACCTCATCCAGGATATAAAGTGGAGCTGGTTTGAATAAAAGCAATGCCAATATCAGCGAAAGTGCTAGTAGAGATCTTTGCCCTCCACTAAGTTCTGACAAGGACTGTTTCCAAACACCCCCAAATGCAACACGAACCTCAAGACCATCTAAGAAGCTGCCTCCCTCAGGAGGTTCTAGCTTTGCCATCGTGCCGGGTAATAGAGTAGAAAATATTGATCCAAAGTCACTGAAAAAAGAAAGTATAAATTTTATTATAGTACTCCCTATGGTTAAATTTGAAGGATAAAAGACGCATATGATTTTTCAAATATATTTTGGAAAATGGTTAGCTCTAACATCAATAATTAAATAGCAAATTAAAAAACAGCATTAAACAACTTACTTGTTAACTTTGACCCAAGTAACTTTTAGTGTTTCCCTCTTCTTCTCATCAAGCTCTTCAATCACCATTGTGATTTTGGACTTATCGTTCTGTGAGAAATACATTCAATGTAAGCAGAGATTACATCCATTGTTGAAAACACTTAGAAAAAACAACAAACCAACCTCAATAATATTTTTCTTCGATATCAAGTCATTATACTCATCCTCTGCTTTCTCAAACATGGCCATAACTTTCTTGTTCACCCGTTTCTCAAGACTTCACAAGACAAATGAAATAACAAATAATTGTTCTTATGTGAGTGCATAAGCATCGAAGGAGCATGTAATATGTATAGTTGTATCTAATTTTATTTCAGAAATAAAAAATAGAACGCCCAACTAGTTTGATTGAGAAAAAGAATAAAAGCAAGAGAATAATGTTGGTACTTCTGTTTGATATTTAATTGTATAAGAAATTAAAATTGAACATTCATTTTGTTAAAAGCAAGTCAAATGAATAAGTTAGGAAAAGTAATACATTGGTAGAACTAACCACCACTTAAAATATAAGAGGTAAATTTATTTTTCAATGTTGTATAGATAATGATGCACATAAGGACTTGGTCTAATTGAAACTCAATAGTTGTACAAAACAATTTCTCACCCTGATTGTTCAAGTTGAAGTTTTTCAAATCTGTTTATTGCCTTACTCGGATCACAGGATACAAAGTCATAGTCAGTCCCGCCTCTTCCAAAGAGGTGTTTCTCGGATGAAATCCAAGCATGCCTTTCAATTAATTTGTCAACCTTATGAGAGCAATCTTTCTGTTCCATCTCCATCCTTTTCACCTGAAACACATCAAGAAATAGGTTTATAGTCTTGGGACAAAGAACACACATAAATCAACTAAAAACTACCTCATTTTCCATCTTTTTCCTCTCAAGATTACTATCACTAATTTTGTGTTGAAGTTTTTGCTGCTCCTTGAGAATGCAGTTAATCTGTGCATCACATTCTCGCAGCTTCAAACGGGCCACATTGAGCTCAGATTGAGCCTGATCATGATCTTTGCTCAAGGAAGCAACCTGAGAGAGAAAATGGAAAACACATCCTTTTCACTTTTTAAGGCTTGGAAAAGACATTGAAGTGTGAAGTATTCTAAACCAAGACTGTAGTTACCTTTTTCTTATTTGTATCTACATCTGAAGTAAGATTGACAATCTGCTTCTTAAAATAAGTTAATTGATTCTCCAATGATGCTTGTTCCTGTTCAACAGCTTCCATTTCCAGAATAAGCTTCTCCCTTTCATTCTCATGCCCCTACAATCATGGTTTCAAGTCCCAAGGAATTTCAAAGCTATTTTAAATCTTGTTTTGTATTACATAAAAACAATGGTTGCCAACAAAATGTTGATAGAAATTGGTGTCTCATAATAATAAAAAAAATGATAAAATAGTCTGACAATTGACATCAAAGTAGCATTATTGCTCTTCAGAGAAAGCTAAAAGTTAAGGTTTGAAACATAGAAGAAGAGATTAAGCATACTGTTTAATTCTACATATTGTGACACTGAAATACTAGTGCTCATTGACCATGTAAAATATCACAAATTCAGAACAAAATGAGACGAATAATTGATGGGAAGTGATATTTGGACCCAAAATTTCTCCATGTCACTCCAACTAGCTTTCATTAAGGGAAGAACTAAGAAAGTTACATAAGTGCCCATTGTATCACGTTTATGTTATAATTTATATATTCCATGTTACATACATATGTCTGTATATACATGTGTATATACACACACACACAAGACATAACTAATTCACATATATTCACCATTGGGTTTTTATGCAAAATTTCTACCCTTAATAAGACAGATGCAGCGCACGTGAAGAAATATGGAAGTGCAAATATCGCTTGTGATAATTGAATATGCATAATTAGCAATAGACAGTAACAACTAAAGTGAAAGACGAAATTCAAACTTAACATCTTACAAACATTAATAGTAATATAACAAGTAATATATATCAAACTTAAGTTTTTACACCACTTGTAAATGGATTTAGACGTAAATTCCAGTTCAGCAAGGCCCAAAAAATACAGAATGAACAGCTTTCAGTGGTTCTAAAATTACACCAACCATCCTTCAGTGTTCCTACAACCACTCCGACAATCTAGTTGATATAACGACTTGCAGTACTTCCATTTTCCACGTCTCATCCCTTGTAAACATTTCACTAACTGCTTTGCAACTGATCATAGCAAATTTAGGTGCAGACAAATTGTTATATTTCATGGCCATGTCAAGTTTATATGAGACCAATATCAACTAGTAGCAGAAAGACAAAGGAAACTTTAACGTTATCTGATAAACCAGAAGAGGATCCAGTCCTTTCTTCTTTAAAGTTGGAGAGAGAGAGATAGAGGAACATAATGGAGATAAAGAATCTACAATATGAATTACTCCCTCCATTCCTATCTGTCATTTTGATGGGCACAAAGATTAAGGAATGTAATAAATGTTTTGAGTAATGGATTAGAATAGAAATAAAATATCAATTATACCCTTGTAAAATTTATAGGAAAGATGAGAAATAAAAGAGGAAGGTTATCTCGTTGGAGTAGAATAGCTAGAAAGCTGAAAGAAAAAGCAATTTTCTATTTAATGTTTAGGAGTAATAAAGGAAGCTAAGTAATTAATTCTCCTCTAGAATCTACAAACAACAAATAAATAGGAACAATAAAAATCTCTAAAAGGCGCTTAAAAGGCCCGGATGGAATACTTATTATTCAAACATTCTGAATCACTATTCACTGCTGTGGAGAATCTATGATAATAATCAGCAGGCTACCTGATGCTGCTAAAGATTTACTGACGATGCTATATTAAACATCAACTACAGATAACTTACCTTGAGGACCTTCGAGGCTGATTGCATTTGACCCTTGACAGTCTTGATCTTCTTCTCTAAATCTTTGAGCCTGGCCTCCCTATTGTTGGCATGTTCGTGAATTGATTTTTCAAGCAATGACACTTGAGTTACACAGTTTTCGTACAAATGTTGCTTTTCATTTAAAGAAGATTTTGCTTCTCCAAGCTCCTGTTCTATCCTCTTCACTAGTTCACTGAGCTATATCATGTACAAAAAAATAAGATTTTCAAATGATATGAAAGGAAGGAAGAAATTTGCATCACAACAACTACAATTAAAAAATAATAATAAGGCAGCACAACCTTATGATGCTCATTTTGCTCAGCCCTGCTCTGAAATAATGAAAGATCATACGACTTGAGTTCGAATTGTGCCTTGAGTTCTTTAAACTTTTTCTGAAGAGGAAGGAGCTCATTAATCTGAATCCAACAAGAAGAAAAAAACAAAAATCCATGAGAAAAAGAAAGACATGTAGTAGCGTAGTTCGATTTGATATAAAAATAAATTTAAAAGAAAAAAAGATTTAAGCTTGTCAGAGCTCCAGATGAGCATTAAAATGAAAATAATAAAATGCAGCATATAGTGGAAATTCATCACTGTATCAAATAATAGATGCCCATATACTCGAGAAAACACCAGCCTTAACTAGCCTCATAAACAATAAACTTTTAAGTTGCTTCTAGGACCTGACAGAGTTATGGTGCTGGTAACAATCATCATAGAAGGTAATACAACAGAAATATATATATTAATCTATTTTAAAATCACCTAAGAAGGAAAATATAACAGCCCTTCAGATTAAATATAACATGATTGATAAATAAAGATAATAAAAGCAAATGTAAGGAGAGCCATTTAGAGGTTATTACCTTTTACAGTGATAATAGTAATGAGTATACAAATTATTCATATGTGAATGCCAATATCCTCATTGAGGAAAACAGAGACAAATAGAAGACTAGGCATACACAAATATGACTGCATCTAATGACCACAGGCCTTGAACTTTACTTGTATAAAAAAAAAGATGGCTGCTCCTATAGTCTAGCTTCACATAATCAAGGAATACAAATGCTCACATACAACTTAAAGAAATAAAAATAGCAAAAGATCCATAGTAGACTAGTAAGATTTGTTAAATAAGGACATTAAGAGGCCTTTGTTTTGTTTTTTATTGAGAAAAAGAGAGAAAACAATGTTAAGATGACTGATGACCTTGGCCTCAATTTCTGATAGGCATTTCTGATGAATATAGAGTTCCGATTCAGCCTCTGCCAAAGCATGTAATTGCCTTAACAAATCACCACCACCCCTGCATTAATAAATTAGTGGTTTGGGAAGTTAGAATGCTACTAGATAAAAACATTTAAAGCATCGTTAAATGCAACAACAGTAGCAAAAAAAATATATAACTTGGTCATTGGACAAAACTGAATATGCATGAAAGATATTTATTTCTTATTTTCTTGGGAAAGAAAAAGCAGCTAAAACAACAACAACAAAAAAAATTATGCTTACTTGCGACTGCCACCAGTCAGAAGTCCACTTGGCTGAAATATATCACCTTCAAGTGTAACACTTGGGGTACCAATTTCCCTATTAAAAGCAACCTATAATGCATAGGTATTAATCGATTAATAAATATTACAAACTTAAAAATGGGGAAAAGAAAAAAGACTGAGCTTGCTCTCAAGAAAGGCATGCTATAGAAAAATTAAATGTCAAACATAACTACATAAGTTCTATATAGTTTCTCTCACCAAACAGTGGTTTAAACATTACAATGTTTAAACTACCAAAACCTACCCAGATTTGAGCTACTTTCATTTCTACTACTCTAATAAAGTAATGGAACTTGAGCTACTAATTTATAAAAGTAATGTGCATATGGAACCATTACAACAAATGTAAATATAAATCATTATTCCCTTACCAACCCACCATAGAGTTTGCTATCTAAATCACAAATTGTTGTCTGGCCCGATAAGGGCATTGACCCAGCATTCCGCACACCACTTAAGCATATCAAAAAATTGATTCACCATAGGACTCATAAAATTATAGGGCTAATTCTTCTGTTGTGACAGGTCATTTCTAAAAACATTAAATTCAAGCACCCAAGATAAGTATAGCCTGGATCATGCCATACTGAAACTTTGTGTCGATTTCAACTGAAGTGCAACTTTATTTGTTCTTATTGTCTTGCAACATATAACAGCACATATTTTTCTTCCACACATATGAAAGGAGAATCTATGGCATATTAAAAATTTTACACTTCATAAGTAAATGTAATAGGATTCAACATTATCTCAAATTAAGTAAGAAGGATTCAGGGATTGGCGTGTCCTGATGGGCTGGTTTCCTTGGCCTACATTTTGTGTTGATTGTTTTCCTTTTGAACTTTAAACCAACACCCAACAAAAGTAGTGGTCTCAAAAATGATGACTACGGTTGAACATTAAACAAGGATTACAAGAGTAACAGCTCATACGAATCTTGGTGAAATATTTAATTTCCAAGAATGTGGGCTATTTTCTAAATCAATATACATGAGTTTGTTTTATATGAATTCTTAATTTTAGTTAACCCATGAATTAGATCTAGCATAAATTTGATTTACATTCAACATGTAATTCTCGCACACGGCAAAATTTTGTTAAAAAGAAATCCCCCAGTTCAACAATCTGAAAGATATATTTATCCTTTTAGTGTAGAGCGGGCTTTACCACATTATAAACATATGGACTATATTGTACTTCCAAATGTTGAATAAAAACATGTACTCTCTCCATCTCATTCAGAGATCCGCTTGACATCTAAAATAAGAGTACACTGAGAAAAATCAAGGCATCAAATTGTAAATTTTTAAAATAAGTTTTTAACGTAGCCATTATTTATGTTTAAACCAACTTTTCCTTGAATATTTAGACTTGAGTATTGCTATGGTGACAAGAATATTTAGAAAATGATGTGGCAAAGTGTAATTAGTTGATAATCCACTATACATGGGTGAGCCTAGTGATAATAACCAACCATATCATTTTGTATCCATCTTTTGTAATCATTCTTTTGTCACGAAAGTATTATTGTTTAGACTTTCATACGGTAACTCTGGTTATAGGATAAAGTAGTAGTCTACATTCTACAACACTAAGGGTTGAAACCAAAGAAAACAGAAGTATAAGTAAACAGCAGAAATTAACATGTCAATCAGATAACATGCCCACTAAAGAGCACAATTTGTAAACTACAAAGCTTTCAACCAAAATGTGTTGCTTATGTATTTTGACTTGTAAAAGTATGATACTTCAAAATAAAGAGCATAGTTGGTGGCTTTTACTCCACTTTTTGCCTGAACTAACTCAACCATATAGTCAGAACTTAAAAAATGTTACATTACAACATCCATGCAAGACAAAAAAAATGGCCACAAACATCTAACGAAGTACACATAAAAATTTGGGATTTGTAACACATAAAAATATGTATAACTTAAGTTTTAAAAAAAAGTATCATAGCTAAACACTATGCCCAAACAAACTTACCTCACGTGCAGCCTCAGTGGTTTTGCAAACAAAAGTTGAACCAAAAACATATTCCATTGCACTCTGAAACATACATAACTACGGTTAATTCTGACAATAATTGGGTTATAATAATCTCCAACCAGCATTTATCAACCCGGTCAAATAAAAATAAATAAATGAAGTGTGAAGGCAGTTTATTAAAAAAGAGACAAAATTATGCAACTCATGAGTCATGATACACCTAATATAAATGAATGTTCCATGAAACTTCCAAGTAATCAATAATCCTTGCTTTTTATCTTCCATTTTGTCTAACAAATGGCCAAAAACTCAAAGATTTCAATCCACGACAGGAAACGATAGAAACAAAATCAAATAGTATCCAACAAGGAAGCACACCTTCAGTTCTTCAGTATATCCGACCAACGAAAGCGCAACTTCAGCATTTCCCTCACCAACCTGAAAATGTAAAACAATGATCCTGTGCTAAATACACCAAAAGATGCTTTAGGAAATCCTGGAACCATTCCAGAGACTAACCAATCTAACAGCAGCATTTTGAACTCTTGAGGAAACTGAATGTCCTTGAATTTTGTTCAGAGGAATTATTGTAACTCGTCTTCTTAGTTCTCCATTTTGAAGAAGTTGTTTTCCTGTGTTTTCTGTGTCTACCACAATATTAAATAACTTTCCACCAGCAGCAACCTGCAAAATACTAAAAACCTTAGTGTACCACATATAGTATAAGACCTTAAAATTATTAAAAAAAACATAATATAGATGAAAGATACAGGGATATTAAGCATTTCCAACCTCTAGGGCAGTCATGGTGGAGCTATCCTTCACTTTAATGAGTTTTGCAACCACGCCTTTCACCTTTGAGCGATCAAAATTCCTTACAGGGTCACGATATTGAAAGTCAACATTTCCTAGTCGTGAAGAAAGCATCCGAATTTCATCTTTCAACTTTTGGACCATCTCAGACTCAGCCATACGATCCTAAAATATAACAATTTAGAAGAAGAAAAAATCAGATTAGAAGCATTTACTAGTTTGGGTGAAAGTTGATCGATACCAATAGAAGCGTGTACCTTCTGTAAAGCTTCCATCTGCCCTTCTTCAAACGAGAGAGATTCCAAAACCCTTTTAACATTTTCGACATCCTTTGTTCTGAGACTAAGTTCTTTCTCTACAGTAACAGCTTCTTCTTGCTTTGATAATAACTGCTTTGTTTTCTCCTTTAGCTCTTTTTCACTATGGCTTATCTTTGTTTTCAACTGTTTCAATTCTGTTTCTGCCTTTCCGACTGCCACTTTAGCATCAGCTAGTTGATCTTCAAGGCATTTCTCGTCATTTCCACTGCTCTTACCAGCTACTACACCCTACCACATTCAGTGCAATGTGTTTGTCAGATCATGATTTGGTTAGCATATGAATGCCAACACTAAAGTAAAAGCAAAAAAAATAGAATTTACCTGGTACTCTTTTTCATGATCTTCCAAACTCTTTGAAAGCTCCTCAACTCTTTTTTTTAGGTCAGCGGCTCCATCTTCAGCATTCTTTACTGCAGAAGCTCTCTCTTTGGCAGACTGCTTTAGTTCATCGATACTTCTCTCAATCTAACACCGAAGTTAATGCAAAATGAACCAGGAAACAGAATTTCACCAAACAAAGTACGGCAAAAGATCATAATATGATATTTAAGAAATATAAACTCAAATATAGGCCTTGTCAACTCCTACCTTTGCAGCATTCTCTTTTTCAGTCATAAGACTTTCCTCTTGGTTTTTAACAACAGATGTTTCTCTAACAAGATCACGAGAAAGAGCATCAACTTTATCGGACAAGCATTTTACCTCCCCACCCATGCTTGCTTCTTTTTCAGCAGAAAGTTCTGATACTTTAGTCTCCATCTCCTGTATTTCAATTTGCATTCTTTCTGTATTAGCATCAATCTCAGAAATCTTGGCCTTTATTTTATCCACGCCTTGTATTGCATTGTCTCTAATCTTCTCCGCTTGAACATATTCATAAGCAATGCAAAACCTTTTAAGACGATCTAATTCTGCATTTCCATTGGCCCATTGCATATATTGCATGCGCTCTTTCCTCAACTTCTCCAATGCCGGAAGTATTTCCTGGTCAAGAAGCTTATCTATTTCATCTACCTTACTTTGTTTCTTCTCAAGGGTTTTCAAAGCAGCCTCTTTCTTTGTTTCATACATTCTTGTCCCAGCAGCCTCTTCAAGCATAGACAATATTTCAGGGGGTTTCATATTTAGGACCTTGGTGATACGCCCTTGCATTATAAGAAAATGAGGATTATTAACGTTTAGCTGCACCGAGTGGAAAAGATTCTGTACTCGGCTTGGCTGAGCAAGGTGTCCATTGATCAAGTACTTGTTCCTTCCACCAACCACAATCTGTAAAATGATGGAATTCACTTTTCTTAAAGCAAAATAAAGATTCATATTCAAACATATCAACAACTTCAAATTTTCTCATTATATGTTTGACAACAAGAAGAGAGCTATATAATAATTTTCCCTAAATCTGCACAAAAAAATCTTGTAATATTGACCTCTGACTAATTTTAAAATAGCAACATCAAATATGCCATTTCTACTACAACGAACCCATCCCCAAAAAAAAATAAAGACTTGCAATGCTGCTTTAAGAAAAGTAATCCCTCCATTCCAAAATTAGATATACAATTTTACATTTTGAAGTCAATTTATGAAATCCCTTCAATATTGATACAAATATATTTAATCGCAGCGCAAACAACTATAACTAATGTAAACTAACTAAAAATACTAATAACTACCATATTTATTGCTTTCAAAACATAAATGAATTCATATCAATTTTGACTTTTAGGATTATGCAAATTGTTTCTAAAAAGTCAAAATGTATCTCTAATTTTGGGGCAGAGGAGGGAGTATAACTACACTATAAGAAGTCACTTTAATTCTATACGACCTTCCTATATAACCTTCTACGTACCGAGTCACAGTACCCTACTACCTGTGAGTGTACTTTCTCCCCTGGAATTTTAGAAATGGCAAATTATACCCCATCAATAAAAAAAACTAAAGTATATACCTGACGGGTGACTGTAATTTCGGGAGAATCTTCATACCCAAGAGGGCTTCTACTCCTATCAGAATTATCAAACACAACGGAGACAGGTTGCTTTGGTAATTCCAGCTTGGCCCTGCTTGTAAACCAACTCCTGAAGATTTGAGGCCCGAACCTGCTGCAAATTCGTGATGCCCAAAACGAAGCAAATGGAATCGAGAATGTTGGATTTGCCCGACCCATTCAAACCCGTGATGGCATTGAAGAAGGGATCGAAACCTGGAACCACTGTTCTTGTCGCATAAGACTTGAATCCCTCTAAGCATATTTCTTTGATATACATTGCGGATTATAACTTTAAAATATCCCCCCACCTAAATAATCTAAAACCCTATAAATCTGCGAGATGTGAGTCAAATTCAAGGTTGAGAATTTGGAGAAAATGAAGACTGCGTGGTGTTTGGTTCCGGAGATCAAAACCATACAATAAAATTGGGGGGACTTTGAAGATTGAATTGAAACTGGTTTGAGGTGAAAAAGGGCTCGAAACGTTGATATTCTGAAATTTTCGAAATTGCAGAGCGGGAAATTATTGTTTTGGTCGTCTCTTTACGAGTCGTGAGGCTCTTCGTAATTTTACTAAAAAACCCTGGAAGACTAGAACTGGTTCTTTCCGCGTTGATGTGAACTTACTGGGATGCGTTCTCCTAAAGCTACAAACCTGGTCTATTTGAAGGTTAAATTTTGTCATAAAAAAGTTACAAACAAATTTACCCTTCAAATAGACCATTTAATTTTCCAAAATATGCAACATTTCGTGGGACAGTAACTTATTTTAAAATGGCTTAAAAGTTATATTTAAAATAAATTAAAAATTATTTTTAATTATAACTTATAGACAAAAAAAACATACTTTATGCCCCCACATACAAAAGCGGGAGCAGGTTTGGGCCATTTATGAGTGTTGTAGATGATGTAATTCTATCACATTTGCTATTTTAAGAAGATGCGTACTACTCTAGTAAATCTCATCGTCCTCTCTGTTAATAATGTCAGCTTGATCCATACATGTATGTATGTATGTATGAATGTGAGTCTTAAATACGAAAAATTATAACATTTCTATGAAAGGTTAAGGCTATAAATAAATATTTTTACTCTCAGTAAATCACAACAATATTACCATCTATCTATGTTCGAGATCTTAGTTTTACCCCCAAAAAATAAAATAGAAAAATAATGTATCCAAGTATAATCACAAATTTATAACAATATTAAATAACAAATATATGTGACGGACCCATATATTACTATTCTGTCTTATCGCTATTAATTACAAGTCAGTTGCTATTCAAATTCATTTTGAATTAGTCGATACGTAAATCATTTTCCATATAAAAATGTCTATAACTGACTGACCTATAATTTGAAAAATTAAAATAAATATTTAAGAAGAAAAAGTCTGGCCAGGCCATAATTGGACTAATTGATCTCATTCTGACTCTGGTTCATATCCACCTGAACTTCAATACCACTGATACTGTTTGGATTCTACAAATGTTTTTAAAAGAATATACAACTGAGGAATACAAAATATCCAAACCATGGGTTCTAGATCACTAAACATATTTCTGGATTTGAATTATCAACAAAAAGGTATAAGAAAAATGGGATCCATACACAGAAGTGAATCAAGAACATTCATGCAGCTGCATGGTGTCAGATGAGAAAAAGAGCTACCAATTCTTTAACCTTTTAACTGAATACCAATCCCCGGAATTCATAGGCTTGAAAGAAGCTTGGACTTCCATTACGAATTTTCTGTCCGAAACGCAAGCTTTCACATCAAGTAAGATGAGCATTTCCAAACCAAGTAGCACCGGAAAAATGATTTTAATAAAACAAAAAAGAATGTATTCCAATTGTCTCTTAAAATTTTGTGCTTATTTTCCATGCTTCTCAGTGTCGCCGCTTTCTCTGCTGCTTTGCATTTCAAGAAGCTTCTGTTGTTCCTCCATGCTCTTTTGTGCATGCACTTCTTTCGCAGCCTTAGGCTTGCTGCTACTGAACTGCTGGTACATAACTCCGCCTACCATGCAAATTAAAAGCCCTATTGTTCCCACAAAAGTTGAATGTTTATCCCAGATAACAAGATTTATTACGACTGTCAATAGCTTGTTCACTATGCCTAGAACGGTAAATCCCGTAGCAGAAATTGCCCTCCGGCAAGAGAATCCAAAGAAGGAGATGGCTAAACCAAACAAACATGATAATCCTACAGGCAAAACCACTTGAAAGGAATACCAATCTGACTCGTCTGATATTTCATGTTTTATCTTCTTCAATTCTCCCATTACAAGTAGCTCCAACGGAAACAATAGCAGAGCCTCAAGATTGTTATACAGCACCAGACCCCATGTGTTCAAACCAATTGTCATGACCACATGCTTGATGTAAACAAAATCTATAGACATGCTTATCAGGTAAGCCAGTGCCCAACTATAAGCCAAGAGAGTGAATTGGTAATCTGTTATGACATATAGGACACTACCACCGAAGATCGTGCCTAGTGAAAACCATGTCTTCATTGATGGCCACGGCTGGTGCAAATAAAGGGTCTCTCCTATAGCAACAAAGATGGGAACTGCAGAACGAAAGACGATGAAGGTGTCAACATTGGCATGGAGAAGAAGCTCACTGTTTGTGAAAAGAGACAAGTAGAAAATGACTGCTGCAGGTAGGAACCGCCACATTGTCACTAGATCAAGTTTATCATGCTCTAAAATCTTGAGCTGCCCAAAAATGAGGACCCCAGCTGCACTTGTGAAATACTGCAAAGCAGTCAATGCTCCAGGGTACGGAAATTTCATGACAGCCCATTTGTTGATAATGGAGAGCAATGATGCTGAAAGGCAATATCCGGCAGCAATACCATAGACTGACACTTGCTGAAGTAAGCCACTATACCATGTTGCTTGGGTTTCAGTGGAAAGGGAAGGGGAAGGAGAAGGAGAAGCTGAACTTTTCTGGGCATCACCATCGGGATTTTCCACGTCATTAGACATCTAAATCTGGGAAAGAAAAAAGAACTGCTAATATTAACCTTTTATATACTAGATATTATTATATTTATCAAAAAAAAGTATAATAGATCTGATCATGGGCTTCTTTTCTGCATGAGAAGACAAAACAGAAAACTGACCTGCAGTCTTACATTTCAACTAATAAATTATTCAAAACTGATAAGTTTTTATAAAATTCAAAAGATAGAATAGAAGACTTAATCATGGTCAAATATTATCTATGAAGCACGGATACGGATACGCGTATCGGATACGATACGATACAGATACGCGGATACGTGATTTTTCCAAAAACTCGGATACAATACGTTAGAGATACGTTGAATATAAAAATATAAAAATATAAATATTATATATTTAATTCCTAAAATTTTATTACACAAGTTCACCATTTCCAAAACAAAAGAGCAATTAACATCATCAAAAGTCAAGGATATATATGGAATTAGAGTTATCAAGAACTAGCAGGAAGATTTCATCACAGAGCAACAGAACTAGCACAGATTTCAGTTAAAGAGCAGTAACATCATCAAAAGAGTAACAGAACTAGCAGCAGATTCCATCACAGATTTAAGCACATATTTCAGTTACTGCAAGAAGGAACAAGGATATATATGGAATTAGAGTTATCAAGAAGACCATTGATTTAACATTGTCAAAATTTTAAACGAGCCATTAAATTTTGTTAAAGCCTAATATATTTCATCACAGATTTCAGACTGTTATGAAAAAAAGGCTTTAAAATTAGACTACCAGATTTCAGTACAGATTTCAACTACACAAGATTTCAACTAAACAGATTTCAGCAGATTCCATCAATAATTTATTACAGGAAAAGAGAGAGAGAGAGACGAGAGACGAGAGAGAGAGAAAGAGAGAGAGAGACAAACCTGTGATGTGGCAGCAGAGAAGACAAACCTGACGAAGACAACGACTGACGAAGAAGACGAGCAGCAGCAGAGAAGACTTCATCGCGAGTCGCGATTGTGATGTAGCAGCAGAGAAGACTTCATCGCGATTCGCGATTGTGAAGTAGCAGCTATGTGCGATCGATTGTGTGTAGCAGCTGTGTGCGATCAATTGTGTTTTGAGGGTTTTTATTATAAAGCCCTAATTACAGTTTTGACCCACATATTTTAAGTAATATCAAATTTAACCCTCACGTATCAGAAAAATTCTTAACGTATCCGGAACGTATCCAAAACGTATCCGATAAATAAAAATTAAATATTAATTACGGATACTCTAATAACGTATCTGATACGTATCCGGAGCGTATCGGAGCGTATCCGTATCCGATACGCGTATCGGACACGATACGGAGCCCAAAATAGAGTATCCGTGCTTCATAGAATATTATAATAGTTTGACAACTGGGATAGAATGAAACCCACTCTAGTATTGGGAGGGAATCATGGAAACTGGGTGAGTAGGCAGGGCACCTGCAACCTACATGAATTGTGTTACCCCGACCCTGCTGTTCCCTGAGGTAGAGTTGTTCCTGTCCCCAACCCTGACAAATCATAAGCAGCCTACTCCTAGAACTTAAGCAATAGAGCTAGAATAAACTGTTTTCCATCCTAAACTTTGAAAATAAAAAATATATAATTTATGCTTTTAGGATAATGCTTACTGATATTGTGCTTGAATTGCTTTAAAAGCATCATTTTTAATATTGTTTGCGCTTCTATGACTATGCCACTGCTATCTCACACTGTTATCCCACGCTGTCTGTTCAAGGCTTTGTTTAACTCTATACTTGAACTTGGTTTAATAGTCCCTCCATTTTTTTTAAAAAAAAGTCCCATTGCAAAATTTTCAGATATTAAAGATGTGTTTTTGTTTCATGTTTACTCCTAAAGATAATAAGATGTTAGTTTAGTAGCGATGACATAATAATTAAATTATAATATTAAACTATCTTTCTCTTTTTATGGAACCGAATGAGTATTATTTATGCTACTACGACTACAACACTGCTATCTCACACCGTCTTTCAAGACATTGTTTCACTCTATACTTCCAACTCTTGGGCACAATATCTAGCTCAGCTCTCTTCTCCATAAAATTATCCATCATTCTTTTACAAATTTACTATGGACTTTCATCTCAATTATGTTGTTTTCCAAAGAAACATTACCATAGTAATTTGTATGGATCCTCTACCTAAAGGTTACACAATCAATAAGGTGTACGATGGAAAGGCTAAGGGTGATATATCTTCCTTTTTTATACTTTTTTCTTTCTTTCCCTTTAATGTTTGCTTATAAAATTAGCTATAAAGCAACAAATTGCAATCTGAATGTAGCACTAATTCACTGATCAATGCAAAACATATATAAGCAAAGACGGACTACAACACAGCCAAACGATCCTAAAATCCACAAATATGCGAGAAACAATAACAGATAAATCTGAATCATAATAAATTGACAAAATAAACAGTAAGATCTTTGTACCAATAAAGAAACCTACGGTCTAAGCTTTGAACTTTAATCCCATTAATAGATTTTCTTCAGCTACCGAAGAAAATTACTAAAAACTGAAGAGATTAAAGTTTATTGGAGCAAACATTGCAATACATACGTATATATAAGGAGAGAGAATTGCCTTTCGCCAGTGAAATTTAGCAGTGGCTCCGTAAAACTTAGAATCTGATCGAGGTCGATCTCGCCGTCTCCGGGGAGGTCTGAGTTTGTCGGTCGGGCTATTGGAGCATTAGTGGTAGTAATTTTGGGTTGGAAGTATAGAAAGCGTCGGTACGGGCCGGGTTGAGTTGCTTCGTCTGCTGCAACCAAATCAAGTTTGACAGTTGGACGCTTTTTCTCACTCCTCTGATTTGATCTTCAATTAAATTTTTACTAGATTTTATGACCTATATCTAATTATTAATCAATGTATTATTATGCTATATGATTTTTTTGATTTTCAAATAAATTTGAGAGGATCCTAATTGATTTAATTATGAATTCATTTTATTTTATTAATTAATTTTTATGCAACCAATTTTACTAATTTTATATGGCTTTCAAGATTTTTGAGGTAAACGATAATTTGTACCGAATTTTAAAAAAATTATAAGCTTCAAAATAATATTTAAAGTTTATGGTTAATAACAATATATATTTTTAGTATAACTTTTTTTTATGAGAATAAAAGTTTATTTTGAACATACATCTACATTTACTATTAAAAGGTTTATCATTTATTTTTTTAAATAATTTTTTCAAGATGAGCTTTATAATAATTGTCTCTAGTACGTACATGTGATATGTTTAGATACTTTTTTTTATAGAGGCAATTTGGCGTTATACACTCAATTACTTTTTTTGGGGGGGAAATATAATAATAAATTTATGATATACTTAAATATTGTTACAATATTAAGTTGTTAACTTTTTAATTAATTTTAATACCATAACAGTCTAACACACCAACAATGAAGAACTGGGTAAATGTAATTTCTTAATTGACGATTGTCCTTTGTTCATGCAATTTGTTATTCTCATTAAACAAATTAACCGCCCACCACCTACAGTTAAAATAAAAAAGGGGAGAATGATATGAAAAATAGAGAGTACAAATTAAAATTATGGTAGTCAAGAAGCACAATAACAATTGGAGGCTGGCCCAAAAGCCATTCCACCTGGCCCAATTTTCCAATCAAATAGTACTAACATCCGGGGTATATACGTAATTTAAGAAAGCAAGAATAACTGTATAAACTGCAAAACCTCAAACAGGCGCGTTTAGAGTGAGCGGTTAATTTTTGAAATATCAAAACCGATTCATAAAACGCTGCACCCATCTTCTAGATCGGATCAAAATCCTCACAACTTCATATTTTGTAGCTTTTCTGTGTAATAATCAATTTCGCTTTGGATAATACTACTTATATATATCATGGCATCTCTGAAAACCAATTTGGTAAATTCTGTGACTCCTAATGCTCTTAGATCGTATCTTGCAGAGTTCATCTCTACATTCTTGTTTGTTTTCGCTGCGGTTGGATCTACCATGGCCTCTCGTGAGAGCTAGTACCTAATTCTCTTATACTTATACTTAATTTTTATATATGTCAAAAGTTAGTTGTCGATGTTATGATTTGGTTCAGTTTTTGGATCAATACGATGGATCGATGGATCGATCGTACAATATAAATACAAATAGTATGAACTGATTTGATTAATGTTTATTGTTTTCGATTATATACAGGGAAGTTGTTGGGTGGTACTGCTTCAGATCCTTCTAGTGTGGTAGGAAGTGCGGTTGCAACCGCTTTCGCGTTGGCGGTTGCGGTTTATATTTCGTCCAGTATTTCTGGTGGCCATGTAAATCCGGCCGTGACTTTTGCAATGGCGGTCGGAGGCCATATTAGTATTTTAGTGGCCATCTTTTATTGGATTTCACAAATTCTTGGCTCTGTCATGGCTTGCCTGCTTTTGAAAGTTACAACAGTAGGACAGGTATGAAAGAAAAATTATTAGTCGTATATAAAAAAATTGAATTCGAATTCAAACTTTTTAATCGTGTGGGTGCGGTGCAGCATGTTCCAATACATGGAATTATTCCTCATGAAATGACCGGATTTGGAGCCGCGCTCTTAGAAGGAGTGATGACGTTCGCATTGGTTTACACAGTTTATGCGGCAGCGGATCCTAGGCGTGGCTCAATGGGAGTCATCGGACCGGTGGCGATCGGGTTTATAGCCGGGGCAAATGTTTTGGCATCTGCTCCCTTCACGGGTGGATCGATGAACCCTGCATACTCATTTGGGGCAGCGCTCATTGGCGGGAGTTTCAAGAATCAAGCGGTATACTGGGTCGGACCCTTGCTCGGTGCTGCCGTTGCTGCACTGCTCTATGACAATGTGGTGTTTCCTACCCTGGCACCTGATTCGTTGAGGGGCATTAGTGATGGTGTTGGTGTCTAAATGTGCTTAGAAGTTATACGCTTCTTTTGCTTTGTGTTATCATGTTTGTATTTTTATTTTTATTTTGTAATCTTATTATATGTATATATTGCTGCTGGTTTATAATATTTCAGATGTGTTGCAAATTTGATATCTGTTGGGTATTATCCGAAAGCAAATTGGGGTGAGTGGGATTGATATAATGAACCTCTTTCCTAACATTTAATGTTGTCACAAAACATCCTACTGGCTGAACAGTTCAATATAATGCCATTTGCCAATATTAAATTTGAATAATCTCCGTTATAAAAACGTTTTGTACTGGGAAATATATAATGTTTGACTGTAAAAAGATCCTAAGAAGTTCCTCATGTAGTTCTGTAAAAACAAAAACGCAACTCGAAGTTTGCCACAAACACGCATGCACCAAAAGGCAGCACGGATAACTTTCAAGTCCTTATAATGATTGCATCTCTAAGTTGGTCTGCTCAACGACATTTGCAGAGGATGGTGCGGTATCTTGGTTTTCAGTGGCAGAGTTCATCTCTTGAACCTCAGGGGGGTTGACCATAGTCATTGGCATTACAGCATTATCTGATAGGCGTCCCTTCATCTCCCTGTGCTCTTGGCACACAGCACACCAGTGCATGCAGCAGTGCACCATGCATGGATCACAAGGGGAGTTCTGCAGTCAGCAGGAAAAAAAAGAGTCCAAGATTTTAATCACAATTCACAATTGTGGCTTGCAGTGTATATATATATTGTACATGTCAAATATACAAGAAACCGGTATTATTATCCAACTTAAAAAAAGAAATTTGTTGCAAAGTAACAAGAATCTACTAAATATAAACATAGTCAGCTTCTCTTAAATGAAACTGTAGATATTTAGTCACCCTTTGATGGTTCTACTCTTGGTTGGACCAAACACTCTGCAGCTCAAAACTTGTTACTTCATTATACATACTAAAAAGAAAAATATGAAACAAAGGGAAAACCTTAGAATCAAGGCACACTCAATTGGTAGTGGCAGTGACACTATCTGTACCTCAAAAAACTGCAACAGCAGATATTCAGAGAACCAAATGATAGAATATGTCTCTTCATGAAATTGTTTACTTACTCAGACTAGCAAACGAACCCAGAAGAAGTTCCTTGAAAAATTCAGGTTGGAACATATATAAGAAGTATTAGCGTGAGGTGTTTGCAACAAAGAAAAAAATCAAATTTTAAACTAGATGTCGAAGTAGTCAAGTAGTCTGAATCCACTGTTTCTAAATGACCAAATGAGAACATTGACCTAAATGCTGAAAGGCATGTGCCGGCGTGGGCAAGTGCTAGCAGGTGTTTCATAAATGATAACAAATATCCAATTGAATGTCAATTGCCAGGTGTAAATGCTAGAGGCCTAAAGATATTACGATGTGCTTTTATTATCATTAACAATAATCACATATGCACACAGAAAGATGTAGGCGATCACCTTGAGATGATATTTTTTCTGAAGTGATTGTCGTACGAGACCAGTGTATATGCCACACATCCACCAACTAAATAATAAACCCTCGCAAATAAGAAATGATGTCCTCGGATCAATTCCATGGAATGCTGCTGTTGCTGCTGCAAGTGCAATGCCGCCCTCAATAAAAATAGCATGACAAATGCACGGGCTCGTCCAAGGTGTATCTTCTCTCAAGCTTTCAAAATTACGTCCAAATAAAATACATGGGCAAAAAAGTCCTGTCCAGCCTGTTGATGAGAAATGTGAGTATTATGAGATGAGCATTATTTGGAGAAAAGCATGACAGCATAAAATCGTCTCAACAGATACATGGTGCATTGTGGTCCAGAGAAGAGAGATGCAAAAACCCAAATACATTAATTAATAATGAGAATCTCTGAATAAACCAAATAAAAAAAGAAAGAAAAGTGAATCATTGTAGTCTTCTTTTCGCTGGTATGCCTATAAATATAAGTAAAAAATAAGACGGTTAGAGACACAAACGCCCTGTGAATCCTATCACAAGAAAATCCCTAAAAACTGTGTTGCAGAAAAACTTCTGTGTGGGAACAGTATGTAGTAGATACTTGGGTACCCCAACCTCTTTCTTTTATGGCACTCTTTAACAGAACTAAGTCCTTGGAGAATAATTATACATCGAGATTAGGGATACAATTCAAAGAGACATGCATACAATCACCTTCCAAAACTTTAAAGATTCTTCTATAGTTTCCATTGGCATAATGTGACAAGTTCATGTTCGTCACCATGGACACAGAATGGTAGAGTACATATTCCAAACATTGAGATAAAACTTACATCTTGATAATCCAAATGCAGATATGAAAACTTACAGCTTTCTGTATCTTCAGCACAGCCAAAAATCCCAGTTGTCCAAGGTTCATCTGCAGGAGGCTCAAAGCTTTCAGGTAAAGGTTGTCCACATTCATGGCACTTTCGAACATGCAACTGCAAAACAAACCTAAGGCTGAGTATTTGCTGGTGGATTTTTGCAAAGGTGCCTTTGTTTGACCCCTTAACTTATAAGGTGATTCTATCAGCCTTGAACCAGAAAGTAAAATGATTTAATCTTTGAATATATGTGCTCTACACAGAAATAGTTTTATTCAAAAGAGAAAAGATCCAAGTATTCTTTGACAGACATTATACATGATCAACCAACAGTTGACTAGAAGTACTATAAGTAGTCAGAAACAAATTTAGCAGTACATCCATCCGCAGGTTTTTTCAAGTCCGTCAACAAGATCTGTTTCCTAGTTGGCAATTCAGCAAAACAGATTTTTATTATGGGAATTGCTAGTCCCACAAGTATATTGATATTTTTGAGCTGCCTACCCAATATTTCTCACATTTTCAGTATGACAAACATTGACGACATCATGAACTAGGCCAGGCTCTCTACTATATAGTTCCATACAGAGGCCAAAAAATCACATAAAATCGGCGTTTGGCATGCCTCGTGCTCTTAACCCAATGGTTTTTTGGATATGAAATGTGTCAATTTTTAGGTTGTGAATCTACATTCCCTTAAACCTCATTTGACAACTGACAAGAGATACAACTCAACTAACTGAACAAAACTTAACCCCAACAACTCCAGGTTATAAATTTGGGTATGATCCATATAAATGAGTCCTTAAATATAGCCAAAACAACACCATAAAAGGGTACTATCACCAAGAAGATAAAAAAATCACCTAATTTCAGCACACCATAATTGTATAATTGATTCTACACAAAAATGCACGTATATATATATATATATATAGATCGCCGCAAATCTGCATTTAAATTTAGAGATAAAAAGAGACCTGAGGAACATCGATTGGCTGATTGAGCTCTCCAGGACGAATGTCCTCCGAGGTCGCTTGATCTTTGGTCAACTTAACATACCGAGATTGATTTCCTCCTTCAGCCATCTGATCTCACAGAAAAACATCAGAAATCAATCACCACAAAGAATATATTTGCAAAACAGATTTTTTTTTTTTTTAAAACACAGCAAATGGATCAGAACCTTTGACTCCATACCTTGACCAGATTTAGTTTTCAATTGAAAGTAAAAGCAACCGCTAAATCTGAGAAAGCATAGCTAAGCAGCTAGCTTTGGGGAAAATTTTCACTACGTTTTCTGCGGAAATTGCAAGTGAATTGCCTATTCGCCTGTGGGGAAGAGGGGGTCAGGGCGTAGTCAATCTTATAGACGTTTATGGATTACGCGATAAGTAATTATTGCCTTACTTATATTTTTGACTATGGGGCTTGCGGGATAAATGTTTTTTTGTGACTTTAAGTTAACTTAAAATTGTGTCACTCATTTTTATTTTTTTTTACATTCTACTCATTAAACTTTTATTTTCTTACAAATTGTTATAAAAATTATTAAGTTATGTTGACTTTTAAGACCAATATAATGTTAAGTTGTAAAAAAAACGTTAATATGGCAATAATAATCTAACGTGAAATATAATAATAATAATGACAAAATAATAATAATAATACCAATAATAATAATAATACCGATACTAATAATATTAATTATATATATAATAATAATATTTATAATTTTTATGGTTTATAATTTTCTTAATTATATTTTCTAATAATTACATAAAAACTCATTTGATATTAATTATAAAAATAATTAAATATATTATTTTCATTTATAATAATAATAATTATACCGCTAATAATAATAATAATACCGCTAATAATAATAATATCAATAATAATAATAATAATAATAATTTCGATAATAATTATGACGCCCTCAAAATAGGTTCAATACCAACCCTATTCTGAGTCGTCAAATACATGGTACAAAATCAAAATACAATCTTTTATAACATACGGTCGTGCAAGATACGATCACACAACTGTGAGTTTCAATACAAATCGTATATAATACGAAATATAAACACTTAAATTCAGTCCTCATTAATTATAATTATTATCACGTTATTCTACAAAATAGTGAGAATTGTTACTGCTCTAACTCTGACCATCACCCCGTTCTCCGACTAGTCCCTGCGACATTCTAATTTTCTGAAGATAATAATGAAAGAAAAGTGTGAGCTCAACTAACCTAATAAAGAATATTATGACTAAGATAATGAAGAATAAATTATCGTTAACTTTCAATAAATCAGATAAAATATTATGGACAACAAGTTTTAGATCAACAACTGCAGCGAAATAACAATTCATTAGAAGGGTTAAGTAGATAATGATGTCTACTATCTTCTTTGATTTAAAAGTCCATCATCAATATTTTATCCCTGTAACATCAATCAATATACATCTCGAATCAAATATTCATCTTTGCACTACGGGTCAAATATATTTATTTGTATCACCATTTGGTCATGTTCATCTCAACACCTGTCCATCTTTGCACTACGAGCCAAAGATATTCATCAGGTAATCATTCATGTTTGTACTACAAGTCAAAGATATTCATCAAGTAATCATTCATCTTTACATTACAGGCCAAAGATATTCAGTTATTTCACCATTTAGGACTGAGGATGATGAAAAACAATACGAATAACGGATCCAGAGAGATAAAGGACAAATATTAGATAATTTATCCAGAATTCAAGAATAAAGATCAAAACCTGGATCCAATCAAATATAATTTAGAAAGTTTTTTTTTACCGTGTTAGTACTCCGTGAATAGTAACTCATGAATAGTAACTCGACATGAAAAGATAAAAAAATCACAAGTAAGTTCAGACCAATATTCCAGTGAAATGATATTAGATGAAGCGCAAAACTCAATGAATTTCTGATTATTTCAGGAATTATAGAAGCAATACTTACCGTATTAAGTTTAGAGTTAGGAATCTGAAATGAAACAACATACGAAACTATAAATGGGTTTTCACCCGTCAGGCGGTAGTCCGTGCCGACAGATCATTTTCACAATTTAATAACGAATGAATACGAAGGGTTATTCACTAGGCATGCGATAGTCCGCGTAGACAGACTATTCTCACAAAATAATAAAGAATGGAATAACAACATAATTTCACCATGCATGCGGTAGTCCGCGTAGACAGGTTATTCCAACATAATAATAGAGAATGAAATAACAACCCTTACGAGTATTGAAATAAAATAACTCTCTTCATGAATACGAAAGAAATAATACCCCTTACCTTAATAGAAATTTGAAGACTGCACTAGTGTAATAGCAGAATACTCTTCTTCTTTCTCTCTGATTCTTTCTATACTTTCTCTCTTTACAGCTTTAGTGAATCGGTGAGAAATAATGAAGAAATTAGCTTCTATTTATAGGCTTGGCAGAGTAAGAGTAAAATAGTATTTTTGTCATAATTTATGACATCATCGCTTATATCATCGATCCTATAACATCATTATTTGCCTCATCGTTCTAATGACATCATTGCTTACATCATAAGAGTTCAAATTCAATTTGTTATCTTCCACCTCATTTTACCTTTATACCATGAATTTACTATAATAATGTTACCATTCAAATTATAAAAATCATATTATTATATAATCACATCATACTACTGTAATGTAATATTAAAATAATATATTTGAATGAATTATTTTATCGAAAATGATAAAATATCAACTTTCAACAAATATCACATGTTAAAAAAAAATTCGTTTAAATCCATATTAAATAAATATTTCCTTATTATATATATCAACAATTAATTATTCATAAATAATATTACAGAACTACAATATTGCCAACCAGGTCGTTCCCAGGAAAGAGGGGGCATTCCGATAAGGATTTCTCATTACTGGCGCGCAATGAACTAACCTCTTTCCTAGACAGAACTTTCTTAGACATTGTCAATAATGCTATCTAATAATATTATTCAAATAATATGAATTTTTGATTTGATAATTTAAAATATTGTGCAAATACAATTATTGAATCACTAATATAAAATATCAACGTAACAATTATTGAATCAATAAAATAAAATATTGAACAGTAATTACTGTGATAATTATTGAGTAGTGACTTCTTACGTAAGAATCAATAATAAGAATTATTATGCAATACCGTGTGTTACTGTGCAATACCACGTATTACTGTATTTTAACCACCGGGTATTTCAACAGTTTTAACGATAAAAGTTTTACCCTTATTTTTGTAAAAATATTATTTCTGTCGCTTTTTACATCCGACATTCATTCCGTTGTGGGGTCCACTAATGACTGCGCCGTCGTACGAATATTATCTGACAAAAAGAATATTCCTCGACCAAACGAATATTCTCCGACATAACGAATATTTTATAACCACTTGCTTACTTTGTAAATTTTGCACATCTCACCCTTAATTTATCACATTTATCAATTTAACACCTTACTATTTCAAAATAATATATAAATAAAATAAAATCTTTATTCATAAAATTTGGGGTTTTACAATAATAATATCGATAATAATAATAATAATTATAATTATAATTTTTATGGTTTATAATTTCCTTAATTGTATTTTCTAATAATTACCTAAAAACTAGTTTGATATAAATTATAAAAATAATTAAATTTGTTTTTTTCATTTATGTTATTGTATTTTATATTTTTTACTAAGTTGTTAAAAGTCAAAGGACTTAACGTTTTTTGTGACGGTTTGTAAGAAAATTAAAATTCAGTGAGTTGACTATAAGGAAAAAAAAATTATTGACCCGTTTGTAAGTTGACCTAAAGTAGAGTGATTAAAAAAATATTTATCCCATGGGTGATAGGGATGCAAATAGTTGTGATACATTATAATCATAGTAGTTATGCATAAAATAATTATTAATACTAGATATAAAAAAAATAGAATAATAGATTTAGTTAAATCAAACAATGATTATCTTTTATAAAGTTAATTAAATCACTGTAGCTATTTAATATATTTTTCTTCTCAAGTTGGACCAACATATAATTGGTCAAATGTAAAAAACTAGTTAATGAGTTATTTGTATAATGGTTTTAGTGTAAATTTGTTACAATTTATATTTTTAACTTATTAATTCATCTATTTATATATTATTTATTTTTGTGATAATCAAATTTTACTTAAATTCAGTTATGTTACTATTTTAGTTTATTAACGACAAAATAATTATATAATTAAATATTATTAATAATAAAAGTAACTATTAAAATAAATATTAAGTTAATACAAAATGAGGGTGAAAATATAATTACAGCAAGATTGTGAATAAAAAAGAGAGTAATATTATGTGTATTGTGCACAAAGAGTGTTACAAAAATAAAATTAAACTTTTTCATAAAATATATTTTTATATAGTATTATTGGTGATTATTGGTTTATCTATAATTTTATGCATATAATATTAATTTTTTTAAAACGTAATTATAATTAATTAAATTAGATTAGATAATTTTAACCCTAAAGATTGAGAAAAATGTTTATTTGAGTAAAATACATTGACACCCTTATAGATAATCAAAATAATACTCATTATCCCTCTAGTTGTTCAAGTAATAGTCAATACCTTTCTGGTCTATAATGTGTAATATTCACAACCCATAGTGTCCAATTTTTTTTAAATAAATTGTCTAATACACCCTTCAAGTTATAATGTTTAATTTCTCCACTAAATATAAATTTGTATATTATAATGTTTACTTTACTTTATCTAATTAATTAAATTATGAACTTATGCAATAAATAACATAAATGTCAAAATATAATAAATATTCATTTTATTAGAAAAATAAAGTCATACAATTTTTGGTAATTAAATTTCTCAAAGATTAAAAGTTACGTGATATATATTCAATATATTTTTTTTAATTAAAAAGTAAAATTTTAATACCCATAAAAATTACAAACTAACGCAATAAAATTATAATTATTTTGTCTAAATATTAAAATTTATGTAAAACAAACTTATTATTACAAAACGAATCTTATTAGTCATATAAAAAAGTATTAAAAATTATATTAATTATTTTTCTCATATATTAAACTAAACATAAATCACAATTAAGCATAATTATTTATAATAAAAAGGACAAATGTTATTACACAAAAAAAAAAAAAATTTACAAGATAGAGATAGTAATAAATATTATTATATATTTTTTTATTTAACATTGTACAAAACAACGCAAACTGTATACTAAAAAAATGTAATCAAAATCATAAACATCCTAATTTTTTACATATACTAAAGAAAATTTAACATATAAAAGTCATAATATGAAACTAAAAATTTAAATAATATTTGTTGTTGTTAACCACCAAAAACTAAACTATTAATATACTCAATCAGTTTAATTAGAATAACTCCATTAATAATTTAATTTAAAATTTTAATATTTGTTTCACTTATCTAAAAATATGTGTTAATTTTTTTTTTTATAACTTACCAACAATTTAAACGAGATATTCTTAACTACAAATAAAACTATAATTAAAATGTATTGTATTACAAAAAGAATAATTAAACATATATATATATATATACATTATTTAAGAATTAAAATTTGATAATATATAAAGATAAATATGCCACTTTATCTATTTAGTCAACCCTAAAACTATTACTTAAAAAACAACAATGCTACTCTAACATAAAAGACCTCACATAATAATGCTC
Source organism: Panax stipuleanatus (assembly GCA_020205555.1). NCBI lineage: Eukaryota > Viridiplantae > Streptophyta > Magnoliopsida > Apiales > Araliaceae > Panax > Panax stipuleanatus. Next base: position 151,502,255 of record CM035118.1, read on the forward strand.
ACATACATACATGTATACTGTGGATCCTTGCTTGACACCTGAGACTGTGGATCCTTGCTTGACACCTGAGACTGTGGATCCTTGCTTGACACCTGAGACTCGCACTATGTATATGTGTATGTAAATATTATGCAAGATTATTTATGTGATAGTATCATTATTTTTAAAAAATTAGAGAAGAGATGGGTGTTATTAGATCATTTAGAGGGATGTCACTATATTTTACTATATTTATTTATTTAGAGGGTGTCACTATATTTTATTATATTTATTTATTTTTATTGATATAGACTATCCGTGGCGGGGAGTTGGATAACAAACAAACCAGACCGACCTTCCTGAATACCATTACACTGTATACCACCACCACATCGATTCGCCTCGATCTAAATTAGGGTTTTTCTAATCTTTCATACCACTGCAATATTAGCCATGGACGCTCAAAGAGCTTTGCTAGATGAACTCATGGGTGCAGGTGCATTTCATTCAAAACTACTCTTTATAGATTTAGGGATTTATTCACTTCGAAACTAATTGGGCTTTGATATCCCATAAACTGTCTTTCTTTCTGAAGTTTATACATATGATTTGTGTACTTAGTTCATAAACTTTCAAAACGGTCACATGGAATTGGAATTTGGGGAAAACTAATAATTTTTTTTCTAAAGCCAACATATGTATAAAGGCAATTTGATTGGGTTAATATTCTCGTGGCAAGAATCTATTCCCCGTTCTATTTGTCTCTTTAGCTGATGTTTATTTTGCTGTTTTATTTGGTGGATTCAGCTCGCAATCTGACTGAAGAAGAGAGAAAGGGATACAAGGAAGTAACATGGGATGACAAGGAAGTGTGTGGATTTTATATGGTTCGATTTTGTCCTCACGATCTGTTTGTGAACACACGGAGTGATCTAGGTGGGTTCTCTTTAGTTTCTATTGATTTTCTTATACTTTGACTATTAATTAAGAATGAATTGCATGTATCAAATAAGAAAGCAAAATACCGTGTCTTTTCCTCTAAATGTTTGGTTGGCTGGTGGTGTGTAAATTGTCCAAATTCCATAAACTTTGTAGCTCTTTTATGCTTGTATATTTTATTGGCCCCAAATGAATGATTTTGTTCAATTTTTTAAGCCCAACACATCTGTTGATTGTAAGCTTATTTCTTTTGTTTACATCAGGACCATGCCCAAAGATTCATGATCAGAAGTTGAAAGAAAGGTAACGGATGAGTATAATTTGGAATTTACAGGCGTGGGACTGTTTTATGGTATTTCATAATTTATGTTGCTAAGGCATTTCAATTTTCTTTAGATTGTACTGGAAGAGCTTCTAGCCTTCTACGATGTTCATTAAGAAGCATGTTCATTATATTTTTTCATTTGAGCTTGCTGTATGTATGATAATAACTGTGTTAGATGTTACCTTGGATTATTTGATCGTGTTCTATGTCTAACTATTAAAATGCTTTGATCATAAATAGGCTTTTTGGTTTTTGCTGTTCCCCTTCTGTTGTTCTTTTGAGTAAATTACCTACTTGCAAATGTGGTGTAGGGTGGAACTTAAATTTGAGTAACACGCGTGGTATGCTAATAAGAATTTGGAGTTCTGGCTGTTGCAGGTTTTTTGTCCTTGAGGTAACCAATCTATAGCTTTGTAATAAGATTCATGTGAGGAAGAGAAATACAAGTCTATTATCCAAATAAATGGTGTTTATGAATAGGCTCTTCCCACATCCCGTTTTAACTGATGCTTCCATGATAGACTCGTAGCATCTGTTCTTTGCCTACAAGTACTTAATCTCGTTATCATAGCAAAAAGTTAAAGTAGATGTTTTGCATATAGTAAATGTGTTTCTCTTCTTACTTTTGTTTGACTGTGGGCTATGTATAAACTTTTCTTTATTAAAAATTCATATTGATTAACTGATTGGCTAAATATCATAAATTGGCGATTGAACATTTAACATCATGTCACCCCATTTTTTCTTACTCTTTTGGTCATTATAAATGTTACCCACTCTTTGACAGTTTACCTTTGCCATTGTCTTGCCATATTCTCCAACTTTATATAATCATAGAGTTTAATGCTAGCCAGAGGTGGGTTGATATCACTTTAGATGTTTAACTGCTAACATGTCAAGTTAATTCATTGATTCCTATAATAAATTAAAAGTGTAATCTATTGGTACATTTGTATTCAAAATTTCTTATATGAGGGAGATCTTTATTGTAATCTATTGGCTTGTATTCACTTCTAGGTTAGCTAGGCCACCTCTTTTCCCTCATGTATGATGTCCTGGTATCCTGCCCTTTGGTTCAATAAAGATCTCCCTGGTGAAATGATAAGGGAAATGTTTATCCTATTTTTAGGACTCCTAAGTTTTGAACTGGTGATGCATCTTCTGTGAACAACTTATTTTGGCTGCTGGCTCGAATTGTATACTCTTTTATTTTGTTTTTTGATATTTGATTATCTTTTAAATCCTATTTGGGTGTATTTTGTATACTTTAGGTGTTTATTATTTTATTTTGCTTACGATATCCTTAATTCCTTAAAGTCTGTGATATTTTGTAGTTTTAGTTTCAATCTTATTGGTTGGTTCTTTTTGTCTCAAAGCATGTGATGATATGGCTGGCTACGAAGTCAAATATAGAGACCAATGGATGTGGATGTTGCTACGCATTAGGATTTTTAGGGCGTTTCCATAATGTAGGGAATATAGGTTTAGTACCCAAAATGATAATGCAGTTACCAACCTTTAATATTTTGAGAAATTCTTGTAAGTTTGGCTGATTGCTTGTTGAAAATGATCTTGAGAGTTTATTCTTACCTTTTGAATTAATCCGAGTTAATCTTTCGCGTTTGATGTTATGAGTTTGTTAAGAAGACTCATGCACCCATTCCCATGTATGCGCCTTGCAATGTTCGAAATAGCGCTCGAGGCAAACGCCTCGAGGCGCGCCTTGTAGCGAGGCGGTGAAAGGCTAAGGCGAGGCTTGAGCTATTTGGGCTTCGACAAACTTTACGCCTTCTTCGGCCAAGGCATCCGCCTCAAGGCCTTGCGCCTCGAGGCGTGAGCCTTGGTTTGGCTTCCTTCGTCTGGGTCTTTAGTCTTCTTCTTCGTCTGGGTCTTCAGTCTTCAGTCTTCAGTCTTCTTCTTCTTCCTTCGTTTGGGTCATCTCGTCCTCGTCTGGGTCTTCAGTCTTCTTCTTCGTCTGGGTCGTCTCGTCCTCGTCGGCTCGTCGTCGTCCTCGTCTGTTCCAGCCTTAATCTGTTACAGCCTTAATTTCTGGTGAGAATGAGATAATAAGGTTTTGTTAATTTATGTTAATGTATTTTTAATTTCTGTTAAGGTTTTGTATTTCTGTTAAGGTTTTTTTAATTTCTGTTAAATTTTTTTAATTTCTGTTGAGGTTTTTTAACTTATTACCATATATTTGTTATATATTAACATATATGATATATTAACATATATTTTATATATGTTGTGATTAACATATATTTAACATATATGGTATGATCACTATATAAGTACTTGATGATACGAATAATACAATACTTACATTGATCACTATATAAGTACTTGATGATATTATGTTGTTTTGATGTTTTGTAATGATACATTACTGTGACGTTGCTTATTTATGTCTTCTATGATTTTAATTATAAATTATAATGATGAATTATTTTATGGTTTTATTAGTATTTTTTCATAATTTTTTGGAGACTTTTAGGTCTTTAAATCAAGGCTTCCGTCTCGCTCCGCCTCGAGGCTTACGCCTCGCATAGCCCAGAGAAAAATGTCTCGTACCGATTTTATCTTTTTCGAACATTGGTGCCTTGTACATATAGTGCACACACTTCAGGAACTTCTTGTCATGATTTCATTCAACGATGAGTTTACTAGAGGAGGTTGAGTATAAATTGGATGTCTAAACATGCCTTCAGAAGAATAACAATTCCTTGATTTGGATTAGCATCTTTTCCTTTCTCTTTCTCTTTCTCTTCTCTTCTCCTAATCATTATATGCCTCAATTGTTGCTTTATGGTTTTCATGAGGTTATGCTATATTGATGTCTTACTTTAGTTTTGAGAGTTCTCCAAGACATGCTTCGTACGTGCCAAAGTTTGAAGCAGATCTGGTCCATTTCTGTGAGAAGTTGGTTAGTTTTCTATTTTATCATTTTGAAAGTCACTGCTCACCGATCTGTAATTTTTTCCTGCATATAATCTTCAGTCATGATTTGTTTTCCTTTTCAGGTAATGGACTTGGATAGAAGAGTAAGGCGTGGGCAAGAACGCCTTGATCAAGAGGTTGAAGTTCCTCCTGCAACTCCGGTTACAGTTGAAAAATCTGAGCAGTTATCTTTGCTGGAAGAGAAAATAAAGAACCTGCTGGAACAAGTGGAGGCACTAGGTGAAGCGGGCAAGGTGGATGAAGCCGAAGCACTAATGAGAAAGGTGCTGAACAATAACCTGTTACAAGATTTTCATGGATTCTGCATCCGCTAGTAATGAGATCTATGAAACTTAACATATGATTGTTTAAAATCTTTCACAGGTGGATGCTCTCAATGCTGAGAAGACGGCCTTGACTCAGCAACCCCAGAATGACAAAGTTTTAATGCTTGCTCAAGAGAAAAAGATGGCTCTATGTGAAACTTGTGGTTCGTTTCTAATAGCGAACGATGCAATCGAGAGAACTCAGTCTCATGTCACTGGCAAGCAGCATATTGGTTATGGCATGGTCCGGGATTTCCTTGCTGGATATAAGGTGATTTTTTCTTTGAATTGCAGTCTGCAATTTTAGGTATTGTTTTTACTTTTTCTAGTCAGAATAATGGTTGCAAACTTTGGATAAGCAGGAAGCTAAGGAGAAGGCAAGAGAAAAGGAAATGCTAGCAAGGGAGAAAGAAGCAGAAGAAAGGAGGAAGCAGAGGGATAAGGAACATGTGAGTAGACGTAGAAGAAGTGATTCAGGTGACAGGGACAAGAACGGTGACATGGATCAAGACAGGGAGCGGGACCGGTATAGCGAGCAAGACCGAGATTGTGAAAGGTCTCGAGAGAGACATGGTAGAGGAAGCCGTGATGGGGGAAGAGGGTTCGATTGGAAGTGCAGCAGTTCAAGAAATGGGAGACAGGGAAGCAGAGATAGATACCGTGAGCGTGATAGGAGCAGGTCACATACCCCTGTTAGGCATGGTCGCAGGAGGAGGTCACCCAAAAGTCCAGTTCGCTCATATTATTGAAGTGTGGATTAAAATCTGAACTTTGAAGTCAGAAAAGGTAGAAAATTTTATAATTTAGCACGTTTAATGAATGTTTTGTGCTTTTCGAGTTTAAAATTATATTGTCAATGGGTGAATTCTTTTTTGTTTGTTTGTTCCCACAGCTTTGTTGAGACTAATCTCCCTATCTCCAATATAACTAGAGGAGAAAGTGATGAGGTAGGTATAACTTCATTGTTGTAACTCTGTTATGGTCTATTTTAGGCTAATATTTTAAGCACACATGCTGGAATATTGCTCCTGAAATTTTTAGTAACCTATTCTCTTTGGGACCTTAAATCTCAAATAGTAAAAAGGAAGGATATCAGTGTTTGAGCTTGAGTAGCCCTGCTGCTTAAACAGATCAAGGTTCTTGTCAACTGTGAGGTAACATATAATCTCAAACTTTTGGTGGTTGCACCCATGGATCGACTTCTAATCATCACAGGACAGTTTCCGTCTTTTTTGATCTGCACTTTAACTTGTCATGAGCTTCATTTGCCTTGGTTAAAAGACTTAATTTATGCATAGACAATGCCAGTGAATGGTGGGTGGCTAACAAACCCAAGACTCGGACAATGGGAGTACCTAAATTTGGGAAAGGAAGCTATAAGCCTATGGAATCTAGGGAAATTTTGGGACAAACTATAATTATGCAATTTGGAAAGATTTTTTGGACAACTATTTGACTGTTGAATTGTATAGTATAGAAAAAAGGTTTTAAAATGCGAGTGATATTAGCTGCTTCCCATTCTTCACTTCTCTACAGCAGAAGCATCACTTCTACAATGTTTTTTTTATTTGTTATCCCCTCCTTCCCCCCCCTGCCCCTCCCCCTCCAGATCGTAGGAGAGGACAGTTTACTGTTGAGGTGGTGGTTCAAGATATATCTAATGCAAGAAGTTTGTTTTCATGATACTGAAAGGGAGTGGTTGTTGCAGCTAATTATTAAGATTACTAATAATTACCTGACATCTATGTAATGGTAACGTGCAACTGATTCGTAGATTAATTGTGTAATAATTTGATTTTTTTTATTAAGTTTAAATTAATGCAACTTTATTTGATTTTGATTAATGTAGTAGTTAATATTATAAATTACATGAAGAGTATTATTAAGTGTGAAATCAACCAAATCAAAGTTATATGGGATCTTTTGGGAGTGTATGATTAATCAAAGTTCATATCTTAATCTGTCTAATAAAATCAAATACCCTTAAACAGTCTTGTCGCCGGATTCAAAACAACCTTAAAAAGTAAAATGCAAAAGAATCATTATGTAAACAAGTTTAAATTATTATTGACAATGGCGACCCTTTTTAGTAAATTGAAAAAATAAAATTGCTACATTGTTGAAGTAACTTGACACTGGTACAAGCAGGTAAATTTCTATAATGACTTTTGTCAAGTAAATTTGTTCTTTATTCTCTTAATTAGTGCAAATCCAAGATTTTCAGCAACATACATATTCAACCTTCTCAGTTCTCAAGATATAAATTACAAGTAAAATTTGTACCAAATGATACAGTGATGTTTCTCAAAATTCAAAACTCGTATATATCACTCTGAATCATCTACACAACAACTACAGAAGGTGACCCAAACATTGTAGAAAAATCATTCCCCGAGAATAAGGACTTCCGATCTTTCCGCCTTATTAATATCCAGGATCGGATGAGCATCATCAAAAATATACACTCGCTTAAAATATTGCCACCTTAATAAGCAAAGACTCTGGAGACTGGAATCAATGGGACCTCAAGTAAATGGGATGTTGGATTGGAACAAACCGCTAAATGGTGCATGATGAACTGACATCCAGTATTAGTACAGTTTAAAGAAGAAAAGCGGGTCTATTCTAAACTAACCCGCCTCATCTTGCAGACAAGGTTCGCTGTTGGGAGATCAAGCTGGTTGTCTGGATCTGATTTGACGATATCCTTGAGCTGATCTCTTGGAATTGAAAGGCATGTGTGATATGTAGCAAGGATCGGTGGTATTGGCATTGAGAGAGCAGAAAGCACATTACTCAAGTACTCAATATCGACAGACAGCTGTTGTGCTCCACGTTCTGTAATATAATGAATACCCCTCAACTGCTCCATATATAGAGCTGTAGCACCCTCTGCAACCTTTGAAACAACAAAAGAACCAAGTAAATATTAAGCCAGATATATAAACAGCTGGAGTAGTTTAAGCAATTCCTAGTGCACAGGTTCTTCTATAGACAGTAATTGACTGCGCTAAATATGAGCTCTGCACGTCAAAATTTACCAACCACCTCTCAATGGCAAATAATCATATCATGTGGGCACCCATTTGAAGATTTTCCGCTAGCCTTTACTATCTAAAAAGGACAACTTCATCCATCCCATTTTTAATTGATATCCTTCATACTTCAGGATGTTCCATTTTAGTTGACATGATTTCACATATTTACTGGATTTGACTATACTATTACTACCGAAACTTAAATAACAAGCGTTGAACTACACGACTAGTTACTATGAGAATGAAAATGAGAGAGAGAGAGAGAGAGTAGAAATATGAGAGCTCACAGAGGTAAATAATACCTTGAACATCCATTCAGTTGCAAAGAATTGCGCCTCATCAGCATTGGCATCGTTGTTAGAAATTCCCTCAGCAAGTGGCTCCAACTGCTGGGGTAGAGTAAGAAGATATTCACCAACACTGGTCACATAAGACTGGGGGTATGCACTAAAGCTTGGGAGGTGGAAAGCGCTTTGTTCCTCAATAGAAGACCAAATTGGAAGACGGGAGACATCATTAAAACGTTGTCGTACTTTGGATATGAGGACATCATAGACGAGCTCATTGACTGTATCCCCAAATGCTGAAACTCTTTGAGATGCAACTGGAAGCGCATGAAACCGGGGATCTTTACACTGCAAGAAAGCTTAAAAAGTAATTGCATTGCATGCTGAGCAATGATCAAGCATAACACACACACACACACATATATATATATATATCTGAATAATGATTCATATCTAAAAGTTGGATAGGAGCCCCTATTATCCAACTCATTTCTGACCGTTTAAAAAAAAATCGAATGGACCTAAGATTTACCTAGTCCGCACAATAGTTGTGTGGATGGTAACAGTTAATAACAATTATGCGGATGTAAATAATTACAGCTTTTAGATCACATAAATGAATAGTGAGAACTTTGGACTATGTATCACTATCCTCTATATATATATATATACTCACACACACACACACACATAGATACTACACACATACATTCCCACCCACACAATAGTTGTGCGGATAGGGTCCACCATCTGCATAACAATTATGCGGATGAGAATAATTATAGCTTTTAGATCACAGAAATGAATTGTGAAATCTGCGTTGGATAAATGGGGCTCATATTCAACTTTGACTATGGATTACTCCCATATATATACATACACACACGCATATATATATACATACACATACACACACTTGAGGAAAAACATCAAGTTCATCGGTTCCAATCCCCATACTTGGCCAAAATTACCTATCAGAAAAATAAAAAAAAAGTAAATTGTGTCCTTGAGCATGATGGGGATGAAAGTAAACCTGTTGTATTTTAAATTTCTTTATTCTCTGAATTATTTTCCTTGCAAAATGACCTTTACTAAACCTTTTGTTGTCAAATAATCTTTTAAATTTGAAATTACTCTTAAGGTTTATTAAACATTCAATGGTTAAAATAAAATCAAGGTGGAGGGGTAAATATCATTCATTTCTTGTCCCCTAAGCTTTTTAATCATATATAAGGTCACCAATTACCAGCAGCTCCTGAATATAAATAAAGCAAGAAAGGTAATTACACAAATATTGATTCCGTGTACCTGATCTAAAAGGTTAAAGAGTTTTCGAGCCTTCTCGGGAACATCCATAAGCCTCAAGGCTGCCACATCCAAGGCTGCCCTACCAGTCATTGATAAGTCCCCACTTCCATTATCATTGGTCACATGTGACTGGTTTTGGTCAAGACTTGAACCATATACCGAAACTGACAGATTTGTGCTCAATCTAGCAAGAGTAGCTCTCAAGGAAGCTTCAAACACTGCAGATCTGCTTGTTAAACAATCTGCAACTGTGAGAATTTGCAATGCACCTTGGACATAGGACCATTCCTCCTCATTTGACGATTCAACTTTACGTGCATGCAAAGGTCCTTCCTTTTTGTCTAGTCCAATTTCCTTCCTCGAACCAACACCATCAGCATCCACGCCGAATACGGCTCTAAGTGATTTCAAAATCTCCTGCAGAGTGGTAATGTATTGTAACATTATGTCATCAAGTGCAAGAATTAACTCATCCACCTCAGAGCCACCAGTAAAATTGATGCATCTCTCCACAGCAGCTTCAAGAAGTACAATGACTTGTGGGATAGACTCTTCCATTCTTCGAACTGTTTCACTGAGCTCGATTCCCTGGGCACCGATGCCACGGGTAACAGCTCCCCTAAGATCAATCCCTCCAATCTCAGCAGATAGAGTAACACGCTCCATTTGTCCATACCTATAACACAGATTCAGAAGTTAATAACTACTTAAAAGAAAGAATGAGTCTCTGAACTGTTAATAAAAACAAAAGAATGCAAAAAAAGATTATAGATACATCCTCTTATGGCACTAGAGGCAACATTTATACTCATAGGATGCCCAGCAAGAATCAATCCTCTTTGGCAGTTAAATCCAAATCGTGGACTGTGGAGGTTTCTCATGCATATAATTTAGTAACATCATTGTGGTTAAACATGCCAAGCTGAGGTTTCTCATGCATATAATTTAGTAACATCATGTTAATATCTTCTCCGATGTGGAATAGCCAACCTCTAATGTGGTGGAATACTAGATTGTAAAGGAGCCAAATAACTAACTCTTATTAGGAAAAGCTAAAAATCTTAAGCAGGGTTTACTACGCTCTCTTCATAGGTAAATTTCTGTTTCACATGATGTCTGTTTGTCAAAAAAAATATCAAAGAACTTCATAAAACATTAAAAACATTTACTTAAAAGTCTTAGAGATGTCTAAAAGTGAAATCTAGAGAATGCAAAACGCTTTTTTTTCGAAGGGAAGTAATAATAACTACGCGTACAAACACAGTGGATAAAATTGAAGATCGAGTACCACTAGATAAAGAAAAAAAAGTTGAGAAACAGTTTAGTTTTTATGTGTTTACCTTTGTTTAAAGGGTTCATAAGGAAGGTAGATTGCCTTCAGTGTCTCCAATAAAACCTTAAGGTCGGTTTCAGAGAACAGGTGCTGGATATTTCTTGCAAAACTTCCCGTCATATTATGTAATTCTATCAGTGCATCTAGGTGCTTTGTCTGAACTTTGACGCCCTTTGGCACATCTCCAGATAAGATATCTAATATGCCTGAAATTACAGATAGGGAATCTAAGAATGGGATGAGTGAAAACTGATCCTCAACTGTAAATATAGAAACAACCAAAAGATATGTTGCATTAATCAAAATTCAATGGTAAAACAATGTCATCTCCTTCTTGCTCATCTTAAGCCTCTACCTTGCTCGTAAAATTCAAGTTTTTTTCTTTCTTAAAGTAAAAACAACAGGATCAGAGAAAGAACATTCCTCATAAACTACAAGTTATTAGAATTACTGAAATAATATCTTGTAATGGATCAAGAAAACTAGTATCACTTAGAAACCTGACAATATCCACATACCGGTAATTATTGTAGGCTTAAACCCTGCTTTTCCTTTTCATGATCTATAAAACATTACCTAAAGGGAACTCTTTAAACGCCCAGCCATCAAAGTTTAGAGTAGCAATAGCTTAAAAGGAAAAGCAAGAAAATGACAAAATGCATAGACTAGCATAAAAATTATCTGAATTATAGGATACAAGAAAAAAATCCAAAATGGGACCTTTTGCTAATGCTTTCGTTTCTGGGAAAACATCTCCAGTTGCAAGATTGAGACGGGATACAAAACTTGCACCAACAGTCGCCATTGTTTCAATTAGCAGCTTTGGGACAAGAATTTTATAATCTTCGGGAAAAGCAAGCATAGACCTGTAGAAGTAATTCTAGAAAGTCAAAGATGTGCTTCCCATAAGGTAAGGAGCCAGGAGGCATACCTGTATAATACACAAGTAATTCTAATGAACTTATCTATTATTTCCATGGAACAACCACAAGTTGTACTTAGAAAAGATAGCAATTATTTCCCTCATTTTTCTTATGGCACTATCATGGGGCACCACAAGCTGAACATTTAAAGAATTAATCTACTTTCAAAACATCTGAGGCTTAAATACCTCTGTAGATAAGATAAAATACATCTTATTTCATGGACAATTGACACCCCACAAATGTTCTGAAGATATTGCATTATATCCCATTAGGACACTAGTTTTCAGTTAAAGAGATAATTGATGTAATCAAAATTCTAGCAAAATATGTTTGCTGAATCATATGAAAATGCATCACTAGAAGTTCCACCCAATGGTTTTTAATTTGATTTGCTTAAAGAAATATATATATATATATATATATATATATATATATATATAAAGAGAAATGTGAGTCATAAGCTTCCCGTCTAGACCTAGGCAGGTTTGAAAGCCACGGAAATGTTCTAAAGAGGAATTTGTTATAAACCAAAAGCTGAAGGCATGATAATGCAACCATTTCTTTCGATTTGTTTTTGAAAAGTATGATATCTCAGAAGTCATGCTAGAAAAGGAAGCAAGTCAATCATTTCTAGTATCAACATAAGCACTACCCCAACAGAATATAAATGAACCATATTTTATATCTAAATGTTTATTTTTCTTAGGCAAAAGGAAATAATCACATTAAAAGTGTAGTGAACACAGCACCAACAACCCTTACTTACAAACTATTTTCAAATGAATCTTAAGTCTCACCTATAGAAATTACCTATGGACTTTATTTATAAGGTTATTTGTGGTGCAAAGTAGTATTCGAATACCTAATGAATCACCATGTTATTGTAATTTTGCAGAATAGACTAGAGTGTGTAGGTATGAAGCATACCACTTCCATTCCTGTTCAAGATAAAGTAGAAATTCATCATAGAAACTTGGCAACCAGCTGGATAGTGAAATTGCAGCCGAACTTAATTGATGATCATGATTACTTGAAAGCTTTTCTGCTTCACTCTTCTCGCTTGTAATCTTATTAGGATTTTGCCTGGAGTCAAAATCCTCCCACAACTGCTTTAGGGGCTTTAAGTGAACTTTGGCATAGTGCAGCTCTAAAGATTTGAATCTCCCTATCCGAATGAGAATTCCCCGCAAATTATGGGCAACATCAGCCTATAAAGTAAAAGGGGAGGAGGGTTAATTTTATGCAATTTGATTATATAAATAATAAGTGATACAAAATATAGACCAAATCACATTAGAGAAAGCTTTTTGCCCGTTACTTCTTTTTCTTACGGGAAATAGTTACCTTCCGATTGTTTAATGCATCAGTCAAACGAGGCTGAACCATTGTGTCTAGCCTATCCTCTAAGACTTCAAGCTGCTTCCTTACATTGGCAAATTCAGCAACCTGGAAAAAAGAATCAAATAAACCAAGTCATTTAAATATTCCTTGGAATTGCATTAAAGGAACGTTGTAAAAGAGCTGTCAAGTTAATTATAACCTCCCCAACAGCAGATAAGCAATGCCTCATATTAGCCAAGGTTTCTGCAGCCCGTGGAAGATCACCACTGGCAAATACATCCTCCACAGTTGAACTCAATTGAGTTAACCCTGCTGCGTCCTGTTTACAAGTGGATAAAAGAATTGTTTCAGTAATAATTTAACACATAACTTCACTGAGAAACTGTTGATTGAACTCTGGAAAACAAATCAGTATCATAAAATCCCAACCTGCAATGTCTCGTAAGCGGCTTCCATTCTTCGCTTGACCGTATCAACTTTTGCAAGGGTAGATATAGATTCCGCTGAGGAGCCCTCTGCCTGCAGAAAATATAATACTTTTTCTTTTTAGAAGGACAACTGAAATGCTAACTTACAGTCTTAAAGAACTAAGGCCTACTTTGGAATGGAAATGGCAAAATACATTCACGTCAATTGAGATCTCAATATTAGATTGATTAATAACTCTTTTTTTTTGGGAAAAAATGGATTTTTACATTAGTTTAAAAAGATGCACTTTTAGTTTACTGTTTAACCTTTTTACGTAAGGGAAAAAAAATCTGAGCTAATATTAAAAGAATATTTGACAACATAAAATTATCCAAAAAAAGTCTGCCTGTATTTTGGAACGGATGGAGTACATTAATGCATTTTTTAAACAGCTCAAAAAAGAAGAAGAAGGCAACTTTAAGTTGTTAATACTTGGTAGTTTGGACAGCTATTTGTGTACAATGTGTTATCCATGTACTGTATAGATATGCGTATCCCTATATTTTTTCATATGCACAGAAAGATTTCTAAATTGATAAATTCATAATAAAACAAATTAAGAATTACAAATGAATAACAAAATCTAAAAGTTTTATACATATATGAATCAATGAATGAGTAGAAAGTGTTGGGGGACCTTTTTGAGCTTGAGGAGGATGGATGCGACAGATTGGCGGAGGGAGAGTGCGTCGTCACGGAGGCGAATAACATCGCGGGAGGCACGAGGGACGCGGAGGAGGGCGGCGGCGCTCTGCTCCTCGAGAGAGGCGGCGATCTCCTCGGAAATCATCTGAAGCTTCATCTCCAGATCCACAAGGTGGTTCTCTAAGGGGTCCTGTGGGTGTCGTGACTGGCACGCCGTGTTTATCCATTTCTTTGCGTCGAATTTCTCGTCAGAGAAGGAACTCAGATCCACCATCATCTTCTTCTACTACTAACTAACTAACTAGTAATTCTCACACTATCAATTTTCTACATTACATTACATCACACATTCTATTGCTACACATACTTGGTAAAATATTTTAATAGAAATTTTGCTGACAAAATGAATAATGGGCTTCTCATGGGTCCAGTTATTTACTTTCACCAGCCGCCCTAGCCCATGTCCCATGCCTTCATGCACTTTACCAATTGACTTTTTTTTTTTAATAAAAAAAATCACTATGAAAATTCGGTAAAATATATATTTTTATTATTACTCAGTAGAAATAGAAGATAAGAGATTCTCCAAAAAGAAGCTTTAGATGGAATAAGCGTGAATGTTGTGTTTGTTTATTTGCCATGATTATAATTTCGTATTATAATTTGTGAAATTATAATTATAATTCAAATACTATTAAACTTATTTATAATTCCTAAACTAATAATTATTAGTCTAAATTTAAAAACAAACGACAAATTTCTTGATATACTAGTAGCTGCACACACCAGGTATGTTTTTAATGTAAAAAGATAAGAGAAAGAGTGTGAAAGAATGAAAAAATAACTGTTTGTTTAATAGAATTAATAGAGATGGAAAGGATAAAAAAGGAAGCACAAAAAAACTTCACACAATTGTTAACACTAAAAAGGGGTTACTTTTTCCCTCGAGCTTTATAATATAAATAGATAGGTATATTTGAACTATAATATTTGTTTTGATGTATATATATTAAAATTTATTTTAATTTATATATAACATCCTAGTTTCATATCGAAATATATAGGACAAATTTATCTTTGTATAATGAATTAAATAATAATAATCGTACTTTTAGTCTTGACCTTTTGGATGAGTCTGTGGTGGGTTAAGATTACAAAAAAGAATACTATTAGGTTAATAATTTAAGATCTTGTTTTGATGGATTTAATTTGATTTAGAATTGGATTTTGACTCAATAAAGATTTGAACTTGGAATTTGACCCAAGAATGCTGATGTTATTATCTCACAATGTCCTCATTTATGATGTTCTCGTTGTTTGTGTGCAAAGAATTAAGTTAGTAACAAAAGTACTGTAAGACCCCGACTTTTAATAAATAGAATTTAATTTTTCTTATAATTATTATTCTAAACAGTAAGGTGTTAAATTGATAAAATGATAAAGCTAAGGGGATATGTGCAAATTATAAAATAAAAAGTATGTTGGGGAATATTTGTTTTGTCGAAAAATATTCGGTAAAGTACGACGGCGTTGAAATAATCAATCATTGGTAGATTCCATAACGACATAATTGTCGGATACCGAAAATGACAAAAATAACGTTTTTAATAAAATTTGTCAACGTTACTATTACTTTTAACTGTTTAAATACCCGAATGATAAAAGTAAGCACCACACGGTACTCTACAATAACGCACGACATTCCACAATAACACACGGTATTGCACATTATTTCGTATAATTGTCACAGTAGTAATTGCATAGTATTTCAAATTATTGGCTCAATAATTGTTACAATAACAATTGCACAATATTTCATATTGTTGACTCAATAATTGGAATAATATAATTAGACCAACTAACATTATTGACAAGTTCTATAAGTTCTGTCGAGAACATGAGTTATTTGATTGTACACCGTTTATACAAAAGACCTCCTTTTTTCTAAGAATGAGTTGGTTGCCAGTATTGTGAGTGTATAATATTTATACTCAAACTCATTTAGTATTGGATGTGGGCACCAGTCCACTGTAGCTAGGGGTGAGTATGGTGCGGTTTGACAAATTCAAAATCGTACATGAAATCGCTTGTGATTGGTGCGGTGCGATTTTAGATTGTGCAGTGCGGTTTCATTTGGTGCGGTTTCGGTTCTAAAACCAATTGAAACAACAAAAAGGTCTAAGCCTCCAATAGAATTTAACACAGAGCTCACATCGAGCAATTAACTTAGTGACATAGTCGGCAATGAGAATTATATCAAGTATAGAACCAAAGCTCCTTCTGCCAAACATGTCAAATTCACCATCAAATCATAATTCTATTTATTAACTTGAACCTGAAAACAACACAACAAAAACATCCGCAACTAAAAAGCCAAGTCATCGAAGAATGACACCAAACTCTTACCATATAGTACAACTCAAAAACAGCGAGAAACTAGAAGTCCAAATTAATTTGGCATAGTCAGTAAGTTATTGTAATCAAAAGTTAAATAACATAAAATTTTAAGTTTAACGTGTGAATTTAGTTTCATGGAATACAAACTATCCTCTTGTTTGTATCCAAAACAATAAGTGGGGAAAATATAAATTAAGAAAAAGAAGAGAACAAACAAACATGTAAACATAGACTATCTCTAAGCTCTTCATATATCACCATCTTGGCCTCAACAACTTTGATGCTGCAGCCTGCTAGGCACATTAAAGCTAGCATAAATTATGTAAGAAAAACATGGTGGTAGTATACTGGAGATAGAATGAAATTCTATCTTATATTCTTATCTCAAATAGTCATTATCTAAGCCAGCAACTATTACAGTTTAGCCATCATAATCAACAACTTAGCTGCAGAAATCATAAAGGTCTCCAAAAAACTGAGCTTCATCAATACCAATGGTGCGGTTTCAATTTTATGCGTGTAATTTTGGCTAGTAACCAAACTGAAACTGTAAATTTGGTTATTCATGTAAGACCCCAACTTTTTATTAATAAGATTTAATTTTCTTTACCTATTATTTTAAATAGTAAGGTGTTGATTTGATAAATGTGATAAGTTATGGATGATATATGCAAATTTTACAAAGTAAGCAAGTGGTCATAAAATATTCATTATATCGGGGAATATTCGTTTAGTCGGGAAATATTCTTTTTGTCGGAGAATATTCGTACGGCGGCGCAGTCATTGGTGGACCCCACAACAAAATAATTGTTTGATATAGAAAGCGACCGAAGTAAATTTTTTATAAAAAATAAATTTTTACCGTTAAACTGTTAAATAACCGGTGATAAAAGTACAGTAATACGCGTTGTTGCACAGTAGCACACGGTATTGCATAGTACTTCTAATTATTGATTCTTACGCAAGAAGTCACTCATTCAATAATTGTCACAGTAATTACTGTTCAATATCTAATATTATTAATTCAATAATTGTTACATTGATAAATGCATAATATTTTATATTATTGATTCAATAATTGTTAGTAACTTATATTATTTAAATGATATTATTAGATAGCATTATTGACAATGTCTAGAAAGTTTTGTCGAGAAAAAAGGTTAGGTTATATATTTGCGCGCTAATAAGGATAAATCCTTATAGGAAAGTCCCCTCTTTCCTGGGAACGATCTGGTTGCTGAAATTGCTAGTCTATAATATCTGTTATATTAATACATTAAGAGAATAATACAGAAAATGGAATAGTGTCGATGATGCAAGCAATGATGTCAGTAGAGACAGTGATATAAGCAATGATGTCATGGGGACGGTGAGGTAAGCGATGATGTCATAGGAACAATGAGGCAAGCGATGATGTAATAGATTATGATAAAAAGACTACTTTACTCTTACTCTGCCAAGCCTATAAATAGAAGCCCATTTCTTCATTATTTCTCACTAATTCACTAAAGCTATAGAGAGAGAAACTATAAAGAGAATAAGAGAGAAGAAAAAGAGTATTCTACTATTACACTATTGTAGTATCCAATCTCCTACTAAGGTAAATGATATTATTTTTTTAGGTTAATTACATATTATAGTACATTTTAGAAAATAATTACAAAAACAGTACATAGATAAAATAATTACAGAACTAACACATTTTTACATATTTAATTACAAAATTAGGGCAAATAGAATTCCTTTAATTTAGTTGGGTATTTTAAATTTTAAATATCATCTTCATTGCTTTCTCTCTCCTCTCGCTCTCACCCATCAATTTTTATTTTATATGTATAATCTCAGTCACTAACTTTTCATTATAGAACTGTTCGACGAACGTTGGCCATGTCACCATTGGCACCCAGCAGATATTCCTTCCAGACATGAATTCCACCCGCAATGAGTCACAAAGCCACCCACAGCTTGATGATCAAGAATAACTACTTGTGGCTCCCATCCCCTTATAATTAGGCTTTTCCCCTCAATTCTCTCCTCAAATCCTTCGGGCATCCACTCCTCTTTTTCGTCTTCATTTTCCCCTTTCCTCACAACCCAGATGAATTGTTGTCCAGAAGCTTCAAGGGAGCTCTTTTTTTTCTATTTTATTATTTACGGCTGACACAGTTGAAAGAAACCCCATTCAAGTAATTATTGGGGCACAGTTGTTGTTGATATAGCTTAGATTAGGAAAAGACCAATTTTTTTATAGTGCATTTGGTAACCAAACCTTCATACCAAGATAACCAAACCTTCATCCCAAGGTTACCAATTCACATCCACACCTGCAGTTTTTTTATAATGCAGTTGGTAACCAAACCTTCATACCAAGGTAACCAAACCTTCATACCAAGGTAACCAAGTCAGTTTTAGTAGGTTACCTTCATAATGCAGTTGGTGACCAAACTTTCATACCAAGGTAACCGAACCTTCATACCAAGGTAACCAAACATTCATAACAAGGTAACTAAACCTTCATACTAAGATAACCAATCCACTTCCACACTTGTATTTTTTTCTTATTGCAGTTGGTAGCCAAACCTTCATACTAAGGTAACCTATTCAGTTTTAGTAGGTTCCCAATTTATTTTGAATGTGATGCAGTTGATAGCCAAACCTTCATGCAGTTGGTAGCCAAACTTTCATACCAAGGTAACCAATTCAGTTTTATTAGGTTACCAATTTATTTTGAATGTGATGCAGTTGGTAGCCAAACCTTCATACCAAGGTAACCAATTCAGTTTTATTAGATTACCAAGTTATTTTGAATGTAATACAATTAGTAGCCAAACCTTCATACAAAGGTAACCATTTCAATTTTATTAGGTTACCAATTTTATTAGGTTACCTTCATAATGCAGTTGGTAACTAAACCTTCATACCAAAGTAACCAAACCTTCATATAAAGGTAACCAATCCACCTCCACACCTGCAGTTTTTTCATAGTGCAGTTGGTAGCCAAAACTTCATACCAAGGTAATCAATTCAGTTTTATTAGGTTACCAATTTATTTTAAATGTGATGCAGTTGGTAGCCAAACATTCATTCAGTT
This sequence comes from Panax stipuleanatus, assembly GCA_020205555.1. Classification (NCBI taxonomy): domain Eukaryota; kingdom Viridiplantae; phylum Streptophyta; class Magnoliopsida; order Apiales; family Araliaceae; genus Panax; species Panax stipuleanatus. The sequence continues at coordinate 151,521,595 of CM035118.1, forward strand.
GGTTGCCAAACCTTGAGACCAATGTAACCAATTTAGTTTTATTAGGTTACCAATTTATTTTGAATGTGATTACTTCCGGTTTACTGAGATTGACTCCTCATCAACCCAGAAAAGCTCCCATCTAATTTCCAAAAATACACATATATATATATATATATACTAGTAGTATAATATTGCCAAAGATTCCAAGTCGTGACTTGAGAGCTGTCGTTTACACTCCTAAATTAACCTCACTTTTACTTTACGAATTCAAAGTAATAAGAATTAACAATGAATAAAAAGCTTCAGTTCTTCAGTTCAGTATCACCTTTTCACAATTATGGATTAACCAAGTATAGCATTATTTATCCTTCAATGAAATTAATAGCCCTAGGTAACAACAAGCTCTGCTACCCGAAACTCCCCTTAGATTGTCACTCAATGAAACAAGCTCTTCACAAGATTCTAACCATTATATAACCTAGAACAAGCTCTCTAGATTTAATATAACAGCAGCATTAAGAACTAGGGAATTAGACTATTCCAAGCAACAAACACATAAGCTCGATTTGTTTAACTTGTTTTCTAATAATTATAGCAATACTCAAAAGCTTGTCCACAATCAGGTATTACTAATTACTACTTGTGATGAAGACAGATATCAATTACACGTAATACCAATCTTAATCTAGCAGATGATATCAATTCACTAATTTAATCCTGCAGAATCACGTTAGTAAATTGAATAGCATACAAGAAATTAAAGTAGATTATCAGAATAAATCTCATGTAAGAAAAAATAAATAAAATAAACTAGATCAAACCGTTAATTATGAATAAGGTTCAACATCCCTTCCGAACTGAATTGAAAGAATTAATTCATAACTCCAAATAAACCTAACTCTAATATGAAAGAAAAATAATAAGATTCATAAAACAAGGAAAAGGATCCCCTATTTATAACATTAAAATCCGTAGCCCTTGTCTTCATGTTATTGCACCAATTGCCGAATAGGAAAAGGAAAATGATGGCCCTGTGCCGCCTCCCCTTTCATGTGCTGAAGCCGTGGTAAGTTAGTAAAAGGAATTGAAATTGCAAGCTGCTCCTTTATTTTGTAAGTCAAACACGTGAGCTTCCACTTGCTATTTGGAATTCCTCTTTGCAAACTTGCTACACCACGTGGCCCCCATGTACACTACACTAGCCCACATAATAATTTGTCTTGCTTTAGTAATCCTTGACCTGCTAGGATTTGGAAAAAGAATGCATGTGCTATCTAAACCATGGGCCCCATTAAAATCCTAAGCTGCTGCCCACATGCTTTAATGTAATGATGCCCACCAACTAGGAACCCGTGGCCCACATCTTGTTGTGAATTTGATTTACATTTCCTGCATGCATGAGCAACTCCAATTTCGGAATACAAGCCTTTGTATTACGTGGCCCACTAGGAATTCTTCCTTTGCAAAGCTGCTGACCGTTCTTTCCATGCTAGCACGTGACCATGAGCTGCTCTAATTAAATTGCAAGTGCATGAAATCCTTCTTCAATTAGGGAATTATCACAGACGGCCCATATGTTAACGAATTACTGCTTGCAAGCTTGGCTACTTCATTTCCGCATTGGGTTAGCCCAATTTCTCCTCTTTTCCTGCCTTAAGCTCTAATTCACCTGAAAATAATAAATAACTTATTAAGCTCATATCCACATGAAATATGTAATAAAACTAAATATAAAGGAATAATTATCATCGAGTATTATGTACTTATCATGACTCTTCTATCTCATGCCCAGTTCCCCAACAGAGTCCTTTTGAAGCCATCTCTTTCACTTTTAAGATTAAAGAATTTATCATCATTTTGCAAAGCCTGATGGTGAAGGAGGAGGTGGAAAAATCCAACAAGAAAAAGAGAAACATGAAGAAGGAGAATTGCGTGGAATAACTTGGCGCAACAAAAACTCCAGGCGCGGCGGCGGCGGAGGAAAGGCGCGGCGGCGGAGGAGGAAGATGACGAGAAAATTATATTTTTTTATTTTCCTCCTTTTGATTTGAATTTTGAATTATAGATTTATTTTTTGTTGTTAGATCTCAAATATTTGAATTTGAATTATTAATTATGGCAGTTATTTCTCCTTGATTTTAGGTTTCCTTATTAATGTGAATTGCGCTAGTTTTGTAAATATTTTGTTGATATACTGTTATTGTAATTACTTTCTAATTGTTGTATAGTAATGTAAAGGACCCTATTTTTTTTGTAACGGATGTTATCTTCTTTCAATACTTGTAAGGATTGTCCTTTTATTTCTTATTAATCTGTGAGAATAACCTGTCTACGCGGACTACCGCATGCATGGTGATTAACCCTTCGTATTCATTCTTTATTAATCTGTGAGAATAACCTGTCTACTCGGACTACCTGCATGCCTGGTGAATAATCCTTTGTATTCATTTCTTATTAAATTGTGGAAATGATTTGTCTATACGGACTACCGCATGATGGGTGAAAATCCATTTACAGTTTCGTATATTATTTCATTTCAGATTTCTAACTCTAAACTTACTATGGTAAGTATTGCTTCTACAATTCCTGAAATGATTAGAAATTGCTTAAGATTTTCGCTTCATCTAATATTATTTCATTGGAATATTGGTCTGAACTTCTTATTGAAATTTAATTTTTTTTATGTCGGAAAACTATTCATTTAAGTACTATTCATGGGGTACTATTTGCGATATATTATTCACGACAGAATTAATTTTTTTTTTCTTTGTCCAAGTTATCTTTTATGGATCTTATTCTTGAAATTGGATCCATGTTTTGATCTTTATTCTTGAATTTTGCTCCACAATTGATTATTATTGAATATTTTTGAACTCTGGATAAATTAAATTATAAATCTCTAATATTTATCATTTATCTCACTTAATTCGTTCTTTATATTATTTTTTCATCATCCTCAGTCTTAAATTGTGATGAAAGTTATCTTTGGCTCGTAGTGCAAAGATGAACTGTTGATCGATGAATATCTTTGGCCCGTAGTGCAAAGATGAACAGTTGATTTATGAATATCTTTGGCCCGTAGTGCAAAGATGGACAAGTGTTTGGCATGATCATGACCACATGGTTATACAAACGAATATCTTTGGCCCGTAGTGCATAGATAATTCGTTGATTGGAAATATTATTGATTGATGTTACAGGGATAAAATATTGAATGATGGACTTTTAAATCATTGAAGATAGTAGACATCATTCTCTACTTGACTCTTCTAATGGATTGTTATTTCCGCTGCAGTTGTTGATCTAAAACTTATTGTCCATCATATTTTATCTGATTTATTGAAGGCTAACGATAATTTATTCTTCATTGTCTTAGTCATAATATTCTATTGGTGTGACGCCCCCAGAATAGGTCCAGTCAACCCAACCCATTCTGAGTCGTCAAATACATGGTACAGAATTCAAATACAAACTTTTATATCACACGGTAGTGCAAAATACGACCACACAACTGTGAGTGTCAATACAAATATGTAAAAAATATTAATATTCAAACTAAGTCCTCATTACAATTATTATCACATTATTTATTAAAAATAGTGAGGACTACTACTGCTCTAACTCGGACCATCACTCTGTCCGCCGACTAGTTCCCGCAACATTCTCATTTCCTGAAGAGGACAACAGATGAAAAGGGTGAGCTCAACTAGCCCAGTAAAGAATATTATGACTAAGATAATGGAAAATAAATTATCGTTAGCCTTCAATAAATCAGATAAAATATAATGGACAACTAATTTTAGATCAATATTCGCAGCGAAAATAACAATTCATTAGAAGAGTTAAGTAGAGAATGAAGTCTACTATCTTCTATGATTTAAAAGTACATCATCAATATTTTATCTCTGTAACATCAATCAATATATATCTCAAATCAAATATTAATCTTTGCACTACATGTCAAAGATATTCATTTGTATCACCAATGGTCATGTTCATCTCAACACCTGTCATCTTTGCACTACGGCCAAAGATATTCATCAGGTAATCATTCATCTGTGCTCTACAGGCCAAAGATATTCAGTTATATCACCACTTAGGACTGAGGATGATAAAAAATCATATAAATAACGAATTCAGTGAGATAAAAGACAAAGATTAGGGATTCGTAATTTAGTTTATCCAAGTTCAAGAATATTTCATAATAACACTTTGTGGAGCAAAATTCAAGAATAACGCTCAAAACTTAGATCCAATCAAAGATAGTAACTATAACAGATAATTTGGATAAATAGAAGAAAATTTAGTTTTTTCGTGAATAGTGCCGTATACGTGAATAGTGTCGTATACGTGAATAGTAACCCCGACGAAAAAAGTAAGAATTTCATAATAAAATTCATGTCAATAGTTTGGTATAATGATATCGAAAAAAATAACATCATTTATGAAAAAAATAAAATCCCTTACCTCAAAAGAATAGTACTTCTGACTGGAATATCGGATATAATACCGAACAAAACTTTGCACTGAATACTAACACTCGAAGTATCAAAATACTCATAAAAATACGCTCGATATTATATAGAGAGAAAACTTCTGATTCTGGTGTGATTTTCAATTCTAACCTAAGCACCCTATTTATAGGAAAAGCTTAGGATGCCAAAGTAGACTTTTTGAATAAAATAATATTTTTTCTAAAAAAAAAATTCGCCGATTGTTGAAATTTCAAAAGCCATCAGCCACCTCAAGTGGGACCCACCTCCTATTAAAAAATATATATTTTTTGAAACTTCAATAATTCATAATAAATAGCCCCTTTGTCAGAAAAATACCAATTTTATGTTCTTTTATAGGAAATTTAATTCTCTACAATTTTGTAGAAGGAAGTTTTTTCAAATTTCAAACATAAATTATCCGAAATTCATAAACGGATGATTTTTTCCATCAAAATACTGATAAAAAATACATCAGCACTAATTACTTCTTTTATATCCACAAAATAAATATTTTCTTATCATATAAATCAATAATTAATTATTCACAAATAATATTACAGAACTACAATATTGACAACCAGGTCGTTCCCAAGAAAGAGGGGGCCTTCCGATAAGGACTTCTCCTTACTGGCGCGCAATTAAATAACCCCTCCTAGACAGAACTTCCTTAGACATTGTTAATAATGCTATCTAATAATATTATTCAAATAATATGAATTATTGAGTTGATAATGTGAAATACTGTGCAGTGACAATTATTGAATCAATAATACAAAATATCAACTGTAGCCATTATTGAATCAATCATATAAAATAGCAACGTAGCAATTATTGAGTCAATAAAATATCAACGTAGCAATTATTGAATCAATAAAATATCATGCAATTATTGAATCAATAATATAAAATATTGAACAGTAATTACTATAACAATAATTGAGTAAGTGCCTTCTCCCGTAAGACTCAATAATTCGAAATACTGTGCAATACCGTGTGCTACTGTGTAACACCGAGTATTACTGTATTTTAATCACCGGGTATTTTAACAGTACTAACGGTAACAACTACGCCGTTATTTATAAAAAGGTTATTTCTGTCGCTTTCTATATCCGACAGTTATTCCGTTGTGGGGCCCACAAATAGCTGCGCCGTCGGTACGAATATTCTCCGACAACAAGAATATTTTATAACCACTTGCTCATTTTAAAATATTTGCACATTTCACCCATAACTTTTCACATTTATCAAATCAACACCTTACTATTTCGAAATAATATATAAAGAAAATTAAATCTTTATTCATAAATGTTGGGGTCTTACAATTGGGCTAGTTGAGCTCACCCTTTTCTTCCATTGTTCTCTTTAGGAAATGAAATATAGCTGGGACTAGCCGGTGAATGGAGTGATGGTCCGAGATAGAACTGTAGTAGTCCTCACTATTTTATAAAATAGTGTGATAATAATTGTAATTAATGAGGACTGAATTTGAGCGTTTATATTTCGTATTATATACGATCTGTATTAAAGCTCACAGTTTGTGTGGTCGTATTTTGCACGATCGTTTAATATAAAAAGATTTGTATTTGGATTCTGTACCATATATTTGACAACTCAGAATGGATTGTGTATTGGATCTATTTTGGGGGCGGTACAATTCAACCCACCAAAAATCGCAACATACGTCGGAACCGTTGGTGCGTTTTAATTGGTGCGGTTTGTGCGGTTTCGGTTCCAATTTGGTTACTTGTTTAACCCTAACTGTAGCAAATACATGAATTTTGGGGTTTTCACAATAATTGTCACATTATTTCAAACTATTTAATCAATAATTGTTACAATATCTCATATTATTGAACCAATAATTGACATCGTAGTAAGGGTAGTAATAGAAAGTTACGTAATTAAAAGTCGTGAGTATTAAGTAGTTGGGCAGACTCGTTATTTGAATAACACTAATACATATGATATTAATACATTAAGTCAGTAATGAAGAAAACATATAATATAACAATAATTGATGAATGATACAAATTAAAGATAAAGATAATGGATGATTATGTGTAAAATATTATGAATGTAATGGATGAATGTTTGTAAATCATTATGAATAAATAAATTAAATATAACGATAATGAATTAATATATGTATATCAATATAAATAACAAGTTAAAGATAAAGGATGAATGTGTATAAATCATTATGAAAAAATAAATTAAAGATAATGATAATGAATTAATATGTGTAAAACATTATGAATAACTAAATTTAAGATAATGATAATTGATGAATAATATATTGATAAAACATAGTAGATGTTTGACTATAAATAGGGGGCTTAACATAAGGAGTTTCATAACTTATTGTTTATTCTTCCTTCCACCTTCTGAAAAATTGCTTAGTGTAAATATCTCTCTGAGTGTACTAAGGTTACCTCAAGTTTTAGTTAGAGTACAATAATTGTTCAGGTTAATCAACTTCATAAAAAACAACATTTAGTTACGTGTTAAGGTAAGAGATATCATTTTATTTCATACTTATAAGGGATATCATTTTATTTCATACTTGTAAGGGATATCACTTTATTTCATACTCCTACATTTATGATAAGAAATTATTATTTGTTTCTATAGTCTTACCAATGAATGATGAAACTTCCTGAAATAGTTAAAATATCTTTAATAGTTCATGTTTCATCTAATACCTTTTACCTGAATTTTCCCATTAAAATTTAATTATATTTGAACCTTATACTTTCTTGAATGTTATATTTTATCAAGAACTCTAATCGATTTTTTGGATATTGTGTTGGCAATTTGGACATTATTGGACTCTAAAAAAATTAAATTGTAAATCTTTAATGTTTATTATTGATCTTATTGTTCTTACTAGTTATATTCATACTTTATATCATTGTTATAATCATAATACTTAAATTGTGGTAAAATTTATCTTTGGTCTATATGCAAAGAGTAGTTGTTGAATGGAATGATCATGATCATTTGTAAGACCTCGAATTTTATGAAATAAAAGTAGTCAATTTTTCAATAATTGGTTAAATTAATAAAAATGTTATAGTTATGGTGATTTGTGAAAATTTTACAAAGTAAGCAAGTGGTCATAAAATATTCGTTATGTCGGAGAATATTCGTTGTGTCAAGGAATATTCTTTTTGTCGGAGAATATTCGTACGACGACGCAGTTTTTGGTGGACTCACAACGGAATAACTGTCGGATATAGAAAGCGACAGAAATAACATTTTTATAAAAGTAACGGCAAAACTTTTACCGTTAAACTGTTGAAATGCCTGGTGATAAAAGTACAGTAATACGCGTTGTTGCAAAGTAGCACATAGTATTGCACAATATCTTTGATTATTGATGCTTACGTAAGAAGTCACTTAGTATTCAATAATTGCTACAGTAATTGCTGCAAGGTATTTCATATTATTGATTCAATTATTGTCACAGTATCATCTGCACAATATTTTACAATATTAAATTAATAGTTGTCACTCATATTATTTAAATGATATTATTAGATAGCATTATTGGTAATGTCTAGAAAGTTCTGTAGAGGAAAGGGGTTAGGTCATCTAATTGCGCGCCAGTAAGGAGAAATCCTTATCGAAAAGCCCCCTCTTTCCTGGGAACGGCCTAGTTGTCAATATTATAATTCTATAATATTAATTAGAATAATAATTGATGAATGGTTGATAAAATATTTTCATTGTGTTGGGAATATTAATGTTAGTAGGGATCGTCATTTATTTCGATAATAGTTAATTTTCGGATGTTAAATTGACCAAACGGAAAATTAATCAGATAAATGAGCAATTAATAGGTGGTTAACATTTGGGACCCACTTATGAGTGGATGATGAATGTGAGTGGTTGCAATTAATGCTAATTGTTGAATTGGTGGAAAAATTGGTTGAGTTGGTTGCCGAGCTTGATGATAGCTTCCTTCAAATTTGTTAAAGTTTATGCCCTAGAGGCCAATTTTTTGATGTAATTGCTTAATATTTTTGATATTATATTTGATTGAATAAATAAATTATTTTATTATGGTTTTATTTACTGCGTTATATAAATGTTAATATAATGAAAGTCCTTAGAATAGTGATACAAATTATATTGCTTCAAGTATGTGACTTGAACATGAGATCATATAATTACAATTAGTATCATTATTCTTAAATGTCTATAGTCGAGTGTCATTGTTAATGGGACAACAATGATACATTGAGACTAGTATGTGGATTGACTGATGGCCAAATCTCATTGGTTATAAATATATGAGATATTGAGTTAATACATAGGTACATGTTACAGAACAATGTACTGGACAGACCCACCATGAGAATTCTACGTGGAGCATTATGCAAAGTGACATAAGCAATTCTTATAGTGACAATGATGTAATGATCCTCCAACCTGAAATCACTATATTACTACACGAGAATTTATGTACTTTGAGATCATCAAAGGTCACCTTTAATAGGGTAGACAATAAAGGTGATTATTGAGTACCTCATGAATCGTGTGAGGAATATGAGTGATCTAGATGGAATTTAACCCTCCTATATATTAGGGGTGATATCCATAGGCCTCTTGATTGAGTAGGACTATGAAATGCATGGCCATGCTCAAATAGTGATTTGTTTCATATAGTCTACTCATTGATCAAGAAAACTCAGATTAAATTATGAAGAGTATGACACATTCCATGACTCGAGTTTAATCTAGGATGTCAAGGTTAAAAGAATTAAATTACATTGAAACATTGGTCACGAAAAGGTTGCATCGAATCACCGATCTTATTATTATTTGGGTAGCAGTGATGCATTACTAGATGTCGCTCACTGTTTATAATTTTATAATATGATTTTAAAATTATTGTTAACATAATAATAACATATAGGGTCACACACTTAGAACGTAATTAAAAGGGAATTAATTTAAATTGTAAGAATTTAAATATGTCAATATGATTGATAGTATTTAAATTACGAATTTAAATTATTAGGATAATTTGTATATATATGTATATTAATTAAGTAAGACTTAATTAAGATATAATATATATAAATTCAGATTTTATTTTTTTAATTGAATTAGGTTTTGGTTAATTTCTTTAACTGCTATATATATGATATATCAGCCATTTTAGGGTATTCAATATAAACAAAAACCCTAGCCGCTCTTAGAGGGAGACTAGAGAGAAAAACGCGAGAAAATTCAGATCCTTGGCTGCTAGTACCGCAGTTCTCTTCACTGCAGATCGTGTGACGATTCGCGGGGCGTTCGTGTGGATACTGTAGAGACGCAGTTCCTTTGGATTGCATTGAATATTCGAAGTTGTTCCAGAATTTTCATCGTCTCCATTCAAGTTTGGATAATCGGTAAAATAAATCTAAACCTCTGAATTAATATGATTTCGCATGGATTCTGTTTTAGGGTTTTGAAAAATTTTAATTTTCGCTGCGTTTATGTGCCGAAATCCCTACAGAATTGTTTATAAATAGGAATGGTTCCTCAGCAGATGAGGTACACCATTCCAATAGCAGAAATTCTTCTTCTACAATATTGCAAGTATTTCTTTTGAATATAAGGATACTTTGAGTGTAGTTTATAGTCTAAGATTTTCTCAGAATAATATTCGGTATACCAGTCAAATCTAGTTCATACAAAGGTAAAGGATATTATTTTTTTTAGTAACAGATGTTACCTTTTTTCAATACTCATAAGGGTTGTTCTTTTTTTCCTTTACAAATATGTGGGAATAACCTGTCTACGCGGACTACCACATGCTTGGTGATTTACCCTTTGTATTCATTTTTTACCCACATTCTTTGGACTTCCCGACACATTCTTTGGTTTTCCCCGTTTTATTTGATGATTGGAAGCACTTCTTGAAGTTGGAGGATAGATCAGAGAGAGACATAGTCTCACCTCCCTCATCAAAGGCAGGAGGAGGAGGACTGTTGCCTTTGTTAAGCTCTAACTTGTCATCTACGGACTTTGGGTCATCGTTTACTGCTTCCTCGTCCGAATCATCTTTTAACAATATAACTTCTTCCACATGGGAGTTAGTAGCTAGTACAGCAGCAGGTTCTTCATGATGCAAAATCTCCAGGGGTTTAGCAGGTTCTTCTACAACCGGTTGTATCTTGTCAACCTCACCCGAGAATGAATTAAATGGAAGGTTCACAGAAGATTTAATCTGCTCCAGCTTGACCTCTTCCTTTTCCTATAAAATAAATTGATTAAAACTCTGATGCTTTCAGTATAATATTTCCTAACGCATGAAATAATTTCCAAGTATCCATAACCAAAAACTTTCCAATAGAGGATCCAAAATTAGTAGTCAACAATGAGCATTTATTTCACTTGATTGGTTCTTTATATCAATTTTTCATTATCCTCAGACTTAAATTGTGTGAAAGTTATATTTGGCCCGTAGTGCAAAGATGAACAGTTGACTTATGAATATCTTTGGCCCGTAGTACAAAGATGAACAGTTGAATTATGAATATCTTTGGCCCGTAGTGCAAAGATGGACAGGTATTTGGTATGATCATGACCACTGGTGATACAAACGAATATCTTTGGCCCGTAGTGCATGGATAATTCGTTGATTGAAAATATTATTGATTGGTGTTACAGGGATAAAATATTGATGATGAATTTTTAAATCATAAAAGATAGTAGACATTATTCTCTACTTGACTTTTCTAATGGATTGTTATTTCCGCTGCAGTTGTTGATCTAAAACTTATTGTCTATTGTATTTTATCAGATTTTTTCCTATTGAGAACTAAGGATAATTTGTTCTACATTATCTTAGTCATAATATTCTTTACTGGGCTAGTTGAGCTCACCCTTTTCTTTCATTGTTCTCTTTAGAAAATAAGAATGTCGCGAGGACTAGTCGAGGAATAGAGTGATAGTCCGAGTTAGAGCTGTAGTAGTCCTCATTATGTTGTGAAATATTGTAATAATAATTGTAATGAGGACTTATTTGAAGTGTTTATATTTTTGTATTATATACGATTTGTATTAAAACTCACAGGTTGTGTGGTCGTATTTTGCACGACCGTATAATATAATAAAGGTTTGTATTTAGATTCTGTACCATGTATTAGCGACTCAGAATGAGTTGTGTGGACCTATTTTGGGGGAGTCACATCATTGGTGTTACAGTTAAATATCTTGTTTGCCTTAATGCAAAGATGAATTGTTGAATAGGATGATCATGACCATTGATGTTACAATTCAATATATTTGGTTTGGGTGCAAAAAATAATTAACCAGCATGATTATGGCCATGAACTGTTGAATAACATGATTATGATGAATTATGGATTGACACGATCATGATCATTGGTGTTACAATTTATCGTATTTGGACGGTGTGCAAGACAATATGATTGTTGAGTGTCTATAGATTGTGTGGCAATGATACGTGGTGAAAGTTCTCTTTGGTCTGGGTGCGAAGAATAACGATTGATTGGTGTTATAGGTATAAAATATTGATGTGAATTTTTCAATTGTAGAATATAGTAAACATTATGTTTTACTCGACTCTTATAATGGATTGCTCATTTCGTTGCAATTATTTATTGATAACTTATATCATCTACCATATGTTTTAAATATCTGATTATCACCGTTGAAGGCTAATGATGAATTATTATTATATTATTTATTGTGCTAGTTACGATGGGGAGGACAGGGAATGGAATAATGGTCCAAACTAGTAGCGACATTAGTTATCAATACATTGAAAAATATTGTGAAAATAATTATAATGAGAACTTAAAGTTTTAGGTTCGCTGTTAGATGATTTGACGAGCAGGCATAATTCGGTATTAACAAATTTAATTTAGTATATATCTCCGGTTGTTTTATATTTCTTCATCAATAAAAAAATATTATATCATGCAAGATATTCAACCACATACAAATTTCTTTTACCATAAGATATGATTGTGCGTATCCGCTTTTTGACTATATTTTTAGCACTATCTATATAATCTTTTAATATGGTTGGAATGTAATCCTTAGTTTGACACGATGGTGATAATTATATGGCAATAAAATACACACCATTAGAACAAAAATGACATTAATCTTATTGTGGTTCATTTGGGACTAATGGGTCAACCAAGGCTAATTCTTTATTTCTATGATATTTATTATAACCTACAAGAGTTTCCCTATTCATTTTTGAAATTTTTTGATTCTTAAATTAGTTTTTGACTGTACTTATATGTAAGATATGTTATTGATTTTGGGTGTGAATATTGTAGTTGTAATAAATTTTAAATAGGAGAATTTATTTTTATAATATGTATTTTGACGACTCAAATTGAGTGGTGTAGACTAGGGGTGCTCAAAATTTTCGATTTTTTCAATTTTTTACCGAACCGGGCGGTACCGGTACTGGCGGTACCGATTTTTTCGGTTTTTTATACTTTTCGGTACCGGTACCGGTTCTTAAATTTTTGAATTCGGTAAAACCAAAAAATCGAAAAAAAACCCGAAATTTAAAATTGATACAAATCATTCAATTTTAATTGATACAATTAATCTCAACTATTAAAAATGTATGCTATCTAAAATTTATAGCATGCATGAAATTGTAACAGTATAGATTTTTAAATAAATAAAATAAATAATACTAACACCAATAATAATAATAATAATAATAATAATAATAAAAAGAAATGGTAGATTACAAACAGAAATGGTAGATTACAAAAAGAAATGTAGATTATAAAATGAAATGGTAGATTATAAAATGAAATTCTATTAATATATATAAAAAAATTCTTAGTTTTAAAAAAATTTATTAATATAAAAAAATTATTTAATTATTTAATTTTTGCGGTAAAATCGAAAACCGAACCGAAAAAACCGAAACCGACTTTGTACCGAACCGGTACCGAAACCGATTTTTCGGTACCGGTACCGGTTCTTGCTTTTCTGGTATTTTTGGTTTGGTACCGATTCGATTTTTTCGATACCGGTTCGATTTTTTACCAATGAGCACCCCTAGTGTAGACTCGAATTTGGGCCGTCACAAGTACCTTAAATCATGACTTTTGAAGTAAGCATGTGGTGAGTTAAGATGACCCAAGAAGATGTTATTGGGCTAGATTAGTTCTGAATTCGGAATTTTATCCGGTTATTTCATTATATAATCATTATTAATGTGGGCAAATGTGTAAAATTGCCCCTGAGGTTTGGGTCGAAATCCGAGTTAACACTAAACTTTTTTTTCCTTCTAATAATACACGTGTCAGTTACATCATAAATAAATTAACACTTATTTATCTAACTGACATTTTTTTAACGAAAAAAATATATTTGAGTTACGTTTTATAACGTCACTTTTGATAATTTTTTTTAGGGCTAACCGAGATTTGAGCTCAAACCTCAAATACAATTTTATTGTGAGCAATTACTTTATTCCAATCCCAACAGTAATAATAAAAGAAGATTTTATTATATTTATTTCGGGCGGAGATGACAAACATTTAACACGGCTGACTATATATAGAAAGCGGATTGATTAAGATTTGACCCAAATTCCGAGTTTCCGTCTCTCAAACAAACACCAGTAAATCAAACGGAGAAAAGTTGAAGACTTCCCCTCGAAGAAAAACCCTGCTACTCATCAATCTTAATTCATCAATTATGAGTGCTGAGGAGCTTATTAACATCGACCCCCTTGAGCTCAAATTTCCATGTAAGTTTTACTATTCTACATAAATTTTGAATTCACTTATTCGGTTACTTGTTCACTTAAAATAATGTCTAGGGCATTTTATTTTTTATGGGCACTGATTGGTTTTTGCTTATGTCTTTATTCTTCTGAATCAACAGTTGAGCTCAAGAAGCAGATCTCTTGTTCTTTTCAGTTGTCAAATAAGACTAATAATTATGTAGCTTTCAAGGTACAGTCGATGTTTTGGTTTGCCTCAATTTAAAGTTATTCCTCAATTTACATAAAACATATATATGATCGTGTATGCGTGTAATATACAGTATATACGTGGATGTGGTCGAGTGGAGACTGGAGAGTAATAGAATAAAGAAAAGTGTGATGAGCAAATAGAACTAAAGTTTGACCCAGTGCATTTCATGTTGATTTTCCGTTTGAATAGTGAAAATTTCAAGTGTTTACTGAAGGTTTCGTTTTTTTGGGACTCTGGAGTCTGGAAGTTAAAATTTTTAGTTCTCCTTTTGCATGGTAATTATCAGAAAACTAGTACGTGGAGTCCTCTCACAAAGAGTTACATAAGCAAAAAGAAATATAATAAAAGTGATAAAATATAATATCCCCTGTGTAAAACTATCTACATTATCAACATTATCTTTGGGTGTGTAAAAGTGTGGTTCATTTTGTTCAAGGAAAATATGTTTTTCTTTCTTTTGGATATTGGATATGACGATGTTAAAAATGAAAATGTGTACAAAGAAATTGTTTTATCCATCAATGTAATAAGTTGTATTCTGGAAACCATCTCCCTTCAATCTGAGCCTACATATAGTTGGATTTATATTCAGTAGGAGAGTTCCCCTATTCCCAGTCTTCAATTTATTCTCAGTTTAGCAAGATGCAGCATGTTAACTTATTCTCAGAAAAGAATATTTGTGGTTTTATTTTGCTGTATAATCTTGAGTGCATAATATGTATTTTCTTCTCTCGTTTAGTATTTCGAAATATGAGGTTTGATTGTTCGTCATTATGCCTATGAATTGGTTTCTAATCAGGTGAAGACAACTAACCCCAAGAAGTATTCTGTGCGGCCTAACAATGGCGTTGTCTTACCTCGCTCAAGAAGCAGTGTAACAGGTGCCTTCATTTGTTCTCTTTCCACTCTTTTGAAAAATATTTTCTGTTCACTTTATGGGGAAAAAATAATTTGTAGCTTACCTATAACTTGGTCCAGTGACAATGCAAGCTCAAAGAGAAGCACCCCCAGATATGCAATGCAATGACAAGTTTCTTGTGCAATGTGTAGTAGCACCCCCTGGTGCTACACCAAAGGATATAATTCCGGAAATGGTGAGAATCTTGAAGAGATTAAAGATTCTTAATCTTGATCGTTTATTTTATTTCTTGTTACTGTCCTGGAGTTAGAAAATGCAGTTTAAAACTTTGTGGTGATGTCTTTTTTTATAAGTTTAATAAAGAGGTGGGAAATCATGTCGAGGAGTGCAAATTAAGAGTTGTTTATGTCCATCCACCTAGACCACCCTCACCTGTACCAGAAGAGTCTGAGGAGGAGACTTCTGAAAGTACTACTAGTGTGAGTTTCTGCAATGCTTCACTAATTTAAGGAATCAAAAAACTTTGTTTATTTTTTGGTGTTATCGTGTTGTCATATTTTGCCAGAAAAGTGATTGCATACCTCCTTGTTGGTGCTTATTTATAGGTTTCAAGAGGATATACTGAGCCTCAAGATACTTCTTTCAAGGTATGTTTTTCGGATTTATCTTTGTGAAACATGTATTAGCCTTCTGAAATTGTAGTAACCTCGGACCTTCGTTATTATCTGAAAATAGAGACTCATTTTTTCCTAGTATGGATTTCTAATGCAGTGGAAGCTGTTGGTGTCATTTATATATGCGTTTTTTATTTTTATGATTCTTTTTTGAACAACATCCTTTTTATCTACCTGAGTTAATCTGAGCAATTTAGTTTGCCATCAGAAGCTGATGATGATAAAAAAGCTAATGATGATAAA
The DNA here is from genome assembly GCA_020205555.1 of Panax stipuleanatus. NCBI lineage: Eukaryota > Viridiplantae > Streptophyta > Magnoliopsida > Apiales > Araliaceae > Panax > Panax stipuleanatus. Next base: position 151,537,832 of record CM035118.1, read on the forward strand.
TTTGAGAGCATAAAACATTGCCACATAAGGTGCTCGAAAAATGATGTTTTACTTGTTAACAATTTGTTAAAGTTAAGTAATTTAAATGTAAAAATCGTGTCTGATCCCCTCCCCCTCAGAAACATCCCGAGTCAGCTTTCGTGTCTAGCCACTTAAATATAAATTTCGACGTGGGACTGGGGTGTTACAAACTCCCTCACTTAAATTTCTGATGTCCTCGTTAGAACTGATCACACACGGTCCACATATTTTTGTCTTTCTAGCCATTGTGGGATAATACCGGCTGACTTCGTGTCCCCACCTTCGAACCTCCCTCTCTCCATTGTGAGATAATACTACCAGTCTTCGTGTCCCAACTTCCGGCAACCCGATCAGATGACCCGACCTGAGCTTTCGAGAATCGGCTTCTGATACCATACGAAACAATCCGAGTCAAATCACGAGTCCGGAACAAATCTCGGGTCAAATTTCAAGTCCGAATCGAATAAATTCATTTAAACAAGGCCTTAAACCACAAGCATAATAGTATCTTCTTGGGTCATCTTAGCCTACCACAGGCTCATCCAAAAGGTCATGATTGAAGGTACTATTGTTAGTAACTTAATTTCTTATATACATACAATTTTTTTCTGTATCTTTTGATGTGGGATTGAGGTGTTACACCCACACCCAAACCCAAAAACACACACCCCAAAAAAAAAAGAAAACCTCATAAGTAGGAGTTCTTCTTGAAAGTGTTGATCTAAATTAGTTACTTTCCCATGGCTTTGCAGTTTGGATGTCGTATCATCTTTAAGAATTAGATTTCTTGCGGCAGGGTTCTAGTAGTTTCTGTTTAATTGTGATATCCTTTACTAGTCAATCAAGTATGCCGATTGCTTGATTCAACACTAACTAGGAGTCTAGGACCCTTAACCTCTTTATGTCGGTTTCAAGCACTTCATTCAAGCGCTAAAGTTCTTCAATATCCTTGTTTCAAACTAGATATGGTCATAGTTGTCACGGCGTCACGCGGCGGTAGTTGACCGCCAGGACGCTTAGGCGATAAGGCGCCCGCCATGGTATCCATATGGCGACAAGTCGTTAACAATGTACAATTTATATATTATTTGTTTTACTTAAAAAACATATTCGACAAAAAAAATTATATGCATTAAAACTCAAAACATAATAATTAACATCTATGTAATACAATTAAAAAAACAATTATATGAATATTTCACAATTAAAATTCAAAAATAAGACACTTGACATTGAAAACTAGTAGAACAAGCTAACAAACACTACGTAGAGAATAATGGATCAACAAGTCAATAATCATCATATATTACAAGTCTAATAAATAATAAAAATTACATGATATAGCTAGTCCATGAAATGACTTAATCACTTAACTTGGACCAACTACCAAGGCATAAGCCTTGGCGGCTCGGCGCCCAAGACGGCCGCCAAGGCGTTGCCTTGTTCTTCTCTAGTGTCAAGATGCCCAGTCGTCGCCTAGACGATGCCATGGCGACGCCATGACAACTATGACGCCATGACAACTATGAATATGGTACATTATTAAACTTACCATGCCTCGCCCTTATTCTCCTGTCCAAGTCACTGCCATTTAGTTAAGCTAACAAGTCTTTGCCAAGTTTCTAAATGAATTCCAATGTTCAACGAACCTTCTCTCACCCGCCCCCCTCCCCTCCCCTCCCCTCCCCTCCCGGCCCCCCCCTCCCCCCTCATTATTATAAAAGAAATTGAGGGATGGGTTGACCACACCGATTTATCAAATGCTTAGCTTCGTACCCAGCTGTCCTTGAACCATAATGTTTGTTTCTGTTTCATGTTAGAGATGCTATGTGCGTATATGCAATGTTGCGTGATTTTATTATATTATCACGTTTCTATCACTTTTGCATATTTTTTTTTTGTTTATCGAGTTAAGTGCTCAACTATTCTTATATATATATATATATATATATATATATATATATATAGATTTAAGTATTCAACTATAATTTTGATATTGTTTGCATTATGTTTCATTCAATAAATTCTCTCATTATAAAATCTTTTACTTGTAGATTTTCAGTTTTGCTCACACGACCTTATTTAATACCCAGCCTATGCTGCCTTCTGCCCTGCGAGAAGGGTTGGGTTATTTCTCATCTTCTAGGTATTGACTTATTTGGTGTTGTTTCAGTCTAAGGATCTTATATCAACACTGACCAAAGAGAAGCAATCCATTATCCAAGAAAATGACAAGCTTCATCAAGAATTGGTGAGAGAAGTTTATGTGAATTTTCTTTTGAAGTTTTTAATTACTTGCTAAAATATGTTGGCTAGGTTGCTTTCATTTTTAATTCTTTCCCAATGTTGGATGTTAGCATTTTAAGTTGTATAACACGAACTTTTAGATAGTACTTGAGATATGTTGTTACACAATTTCTTCATGTTTTAAGTTGTTCTATGCAGATGTCCTTCACTTCTTTCCTTTCATCTTCTTCTTCCCTCTCACGGTTCCTCCATGTGAAACCAGTGTTTAAAGTATAGTCCTGAAACCTTGTGATTTATGAAACCTTGTGCACTGTATGGGAGAATGTGTGGTTTAATTGTAATTGCATACAGAATTAAAACAATCGAGAACTACTAGATTTAGAATTGAAAGAAGACTTAACCGGAGGGGTGGGAGAAATAGCAACGACATTAAGGAATAAGGAATAAGGTTGCTGTTTCCAATCCTCATATATGCGGCAAACTTACCTATCAAAGGAAAAAAAGAAGAAGAAGAATTGAAAGTAGAATTGAAAGAAACGTCTTTTTAGCCATTGACCTGATAGTGGTCTGCCTTAGTTCTTCTGTTTTATTGTGCCTAAAACAAGTAAAAAAGGTTTGTAATATCAAATAAATAGGACGGTGAAAAGAGAGACTGCAATTCTGCAGAGGCAACAGTGAATTTTCTGCCTTTTGTAGTGAATATATTATACTTTCTTGTGTACTTACCGTCTTCTGATTATTTCCCTTGGTTTTATGCTCTTTAATCTCGTTGAAAATCCTAAAATAGATTTCATAACATTTTATTCAGAGTTTGTCAATGTAGGTTCAGGACGTGTGGGAACATAACATTTATAAATATTAGTATTATTATCTTTCGATTGCATAACATCACAGGCAGAAGTTGCATCAATTTGTAAGATGAGTTTTAGATTTTGTTTCGACATTAACCTTGTCAGTTGTCACACACCTATAATACTACGGTGATCTCCTTTTTCAAGTTGTAGGCCCTAAAATCTCGGTGGAGTTCTTCTGGCCGAGTTCTTGTTCCATTTTATGATTCATCATTTTGCTTTGTTCTTGTTATATTTTGCATTCTTATTCTCTAGATGATGTGGATATGTCCAACTTACAACAGAAAATGCTGTCTAAATGCGTTATACAGGAACTTTTGAGGCGAGGTCAAAGAAGAAACGTTGGCGGAATCTCTATCTACTATGTGTTGCTTATTGGTTTGCTTGGCATTCTTCTGGGGTATTATATGAAGAAATCATAACCACCGAGCATTGGATGGTGGAAATTTAGCATTTCATGCTAGATTTAGGTGCAGTCTCATTTTTTCGAACATGACAACTTCATTTATTTTCTATTTTTGGCATGTAAGAGATCGTCAATTCACAATTCGCTGGGACGACAGAGAATTTGTTCCTTTATTTTTTTTACAGGATTTTTGATATGGTATCATAATTTTGTGTTGGAATTACAATCAGTCTTACGAGTATATCTCATTTGCTAAATAAATACAAGGTTACTAGGTAAATTCATGAACTTGCCAAATTAATTTCATCGAACCAAAATCATGGCTTGTGGTGATTTACAACCGAATGCCTACTGTATCTTGAAAGTTAAATAGTAGTATCAATAATTAGAGATTTATCCGAATATGAATGTCGTACAGTATAACTCTTTTCTGTTGAAAATTGTGGACATAATCCGAAGCCGCCTTCTGGGTCGAAATGCAAGGCTCCAAAATAGGGATGGATCAAGGAGGAGTAGCAATCTCTGCCAAGTGTTATGAAGTTGTGATTCAAAATTCCATTATCCAATAATAGTAATTGAGAAGATAATAAGAACAGGCAGGTTCTCACAAATACATTCAATCCAATCCTGTGAGAACCATCATCTGTTGGATGAGAATGTGATTGAGATTGAGACCGAAACTCTCGAGTGAATGGAAACAACAAAACGAAACTTCCTGCGCAGCGACAACAAAAATTAAATTAAATTAGAGATATATTTTCACCTTTTGCAATAAATTGATAGTCTTCAATTTTAAAATCAATACCAAAATATAATATCAGGTGTTGTGATCTTTAGGTCTTATATCTCGAATTTTTAATAATATAATTAAAATATTTTAAAAGAAAATAAGTACTTGGTGGTTAATAACAATAGTAATTAATACAATAATAAAGTTAATGAGCTATTTAGCATTTTGAAATTATATATTGTAAGTTGCTCTCTGAACTATTTAGTATTTTAAAACTATGTATTGTAAGTGACTTTTCGATTTATTTAGTATTTTTACATGATCGTTTACTTTTATGTATGCCTTATTAATTACTCGGATTCCTAAATGTATTGTTTCAAAATTTATTTTGTTTTATTTAAGGCTTTCATTTAAATAAAATGTTATTCTTTTATTTTAAAATTCGGATCAACGATCAAAATAGATTTCTGATTTAAAAACTGAGATTATATGATATTGAATTGTGAAAAGTATACTTTAGAATATTGATAATAGTGAGAAACATTTTTGAAATTCGTAGTCAAATTGTGTATAGAACCCGATAGTGCGTACGCTTAGTTCAAGATGCCCTTTGGGGAGGGTGCATTTTATAGATACCTTAGTAGGGTTTTGATCATTGACATTATCGAACTTTTGGGTCGTATTACATGACGATTGTAACCTTAGTCGTTAAGGTTGTGGATTAAAATATATATTGAATACATTGAAGTCGTTTTTGAATAAGAATTCGCTTTGTTATTATTTGTTTTATTTTTGAAATCATACCTACTATTGTTATCGAACAAAAGTTACTTTTAAAAAGTATTTTACAAATTATACTTTATCCACTTAAATAGTAAAAGATTGTCACTTGCTTGCGTTCATTGCTCACCCCTTGCAATATTACATGATACCTTGTTTCGAGAGTTGTGACGCTATGGGTCAAGTCAAGTATAAATATGAGATGATTAATTTAAATTTTCAATATAGTATTATGGTTTTGATTTTTGTTAAACTTTGATTTCGAGAAATTTCACCTCTGTTGGTATTGTTTTATATAGGATCAATACTTTTTTCTCATTTGATGAAAATTTTATTGAAGTTTTTCCATAGTTATATTATTTATTTGGTTTTGTAATTGTTTCGAGTTACACATTTGGATTTTAGTCATCTCGTGGGCCTTCGGACTTGCAACATGTAGCACTTTGACCTATAGTGAATTCGGGGTGTTACAAGCATAAAGATACATAACCTTTAGGTCTCAGGTTCGATTCTCATCTAAGTGAGTTTATTTTTTCTTTATGCGAAGTTTATTTGTTTTATCATTTAATTATAAAATTATATTATATCCCAAAAAATGAGTCCTTGAAAAAAAATTAATACAAAAATATTTGATTTTAACATAAGCAACTACCACTATAGTAAACTAATAAAAGTACTACTCTCTGTCTACTCTACAAAAAAGAGTTTAATTTAAATTTGACTCTAGTCAATTTTCTAAATTCTAAAATTTAAATTATGTCGTGAATTTATTTTAATTTTAAAACAACAATTTTATACTTAATAATATATTTTGAACAATTTAGAACATCAATTATTCATTAATTAAAATCAAATTTAAATTTTATAAATTAAGTAGGATAAAAACTCTTTTTGTGGAGGGGACATAATACTATACTTTATATGTTTTTCAAAACATTAAAATGTAGTATCTATAAAGAATAAATAATAGTGAAAAACTAACGCAAAAGCTGACGGAGCCCAGATTTGTCAGCAAACACTTGTCATTCAAACTATTGATGCGGACCCACACGAGTCTCCTCCACTCTGCCACGCACGACGGGCGGGATTATTATACGGACGGACATGATAATTAGATATAAAAATTAAATATGAATATTTTATAAATTATTTAACTATTTAAAAATATAGATAAATAAAATTATAAATCCACGTAGAAGAGTTCTGACAGGATAGGAGATTATAGTAGAGAGAGATAATGGATATGCGAATAATATGCTTCTCTACAACATTGCCCACATCACGCACTGTTTTCTCAATTATTAATCCTTAAATGAAGTCGGCTGGTTGAATTACCACATTGCCCCATGTACACCTCCAATATTACAATTGTATCATTTTGAGTGTTGAGACTCCCCTAGGCAAGGCCCTATAATTAAAATGTATAGTAATTTTTATTTTATTTTTTATAAACAAAAAAAGAAAAGAAGGAAAAACTCAAAACTCTGATTAATCCGCTATAGGGGCATTATTGTCTATCACTGAATTTGAGGACGAAACGTACTCTTTCGTGATAATGAAAATAAGTCATGGGTATATCCGGCATTAAAATAAATAGAATATTCCTAGTATATGTTTTTTTCTCAGCCGTATTGAGCAAGAAGCTTTTTTGTAGTTCCTTGGGGGACCCAATACTAAGAAGAAAAACCCACCAGCCAGAGAATACTTGTGAGAGAAATACCAGCAGCAGACACACAGGGAGAGTGTAGAGGGAGAAACAAGCGATCTATTTTAGCTCGGCTGAACAAGGTATATATCGTTTCCTGTCCATGTTTTTATGCTTCTTACATTTTTCAAATTTGTATTTGACCTTCCGATTTTTGAATCCTTTGCTTGCGTCTTATAATGGGACGATCTTTATAAAAAAAAAAAAAAAGAGTTATAATTAATGGGGTTTATGATCAAACTTGAATTTTATTTTTTGTTGGGTTCAAAAGTAGTAAAATCTTAAATTGAATCTTCAGTTCTTGCACCAAAATCGTCACGTCCAAATTAAGAAATTGCATGTTGGATTTTCAATTTTCCTTGCCAATTCATGTTCATATGTGTATTTATTTTGTATTTCCTCAATTACCTGATTTAGGCGTGTTTGCTTTGCTCTAATCTAATTGTGTTCGTAGGAAAGTTTTGATGGGATATTGATATGTTGTGGACGGAATAAAGTTAGCAGATTTCAAGGGATTTTGTATCACACTATGTTCAAAGAATTTGAAGTAGATATAGGTTATACATAAGATGAATTTTTAGCAGGCTTATTATTGGGTTATAGGTATTATAATTTTGCTTGTACTTGAAGTATTAATTCCTTTGAAAAGTATAGAAAAGATTAAACTGAAATTTAGCCGACTTTTCAATAACATACGAGTTTAAATTACAGTTTTTATGGGCTTGACCTGAACCTGCTTGTGTAATTACCTTCCTTCCGCATCTGATTCTATTGACATTTCAATTCCCTTGTGTTCAGCTTGCTCTTTTTAATTACAGAAGGGAAGTTCAAGCCTTTGATCCTCGTTATCCCCTTTCTTTTTAAGACATATAATACATGGGTTCAATGATAGAATACGGTGAGGAGAAAAAGCACAGCAAGCCACCAGGAATTCGATTCTTAGAGTACAAAATGAAATCAAATCTCTCTTTCAAAACCCATCAAGCCATTGTCCTAATTGTGACATTTTTGGCATACACAAGCTACCATGCTACTAGAAAAACTACCAGCATTGTGAAAAGTGCACTTGATCCCCAATCGCCAAAAGTGAACTTGAACTCCTCGTGGCAAAGAGCTTTTAAGCCGATTGAAAGCAGGAAAAATTCGCTTGGAAGTGGCTGGGCACCCTTTAATAAATCAGATGGCACAGAATTGCTCGGTGAACTTGACGTGGCATTCCTTTTTGTATATGCCACGGGGATGTACTTCTCCGGGCACTTGGGGGATAGAATGGATCTTAGAGTTTTTTTAACCGTTGGAATGGTGGGAACTGGTTTGTTCACTGCGCTTTATGGAGTTGGATACTGGGCGAGCATCCACGTGTTTTATTACTACTTAATTGTCCAAATGTTTGCTGGTTTGTTCCAATCAACTGGATGGCCTTCAGTAGTTGCAGTTGTTGGGAACTGGTTTGGAAAGAGAAAGAGAGGACTTATAATGGGTATTTGGAATGCTCACACGTCTCTTGGGAACATTACCGGATCTTTAATTGCTTCAACTTTATTGAAGTATGGTTGGGGGTGGTCCATGGTAGTTCCTGGTATCATGATTGCTTTTGTTGGTTTAGTGCTTTTTCTCCTGTTGCCAGTTAACCCTGAGGCTGTTGCAGCTGATAGCAGCGAATATGGCTTTCACCCTCCCAAAAAAGCAGGAGAGGGAGTAACAGAACCTTTGTTGAGATCAGAGATGGAAGAAAATAAGTCAGCGGTGGGGTTTATCGAAGCGTGGAAGATTCCCGGGGTTGCTCCTTTTGCTCTTTGCCTGTTCTTTGCGAAATTGGTTGCTTACACATTTCTCTACTGGCTTCCATTCTACATTAGCCACACAGGTACATTTTACTTTGATATCTTCTAATAAATGCATATCAAAATTCTCTTTGATTGAGGAGATACCGTAAATATTCAAGGAATTGAACATTTAATCAAGAACTTTATTTGGAGATCAATACAGTTCTGTCGAGGAACCAATGTGTTTCTTAATGATGTGTAATTGTGTACTCTAGCGTACGTGTTGATCATGGGAACTAAATACCAAAGAGAAATTATTTTAATTACAAATTGTTCCTAATTCTCTGAATGTATTTGTTGTGCTGCAGCTATAGCTGGTGAGTATTTGTCTAATGAAGCAGCTGGGAATTTATCTACATTGTTTGATGTGGGAGGCGTGGTGGGAGGAATCCTTGCTGGCCACATTTCTGATCGCCTTGATGCAAGAGCCATAACAGCTGCAAGCTTCATGTACTGTGCTATTCCGGCTCTCTTCTTCTACCGAAGCTATGGACACGTTTCCATGACTGTCAACATCATCCTCATGTTGATCACTGGTGTGTTTGTGAATGGACCCTATGCTCTTATTACGACAGCAGTGTCGGCCGATTTAGGGACACACAGCTCCTTGAAAGGAAATTCAAGGGCACTCGCGACTGTCACAGCAATCATCGATGGAACCGGCTCAATAGGGGCAGCAATTGGACCATTGCTAACTGGGTATATCTCTACCAATAGCTGGAGTGCTGTTTTCACAATGTTGATGGGGGCAGCACTAGTGTCTGGTTTGTTCCTGACAAGGCTTGTTGTGGCGGAGGTGGGTGAAAAGATTCACGAGTCAAGACAAGTGGTGCCCACTTCGAGGTCTCCTGCAGTACTTGAAGTGTGATTCAAGGTTTAATGTGGTTTGGGGGTATATTCCCCAGCATTGGTTCAAAGCTGCTGCTGCTGCTGCTGCTGCTATAGATCGATGAAATTGGAAGGCTTCTCTTAAAAGTGGAGAAGGCGGGGGCAGTGAGAGCTCGACAAAATTGTTGAATGGATGGGGGGAGTGTACATATTAATTATTTATCCCAAGCAAGAAGTCAGTCACAGACTCACAAATCTGCATTAGAAAGGATGTTGGGGGAAGTGCTTGCCAATTCTTCCGGAGAACCAACCCATTGTGTCCGTCCTTGTAAAAAATCATAAATGAAAAATAGTCTGTATGAAAGCAAAAATCTCAATAATTGGAATATGTTGAATTAGTTGTTTTGCAATTTTGAAAAAACTTTAAAATTTCTAATATATACAACACACTAGTAAATGTGTTAAAAGTTTGCATCTTCGGAGAGATGTACGGTTTTATTTAGCTAGCTAGCTAGCTATTTTTATGAAACATTAATGAATAGAATGCAATGGAATGTATAGAGGAAAGCGCAGTTCCTATTATTAATTATTAAACCTTGGAGACTGGCTTAGAGCGTCTCCAGCAGGTGAACTATTCTATGAATTATATTTAGTCCATATGATGATTATGTTCTTTAGTTTTCAATCTTTAGCGTCGGACGCCTATTCCAAGGGCCAAACAATACAGAATTACGTCTACTTTGGACGCTGACTCAAGATGGATGCATCTATTGGGACGTTTTTGAATGCAACTACGCCTGCTTGCTCCTTAATATTCTCCCCTTTTCATCTAATTTATTTCTATACACATTAGCGAATATTCATGTGTCGCTAATGCTATAATAATCTTATATTGTACTAGAAGGGAGCATGGTCCTTACAATTGGATATTTTATTTTGAAATTCAAAATACTTGCAGTTATTATGTTTCAAATTCACATATATTATTAATACAATTAATCAGGTGATTTAATAAAAAAAAATTGAAGTTTTAATGAATTAAATTAGCTAAGATATTAATTTAATAATAAAGTTCACGACTAATATTAATATAATTAAATTGCGTAATATGTTGAAGAGGTTTTTCTGACATCTTAATATTTTAATAAAATTATCATATACAAATTTATTAAGATATATATAAACTAAATAAAACTATTAAAAAGAACACATGTAGTAATTATTCAAATTTGTAGAGTATTTATAGTAATTTGAATAGATAAGAAAAAGATGTTTTTTCTATTCCTCGTAGAGAGAGATGAATATTTTTTAATATGGATAGTTTTTATACTCCACTAATTAAGTATGGACTTCTGGCTCAGGACATGAAAGCGGGACCTCATTTTAATTAACTGACATTAAAGTATGCTTAAACATCTCAACCTAACCTAACCTAACCTAACACACCCCACACAGATCATGTAATGCAAGAACTTCATTTTCAATAAAAGACATGCGCAATGAACAGCTAGCTAGCTAAGCCGACTGATGGACGGACATTATCAAACAAGTAAACATCCCCATCCCCATCAATGTCAACCACAGTTCGAACTTTTGGTAATTTTCTTCTCAATATACAAAATCAAACTTTTCAACCACAGCTAGCTAGCTACCTACCTATTCAAACTTTTGGTAATTTTCTTCTCAATATACACTGAATCAGTCCTACATAGCAGCTACTAGTAAAATATTAAATTACTATGAAAAAAATAATTGAAATTTATAAGAATCACATTACTCATACTGTTATAAAAGGTTAAAAAGTTGGTAAAAGTATTATATTGGGAGGAATGAGTCACTCCCATCTTTTATATAGTATTTCCAACTGTTGTATACCTGAATTGAATATATAAAATACATAAACACTTGCACAGATACACAACAAGAAATCTTGTAAATGAATCAGGCTTTAAGAACACTCCAAGTTAAACATCATAATCTCTGAAGAGGTCATTCACTTGGCCACTCTTATATAGAGATATGGAGTTCCAAGTGACCTATGCTTTCTGGCTGTACCATCAAGACTATCAATGTAACATGATTACAAACAGGTTCAGGAACATGATATTGAGTCAAAGAGGAACTTCCAAGATTCTTGACGAGTCGACGTAAAACTTCCATGTCATGCCATGTCTAACATTTTCAGGAACATATTACTCAGTTAACGAGTAAGATCCAAAGAAAATCAGTTAACACAGATATGAGAACCAGCTATCTAAATGAAAGCATATAACTTTGTCACCTTTCTCTACTGTTAATATGGAACTTTTGGAAAGTCCGCCATCAATGCACATATGGAGAACGAATTTCCTCCTTGCAGAGGCTCTCTCCATAAAGTCCATCTCCTCTAATAATTTTCTATTCGTACATTTTGTATGGACAAGGACTCGTAAGTGACTTAATTCTAGACCAGATAAAGGTGCACATCAAGTGAACCTATAATTCCTCCAAAGACATAATTATCATAAAACAAAGGTATGCCACTATAATATATGTGATATTGGAGTAGCAAGAAAGGTTAAAAAAGGAAAGAAGAAGATACAAAAGGAATTGGAACAATAAAATGAGTATGCTAGATTGAACCATAATATTGTAGCCCATTCATTTCTTTCCTACAAGAAATAAACAAACAAAACAGGAAAAGGAAAAAAATTTAAAATCCATACAAATATACAATAATTGTTTTAATCATGATGAATAAAGAACAGAATGGTCCAGTTCGCCTGAATCCGAGTGAGTTACAAATTCAACTGTTTCACTTCTTCCACATAAGGAAATGTAATTGCAAGGACATACACCACAGAACCCCTAGGAGAAAACCAAACATTAACTCTACCTCCAATGAAAGAAAATTAAACAGGTCATTTCCCAATGAAGGTCCTAACAATGCAGGTTGCTGAGAATGGTAAAACTGAATGACCTAATATTCTAATATACTCCCTTTGGAATGAGACGCCTTATTTTTGTTGATTTTTCAAGAATATTAAAGTCTGCATATGGCGGACATAACTTTTTTTGTAGTTATTAACTTTGGTCTTTGAAGTTTAATATTGATAAAAAGAAGAAAAAAAACATGTACTATACAAACCTTAATATTTTAAAAAAGAAAAACATATCAACAAAAAAGTAAGACTCCCATTTCCAAACAGAAGCAGTAACCGGAATCATTTAGATAATGTGACCTAGAAATTTTTTGTTTGTTTTCAGTCTTACACTGATTCAACTTCCATGGCATGGATCAAATGCTCTCGAGCATATTGATAAATAGGATGCACAAATTCATTAACGCGAAAACATAGATTCATGCGAGCTAGCAAGAGAATAAAAATAAATATACCTTATCAAAAACTAAAAATTAGAATGAAAATGAATACCATGAAGTTAATACCATTAAGCAAAATCAAGCGAAGCTCGTTGCATCCACTAATTCAGGAATATGTAAGTGATCCCTAATGTTTACGGGCACTTTCTAAAACACATTGTAACAAGGATAAATCCCACAATCAGCATAAGAAAATATAAAAAAAGTTATACATGTAGCTAATCAAACCCAAATACTATAAATGCATAACCATAATTGATGATGCTTTCAGCATTACTACATAACTAAAAATATATTCAGCATTGTTAGGTTCAATTGCACCACTCAACCTTCTTCCCTTGTTCTTTCTTTCTTTTCCTCAGTCCTTAATTCAAATTATTGAACAACCAAAAAAGTAATTCATATAATTCACACACAAATACGGAACATAGAGAGACAGGAATTTGCAAATCTAGTAGAATTTTTATATTTTACTGAAATTTTATAAATCCAGTTCAGAACTATAAATCACCTATTTTCCACTAATTTTTTAAAATTCTTATAAAAAATCGAATCGGAGCGAGAAAGACCTGCAAGTGAAAAGGAACTAAACGTCGTCGTCGCTGTTGCTTTTCTTAGGCTTGCGATACTTCTCTTCGAGGAGCTTGGCCATGAAAAGGGCAGTGTTGGCGAGCTTCTGAACATTGGGAACATTGTAATTCTGAGCTACGTATACCCCACACACTGTCCCCTGCTATGAACGAGAAACTGCTCTTTATTATCCCCATCTCTCTTCTGTCTATCCCTTCCCCCAATTTCTGAAAATCAATGAGTATATTCGACTTCTTCGATTATGTTTAAGTTAGGGTTTCATTGAGAGAGATTGGGGATTTCAGGAATGATCTAGAACACCACCGTTAGGGAGCGAGATCGCCGGTGTCTTCGGCCTCACGGTCCGTACCGGTGCAGCAGATATCAATGTCGTGGGTCGTCAGCTACGTAAAAAAGCCCGTTTCCATTTAGTTTTGGACCAATGACCAATCTATGTTAATCTTGGACTTAGTCCTAACGTAACATCCTAACATATATTGGTCCAAAACTAATTATAAACTTTATCTGAGATTTACAAATAAAAAATTTAAAATATACGTAAAAAAAAACAAACAATTTCGAGATATATTTTGATAAATTAAACTATGCGATACATGTAACTACACACATGAGCAAATTATTTTATTTTATTTTATTAAAGATATCTATGTCATTTCATTATAAAGCAATGCCATTTATAAAAATATAATATAACTACTCTTAATAAATAACATATAAAAAACACCTATGTATTTAAGGACAACAACTACTTCTGTTTACTTGATAAAATTTATAGTATATAGTTATGCTTTTCACTTTTTAATTACAACTTATTCCTTTTTTAAAGTTAAACTCTTTAAGTTCAATTATAATTTGTAGCATATATATATATATATATATATATATATATATATATATATAGCATGTATTTGTTATGAATTTTAATAGGGTATACATCATCTACACCATTAAAAAGAAAAAGGAACAGTCTGAATTAGTTACTTAAATATTTATGATTTAATTAATCAGAATAAGGGTTTAGTTTGATCTTTGGATTTATTAATTAGGACTTAGATTTCATTAACTAAAGTTTAGAGTTTATTAACACCTGGTTAATAAAACTCTACATCTTGGTTAATAAACCCTAAATCATGGTTAATAAACACTAAATCCTACTTAATAAACACCAACATTTATTGGTCAAGCCAAACCCTTATTCTAATTAGGTAAACCCTAAACATTTATTGGTGAGTCAAACTCTTATTTTGATTAGCTAAACTCTAAACATTTATTGGTCAAGCTAAACCTTATCCTGATTAGTCAAACCCTAAATATTTATTGGTCAGACCAAACTATTATTCCAAATATCGTCGTGTCATTAGCGTCATAGTAGCGGATTGTATATATTTTTTTGTCCGTTTTTAATTTTTAATTCTGATCATTTTTTTTTATTTTCAATAGTATAAGTGATGTATGCCTTATTTGTAGCATATTATGACCGGTAACGATTATACTATGATAATGATTTACAATCAGGTTGTCAAAAGGAAAAGACAGCCTTTTAAATTTTGTGTTGCTTTTAGGGGCTGTTTGTTTTCTGCTGAATGGCTGATCGATTTAGCCATTTAGTGCGTTTGTTTTTTGAAAAAATCGTTTGAATGGCTGAACCGGTCAGCCATTCAGATGATTTGGGTTGAATGATTTAGTCTCATTTTTTGTCTGAATGAGTTGAATGACGGGCTGGATGATATTTTTTTTGTTTTACAATAATAATAATTATATTAAGTAATATTAAATAAATGTACAACAATTTTTGAATTTTTTTAGAGTGGTAAAATAATAAAAATCTGTTATTAAGATATTTTAAACATGTTAATTATCAAATAATTTTTTTCATTCAGATTCAGATTCATTCAGCTTTTATCAAACACCCCTCTTAATTTTATGGATTATATATTATTGGGCCTAATAGATAAACTGTTAGTTTGATAATTTTTATGGCTTTTGTTTTTGGAAAGAGTCGATCTATACTTTGCAATAAAATATTATAAATTTGAGGCAATTATATATAATGACATATTATGAAAATAAATAAAGTTTTATGCATGATAATATGTTGATGGGCTGATGGCTATTCACAACAAAAGTTTAACAGTCTTGACTCTTGTATCAAGAGTAAGACAGTCATTTATCGTCCTGTGTTCATATTTAGAAGAGACTGACACCCTATAATCTTTGGTGTTAAGATCGATCGATGGATCGATCTTCACCTAATTATGGGTCCTCAAAGTGGAGCTTTTAAGAAAATATATATCTATATATATACGGTTGGGTTGGGTTTTTGCTTACTTAATACAAATTTATATGGGCCAAGATTATTTATTTTAGAGCAAGTAAAGGTTGGGCAGAGGTGATATTTATTGATTATTGTATCAATTATGGGAATACACGGCCCAGCCTTGAGATTGTGGGCAGCGGTGTAAAGTGAGCTATAGCAGCCCAAAGATTGTGCCATGACCAACCGTTACATGATCAAGGAGATTTAGGTGCTGTTTGATTATCCTCTTATTGGCTCTTAATGAATTTGTCTCTGATTCGATCAGAGGCAAATCTTGTTTGGTAAATTTTTTTTTGTCTCTTAATGGATCTTAATCGGTTAACAGAAAAATAAATCTATAGCATCCAGAGGCTGTCTGAGCGAGAAATTTTTTTTTGGGGACAATAATAACCTCTTCCGTCTTCGCCTCTTCTCCTTCGGTAGTTCGTTGCTGCTCTTCTCCTTCATTGAATCACTGCTGCTCCTTCGTATATATTCCTGAATATTGGCATGATGTTCAATTTAATCTAGGTCTTCTTCTCTCTCCTAAATTTGTTCACCTCCTGCAAAATCTTATCAGAAAGCAACAGCCATGAAACCGGCGATGACGGTTGATGAAACCGGCGATGGCGGTTGATGAAATTGGGGTGGTCAATAATCTAGATGACGACGGCAAGAATCTCAAGAAGCCAGTGTTCCTCACTAGAGCTCAACGGGAGCAATTGCCCCTTCAACGCAGGCAGGATTAAAGAGTAGTATTTGGGTTCTAAGAAGCCGAAGAAGAGGGTTATTAAACCTAGGAGAAAGGGGGCGGGAGGAGGGGGAGGGTGGTGGGAGGTGGAGGCAGGCGGGGGGCGGGGGGCGGGGGAGGGGGCGGGGGGCGGGGGAGGGGGGCGGGAGGGAGGCTGGAGAAGAACAACTGTTGTCCTTTTCTTTTTTTGTTATAGGGTTAAAATAGTAAAAATATGTTATTCAGACATTTTGAAAAGAATAATTATCAAACAATATTTTTTCATTCAGATACAATTCTATTCAGATGCTCTATATTATTCAGATGTCTAAACTGTTCAGGTCTTAACAATTAATTTTATCAAACACAACCTTAGACACATGATTTGAGTGTTCAGTTAATTATTTGCATTTGGGCAAACTAAATTAAATACAGATTTGACAAATAGTATACAGCTCATAATGCCCTCGGTATGCATTCGGCCACACTATTCAAATTAATTTTTTATGAGATATGCATTTTAACAACTATGAATCTACGATTATTTTTAAGGGACAAAAAAAATATTTTCTTAAATAAAATGTAAAAATTGTGGCAAGATGGTATTAAGAAAATGAATTTAAAATTAATTAAAAATGTATGATTTATATTATTGGTAGACCTGGCAAACGGGTCGGAATGGCCCAAACGATTTAAGTTTTGATGGATTGAAAAACTAAAGTTCAAAATTCATTTTTTGACGAGCAAATTGGACTGACCCGTGAGCTTGAACATATTTATGAATATATTTTGACATATTTTTGAATTTGACCCAAACAGACCGGAGGAGACAAGGGGAGTCCACCACCTTCATTCAATTTCCGTCCCTCCTCACGTCACGTCGACTCTATCATCTCTTTCCTTTCTTAGGACACCTCTATTGAATGATCCGTTCTTCTAATTAATTAGTATTATTCATCACTCACCATTCAACTAGTTTTAGAATGACCAATGATCTATATCATATATTATTTGTTATGAATTCTTATAGGACATACACTATTAATATCATTGTAAAAAAAATGATAAAAATTAAAAATTGAAAAAAAATACATACCATCCCATTACTAATAATAACGGATGTTAAGAATTAAAAACTGACATACCATCTGCTACAAGCAATAGCCACCATTAATTAGGGTTTGGCTTTATCAGGGGCTAATAAGGTTAATAAACCCAAAATCCTAGTTAGTAAAATCAAACCCTTATTTCGATCAATGTCGCTACTATAGTAGTAGCGAATTATATGTGTGTTTTGTTATCGTTAATATCGTTCTTTCTTGTTTTTAATGGTATAGATGATGTATGTCTACAATAATCCATAATAAATACTCTCTCCGTTCTTTAATATAAGTCGTTTTAGAGTTGTGCACAAGTATTAAGCAAATGATTGTAAATCATTAAATATAATATCAATTGTCTATATTGTCCTTGTATTGAAAAAAGAGAGTGTTATTTATTGGACAAAGAATAGTGAGAGAACCAAATTTATATTTAATACTTTGGATAATATTGGAAATTAAGTAATTAATGCTTACTTGAAATTTTTAAACAACTTATATTAAGAGACAAAATAAAATCTCTAAAACTACTTATATTAAGAAATAGAAGATGGAGTACATGTTATAGATCATTCCCCCAATTAAGATAATAAATAAAATTACTTTACACATGCAAAACGTGTCCCACAACAACTAGGAATAAATAAATTTTTTATTTAAGATTGTTATTCATATTATATAAGTAATAAATTTGAGATGAATAAATTATTTAAGGACTCAATTTAGGATGATTGTTTGAATTTTTATGTGAATAATGCTACTATTACATAAAAATATATTTATATATATATATATGTATGTACATGAGTATTATGCTACTCTTTTTTTATGTGACAGTGTATTATTATTTTTATATGGATGCAGTAAGCATGAAGTTGGTTAACCAAGAGCATCGGTCAAGTACCATGCTATGGCGCCGACCCATCAGCGAAGAGCAAATTAATGGGTCAGATTTATTTGGGCAAAACCAAACACTTTCTCTTGATTTCTCTCCCCACCGATACATATATATGTATTGACAGATTTGAGCTTTATAGGATTAATTTATTGTTCCAAACAGGATATCTAGCTTATTAAAAAAATTGCTTGCAAAGTTTGTCTAAAAAATTAAAAGTTATTTTAAAATGAACTACAACAAATAAGGTCATTGTGTTATTATACATAATACTTTACTCATTACTCTTTTCATTCTAAAATTAAAGATACATTTTAATTTTTTAGAGTCAATTCGTAAAATTTTAAAATTTAAATTTAATATGAAGTTATTTAATTTTAATCCAAACAATTGTAAACTAATTATAAAGTACTATTAATTATCATCTTTGTTGTTTTCAAAACTTAAAACTATATCAATTTTGAGTTTTAACATTTCATAAATTAATTATAAAAAATTAATATATATTTTTAATTTTGAAACCGATGAAATATATTATACCGTTAGGCGTCAAACCTTCGATGTGTGGAGGGGAACCTATAAATATTTGAGGTATGCATGTATTAACATCCATTATTCAAGTCATAGTTTACGGATTATATATATCTTCTATAATCATATAAAATTATCATCAGAATAATAATTATTGAATATGTTATTACAATAATTTTCTCATAAATTTATTTACATGACAAGCTGTTGTTGATCGATGACAAGTTGTTGTTTAAGTTTCGAAAACAACAAAAATGATAATTAATAATAATTTATAATTATTTGAATTAAAATTAAATAATTATATATTAAATTTGAATTTTAGGATTTTTTATGTGATAGTGTATTACTAGTGGTATTATTTTTATATACTAAGGGATTGATGTGAGCACAGAACAGAGTTGGTGACTTACTGGTGCCGGAAATCAGAAACCCACGTGCTTGGCACTATTTAATCCACTCAAAATCTCTTTTTTTATATTTCTGTCTTTTTCCGCAGATTCCTTTGTCGATGTAACTTTTGTCGTTCGCTGCGTAATTTACACCCCAGTACAGGGCCATTTATGTCCATAATCATTTCTCTGGCTACGCGGCGATCATCTACTCTCTGTTTCCAGTTTAAATGAAGGGAAAAAAAACAGAAGAAAAAATAATAAAAATTTGTAAGTTTTGTTGTTATTGAGTTTATGAAAATTAAAGATAAAAACTCAAGTTTTATTAAATTAAATTAATACTCTATTTTTATGTTAATTTTGTTCTGTTCGTAGTATAGAAGATATAATATGGAATATATATATATATATATGTTATTCAGTTTTCACTTGCATTCTTCATTTTAGGCAAAAGATTTTGACAATAGAAAAGATGAAATTATTTATTTATTAATCATTAAAAAATCAAAAACAAGAAATTAGCTAAAAAGTTATATTCAACTCTAGCAAAATCACAGTTATGTTCCTCAATTTCATTTATAACCCTGTCATCCTCATCCTCCCCTCCCCACGAATCCTTCCCTTTCTCTGCTAAACCCCTTATAAATCCCTCCCTCCTCCTCTACTTATTTTTACAGTCAGTCATCCGTTGATTCAGCGAACAATGAGCCGATTCAGGAAACTTGAGATCAAAGAGCCCATTCCATCTTTCTTCCTTCGAGAAACCTATATCTACACCCCCAAACCCCTAAACCCATGTTTCCCCTCCTTTCCCTTTGAAGAAGACGACCTCGACTTCACTCTCGATCTCTTAAACCCTAACCCCATCCTTTTCCAAGATGATCTCCTTCTCACCTCCCCATTCCACGATGTCGCTGATCTCATCCAAATCAACAAAACCCCTTCCTATACTTCAACTCAGCGGGTCCAACGCCGGGTCCAGAAACAACTCTCTACTGAGTTTTACCTACAGTCCCTAAGTGACCGAGTCTCTGCGCTTGAGCTCGGCTTTGACCGTCTTCTAGCCCAAACCAAAGCCATCTAAGTTAGATCGGAAGTACTCATGGACGGCGGAGATCAAAAGTCCGGAGGAGGACGGTTTAGATCGGAAGTACAAGTTAATCGCTGAGATCAAAGGTGGGAAGAAGGAGGAAAAGACCTATAAATGGACGACTGAGATAAAGGGAAAGGGCGAAGACTCTCCAATTTCCCGGACGTACACGTTTAAAGCATCGACTGGCAATGCTGGTGATTCTAGCGGTTCGAAGAAGAAAGAGAAGAACGGCGTCGTTGCTAAGAAGAACAAGAAGACTTGTGAGAAAACAGTTGGTCCAGCTCGGGTAGTTGAGATTGAAGAACCAACTGATCAGGGCGCTGTCGTTTTGAGACAGGTTTTGTTTCGTAATCCTATAATCTTTTAGGTACCGTTGGTTGTTCTTTAAAAAAATGCAATAATTGTTTGGTCAATGTTGTAACAAATAAGCCCCATCCATTAGTTGTTTAATACACTGCTTATTACATTGATCTAACCTCAACTTTTTCGCGGTAATATATTTAATCTTAAATTTGAAAAGTGAACTTACTGCGATTGTACTTTTAAGATCCAGCCAAATGCTGCCTCAACTATGGGTTTCATTAATTGTACTTTTATAATTTGAACTATAACTAAATTTAAATTTGTGAGAACTGCATTGAGCATTATAAATGTAGATCTTTGATTGAATTTGTAGTTTTGATGATGTAGGCATGTGCTCGGAGGGCTGCAGAAAAGAGGAAGGGGAAGAGGAAGGAGTTGTCACCGCAAGATGCTGCAATGACCATACAGGTGAGCTTCCGGGCGTATCTGATTCGAAGGTCTCAGGCGCTTCGTGCCCTGAGGGAGCTGGCAGTGGCAAAGGCTAAGCTGAAGGAGATTAGGGTTTTGTTTAATAATTTCACTTATCGTCGTCGTGTGTCCCGTGATGCGGAGGAGAGGCAGAAGTTTTCTGAGCGGATCATTGTACTTCTTCTCACTGTTGATGCCATTGAGGTAATGGGTCATAATGTCCTTGCTTATAAACTTTTTCTCAAAGTCAGAATTATGATTTTTCTTTAGTTGTTGATTGTTTTACTATGTTTCATGATCCATATAGTTGTACATTGTTAGTACTAGTTGGTTTAACTTCATGATCTGCATAGTTAATACAGGTTCTAACATGCGGCTTTGCTTTTTAATTTAGTTGATTGTTTTGTTAAATAATATCATGTACTGAAAATGTTGAGCATTTGTCTGATGTGTGGTATTGTGCACATGCTCCAAGCTGCTTAACTTAAAATTGTAAATGCAAACATCAAATAATGTTGTGTCTATGTCCTACTGTTCTACATAACAGATGGTTTGGTCCATATTTGCTTAAATTGATTGTAAATGCAAGCAAACATTCATTAAAGTTGTATATGCTCTTCATTAGATATACTTTTAGAGTTTTGTTAGGCCATCACTTTCCACTTTTCCAATTGTAAATTAATTAAAGGGAAACGGAATGCATAGTGCTCTATTTTTTTATTTTTCTTTTTGATGATTTGCTCAAGCGAAGGGAAGGAAAATGCAACAGATTATATGTTTGTTTACCACTAAAAATGGGTAAAGATGGAGACATTTTCAATTTCCCATATCTTCTTTTCTTGTAATATTAAATTTTGGAAATTGTTGAAGTGGTGAATTATATTGCAAGGGAGGGGTTTTGACTTCATTTTCCCTGACCATCTCCATGATCTGAAAATAATGGATTTTTACTTCAAAGTCCTTATGGTGTATTTGTGTAGAATAATCAAACATTATGCCGACTCAGAACTGTGCCGTCCATGCCTTTTCTATAGTAGAAAGTGGGTTTTGGGAATATCAATGCTGTAATTTACCTATATTATGGTGAACTATGCATTTAGACAAAGTGTCATTCTCTTTCGGTGCCAAAAAGCCAAAGTGGAAAAGTAAACTGAGATTTGCGTTGTTCTCACTCGCGACATTGATTTCAATCAGCTTTTCTAATTAGTTGCTTTGTTTTACCATTTTAGGGTGCTGATTTGATGGTGCGAGCTGCAAAAAGGTCCATGGTGGATGAGCTGGAAGCAATGCTTGACGTGGTAGACCCCCAGCCTCAAGGCAGATCTCTTTCCATGAGGAGGACATTTGATATGCCTGATGGTGTCATTCAGAAAGAACTTGCAGCTGGTGTGGCACAGGTGGTTCGAATGCTTGACGAGGAGGAAGATGGGTAACCTTTGAACGCCTTTAAAAACGAGTTGCTCAAGTTATTGTTGGGTTTCCACTAATGTTGTTTTCTCTTACTTAGTAAGGCTATCATCTACTAGTAGGTCTTCTGCTTTTGGTAAAATTGGAGATATGATCTAAGGAATACTTGGAAGCGAGTTCTTTTGACTTGGGAAGATTGTTCTTCATTTTGTGTGTAGTTGTATTTCTGATGGATGGATGGAACATTGTTGTGCTATCTATGTAGTAACTTTTTTGCATCCTGTTAGTTTGCTTTATAATAAGAGGTAAAGCTACTCGGCCACCTTTTTCATTACTCCAATGCCCGGATGATCCATTTCAGCCTTTCAGGGTGCGCCAGGTTGATTTAAATTGGCGAAAGGTCAAATCTGTGCCTCACTTAGAAATCCTACCACCAAAGATGCTCCCCCAAAGTGTCTCATCTGAAAATTTGCTAATATTAAGGACTTAATTGGATTTAAAATTATATTAGTTTAGCTTAAATGGGTTTAGAATTGAATGAGTTACTAGTGGGAGATCACAAATAGATATATGGGTTAACCCATGTCCCAAATTTGAGTACAAGCATACACTTTTTTTGAAAAAAAATCCCATCTTTTAGTTTCTTTCTTTAAAATTTTATAAAACTCTCTAAAAATTTATCACTTTTTACCATTTTTTTATCTCTCTCTCTCTCTCTCTCACTCTCTCTCTCTCTCTTTATACCAAACATAAATAAAAGTCCGTCTAATTTTTTTAAAATTTATATCATTTTCTACCTCTAATTTCTCTCTCTATACCAAACATAAATAAAAATCATGAATAAAATTTATCTTTTTGAATAAAGGAATATACTTACTAAATCGTGCAAAGTATGAAATTTGTGTATAGTAATAGAAATTTCTTAACATGTGTCCTTACGCACATGCTAAGCTCACAGTTCAAAAGAATATTCTCTTGAATTGTGTGCATATTCCCTTAAATTTGGTGCAAATGCAGAAATCAAAAGCAATATGCACACAGTTTAAGAAAATATTCTCTTGAACTGTGCTTAGCATGTACCCTAAAAACACATATTAAGAGGACCCATAGTAATAACATGCAAAACTAGTGCACCAGAATCTCAAGTTTATCTATAAATTGCACTAGTCTAGAAGAAGATGGTCACGAGACTCGATAATTACTAATGTGGAATTATGGGAATGCCGCTAGGATTTGTAGCTCAGATTACAAGAAGTAATTCCTCCGTCCCTTGATATAAACTTTTTAGAGTTGTGCACAAGTATTAAAAAAATAATTATATAGCATTAAATATAATATCAAATGTTTATATTGTCATTGTATTGAAAAAAGAGATTGTTATTTATTGGGGTAATATTGAAAACTAAGCAATTAATACTTACTTGGAATTCTAAAACGTCATATATTAAAGGACAAAAAAACTTCTCTAAAACGTCTTATATTAAGGACGGATGTAAGTATTATTTAGAGTTATTTTGACATCTACATGATATATATAATTCTATATGATATACACGTAAATTATTAAATACTATTAAGATATTTTTCATTGTTCATCCTAATAATTTAACAATTTTTAAAGCGAAAAGTTGATAAATTTGGAGAGGCACAATTTTTTTGAGAAAACAAGTAAAAATTTTAGTAAAGAAAGTGAGCTATAATTTTGAAATGAATGAACTTTTTTTATAATAAGTGAGTGAATAAATAGAGTTCACCGACATCCCGCATCCACCCATATATTATATGGATGGATATGGGAGGGTGAGTGAGACACCTTATAATTTGTAACCCAATTCGTTTTATCTTTGACCACCTAATGAGTTTCATTTCATATTGAAAGGTCTAGATATATGTAAATCATTTTTCATAAATGTATAACGTATTTTTATTAATCGAGTCAAACCGAGTATTGAATTGTTCAGATTTGATTTACAAAATTTATTGAGTATAAAATAAAGTTTGATTGAGGCTCGTTTAGTTACCGAGTCGAATACGATCTCGAATCAAATTATAGCAGTTTGAACTTTTCAAACAAATATAATCCGAATATCAATAGAAAATTATAAATTAAGGAGATTCGAATAATTTATCGAACTGTAAAATTTATTCATATTTAAATTATTTATATTTCGAATCAAACATTTAATCGAACAAGTACGAATTGAGTCTGAATTATTTACTCCTTTTACATCCTTATAAACAAGTGAAACTTGTGCATAGTTCTCTTTAGATTTTTTCCCCGGTCTCTCAATATCGTGGTTGTTTCTAGAAGGGAAGAACAAAAGAGGAGAGTACATACCAAAACATGTTTTTTAGACTCTCATTTATGCGTGTGGACTGTTGTATAAATTCACGACTTACCAGAATATTATTACCAATAGAACTGTAAACGAACTGAACTGAACTTTAGTCGAATTCGAACCGAACTTGAACACTTTTAGTCGAACAACTATGTACGAGTTCGGATTGTTTGATGTTCGCGAACATGATCGAGTTCGCGAACAATTCGCGAACAAGTCGAATATAAGTTTGTTCGCGAACACAAACTTGTTTGCGAACACAAACTTGTTCGCGAACACAAACTATGTTCGCGAACACAAACTATGTTCACCAACACCAAACTTGTTCACGAACACCAAATTTTTTTACGAACACAAACTTGTTTACGAACACAAACTTGTTCACGAACACAAATTTAGAATTCTAAAGCAAAAAATAGTTAAATAAATATAAAAAATGTCTTCTCTAAGAGTCTAAGTATTCAATCAAAAATTAGACCAAATATTATAATCATTATTCATCCAAAAAGACCAAAACAAAAAATGATTACTTAGAACTTAGAAGTTATAATTAACTTAAAAGTTAACAAGTACTTAAAAATTCTTGATTTACAAATATCAACAATCAAATATTAATATCGAAAAGCCTTTCAACTCTTCAAGGTCCAACCACTTCAAGCAGAGTCTACAAACAAATGATTATCAAAAACTCACAATTTAATATTAGTAATGTATTTCTTTTGTTGTCATGTTTAATTAATATTCAATTTTTTTATAATTTTTAAATTTAATATCTCGTTTTTATTTTCGATATTCAAATTTATGTATAGTTTTTTAAAGTTTCAAAGCTATTCAAGAAATAATTTGATGGATTATTACTCTATTACCGAAGTCTCGATAAGTACATTGAAGACTTAATTTTTTTATTTTTTTTTCTATCTCGATTTGACAATTTCAATAACTGATGTACATGTAATCAACTATATTATATCATTCTTTAATTAATATCAAATTGTCATTGCATGATGATTAATGACTTTATTTATGTGCATTATGACATGCATTATAATTTATTAAATTATTTGGGATGTAAATTATAATAATCCAACAAACATTGTTCAAAATTTTATGAAAATATTAAAATTATTTTAATTAAATTAAAATTTAGAGGTGAAGAAGTACACATTATTATTTATTAATTATTAAATAAAAAGTTTACTTAATAAATTATTAAAATAATAAAAAGATGTTTAGGTAATAAAAAAATAATTACAACTTTAACAATTATTAATAAGACAAATTTTAGAATTTAATATGAAATAACCAATTTTTTGTATTTATAATTTTAGAAATAATTTAAAAATGTAATTAAGAAATCGAACTACTCGAACCGATCTCGAACTTATCGAACCGAACTCGAACTTATGGAACCGAACTCGAACTTACCGAACCGAATCGAACTCGAACTGTTCGCGAACAAAGACGAACCTAACCATATGGTTCGCGAACATGTTTGATCGAGCAATCGAACGACACACTCTGTGCGAACTCGACTCGACTAGGCGAGCAAGTCGAACTCGAACCGAATCGAACTCGAACCAAACCGAACCGGTTCGCGAACAGTTCGGTTCGTTTGCAGCCCTAATTACCAAGGTTCTCATACTCGAACCGTTCGTCGAACTGAAAAAAGTACCAGGTGGATGGGTCACTTGTCCAACTAGTGGTCGAACTGTTATTGAATAAGTGACGTCATTAATATATAAAAAATTATATTATTAGTAATTAATAAAATTTAAAAAAATCTCATTTTTTATGACATAAAACATAATGAAGATGAGTTACAATATTAATAAAAGTGGTTAATTTTAATATTAAAATTTTTTTGGGTTAAAAAAACGGGTTACCGGATCAATTAACCCGCATTTTGACCAAAATCGATTAACTGGTCCAAACCAGATCGAAAAGTGGAATTGGTTCCGATTTTTATCGGTCGGACCGCCGGTCCAGTCCAAGTTTTAAAACTATGATTATTACTATCTTTTATTAACGAGATTTGATTTGAATGCGATACAAGTGAACAAGTTAACTTGATATTCTTAAAAATCAACTCAATAGCTCAAAAGTTAATATCAAGTTAATTTAATTTTGGTATTCTTAAAAATCAACTCAATAATTCAAAAGTTAAGTTTTTTCACAAAATTGGTACACACATTATTAAAGATACAATATATCATTTGTCACTAAAAATTGAACAAAGACAAAAAAACTTTTGAATAATCAAGTCATCAAATTTAGACTGCTAAGTTAACACGAGACTAATTAAAATTTACACGTGTTATTAACCTTGTTACTATAACTTGTGGATCTCTAGGACGACTTATTTAATTTTTATGCCTCAAAAAACAGGCCAAAAATAATACTAATACCACGGATCTATTTTATTTTTTTAGTCTCAAAATTCAGGCAAAAAACAATATTACTACTGAATGAATTTGCAATAGTGTCAGTCAATACTATATTCATGTAATTTCTATCAAAGTAAAAAGCATTTTTTTATATAATTGAAGAATAATAACATTTTTTCCTAATTAAAAAAAATGAATTTATGGTGGTCCCCCATGTTAGAAAGTAGTATGTCAATTATTTCACATTCTAAGTTGAAATTTTTGAGTTTTAGAATTTCATAAATTGACTTAAAAAAATTAAAATGTATCTCTAATTTTAGAAGGAGTATTATTATTAAACTAAACAATCAATAAATTTAAGAATAAATACAGAACAAAATTGTATCTAAAAATATTAAAAAATATATATATAAATTTTACTGGTTTTATAAAATTGGAACAAATTTTGAGATATATCCCAACTAGACCTGACAATTTAAGTTAAAACTCATATAGTTAACCAAAATCACTTGATCTATTGGGTTGATTAACTAATTTTTAAGTGATGAATTGATTTGGTTTTGGACCCATATTATTATTACAAATATGGGTTGGATCTAGTTTAACTACTTTTGACCCATATTAGTCTATAATAATTTTTTGCACTTTAAAGAGCTAATACATCAACATGTATGTATTATTATACTACATTCTTATATAACACATAAAGTTGACACTTTAATGTAACGAGCTACTAATTTAAATAATTAATATATCCTTCCTTAATTAATTAAAATAACTCATTTAAATTATACAATTTATATTATATAATTAAATTTTATTTCCTCATTCTCTCCATAAATTATTTTATATTATATTATATAATTTAATTAAATTTCCTTCACCCTACCCCCACCCCCACCCCAACCCCCTACCCCTACCCCTACCCCTACCCCTACCCCACGCCCAAACCTACCCCTCACCCCCCAAAAAATTAATATTTATTAATTATGTATACACTTCCAACCCTACCCCCACCCCACCCCACCTCACCCCCACCTCCACGTCCATCCCAAAAAATAATATTTATTAATTATGTATACACCCCCACCTCGCCCCCAGCGCACCCCCCTGTCCCCCGGCCCCCTCAACCCTCAACAAAAAAATAATGTTTATTGATTATGTATACACCCCCACCTCGTCCCCCGCCCACTCCCCCCCCCCCCCCCCCCCGCCCCCAGTCCTTCACCACCCACCAAAAAAATAATATTTATTGATTATGTATACGCCCATCCCCGCACCCCCCCTTCGCACCCCCATCCCACCTCACCTCACCTCACCTCACCCCACTCCACCCCAACCCCCACCCCCACCCCTCCAAAAAATATTATTTATTGATTATGTATACACTTTCACGCCCCCACTCCCCACCCCCTAAAAAAAATAATATTTACTGATTATATATACACTCAAAAAAAATAATATTTACTGATTATTGTAATAAAATTCTCTTAAAAGTTCAATAATAATCTATAAGGGGGGTTGAATAGATTATTACCGTTTAAAAATTAATCTAGGCCTTTTTGAATTTTTTAGTTAATTAATTTTTAGTGTTAAAATTAATCTATAAGACAATATAAGACAAAAAAAACTCAATCACATAATGCCACAGAGATTTATCTGGTTCACAACATACAACACGGGTATGTTGCTACGTCTAGTCTCAAGCTCCTCTCCAGGACTTGAGATCCTATTACTATCAGTAATAAATACTCCTTCAATAGGCGGAGAAGCCTTTACAAAGTTTTATAGACAAACTTTTAACTGTACACAACTATCTATCTCGGACAGCAAGCTCCCAGCTTCTTCCTCAAGTTTAGTTGCACCTCATTTTGAGTTCAGTTCTTATTCTATGATCTAGTCTTAAAATAGCAGTCTCTTCCTCACCTCACAAGTGCACTAGAGATTCAACTCCCTGCTGACCTCTTTACGACTCTGGTCTTTGTCAAAGAATCACTCTTTTTCTCATAGGTATATAAAATAAACTAACTCTGTTCTTTTCCCTTTATACAAGATATTTGACAGAATGTGCTTCTAAAGTAAGCAGATATAATTAAGTGCAAATGTATAAAAGTTTTAAATAACTTTTATCTTGTGTAATAGATGCTTCTTGAATAAGCAAGTATATGAATTTAAGCTTTGAGTAAACGATGTTTCTGTATTAGCAGATGTGTAATTTTAGTTCATATTTTATAAATATTTAAATTTATTTATAAAATAAAGAATGTGTTTATATGGAAACCAATTTGGAATTTAATAACAAATATAAAAGTTAAAATAACTTTTATAATTATGCTTCTTGTTATGCAAATAAATTCACAAAGGTGTGTGATATATAAATATGAATAACTTTTGTGTTATGTAACAGTCAAATTATGAATAATTAAATGACAAGAGATATTGAGTATGATAATTCAAATAATTTGAATAATGTTAGTTATAACAAATAAATTTACTATACTCTAAAATATATATAATAATATATTTTATCTATCCTGTGAATTATTAAATAAGGTCACTTAGAATTTTAATGACCGTTTGAATGATATTCTTGTTTAAGGAATACCTCCAAATAGCGGTACCTAAAACTGACCGAATTTAAATGTTTCACTATTTGATATTTATATAAATATTTTCAGTAGATCACTTAGAATTTTAATGATCGTTTGAATGATATTCTTGTTTAAGGAATACCTTTAAATGCGGAATCTAAAACTGATCTATTTTCTAATATTTATATAAATAAAGTATATATCTCTAAAGAGCCACTTAGAGTTTTAATAACCGTTTGAATGATATTCTTGTTTAAGGAATACCTCCAAATGCGGAATCTAAAACTGGCTTTTTAATGATATGAATAGATGAAATAAAAATATATATAAATGTGTATAATATTTCTATTTGTATTTTTATACCTGAACAAAAATATGAGATAACACCAAATAAGTAAATTGAATAACTTTATCTCAAATAACTTTTGACCAATTCTTTTCTTCAAGTATCAGAACTATGATTTAGAAGAGAGAAAGCTTTCTAAGGAAAGATTATGTAGGTAAGGAGAGTATAAACTTTTCTTGATCTGAAATTGGTAATTTGAGAATGAAGAAAAGCTTTCCTATTTATAGAGAATTTTGGCCAAGGGCATTTTCAAAATATTGTAATATTTAATTTGAAATTAAAGGCCAAGATTGTTTTTTAATAAAACGGATGGATGAGATGAAATCTTGCTATTTCACACTGGATTAATATGATAGACCGCCCACTAAACATTTTCGTCCAAGCACAGAAAATTTCGGCCAGTATGCTTAAACAAAAATTTCGCCCAATAGGGCAAAATTTTGGCCAACCAGCTCAAATTTTCGCCCAGCAAACTGTCACATTATCTTGGGTCCCACTAAATAATACACCAACGGTAATAAGGCAGCCTTCTCTTTTCATTTGAAATGTTATGTTTAATTGTCATGGGCCCCTCCATCTTGCTTATCATTTTCCAAGCCAAATCTTTCTATTTTCGGTTTAATCAAGTAAGTCAAAAGTTCATGGACTTTTAAGCCAGTAGTTTTCCGAATAGTTTAAAAAGGATAAAGCCATTTTGGGAGTTTAAATTAAGGGACAATTACATATAATAGTACATTTTATTAAAATATTACAAAAAAAGGGCACAAACAAAATGATTACAAAAAGAGTGCATATGCAATATTTAATTACAGAAAGAGTGCAATCTTATCCATTTTATTTAGTTGACTGATTTAATGAGTTATTGATAATGACCCATAATTGTAGGGATTTAAATCTTCTCTCTCTCTTATCAACCTCCATATTCTTATCAGTAACCACCTTCTTCTTCCTCTTTGGTCGTCGCCTTCTTCCTCCTCTTCCACCGTCGCAACCTTCTTCCTTACCTTCGCCCCCCGCCACTGCTCCACCGGCAGCCGCCCCACCCCCGCCATCGCCACTACTCCTCCTGCCCCCGCCCCCGCCCCCGCCCCAGCCCCAGCCTCACACCCTCTCTTTCCCCTTCCTCCGCCTCCCTTCTCCTCCCCCCCCCCCGCCCACCGCCCTCCGCCTCCTACCGCCATCCCCTCCTCCCCCCCTTTTCTCCTCCTCCCGCCCTCTCCCCCTCCCCCTCCCCCTTCCCCTTCCTCCGCCTCCTCCCGCCCCCTTTCTCCTCCTCCCCAAAATCGATCCAAGATGGCCGTCGGTGGAGGCCTCGCCACTGGCCGCGGTAGAGGCCCCTCCACCACCCGTTGCTTCCCCTCCACCACCGGTCCATTCTCCAACTCCACCGGTAACCAAACCTCATACGTTGGTAACCAAACAAAATTACCAAGGTAACCAGGTATGACTGTGTTGGTTACCTTGGTATGAAGGTAACCAATTCAGTTTTATTAGGTTACCAATTTTATTTTGAATGCGATGCAGTTGGTAACCAAACTTCATGCAGTTGGTTACCAATTATTCATACCAAGGTAACCAACCCTTCATTCCAAGGTAGCCAAATTTTAATTTTGAATGTAATGCAGTTGGTAGCCAAACCTTCATGCAGTTGGTTGCCAAACTTTCATACCAAGGTAACCAATTCATATTGCAGGTATGAAGGTAGATTGGTCACCTTGATATAAAGGTTTGGTTACCTTGGTATAAACGTTTGGTTACCTTGGTACGAAGGTTTGGTTATCAACATTACATTACACATCACTCTCTTATCTCTCTCTTTCCTATGCAGTGTTCTTATTTTTTTTTTGACATGAAATTGGGTCTCACCGGCGAAGGGGAGGAGGAAGATGACGTTGCCAAATTTTGAATATTTGAATTTGAATTTATTTTTGTTGTTAGATCCAAGATATTTGAATTTGAATTATTAATTATGACAGTTATTTCTCCTTGATTTTAGATTTCCTTAATTGAATCCTATACTAATTTCCTAAATTAAGGAATCCTAATTGCGCTAATATTGTAAATAAATATGGAAAGTGTATTAATTGTGTAAATATTTTATGAGTGCACTATTATTGTAATTAATTTCTAAATGTTGTATATTATTGTAAAGGACCCTTAAATTAATATATATAGTATATATATCATTTCTGAAATAATTTATGAGAGGAAGATTTTTATTTAAGAGTAGGGATTCTCCTTGCCTTAGAAATTGTTACTTTTTGAATTAATTTTTTTTAACACTTGATATTAATTTATCAAAGTTAATAAATAAAATTAATTCAATAATTAAGATGAAAAACATTTTTGAAATAATAATTAAAAATAATTATATTATATAGAACCTATAGAGAGGATTTTAACTAATTTTACTATTTAATTGTTATCATCAAAATAAACCAAAAATTGGAGACCTATCAATTCTCAATAATTTCATTAATTTTAATTAACATAATAATTATTATTGTAATTTTTTTTGAAAGTGCCTATAATCACAAAATTAATGTTTTTAATACTCAAATTAGTCACATCAATTAAAAATTTTAGTTTCAAACTTGGGGCTAAAAAATTAAAATAAAGACTCTTTTAGTATAAGAGAAATTAAGATTTTAGTGAAACTATAATTTGAAAAATAGATCGACCTGCATCGAGACAAACTCAACCTTAACTGACCCAATACGCATGTTGGACCACCTCCTTACATACAAGGTTAACCTATTAGGTTGAGACTCCACCATACTTATTAACTCATCTATACTATTGAATTTATCCGATATAAAATTCATGTGAAATATCTCAACAATCACTTACCTTCTATGTTGCACTTTTTTTTTAATTTTTCAAATATTATATGCATTTAATTTTATATGTTACAAAGAATATTAATACCATTGACTTAATTTATATTATTGAATTACAATTTCTTTTACTCCTATCATCATTGTACCAAAAACGATTAAACAACTTTTTAGATTTGGGTTACTTTTCGTAAAATATTTGTGACTGGTAAATATTTTGCACTTTTAGTTGTAGGATTGTATTTGATAATATAACCTTTACATAATATTGTTATTTTATATTTACTATACAGATTATTTCCTGCAAGTAATTTCTATGATAAATAACACAAATACTTTAGAGAAATTGATGAAAGACATAATCAATACAAGTATATAACAAGTCGGGAGAAGAAAAATTAATTTGGTTGGTCATCCTAATAGCAATTTGATTATTAGCTTACAATTTTTAAATTAAAAATTATATAATAATAATACATGGTTAAATACAATGACTATAATTATATAATTAATTAATTCTGTTGAACATTAATATATTAATCATACTATTTTTTCACTTTCTCATGAAAGATATCCATTTATGTTAAAGTTAGGCTTAACGGAAAGACAAAAGGTAAAAACAGGAAAGTGATGAAACACCATCCTTTTGCAACTGATAATCATAAGTGTGACGCCCCTAAATTAGGGTATACATCACTTAATTTTAGTCGTCAAAAGACAAACAACATATATAAATTTTCTTATTTATAATTATTACAATGTCATATATAGTACGACAACACACACACACACTAAGTTATTCATTATAATTATTGTCACACTATTTTATAACTTGGTGAGGACTACTACAACCACTAACTCAGACCATCATTTCATTCTCCTATTCTCCCCACTAGCCCCAACTGCACTCTCATTTCCTGAAACAAATTATGAAACAAAAGAGTGAGTTTAAATAGCTCAGTAAATAATATTATGACTAAGATAGCGAATAATTAATAAGTTATTTATAATCTTCAATAGTGATAAATTATAGATTTAGAAAATGATAGACAACATAAATTTTTATCAAACAGTTACAGCGAAATTAGTAATCCATTGGAATAGTCAAATAGATCATAATGTTTATTATCTTTTCCAAGCTTTTAAAAAAAATCTTCATCCAGATTTCATCAACTGTAACGCCAATAGGTCATGATCAAGTCAATCAACAATTTCTCTTTGCACCTAGACCAAAGAGAATTTTTACCATATATCTTTGTCGCACAGGCTCAAAGTTACTCAACAATCATATTGCATTTGCATCCAAGCCAAAAAACATTCAACTGTAATACAAATAGTCATGATCATAGGTAACCAACAATTCCTCTTAGCACCAGGCTAAAGAAAACTTTCACCACAACTTAAGTTCTAATGATTATAATAATAATAATAATAATAAACATTAGAGATTTGTAATTTAATTTGTCCAGAGTCCAATAATATCCAAATTATCAACACGATATCCAGAATATCGATTCGAGTATAAAAATAATATATAAGGTTCGCAGTTAAAATATAACGATTAAAATTCAATAAAAAGATGTCAAAAGATATTAGATGAAATATAAACTATTAAGGAAATTATAATCATGTTGGAAATTTACATCGTTTAATGATAAGCGTGTAAAAACGAATAATAATTTTTTACCATAAATTTATGAGTATGAGAGAAAATGATATATTTTACGCGTACGAAAGAAAAATGATATATTTTACGAGTATGAAAGAAAATGATATATCGTACGAGTATGAAAAAAAATGATATTCCTTGTATTATCAAGTGACTATATACTACTTTCTATGTAGTTGATAAACATGAACAATTCTTACACTCTTACTGATATTCACCAATACTTAATATAGCCTTAGCACACTTATAGACACACTTATTGTAAGATCCCAAATTTTATGAATAAAGATTTAATTTTTTTTATATATTATTTTGAAATAGTAAGGTGTTAATTTGATAAATGTGATAAGTTATGGGTGGAATGTGCAAATTTTACAAAGTTAGCAAGTGGTAATAAAATATTCATTGTTGTCGAAAAATATTCGTTTGGTCAAGGAATAATCTTTTTGTCGGAGAAAATTCGTACGACGGCGCAGTCATTAGTGGACCCCACAACGGAATGAATGTCGGATATAGAAAGCGACAGAAGTAATTTTTATAAAAATAACGGTAAAACTATTATCGTTAAACTGTTGAAATACCCGGTGGTTAAAATACAGTAATACGCTGTG
This sequence comes from Panax stipuleanatus, assembly GCA_020205555.1. NCBI lineage: Eukaryota > Viridiplantae > Streptophyta > Magnoliopsida > Apiales > Araliaceae > Panax > Panax stipuleanatus. The sequence continues at coordinate 151,573,170 of CM035118.1, forward strand.
TTGCACAGTAGCACACGGTATGACACAGTAATTCTAATTATTGATTCTACGTAAGAAGTCACTACTCAATAATTGTTACAGTAATTACTGTTCAATATTTTATGTTATTGATTCAATAATTGCTACATTGATAATTGCATAATATTTTATTGATTCAATAATTGCTACGTTCATATTATATTTTATTGATTCAATAATTGTCACAGTAACCACTACACAGTATTTTTTATTATCAGATTAATAATTCATATTATTTGAATAATATTATTAGATAGCATTATTGACAATGTCTAAAGAAGTTCTGTCTAGGAGACGTTTGATCACCTAATTGCGAGCCAGTAAGGAGAAATCCTTATCGGAAAGCCCCCTATTTCCTGGGAACGACGTTGTTGTCAATATTGTAGTTCTGTAATATTATTTGTGAATAATTAATTGTTGATTTATATGCTAAAAAAATATTTATTTATTTGGATATAAAAGAAGAAATTAGTGCGTAGGTGTTTTTATCAGTATTTTGGTATGAAAAATCATCCGTTTGTGAATTTCGATCATTTTTCGTTGAAAATTTGGAAAAACTTTCTTTTACAAAGTTGTAGAGAATTAAATTTCCTATAAAAAGGACATAGAATTTATATTTTTCTGATAAAAGGGCTATTTATTATGAATTATTGACGTTTTAGAAATAAATATTTTTATTAAAAATATGGGTGGGCCCCACTTTTATTTTTTGTAGAAAAATACTGAAATTTCAAAGTGTGGTGTGCATGAATGGCAAAAGGTGGAAGCCACCGGTAGCAGGTTAGTCAACATTGGTGTTCTGGCATTTTCTTATAAATAGGGTGCTTAGTTAAAAATGAAAAGCACACCAGAAGCAGAAAATTTTCTCTCTATAATATCGAGCGTATTTCTTGCGAGTATTTAGATACTTTGAGTGTTGATAGCAGTGCAAGTTTTTGTTCACATAATATCCGATATTCCAGTCAAAACTACTCTCATGTTAAGGTGAGGGATATTATTTTTCGAGTAAATGATGTTATTATCTTTCAATATTCATAAAGAATATTATTTTCTTTCATATTCCATATTATGGAAGTAATAATATTTTATTTCATATTCTTAAATCTGAACTTACTACGGTAAGTATTGCTTCTATAATTCTTGAAATGATCAGAAATTTCTTGAGTTTTGCGCTTCATCTAGTATCATTTCACTAGAATAATTTTCTGAACTTCTTATGAAATTTTTAACTTTTCATGATGAGTTACTATTCACGAATTACTATTCACGGTAAATATTTTTTTTTATCTTTGATTGTTTCCAAGTTTTGAACTTCATTCTTGAATTTTGCTCCACAATTGATTATTACGGAATATTATTGAACTTGGATAAATTAAATTACGAATCTCTAATTTTTGTCCTTTATCTCACTGGATTCAGTTCCTTATATTATTTTTCATCATCCTCAGTCCTAAATGGTGATATGACTAAATATCTTTGGCCTGTAGTGCAAAGATAAATGATTACCTGATGAATATCTTTGGCCCGTAATGCAAATATGGACAGGTGTTGAGATGAACATGACCAACTGGTGATACAAATGAATATATTAGGCCCGTAGTGCAAAGATAAATATTTAATTCGAGATGTATATTGATTGATGTTATAGGGATAAAATATTGATGATGGACTTTTAAATCAAAGAAGATAGTAGACATCATTCTCTACTTAACTCTTCTACTGAATTGTTATTTTCGCTGCAGTTGTTGATCTAAAACTTGTTGTCCATAATATTTTATCTGATTTATTGAAGGCTAACAATAATTTATTTTTCATTATCTTAGTCATAATATTCTTTACTGGGCTGGTTGAGCTTACACTTTTCTTTCATTGTTCTCTTCAGAAAATAAAAATATCGCGAGGACTAGTCGGGGAACAGTGTGATGATCAGAGTTAGATCTGTAGAAGTCCTCACTATTCTATAAAATAGTGGGATAATAATTGTAATGAATAAGGAATGAATTTGAATATTTATATTTCGTATCATATACGATTTGTAATGAAACTCACAGTTTGTGTGGTCGTATTTTGCACGTTCGTATGTTATAAAAGATTGTATTTGGATTCTATACCATGTATTTGGCGACTCAGAATGGGTTGAGTATTGAACCTATTTTGGGGACGTCACACTTACACTAAGCAATTTTAAGATAATGGAATAAAGGATAAACAAGAAAGTTATGAAACTTCTTATTATAAGTTCTCCTATTTATAGTCAAAACTTAACCAACATCTATCACACGTCAATTAAACACACTTTTCATATTTCAAGATTATCTTTAATGTATACCATTCATCAATCTTCGTTCTGGATATCATCAGTTGAAGATTGTATTTGGATTCTGTACCATGTATTTGGCGACTCAGAATGGGTTGAGTATTGAACCTATTTTGGGGACGTCACACTTACACTAAGCAATTTTAAGATAATGGAATAAAGGATAAACAAGAAAGTTATGAAACTTCTTATTATAAGTTCTCCTATTTATAGTCAAAACTTAACCAACATCTATCACACGTCAATTAAACACACTTTTCATATTTCAAGATTATCTTTAATGTATACCATTCATCAATCTTCATTCTGGATATCATCAACCTGTTGTACGAATTCAAACCACCAAACCACTAAAATCAGTCAATATCATTTCAAATCCCAAGGCTATTCGTTTATTGAAAAACAGATGTCAAGCTTTCTTAGCTCATGTCACTGATCTAAACCAGAATACATCAGATTTGAATGATATTTCCGTTGTTAATGAGTTTCCTGATGTATTTCCCGAAGAACTTCCCGGTCTACCCCCAGAACGTGAAGTTGAATTCTTTATTGACCTTGAGCCCGGTACAAAGCCCATTTCTAAAACCCCATATCGAATGGCTCCTATTGAACTTCAGCAGTTAAAGATCCAATTACAAGAGTTGTTAGATATCGGTTTTATTCGTAAAGAAGAAAGACGGGAGTATGCGACTTTGCATTGACTATCGGGAGTTGAACCATGTCACCATTAAGAATAGGTATCCGTTACCTCGTATTGATGACCTGTTCGACCAGTTGCAAGGAGCGCAATTCTTTTCAAAAATCGATCTTCGTTCTGGATATCATCAGTTGAAGATTAAAACTGAGGATATTCCAAAGACTGCTTTTAGAACACGGTATGGGCATTATGAGTTCTTAGTCATGTCTTTTGGATTGACTAATGCTCCTGCTGTTTTCATGGATATGATGAACCGTGTATTTAAGGAGTATTTAGATCAATTCGTTGTTGTCTTTATTGATGACATTCTCATCTATTCTAAAAGCCGTGAAGATCATGAACACCATTTGAAGTTAGTACTTCAAAAGCTTCGTGAGAACAAGCTATATGCTAAGCTGAAGAAATGCGAGTTCTGGCTTGAGGAAGTAGCATTCCTTGGGCACGTGGTATCGAAACGTGAAGTATCTGTGGACCCGGCGAAGATTGAAGCAATACAAAGCTGGGAGCAACCTAAGTCGGTGACTGAAGTACGAAGCTTTCTGGGCTTAGCTGGTTATTATTGGAGGTTCGTAGAGGGATTTTCTCGAATCGCTACTCCATTAACTCAGTTGACTCGGAAAGATATGAAATTCGTTTGGAGAGAGGAATGCGAGAAGAGCTTCCAAGAGCTCAAGAGGAGACTTATTTCGGCACCTGTTCTGACAATACCATCTGGTTCGGATGAATTTGTTATTTACAGCGATGCTTCGGGCAAAGGGTTAGGATGTGTTCTCATGCAACATGGGAAAGTCATAGCCTATGCCTCGCGACAACTCAAAGAATATGAGAGGAATTATCCTACTCATGATCTAGAGTTGGCAGCAGTCGTTTTCGCGTTGAAGATCTGGAGACATTAATTGTACGGAGAGAAAGTGAAGATTTATACGGATCATAAGAGCCTTAAATATTTCTTCACTCAGAAGGAACTCAACATGCGGCAACGACGTTGGCTTGAGCTGTTGAAAGATTACGATCATACTATCCAATACCATCCTGGAAAAGCGAACGTGGTAGCTGACGCGTTGAGTAGAAGATCATATGTGGGAACGAGTGCGATGATGTCAAGTATACGCGTAGAACCAGCTTTGATTGATAAAGTTAAAGCTGCTCAAGCTACGGATGCGGAGCTGATGAAGATGAAGAAGAAGGTGCAAGAAGGTGCAATTCCAGAAGCGAGAATCGATGAAGATGGAATACTTCGAGTCAACTCCAGACTTTGTGTTCCTAACGATTCCAACTTGAAGTATAGAATCATGATGGAGGCACACAACACACCGTTTGCAATCCATCCTGGGAGTACTAAAATGTATCGTGATCTTCGACATACATTTTGGTGGAGCAATATGAAGAGAGAGATCGCGGAGTTCATCTCGAGATGTTTAACTTGTCAACGTGTAAAGGCGGAGCATCAAGTGCCGAAGGGTCCATTGCAACCACTGGAGATTCCGAAATGGAAGTGGGAACACATTACGATGGATTTCGCTACGGGTCTTCCCAAGGTTTCTCAAGGCTTAGATGCGATTTGGGTTATTGTTGATAGATTAACCAAGTCTGCTCATTTCTTGCCGATACGAGAGACTTATTACCTTGAACGTCTTGCTCATATGTACGTGAATGAGATTGTGAGATTGCATGGCATGCCAGTATCCATAGTTTCGGATCGTGATCCCAGATTTACTTCACGATTTTGGATCAGTTTGCAGAAAGCTATGGGCACGGATTTACGATTCAATTCGGCTTATCATCCTCAAACAGACGGACAATCGGAAAGGACTATCCAAACTCTTGAAGATCTATTGAGACTCTGTGTTCTAGACTTCAAAGGGAGTTGGGATAAGTACTTACCATTGGTGGAATTCTCCTACAACAACAGTTATCAAGCAAGTATAGGCGTGGCTCCATTCGAGGCATTGTATGGGAGAAAGTGTCGCTCTCCAGTATGTTGGAACGAGGTGGGTGAAAGAACATTGTTGGGACCGGAGTTAGTACGTATGACTACAGAAAAGATCCAAATGATTCGACAACGTATACAAACCGCACAAGATCGACAAAAGAGTTATGCGGATCTTCATCGAAAGGACGTGAAATTTAATGTTGGAGACCATGTGTTATTACGTATTGCTCCATGGAAGGGAGTTACGAGGTTTGGGAAGAGAGGAAAGCTCAACCCACGATTCATTGGTCCATTTGAGATTCTTGACCGAATAGGAAATGTAACTTATAGACTCGCTTTACCTCCAAGCATGTCTCGTGTTCATAACGTGTTTCACATATCCGTGTTACGTAAATATGTGAAGGATCCAAACCGCATTATTGAGTTAGAACCAGACGAGATAGCCGAAGATTTAATGTACGAGGAGGTACCTGTCAAGATCTTGGATAGGAAGGAGCATGTCCTACGCTCGAAAATTATACCTCAAGTTAAAGTTTTGTGGAGAAACCATGCAATTGAGGAAATGACCTGGGAGTTGGAATCGGAAATGAAAGCGAGGTATCCTCACCTTTTCGACATACCAGGTACGTACGTCAATTTCGAGGACGAAATTTCATAAGGAGGGGAGGTTGTAAGACCCCAACTTTTATGAATAAAGATTTAGTTTTCTTTATATATTATTTCGAAACAGTAAGGTGTTGTTTTGATAAATATGAAAGTTATGGGTGAAATGTGCAAACATTTTTAAAATGAGCAAGTGGTTATAAAATATTCTTGTTGTCGGGGAATATTCGTTTGGTCGTGGAATATTCTTGTTGTCGGGGAATATTCGTACGACGGCGCAGCTATTTATGGGCCTCCACAACGGAATAACTGTCGGATATAGAAAGCGACAGAAATAACTTTTTTATAAAATAACGGCGTGGTTTTTACCGTTAGTACTGTTGAAATACCCGGTGGTTAAAATACAGTGATACACGGTGTTGCATAGTAGCACACGGTATTGCACAGTATTTCGAATTATTGAGTCTTACGTGAGAAGCCATTACTCAATTATTGTTACAGTAATTACTGTTCAATATTTTATATTATTGACTCAATAATTGCTACGTTGATATTTTATATTATTGACTCAATAATTGCTGCATTGATATTTTATTGACTCACTAATTGCTACGTTGCCATTTTATATGATTGATTCAATAATGGCTACAGTTGATATTTTGTAGTATTGATTCAATAATTGTCGTTGCACAGTATTTCACGTTATCAACTCAATAATTCATATTATTTGAATAATATTATTAGATAGCATTATTGACAATGTCTAAGGAAGTTCTGTCTAGGAGGGGTTATTTAATTGCGCGCCAGTAAGGAGAAGTCCTTATCGGAAGGCCCCCTCTGTCTTGGGAACGACCTGGTTGTTAATATTGTAGTTCTATAATATTATTTGTGAATAATTAATTATTGATTTATATGATAAGGAAATATTTATTTTGTGGATATTAAAGAAGGAATTGGCGCTGGTGAGTTTTTATCAATATTTTGGTGTGAGAAATTATCTGTTTTTGGATTTCGGATAATTTATGTTTGGAATTTGAAAAAACTTCCTTCTGCAAAGTTGTAGAGAATTAAATTTCCTATGGAAGGACATAGAATTTATATTTTTCTGACAAAGGGGCTATTTGTTATGAATTATTGAAGTTTCGGAAAATAAATATTTTTTAAATAAAATGGTGGGCCCCACTTTTGTTGTTGGTTGAAAAATATGATTTTTTTGGTAGCAGCCGGCGGCTGGAGAATTTAAAAAATAATAATATTATTTTATTATTTTAGTCTCCTTTGGCATCCTAAGTTTTTCCTATAAATAGGGTGCTTAGGTTAGAATTGAAAATCACACTAGAATCAGAAGTTTTCTCTCTCTATAATATCGAGCGTATTTTTGTGAGTATTTCAATACTTTGAGTATTACTACTCAGTACAAGCTTCCGTCGGTATTATATCCGATATTCCAGTCAGAGGTACTATCTTTTTGAGGTAAGGGATGTTATTTCTTTCGTAAATGATGTTATTCTTCTCAATATCATTATACAGAAATATTGTCATGGATTTTATGATTGAAATTATTACTTTTTCCGTCGGAAGTTACTATTCACGTATACGGCACTATTCACGGGAAAACTAAATTTTCTTCTATTTGTCCAAATTGCTTGTTAAGGTTACTATCTTTGATTGTATCCAAGTTTTGAGCTCTATTCTTGAATTTTGCTCCATAATTGATTATTACGAGGTATTTTTGAATTGAATATACTAAAATACGAATCCTTAGTCTTTGTCTTTTATCTCACTGGATTCATTTTTTTTAAATGTTTTTCATCATTCTCAGTCCTAAAATGTGATGTAACTGAATATCTTTGGCCTGTAGAGCAAAGATGAATGATTACTTGATGAATATCTTTGGCCTGTAGAGCAAAGATGAATGATTACCTGATGAATATCTTTGGCCTGTAGTGCAAAGATGACAGGTGTTGAGATGAACATGACCACTGATAATACAAATGAATATCTTTGGCCTGTAGTGCAAAGATGAATATTTGATTCGAGATGTATATTGATTGATGTTACAGGGATAAAATATTGATGATGGACTTTTAAATCATAGAAGATAGTAGACTTTATTCTCTGCTTAATTCTTCTAATGAACTGTTATTTTCGCTGCGAATATTGATCTAAGATTGGTTGTCCATTATATTTTATCTGATTTATTGAAGACTAACGATAATTTATTTTCCATTATCTTAGTCATAATATTCTTTACTGAGCTAGTTGAGCTCACCCTTTTCATCTGTTGTCCTCTTCAGAAATGAGAATGTTGCGGGAACTAGTCGGGGGACAGAGTGATGGTCCGAGTTAGAGCAGTAGTAGTCCTCACTATTTCTGATAAATAGTGTGATAATAATTGTAATGAGGACTTAGTTTGAATCTTAATATTTTCTACATATTTGTATTGACACTCACAGTTGTGTGGTCGTATTTTGCACGACCGTATGATATAAAGTTTGTATTTGAATTCTGTACCATGTATTTGGCGACTCAGAATGGGATTGGGTTGAATGGACCTATTCTGGGGGCGTCACAGAAATAGTTAGAATTATCTTGAAGAAATTAGAGGCCAAGGAGCAAGGAGCGCGTGAAGACCCGTTTGTATGGAGCCCGGGTTTAAATGTAATAGTTATATTTAAATTTAAATTCTTGCACTCATAGGTTTGACCTTTTGGTTCACTTGGTGGCTCTAGTAAACCAAACTAGAATAAAAGTCCATAATCAATCCGGGTAGAATATAGTATTCTATATTGCATGCTAAATATTATATATATTATATTTTATGCAAACATGCTTTGCATGTTTAATAAAATGACACGTATTATATATATATATATATATATATATATATATGTGTGTGTGTGTGTGTGTGCATGCGCGCTAAACAAGATGAGACAAATAATAACAAATCCCTCAAAGAAATAATATTAAATCCAAAGCGTTCAAATGATATTTGAAATATCGAACGTCGCCTTCTAGCATGATAAATTAATAGAGTATTAAATATTTAATATGAGCTTGTTGTGCTATCCACAAGGCGAGTATTGCATATTTAAGATGTTAATTAATCACATTTGATGCTTATCAAGAAAATTGAACGATCTAGTCTTGTTGTGCTATCCACAAGGACGAATATTTTTCTTTTTTGAATTTATGAAAGTGCTAGGATGTACTTAACTTAAATCATTTTAGTTCGGATGTGCACACACTTGACCATTATGATTTAAGAGGCAAAATAAAAGGAGTTATATAGTGATGTAATTGACAAGAGTTGTCTACCTATTTATTTGTACTATCGCTTGTTGTGCTATCCACAAGGTTATATATATTTGAAATGGGATCCTTATTTTTACTAGCAAATCTTTAATTAGGTGTTGCCGAACTATATAAGTGAGGGTAATATAGTTTGATAAAAATAGTGGGAGATACCAATTTAAAATAAAAATCTAAATTTATTTTGGTATGCAAAATTAATAAAATGAATGTTTGCTAAAATGTTATTTTTCACATGCAGAATTTTAAAAATGTCAAAATCACTAATTTCACTGCGAAGCATACTTGATGCTAATAAGCTTACCGGGCCGAATTATACGGACTGGCTAAGAAATCTGAGAATAGTTCTCACTGCTGAAAAAAAATTTTATGTCCTAAACTCACCTGTCCCTGGAACTGTTCTAGAAACAGCCTCTGAGGAAGAGATTGCCACCATTGTAAAGTGGCAAGATGATGCATCTGTGGCTCAATGCATCATGCTCGCATCCATGAATAACGAGCTTCAACGTCAGCACGAAAACATGGATGCTCCTACTATGTTGATTCACCTCAAGGAGTTGTATGGTGAACAAAGTAGGACTGCTAGATATGAGATATTTAAGGAGTTCTTCCGATTTCGGATGACCAAGGGCAAATTGAACATAAAGGAACAAAAGAAATCTGATCCAGCTAGCAAAGGAATGTGCTTCCATTGCAACGAGCCGGGTCATTGGAAAAAGAACTGCAAGAAGTTTCTGGCAAAGAAGAAGCTTGGAGAAGCTTCGACTTCCAATCAATGTTTGTTCATGATTGAAATTAATTTTTCAGAAAGTCAAAATTCTACTTGGGTATTGGATACCGGCTGTGGTTCTCACATATGCAATAATGTGAAGGGACTGGTCAAAAGTAGAAAGCTGAACAATGATGAGGTGATCCTACGAGTGGGGAATGGAGCAAAGGTTGCTGCATTAGCTGTAGGAATTTATTATTTAGCAATGTCTTCGGGCAAGTCCATTTATCTTAATAATTGTTATTATGTTCTGAATATTATTAAAAATATTATTTCAATTTCTGTATTGGATATGGAATGATTTAACGTTGTTATAAAGAACAATAGTTGTTCTATTTATAAAGACGATGTTTTATATGGTGTTGAAAATTTGCGAAATGGACTTTATACACTTGACTTACAAGAAAATATTTTTCAAATTGAACAAACTAAGAAAAAAAAAGAGATGATATTAATTATACCTACATGTGGCACTGTAGACTCGGTCATATCAATGAAATAAGATTATCCAAGTTGCATAAAGATGGGCTCCTTGAGTTATCTGATTATGAATCATATCCAACTTGTGAATCTTGTCTCATGGGTAAAATGACTAAATCTCCTTTTAGTGGAAAAGGAGAAAGAGTTACAGAGTTGTTGGCATTGATTCACACAGACGTTTGTGGACCTATGACAACAAATGCACGGGGTGGGTATTCTTATTTTATTACTTTCACTGATGATCACTCAAGATTTGGATATGTGTATTTAATGAAATACAAGTCAGAATCATTTGAAAAGTTCAAAGAGTTCAGAAGTGAAGTAGAGAAACAAACGGGCAAGAGTATAAAGATACTTCGATCAGATCGAGGTGGAGAATACTTAAGCGATGAGTTTCTCAATTGTCTCAAAGAAAATGGTATAATCTCACAATGAACTCCTCCAGGTACACCACAATTAAATGGAGTATCTGAAAGGAGAAATCGAACAGTGTTGGACATGGTTCGATCCATGATGAGTTTTACCGACCTTCCAATTGCTTTCTGGGGATATGCCCTAGAAACGGCTGCATACCTACTTAACAAGTTACCTACCAAATTCGCCCCAAAGACTCCATATGAGATGTGGAAGGGGAGAAAACCAAATCTTAAGCATGTTAAGACTTGGGGTTGCCCAGCTTATGTCAAAAGTTTGAAAATGATAAGCTACAGACTAAATCCGATAAGTGTAGATTTATGGGATACCCTAAAGAAACTTTAGGGTATTATTTCTATCATCCAACTGATCAAAAGGTGTTTGTTGCGAAACATGCTGCCTTCTTGGAAAAGGAGTTTATCCATGAAGGGTCAGTGGGAGTAAGATATATCTTGAAGAAGTTCAAGAACTACAAATTACCACGGATCAAAGTCAGGTACCTGACCAAGTAGAAGAACCTACTATATCACACCCTGTTCGTAAATCTGGAAGAGTACCGAAGATACCTGAGAGGTATGAATTCGTTACAGAGGATGACGATGAGGTACACATCATGAATGATGATGATCCATTGAATTACGAACAGGATATGAGTAATAAAGACTCAGGAAAATGGCTTGAAGCTATGAAATCCGAAATGGACTCCATGTATGAAAACAAAGTATGGACTTTGGTTTCACCACCTGAAGGCATTAAGCCTATTGGGTGTAAATGGGTCTTTAAAAGAAAGACTGGAGCGGACGGCAAGGTAGAGACCTATAAGGCCCGACTGGTTGCAAAAGATTTCAAACAAAGACAAGGAGTTGACTATGATAAAACCTTTTCACCAGTAGCTATGCTCAAGTCCATTCGGATTTTGCTTGCGATTGCAGCTTATAACGACTATGAGATATGACAGATGGACGTGAAAATGGCCTTCCTCAATGGGAAACTTGAGGAGGATGTGTCTATGACACAGCCAGAGGGATTTGTTTCAAAGGTTGGAACAAATCAAGTCTGTAAGCTGCAACGATCCATTTATGGATTGAAGCAAGCTTCTCGTAGATGGAACATTCGTTTTGATGAGACAATCAAAGAGTTTAATTTTATCAAAAACGACGATGAACCATGTGTGTACAAGAAGGTTAGTGGGAGCGCAGTTTCATTCCTTGTATTATATGTTGATGATATATTACTGATAGGGAATGACATTCTTATGCTACAATAGATTAAAATCTGGTTATCTAAACACTTCTCCATAAAGGACTTGGGAGAAGCATCCTATATTTTGGGGATAAAGATCTATAGAGATAGATCTAAAAGGATGCTTGGTTCATCCCAAGGAACGTACATTGATGCAATGCTAAAGAGATTTAGCATGGAAGATTCCAAAAAAGGTCTCATGCCGATGAGCCATGGAATACATCTCTCCAAGAAACAGGCCCCAAAGACACCTGAGGAGAGAGCCCGTATGAGTAAGATCCCTTATGCTTCTGCAATAGGATCTATCATGTACGGTATGATATGTACTAGATCGGATGTTGTTCATGCACTTAGTGTAACGAGCAGATACCAGTCGAATTCAAGAGAAGAGCACTGGAAGGCAGTGAATAATAACCTAAAATACTTGAGAAGGACTAAGTATATTTTTCTTGTCTACGGTGGGTCTGAATTAAAACTCGAGGGCTTCACAGACTCAAGTTTTCAAACGGACCAAGATGACAGTAAATCTATTTCGGGGTATATTTTTACCTTGAACGGAGGCGCAGTGAGTTGGAAGAGTTCCAAGCAGCAAACAGTTGTTGATTCAGTGACAGAGGCAGAGTATATAGCTGCAAGTGAAGCTGCAAAGGAAGATGTTTGGATGAAGAAGTTCATAACTGAACTTGGTATGGTTCCTAGCATTGGAGAAGCAGTTCCCGTTTACTGTGACAACACAGGAGCAGTTGCACAGGCTAAGGAACTAAGGTCTCATCAAAAATCTAAACACGTGTTGCGGCGATTTCACTTGATCAGGGAGATCATTGAAAGAGGAGACGTCCCCTTGGAGCGTGTAGACTCTCAAGACAACATTACAGATCTATTTACTAAAGCTTTAACACAACAGCAGTTTGATCGTCACTTAGAGAAGATGGGTATGAGATACCATGGCGATTGACTTTAGTGCAAGTGGGAGATTGATAGTAGTGTGCATACAAGCCAATCATGTATGATGATAAAGCACGTACTTTGTAAACAATCTTATTTATTTATTAATAAAATATTCATTTATTAAAGACATTTAATTATCTACATGGTGCTGTTTTTATAATATATAAATAACCCATAGTTTTAAGCAATATTTTTAGAATCATGATGATGATCATGCTAATGAGATCTAAATTCTTAGAAAACTCTAAAACTAAAATAGTTCCCAATCGTGGGATTACTAAAAAGGGGATTAGTAAATCCGGATAGATTGGTACATATGTTGCTTGCTCATTGGATGAGGATGATTGATCTCATGATCATTTATGTGGAGACACTAAAGCAAGTATGTAGGTGCTTATTGGAGAATAAGTTCACTGAACGTGACTCGCTATGGAATACCTAATGGAGTTTTACTCGCTTGTCAATATGAATTCCTAATGTGATAGTAGTACAAGTGATCCTTGGACTTGAGATCATCATAGTATCTTGTATGTAATGAATTATACTTTGACTTATTCCTTAAAGTCCTTTAGGGTATATAAAAGGGTATGCTTGGGTATAATGAGTTACATATGGAGATAATGAATGATCAATAAAGAATCTACCACCTCTAGTAAAAGAGGAGATATGTCCTATTGGATTCGTTAAATGAGAACCCAGGAATCCTTGGCCAAGGTAAAATGAAATTAGAAAGGAGTTTCTAATTTGCATTATTTGGAGTTGTGCATTTTCTAATCGAAATACATATAATTAAATAAAATAAGACTTGACAGTAAATTCATGTCTTATATTTAATTGGGACATTGTATGGTGGAAGGATTGAATTGTATGATAACTATTTACTCACAGGTTCTTTTATGATTAATGTTGAAATCTATATTATCTAAAAGTCGTTGATCGCTAGGGAGACTTATCCCTATTGTAGAATAAATATTATTTATTTAAATAGATTATTAGTTTAATTTATTTATTTAAATAAGATTAGAATTGTTCTAATTGATTTATTCACAACCGATTTAATATAGAGAACCTAAAGGGTCACACCATAAAAGGAAGAATAATTATTTAAGAAGGTAATGACATAGTTGTAATAATGTATTAAGTGTAATTAATTTAATCTATAGTGATAGAATAAATTAAATAGCTTAATATTTATTATTTAATATTTTGAAAATATTAAATATAAATTAATAAGAGGAGTCTTATTAATATTATTACAATTATTATTATTTTAATTTCTAAATGAGTTTAGTAATTAATTTAATATTAGTACTCTCATTTATTCCTAATAAGATTAGGAGACAAATTAATTAAATGAATTTAATTAATTATTCCCTATGTGGTGGGAAGCCTAAATTAATTAAAGGAGTTTAATTAATTAAAAGAAATCCCATGTCTAATAGGATTAGAAGGGTTGACCAATATCTATATAAGAGGAGTCTTATAATAGATATCAGTTGAGGCAATTTCAATTGTTGGAGAGTACTCCTTTTTTATAGAGGATAGAAAACTAAGTCAACCACCCTCCTTCTTGATAATTCATCTTCCTTGGTGGATCACCTCTAGAGGCCAAACACTTGGGTGGCTAACGTTGATCAAAGGAAGGAATCTAACCCGAAAATTCAAAGAAATCACGAAGAACAAGGAGTTGAACTCGTACCTGTGGAAGCTTCGTTTTACAAGGGTATGATTCCATAACTTCTTATTTATCGTTTTAAATTAATAATTTGCATAAAGGATGATACGGGTAATGGTTTTGTAGAATTTTTTTAAACTCTGATATACCATACTTCCGCTAATTTTTGTAATTTGATTGCATCACGATTTCGTACAAACCCAACATCCTCAACCCCAATTCAAACTAATTTGGACATAACACGACAAAACTCCCAAGTAAAAACCCAGGAATCCAACCAAAACGAAATACAAAGCAAAATCAGATCTTGAGCATAGCCAAATTGTACATGATTTTCAATGCAAAACATCGGTGAAGACGCCGGAACCCAGAGAAAAAATGAAAACATCTAATTAAGAAATTAAAAAATACACAGACAACACATAACATCTAAACCGGAAAAATACAACCCAAATTCATTACCACCAGAACCATAAAACGCAACCAAGTTCGAACACAGATTCCGACGAGCTAACCACCAAGATTCAAAACCCCCCAAACCATTAACCCCAAGCAAACACCACATTCGATCATAACACCCACTTCCATCACACACAGATTCGAACCCCCTACTAATCTTGCTTCTGAGCTGTAATTTAATTTGCAGTATTAATTGGGGTGTTTTTGCTGCATTTAATTAAGGCGAGTGCAATGGAATTTGAGCCTCGATTTTGAATTCAGTACTAAATGGTGCAATCTTGTTCCTGTTTTGGAATTTCTATGTAAAAACGAAGAGAAAGCAAAAGGTTAAGGTCAATAGCGATTGTTGCAATGGGAATGCGAATGCTATTAAGGAACAAGAATTGAACTCTGTCAAAGAGAAACACTACGAGGTGTATTATTTATTTACTAGTAATTGCCCGTGCCTAAAGGCATGTCGTAACGAAAAATTAGATAAAAATTTAAAAAATACTATATTACCTAAAGACTCATAATTCTCCACACCACAACAATAATTAATTTTTTTAAAAAATAAATATCCAGAAAAACCTAAACCATCATTCCATACATATCTAAACCACCAAAACAACCATTATTTTTTACCCAAAATCATTATAACCATGTATAATTAGTTGACTTTACAAAAGATGAACACAAAAAATACACACATGCAAAAAATAGAGAAACAACTTCGTATT